>CM039669.1:14823098-16023098 GCA_022405105.1 Aristolochia contorta | reverse complement strand
TTTTTTCAAAAAAAAAAGGGTGAAATCTTGAACATCAACGTACCAAAGTACAATCCTTCAACATGTGCAGGTGAAGCAACTGCACCGTCTAACATAAAAGGCCGCTACAAAGCCTGTGTAACCAATCATTACATTGCAACCAATGCGTGCCAATTTAAAATGACTATTTTTCGGGAGCTTTGCGGGGGGCTTTGCGAGAGGCTTTGCGGGCAGTTTTATGGGCGGCTTTGCGGGCGGCTGTGCGGGCGGCTGTGCAGGCGGCTTTGCGGGTAGCTTTGCGGGTAGCTTTGCGGGCGGCTTGGCAGGCGGCTAGGTGGCCGGGTTGGAGGGTGGCTTGGCGGGGGCCTTTGTGGGCACCTTTGTGGGCGCTATTGCAGGTGCCGTTGCGGGCGCTATTGCGGGTGCTGTTGCAGGAGCCTTTGCGGGCGCCGTTGCGGGCACCTTTGCAGGCGCCTTCTCGGGTGCCTTCTCGGGCACCTTCTCGGGCGCCTTCTCGGGCGCCTTCGCGGGCGCCTTCGCGGGCGCCTTCGCGGGCGCCTTCGCGGGCGGCTGAGAAGATAAAAGATAAATCTGTGTATAGTGTTCTTGTAACACTAAGGCATAACTATTTACTCTAAAAAATTCATCCACTAAGTTGAAGAGTTCTATGAAAACTAGCCCATTCATCTTCTCCATACTTTACTTGGAAATAAACGTTTTAAAAATATAACCATTTAAACAAACCTCATTTCAATGAGGTTCATTAGTTTCAATATCAAATTGTATGCGCGACGGACTGTTGGTTTGACCCACCTGTTGAAACAAATGTGAATGATGGTCGTCGGTGGATAATTTTAAACCCCAAAATACTAATACCCGGGCATTTTGTTCCTGCATAAACCTATACAGATAAAAAAATTTAAAAATTTGAGAAATAAATTTACCAAAAATTTTATACTTACGAACTGGTTCCAACGTGGATTCACTTTTAGATATTTTTTGTAGCACCACATTCCGGACCCATCAATATCAAAGTGTTTGGGCGTCCTATTGGATTGGATTGGGTTAGGGGGTTGGGGGGGGCGCCCTAATGGATTGGGGTGTCCTTTTGGATTGGATTGGGGATTCCGGTGCCATGCAGGTGATAACGGTGAACTCCGGTATTCTTTGATGGACAGTTTTTGAGAAGAAAACTCCTGTCGAGGGAAGAATTGAAAGCAGCGCTCGGGGGAGGGAGAAATGTTTTCGCGTTTTAAGAATCGACCTTTCCCCCGACGGTCCGACGGTCCAAGACTGACCTGGCCCGGCCCGGGTATTTAACCAAAAATAAGTGTATGACTGTCCTGAACCCAATCCGACTCGACCCGGCCCGGCCCGGCCCGGCTTATAAAATCGGAACATTTAGAGTTTTGATGAAGGAACAACTTAGAATTCAGCATCCGAATTTCCTAGACTTGGCTTTCGTTTTCAAGCCAAGGGGTTGAGCTAGAAAGTTCCATTGTGTATTCACGTACTTGAGGAAATTTTTCCTAATATATTGTGCATACGTTTATATTCATCTTGTGTTCGCTATCTCCCATTCTTCTTTCTTTCTTTGCTACATATTCATCCCCGATCTCTCTCCCTTCTCTCCTGCAGTTGGACTCAAACTTGAGTCTGCTAACTCTCCTGACCGAACGATCCATAGGGAAAGGTTGATCTCGGTTCCCCCTCGCCATCGAGAGCTTGGAAGGGGTAGTAGCCGGGAGCCATCACGACGCACAGTTGGAGCAAGAATCCAACCCCGTGACACGCTGTCTATTTGGGTCCAGATTTGGGGAATTCCACTAGACTGGTATTGTACGACATCTTGAAACGAGTTTGGAGGGGCGAGTCTCCGGTGCGCAATTTCCTAGCGGCTCTCATGCCGGATTGGTTCAACAGCGTTTCCATGATAGGAGAGAAGCTAGTGGTGATGGGCAAACTCAAGACCCGGCCGGAATATCCTTCACTGGGTACCATCTACGTGTGGGTTTATAGGTTCTCCAAGGGGGCCGTGGCTTACGACATAGAGAGGGATGAGTGGAGGCCTCTTCCCCCATGCAGAACCCCATGCTAACAACATTCTCCTATGGGGCTGTTTTAGATAATACATTCTTGGTTACTACTATGGGGCTGAAGTGTTAGACCTGACCACTTTCTCATGGAGCCAAATGTACTTACTTGGCCATAATATTGAAACATAAGTTTCAGTTCCTGATGATCATCATCATCTCAAGCACTGGGTGGATTATATTCACATCTACTCTACCCACGGGATTACTAGCTCTAATCAAACAAGCAATGAGCCATGATCGAGTACAAATTATGAGAGATGTCCAACATCACGTCGCGTTAGAGCAATTACACATAAATGGAGGGCATATTGGCATGTTTCTCATAAACAAATATGCAAAGGAAGAGGGTGATCATCAGATGAATCATACAGCAGTGTGGCCAAGGAAATACTGGGAAGCAGTTCATGGTGTCCTTGACAAACTTTTTAATTCAAAAGCTCATGTATGACATATAACAGCTTTAGGCCAGTTCAATTCTAGTACCCATATCCCATGTAATCAGCCTCCAAAGATATATCAGTGTATATGTATGTAGTAGAGCATGCGAATTTCTCCCATTAATATTTTCTCTCGGGTGGAATATTTCTCCCAATATTTCTCCCAAAATATACCCTCTTCTTTTCGTAGGTGAACTCTTTTTCAATTTCCCCGTTGATCATGATCACCAAAGCGTATGGCCCATTAAGAATTTTGACATTGTATCATAACTACTCTTCGTGAGTGAGCTAGAACCTCGTTATTTGTCTGTAGGTTTAACCTAATTTGTTTGTGGGCTCTAGAAGGCGAGACCCAATCTGTCTGTGGGCTTTATAAAATGAGGTCTAATTTGTCATGTCTCAAGCCTATTGAAATTTGGCCGGAGCGTTAAGAAATTTAGTCCCACATTAAAAGAAAGTGAGAAGAATCATGGGCATAAAAAAAAGAATCCATTAACAAAACTGTGCGGACCGGAGCCCAGTAGATAATATCATTACAATGTGGGGACATAGGTCCATAGGGCCCATTTAGAATTTTGACACAGATGAGAGATCTCCAACAGTGTGTTGACTATGATATATTACAGCCTTTAATATTTAGACCAGCTCCATCGATCCTAGTACTGGCAGTATCTCATGTAATTAATACGAATATCGTAATTTGCAGCCTCCAAAAATCAGTGTACGTAGTACTAGAGGATATATCTCTTTGTATTCTACTCAAAGCCTTCTCTGCATGTCATGTGTTTTTTCGTGGGTCTTGTCTCGGTACTGGCACGTCTGAAATAAATTTTCACCCCGGCCGGTTTATCTCCATTCCCGATCGATTTCCTCTCTTCAGTTTTTTTGAAGAGATTGATTCCGTTTCCTCTCTTTAGTTGTTATTTTAGATATGGTTCAATCTATCTTCTGATTTATCTTTATGCTGTATAATTATCGTAATTTTTTCTTCTCCTTTATCAATTACAATCTCCAAATATATTGGAAAGTCGAGCCTCCAAGTTAATTGGGTTGGCTTTATAACTGATCGATTAGTAAATTTACGGACCATCTCGACTTTATGTTAAGATAGATCGGACGGTTGACATTTCATAGAAGGACGTGATGGGACCACATCATTGGCAAAGATCGGACAGTAGAGGTCATTTCTAGAGATTGGATGGTCCGAATCTGGAGACAATGGGTACTAGGATATCAATATCCAAACAGTTGAAACCAAAGGGACGCGGTTCAGATCATAGGCAAGGACGCGGTTAGATAAGTTATTCTATAATTTTTCTTTATCTAAAGATAATAAGACAATAAATAGTTTTTAAAAAATAAATATATTTTTTAAATATTCAGATGCTTCAAAAATAAAAATAAGATAAACTTATTAATAATATAATATTTTATCTTAAGGTAGACATGTAAACTTAAAAACAATTTTCTTAGAAGCAGGATATATAATACTGATGAGTTACCTTGCGTCGTCTATGAGAATAAAATATTCATACGGCAAAATGTCACGCGTATGCAGCTAGTGACATTGTTATAAATAATGCATTATCCCCATTTCCCTGCTGTATTCATGGTAGAGGAACACGATAGTACGCATTTTCCCCAATCATTTCTTAGGTTTACTAGTTGTGCGGAACAGAAGCTGTATCAAACACTATCTTGAAGTATAAAGGGAACCCTATGAGCCTTACTTCTTTCTGGAGTATGCTTCTGATCGCCTCTAACACTATAACAGGCACATTCAGATTCTGGATAATGGGCACAACATTCTATAAATACGGGCCATGTCTCTCATGAATGAGAGCGTACATCTGTTCAGAAGCATAAAACATGAAATTTGTTATGTTAACAACATTCAGTACATATTAATGCATCCAGCACAATGCAGTCAGATGGAGCTTCTCCCAATACCTCTACATTGCGATAGCCATAAGTCAATGTGATCTACAATCTGTTGCCTCACTTTGGTCACTGCATCAGGGGATGAACATTTACTAGCATCACCTGCAATATATATATAACATTAGATCATTTGGACGACGCAAATGCTAGTACTTTATATAACTACAGCTTTAAGTTGTCATAAATTAAAAGATGAAATGAAGAAAGTACCTTCAGGGTTGAGTGGGAACTGAGGACACCCTCTCATATCTGTTCCATGGCCACAATTGTGACATGTGATGATAAAGGATGGCACTGGATTTTGTTATTAAAAAGAAAAAAAAAGGAATGTCAGTAAGAAACCAGACATGAATATCAACCACAAAATAAATCAACAACCAACAGACTAAAGTAACAGAAACAAGGACAGAGTTCATGGCAAAAATATATGCATTTCTCATCTTTTAATGTTCAGTGTTTAATTATGTTGTTGTTGTTACAAGCATCATTAGTGATGATGAGATTGCAGACAGTTGCTACTAGTTCCTCTTCAAAGTACTGTGCTAACTCACAATCTGGAGACGATGTCTGCTTGGATGCATGACGCCAGGGATCTTGAGATCCATTTGTGAATATTATCTTGGACCCTGTGTAATTTCATCACATAAAATCTATTTTAATCTCACTTAATTTAACAGGAAATAATGAGGAAACTGTATGTCCCTCAGTGTAATATGCAATGAAATAAAGGTACGACCTGCAATTTTTGTTCCCCCATAGTATAAGTTAGTCATATCCACATCAGGATACACGTCTTCTCCAAAAACATTCCTACAAAGGTCCAAATGGTATCTAGAAACAATACAAGCACAGCAGTTATATCAACCTGTTAGAAAGGTAAAATGCCGGTAAAAATCAGTCTCTTATTTAAGTGACAGTTCTTCTTTCTTTTTTGGAACAAATGTCAGAGAAACAGAGAAGAGTCATTTAGAAGACATCATTATAGCACATGACAAACCAAAGCTAATCAAGGATTAAACATTCAACACTAATTGCAAACATAACATCAGTCCAAAGGCGAGGCCTTTCTACCAAGTAAGTCGTCTAGAGAAACCAACCATAAAGTTGGAAAAAAAACTGTAATCGGAATTAGCAACTGCAAGGGTGTGAGTCCAGAAGATCGTGAGGTGCAAAGCAATGTTCCTCTTCTCTAGGAGGGGGCCTCTAAACCTTGAAGAAGGTTCTGCTGCTCTAATTCAGTAGAGCTGTCTCCCCCAGCAGGCACCAGGTTACCTCTACACATGATACCAAAATTCCCTAAGGCTAGCCAATTAGGGATAGGAATTGAACCAAGTCCGAGCCCAAAGCTACGTAAGTGAAGCTTGACCCTGTTTGGAAAATCCAAGATCGAGATCCGGCTCGAGCTTGAACCAAATCCTAAGTATAGCTCGAGCTCACACCGGCTCAACGTAGTAGAGGAAAGCATAACCATCTTCCATGAAGATTAATGGGAGGTTCTTGATCATATGAATATCATGGGCTGAAAGGGGGAGGCAAATACTTTAAGAAAAACGATATCAGTACTTCCATATTTTACTTTAGGTTTTATATCGATGACTTGGCAACTAGTTGGGGGTCAAGTAAGAGAAAATTTAGGGTTTAGGGTTTTCCCATAGTATAGGAAGATAATATTTAAAATAAAAAAACAAAATCTTGCCTATTTTATCTCCAAGTTTATCTCTTACCTGGACTGCCACTTCAGGATGTAAACCCTTGCAGTAATACTTTGCAGTACTGGCACCATTCATACTCTTGTTTGGTCATCTATATATTACTAGCCAGATTTGAACAATTGGACCCGTTCATCCCAGCTTTCCAAATTCAAGAATTATAACCAGTGAACCACTTGCATGGGCCCAAATACTTACAAAGAAAAATGTCCATTATATGTCCTTCCAAGGGAAAATCAACCTTAACAATTGATGGCTGAAGAAAATCTACTTCGAACAAAACAGCATTTCCGTTCACTACTTTCGTACTTAACTATTAGAAACCATGTAGTAAAATTACCAAGATCTGTAACCGATTGAGAGCATTCAGAGGACTTACTAATTAGAATTTTTTTATTTTTTTTTTTTGAAAGTTAGAAATTTTTTTTTTTTTTAAAGTTGAGATTTTATTTATTGTGGCCCAAATGGCCAAAAGATTACAACAATAAACAAACAACAAACACAGAAAAGGTTACATGAAGCTAGTGACTAATTAGAAATTTTCTCATGATGAAGATCAAAAATAGCAAAACTAATCATGCCTAAACATATCTATGAATATAATGAGCAGAACACATGCCTTGCATCAATCTTTGTTGATCGCACACTATCACTTTCAGGGGCCACCTGGAAATAAGCTACCTCTGTACAAACTTGGTACCACCATAATCGATCAGCTGAAATAGATTGAAAAATAAAATATAAATCTTCCCTCCTATTTCACAGCTCATCAATTCTTAGCAAGCTTAACTGAATAAAACACCCTACCACTGTCTTCAGTCAAAGCAGTTCTCTTTAAATATGCTTGATCGTACGTTTCAAGCCGAGCACCAAAAGTACCTAAGTAATAATCCTTAACAAAGCTGGCATAAGCCTCCTGCACAAAGAGCTTTAGTTTGTGAATAAGAAACAACAGATGTTTAAGAGTGACTTCATAGATGTGGTACTAGAGAGTAAAAGTTTTGAACTATCTACTTCCAAAGAAGATGGCGATCAAACAACATTTTTACTGAACATTATCATCGTTTTCTTTTTTTTTTTAAGGTATTGCTGAACATTATCATCTAGCTAATTAGCATTAACCATGCACTCCTTTTTTAGATGAAACTATTGCCAAGGGGATTTCTCTTTGTAGGATCTGCTGGTCATCTAACAACCTGTAAGACAGCTCTCTTCTTCTTCTTTTCTCTGATTTCTTTCTTCACTTTATTCTTATGATTTACTTCTATACACCTCCTCTGCAATTTAAACAATAACAAGACTCTGACTAGAGAAAAAATTAGGTTAATCAAAATCACCAGAAGGATAGAATCTAACTTTGTTGCACCAAAGAAAATATCTAGGCAAGCTAAAACGGACAAGAACTAGCTATTTAACAGAGAGGAAGCAACTTACCACCAGATCCTTCCCTCCTTTTTTTGCAGAAACAAGTGGAGAACAGAGAGTGTCTGGATTCCCATACTGAAACTGAACAAAAGAAAAGTCGATGTGATCAAATACTAGGAAGCATATTATATCATGGATATTCTTCTGTTTTTCTTAAATAAAAGTGCCACATTGTTAAAACTCAAGTCAAGCATAAATTTAACTCTAGTCAATTATATATGGTGTGGGTGACTGTGAAACTTGTGCCTGTGCAATAAAGTACCATAAACCACTTAATAACTTATTGCTAGTGGAGACTTTAACCCAGTTCACATTTGCTTCCTAGACACCCTGAGGTAGAGATGGTTCATCTTTTGCTACTTGTATCATCTAAAGTTTTTTGAAAATGATTGTAACATCTGCACTTACTGATGTAACTGCAGCATCTGCCAGAAGGTACAGAAAATCAGCATCCTCTTTAAGCTGCAAAGGCATAAAACAAATTATGACAGATAAAAGCCAACATAAACAGCAGAAGTTATGTTACGAGTGCATCAGAAATATGTTTTTCCTTTCTTTTATATGGAATAACGTGTTCCTGGAAGCACCAACGAAGGGAACAAATCCAAAAATTTTCATGTCATTGATGATGAATGAGTACAGAGACTCGCAGAAATAAAGAGAAACCCACAACAGTTAGTGAAAGAGAAAGAAATATTTAACAGTAAACATCATCTACTTGCATAAATACCAAAAGCAAGAATAAGAGGGTCATGACATGTTATTCTGTGACCTGAAAAATTGAGCCCACTGCCAATACAGAGCCAGGAGCAAAAGATGTAACGATCATGTCACACAAACCAACAAATAAATAGATCCTCAAACATGTCATCATGGAAAATTTGCTGAAAGGCAACATATTAATTGCAAAGCAGAGATGTAACTGTAGTTGACATCCTTTTGCCTGAGAGTCTGGCATAGTTGTTAGGAAAAGTTTTTAATAGAAGCAGAAAAGTAAAGTAAGGGAAGTATTACAATTTCAAATACAGCCTACGTGCACATAGTTCTACAAAAAATATCCTCCTTGGGGCAGACGGAGTATGGTTTTCAAGCACATATTACAGGCTTAAGACTTCTCTTCATACCTTGGATGCACCAAACAAATCCTTCACTGCCTTTTCATTTGAATCAAGTCGTTCTTCTACGAGTTTAGTGACTTCCTGGAGTGCTGCTTTACAATCAGGTCCTGCCGACTCTCCTACCTACAACTAGTAAACCATAAACTTTCCTACTTAAAGGATAAAAAATAAATAAATGACAATGGAGGAAATATTGAAATATGAATAATAAAATTCAGCACCTGCTTGTCGAAATCAGTAAAGTTGTAAACAGCAAGCACCACTGCAGAACTCGCAAGGCTTCCACATGTTAAATGAGGAAATTTTAGGCGAAACCAAGCACTCAGTGCTCCAGAGTATGAAACACCAAAGACAAACCAGGAATTTTCACCACTAGATTGCTTGAATTTCGCTTTCAAAGATTCCTGCAATATGAAAAGAAACCGTAATTCCCCAGGCTCAAAATCAGAAGCAAACAAACAACTAGACAACGAAAACAAGTAGGAAGCACTCTAATATTAAACTGTGGGTATGTCATAGGTATGCGAACCTGGTAATGCTGACGGAAAACAGCCAAATCGAAAAGAGCCTGCTTTGATGAAAGATATTTTAGATTTTCTGTTGCCAATGACTTAAAAGGAGAGCTCTTCCCATAGTAGCGGTGCTCTAGAGAAACCACAGCGGCACCAAATTTCTTTGCTAATGCCTGTTCGTGAATACCAAAAGCAAGTATTAGCACACCATATTTCCAAAGAAGATCACAGGAGACACCTCTTTTAGAAGGTTCTGAAGGAAAATTTGGGTATGCAAAGAAAGTGAAAACAAGATTTAAAATTGCAATGATGAAAACACTTTATTTATGAATCCGACTTGGATGTAATATCAAACTTACACCAAGATAATCATTAGAGATGCCATTGCATGCGGATTCTCCACATATTTTTAAAAATATAGGACCATCAGGAGCTTGAAAGTAATCAAGAAACTCATAGTATCGTTGCTGGAACTGACGGTGATCCTACAAATTTAAGTAGAAGTCAGCATTGTTTCATGAGATACAGCCAGAAATGAAACATCAAAGTCCAGTTCAAATAAGCAGATAAAAATGAACGCTGTGGCTCCTTCAAGAAGTTTCATTTAATTTGGACTCCACTAAAATTCCATTCCTCTTAAAAAGCAGAAAACGAAGAAGTCGAGAGAGTACCGTAGGGGAGAAATGATCTAAGGTCTGATTAATCCAATGCTCTTCGCGTGTCAAGTACGCAGCCGTGTTGCCGCTGACACCAAGCGACCGCGAATACAAAACGTAGCCATGTGAAGAAGGAACCCCGAGGAGGAGATGAACCGCGAAGACGAAGCAGATCATGGCAATCGTCTTCATCGTGTCCTAAACTTCTCCTACCCTGAGTCGGAGTAGGGAAACGGAGCGTCGTCTTCTTTAATCGGGTTCAGTTTTGCGGGAAGAAATGAGGGAGAAGCTGAACTGCCTCTCTGCGATCCGTAGAAGCGAAGCGAATGGGAAGCGGACCGCGTCTTCTCAGCAGAGCTGACCGTTTAGATATTAGAAGACAGTTTGAGCCACGTTTTCAGATCCGCGAGAGCTTCATCGTACAAAACCACCAAACACAGGCGGGCCCCTCGCTGCTTTGAAAGATTGGATTTTTTTTCTTTTTAAAGTAATTTAACTATTTTTATTTTTAAATAATTTCTTAGGAATATACTATAATATTATATTATGACTTTTTATTTAAATACTGTCTTCTAGCTTATACTTTTGTATGTACCACACGAGGAATGTTTTGTACACCCACGATGGTATGCATTTGGGCTACCCATCTTGGGTACATAGTTTGGCACCTGTTTCAGTCTAGAAATCGAGCGCTACCTATGCGCCACGTCAGAAGGGTAGCCAAAATGCGTACTGGATGAGTGCACATATTATGTGCACGGCCCTTCATAGGTATTATTTTAATAATAAAATTGAGGGAATTAAAATAATGCCCAGTGAGGGGCCATGCGAAAAAAATGCGCCTATCCAGACTTGGGAACCAGCTTGAATACGTGAAAATCTTAGTTGTATGGCCTGAGTCGAGTCAACTTTACTCTCTACTTGATCTAACTCAGCCATTTTTAGAAGAGATGTCAGATGAGTCTAATACCATAACTCTACCTAAGGGGGGGACTGTCCTTTTATAGAATAGATGATTCCAACCCCTGGCCTGATACAAACATGAAAGCCTGAATGGACTCAGCTAAATTGCCTTTGGCTCTCTCGAGTTGCAAAACCATGGTATAAATAGTATTGATTTAGAATTATGAGTAATTTTATGCTAATTGAATAATTATTTTAAAAATCATGTAATTTCTTTTAAAGGTAGTGTTCATCTGATATTATTAAAATTAAAAAAGAAAGAATTGCAACCTTCCAAGCTTAAAAATCATGAAATGACAAATGTTACAACTGGCTCAGAAACACATTTCTCTATTTCACAAGCATACCCCAACACTCCCCTGTTTTCAGGACTAAACAATCACAAAGAAAGGTCAAAGATATCCATGATCAAGTTCTCCAGCATCTCTTCGTCCAATTCTGCTCCACAGAGTGCTCCTGTCCCAGATAAAGCCTGGAAGTTCTTCCCTGGGTGCATCACAATAAAAGACTGTAAGCAGCCTTAAAGAAAGAAGCTTAATTTCTGTCATTATGATCCATAGATCAGTACTTTTTGTAACAGAACCTTAAACTCACCCATGGAAGGCTGTTTGAGAGGGGAAGCTGATAAAGGCAGAACTGGTAGATTCTCACAGTTGCAGATCTCGATCATGTAGCCATCTGGGTCATGGAAGAAGATCTGATCAACCTGAATTCCTCCCTCCTCCACCGCCGCTGTCACGTACTTCATCCCCATCTCTTCCAGCTTCCTCTTCACCAATCCCATATCAGAGCACTGCAGAGAAAGGGAGAGAAAATTAACCTTAAAACCTCTCCATCAACCACCCTCAAATCTCATTTTGTTTCAAACAAGGAAAAGTTTTCACAAACTGGGTCTCACTTGGAATGAGATGTGGTTATCTTTGGGATTGATTACACGCGATTTAGAATGGAAGTCGGCCTTGGAGCTGCTCTGCAACAAGTGAATCCCCACCCCGTAGCTGAACAACCTGCAAAAGTTTTATAACAAATGATCAGCAATCAAGAAGCTTATCATTTTCTTTCCATGGGATCATCTCAGCTCACCAAGCCCCTTCGAAATTGAAGGATGAAGGTCTCTTGATGAGACAAAACCCAAGAACATCCTGGTAGAACCTGACAGATTTCTGGACCGATCTGCAGAGGAAGGAGACGTGGTTGAGAGACAGCAGAGGGAGGGAAGAGCTTGTCAACTCTTCCTTTAGAACTCCCATAATCTGCTGCTCTTGGTGATTCTCTCTGGCATTCCACAAACATATATATAAAAAGAGAGAGAGATTGATTCCTCTGGAGGAGAAACTCTGGCCCAAATCCGTGTGCTGGATCCAAGTCACGGAAATAGTTTAGTTTAGTTTTGGGTGCAGTACAAGGATGTGAAAACACCAAGTCAAGAGACTGACGGTTTCCTCGTTCGTAATGCTTCTAAGCAATTCAGTACAGTTTTATGGTTCTTTACTTGGAGAAGTTTTGTATTTTTGTCTTTTCGGGAGTAGTTTTACAGATGCTCCTGGCAGCCAATACCTATTTTTATGTAATTGATTCTTCATATTGAAATGAATCAAACTGCTTATGGAGGATGTAGAGCTGTAAACTGATAATAATATAATTAAAACTATTCTAGTCACGTATTAACTTAGATAAGTACCTGATATGCAATTAGGACTAATGGTAACACACTAATTCAATCCATTTGGAGAATCATATCATGCATCAAGAGTCTCAACTTGGATTTGTTGTATCAATATCTATATAGAGATGATTCTCCCCCCTGGTATCTTGCTCTCTAAATATACAAGAGTGATGAAGTATTAGATTAAGTTATTGATTTGCAGCCTCATTTTCTTTTTTTCTTTTCCAAGTTTGAGCAGCCTGAGTCATAAGACCCAGAATGCCAGATTTGAAGATGCTTGAGTACACAACTGTACCATTTGCATTTAATTATACTAAATTAGGCCATGAACCATTCAATTGGCTAATATATCACATTATATTTTTAAAAAGAGTCAATGGCAGCCTAATTAACTCAGTTAGTATGTGTTTTAATATCCCTTTTCTTCTTCTCAGTTCTAGTTGACCATGTTAATTACTTTGAGGGTCAATTTTAGAAACTAATGCTTTGATTCCAAGAATTGGAAAGGGAATTATCCAAATATTGAACAGTCGTGTGCAGATACACTTATTTTTATGTTGATAATATCACAGTAGATGAATTATCTTTAGTATAACCATGATATATATACATGACTTTTGGATGGAACAAAGGCATGTGAATTATGAAATAAGATTGTATAAGCTTAGATACATGCACTATTTGCTTTCTCTATCAAATTTAAGAGCAGTATTATTAAAAGCCTAATCGGAGATAGACCACAGTTTATTTCTGAACCAACATGTTTAATAAGTCGAGGGCAACAAAATGGGTCACAAAGGCATAAATCATAAGAAATATAAAGATATCCATTTTGCTAGAACCATCAGTTGAACCAGTTTGGCCAAGCTAAATCAAGAATTGCAGCATGGGGGATTCAGTCTTAGCAATTTCCCCAAAATGCCAGCCTGAGAGTCCCTCTCTCTCCCTTCGTAGGTAATTAATATTTGAGTGCTAATATGTGTACTGCCAAATTTTACTAGAGGGTTTACAACTTGACATGGTGTCTTCATTGGCAGTCCAACTAAGAGATAAATTAAGAACTATCTTTCTATTCTACATGTAAGCATAAACCCTAGACCTTATTTGGAATGCCAACTAGGCTGCCAAGATGTAAAAACTCATAGTAAAATATGGTAATACTGAAATCATTTTCCTTAAGATTTCAGTTCCCTCCTAGCACTTGAAGAGATGTTCTAAGCTTCGCGGGCTGGGAATTTGTCGTGTGATATGAATACAGGTTTGAAGAAGAGAAAAACTGAGGATCTCAAGGAAAAGAGAAACCCATTGAGTTGGATGTGTCAACCAATTGAATGGCAGAAAAGTTGGCCCTGAGAAGCGCCGCAGCTTTATTCATGGAGGTAAGCCAAATTTAATTATATAATCTTCCAATTAAATTGGATCTGTTCACTTTCTATTTTTCTACAAAAAAGTTGGTTCTTGCACGTTTAAAGGTTCCCCTGTGCTGGTGCAACTTTTCTTAAGTGATCGTAGTATTGTTTCCCTTCATCACCAAGAACCCTTGGTGAAGCTTCACGGTTAATCTTTTCAAAGTAGGTTCTTACTTTGGTTTTCAGGAACAAAATCATAGTTTTTCTTTCACTGAATTTTTTAACTTTTCTTTTTCTTGGGAGGGCGAGGTGAATGAATCCGAGTTTGAATTGACAGCCACAAATTGTGGGAATTTCTATCTTTTCTTTGGCTTATATTTTTCGTCCAAATCAGTACTTGTAAAACCCCATCATGAATCGTGAATGTTTACAATATTGTTATTGAAGGAGCTCCTTTCCACTTCTATTTATATTGTGTTTCCTACAATCAAGGCAATACTGATTGAATAAATTAAACCAAGATGAATGAACCCACTAAGGTAAAGAAACTAATTATTATTAGCATGTCATGTCACAGCCAGATCCATGTAGATTCTGATGTCATTAGCACAGGGCAACCAACACTGGTGGTAATTTTTAAGAGTTATAGTGCATGCACTTTGTTCACTTCCCTAGCAGTGGGACATTAAAATATTCCTGGTGTGGGTCACACCACTACAGTGGGAAGTACACAAAGTGCATGCACATTAAAGTCATCAAATAATTAAAATTGGGGAAATATCACTTTTCTTTATTTCCTATGAGATCCATATTCCTGCCTCATTAACTTCAAGTCATTACTTCTATTGAAATTTTACCTTCTATAACTGTGTTCTAAAGGCATTTATTTAACTCCGAACCAAAATGCTTCTTAATTAACTTTTCTTGAGCATTGATAGCAGACAGCCTAGCTACCACAAAAGTTATGACTCGAACCCAAGTCTGTGCCGATAGAAACCCTTGAACTACTACGAAACTTTTGCCTACATTAATGCAAGTTACGTTCGGAAATGCTTCTGGCAGTGGGTCAGTCCTGAGACTTCATCAGGAACCTAGCTACGACTTTATTGAACAACCTGCAGGCTGCAGTACCGTATTCCTTTATCAGCATCTCAATGGCGAAAAGATTTCCTTCTTTGATCTTTCTCAATTGTGAGTACAGTTTAAGAAATCAGAGCATTTCTATCTGTCTTGCACTACGAAGTTCTCCTGCTCAGAAGGAAAAATTCATCATGTTTGCGTTCAGATGCTCCATCATTAAGTTCTCCATTAATCCGCAGCCGACCCCTTGCAATACCCTTTCGTCCGCTTGAGAGTAGTGCAGGAAGATACAGGCAGAACAGGGATGTTCTCGCAGTTGCAGATCTCGATCATGTACCCATCTGGGTCGTGAAAGAACAACTGGTCGACTTTGATTCCACCTTCCTCAACAATGGCGGCCGCGTACTCCATTCCCATTTCTTCCAGCTTCTTCTTCACCAGACCCATGTCAGAGCACTGAAAATGAATGCAGGGTAATTAAGGAACTAAAACAGAGTCAGTTCATCTCCAAGAGAAAATTGTAGTGATATTGGGTACTACCTGGAAGGAGATGTGATTGTCTTTAGGATTTATGGGTCGAGATTTCTGGGGAAGTTCTAATTCCATCGGATTGTGCTCGAGCAGGTGAATTCCAACCCCGTAATTGAACAACCTGCAGTGTTAAAAAACACGCATCAAGTTCATGGCGAACACGAGAAATTTCCATAGATTTAGATTACGAAAGAGAAACTCACCAGGCACCATGGACATTGAAAGAGGAAGGACGTTTAACGAGAATGAAGCCCAAAACGTCTTCGTAAAACCTTACTGAATCGCTCACCGATCTGCAGAGAAATGAGACGTGGTTGAGGGAGAGGAGAGGCAGAGGACTGATGTCCGTGATTTCCTCCACACCCATTTTCTCTTCTCAATCACCACTTTTTCACTTAACTCTTCAAACTTCAAATGGAACCAGGCTCCACACCTCCACTTCTCCCTCTTCACCTGCCCTTATTTATGTAGCCTGAAACTTCAAATATTAATACGTCCATCCTTTTTCCCATTTTGAAGAAGATAACCCGTTCATAAAAGGGTGAAAGAGCTACGATTCTTCCGATCATCTTTGTTAACCAGAACAAAAGTGAGGAAGGCTTAAATGGGTGGTGATGTGATCAATCCTCTGTGAAATTTCTGAGAAGGTGCAGTTGAGGAAGAGATTGTATTCACCCAGACTATAATCCAAAAAACGAAGCTTCTTGGGAGAAGCCTTCTTAATTTCAAGTGACAATGTTTTTAACCTGTATTCTACCCTGTCCTTTTATCCTTGCCACATCGTTGCATGTAAGTTTTCCCATCTTCCTACTTCGTCCCTACCCCTAATTATACAGGGAGGATAAAATGAAACCCGACCCAATGCTCACTTCCAACTGCATACAATGAAAATGCAAACCCATCAATTGGAGTTGATTCAACCTCAAATCACATTTGAGATCATGGGTTCACACCAACCTAACGAAACATACGGTAGCAGACCCGGTAAAAGTCTCCATATATGCACTGATCGCTTTTCTTGATTCACCACGGCTTTAACTGGATCATGAGTAGCAAATGGAATGATTCCTCAATTGGGTTTGAAGTATTGTTGCCTATCTTTAATATTTCGGCACATGAAGCTTTTAATGCGACTTTAGCAGACAATATTCAGACTACTTGATATTTACTAAAAAATTAAGCACGGTTCTTATTCTCCTATATTGCATATATGGGTATAGAACTTAGTGTCAATGTGGGAAGGAAAAACAGTGTTTATGACACCAAGTGCAGTATGCTACAGAGTCATGACAACGCTTATCCATATGACAGTCTCCCGACATCAGCGTTTCCGAAATATATATCTTCCCCTGTATGAGTGGTTCTGAAAAGAACTGCAGTTTTAATCCATGGTCAGATGAAGATAATAAATCGCGAGTCAGCATATTAATTTGCATTCCTTCACAGCTGCATTATTTTATTATTATTATTATTTTTTTTTTTTTGAAAGTTTTCTCTGCTGCATTATGGAACAAGCACATATTGGATTATAAACAACTGAAATTTTGATTTAGGAGCTCTTCATATTCTGGGGTTGCATCTGATTGCCAAACTCAAAAAAAAAAAAAAACAGTCATAAACAAGAAGTTGCATGAATGCAACCACTAGGAATCGTTTTTCTTTTTATCAAATTTCCAACCCTTGAAAAAGTGAGAGACCACCTGCCATTTTCATTCGCTCTAAACTAACGTCTAACTGAATGAGCTTACTTCTGAACTGTGCATCTTCTCTTCTTTTAACAAGTAATTGGTGGTATTGGTGGTTGCATCCTCCACCTCCGGACTTGCTTGTGATTCAAGTAAGAAGCAGCAGACTACTACTCTGTTGTCACAACAAGAAGAATGTCATCACTTCGAGCTTTTGCAAGAATGGTCGTCATCTTCTTTTATTTGAAATCGACAATGATGTTAATAAAGATAGAAATGAAAATAAATAAAGAAAACTAGCGGGGGTGCCTAATTCTCTCTTTCATAAATTGACTTTCTACTTGAAATCCTGTGAAATTGTACAAAGTATCATTCATTACTAAGCCCAAAGTGATCTGGCAATTCAATAATTCAAGAATTCGGACAGACATGTTAGGGTAATTTTATTTTTGAAAGTTGACATGTTAGGGTAATTTATGAGGGTAATTTATGAGTTGAAATATACCCACGGGTTAATTTCAGCCTTTGAACACAAGAAAATAACTTAGTCAGTGAGACTTAGCTAAATAAATGAACTGGCAGATGGTACTAGTTTCAAATGCAAAGATCCACAAACTCCCCACCAGCTCAAAGCCAAAACCAAAATTAACTGTAACTTATTTTTCCACAATAGATAACAGATGCACTGCAGAAGTGCCATACATTCTTTCTTTGCTCGCATCATCCTTTTAGCCAAAAGATGAAGTCAAAATTTCTATATGAAGTGTGCAGCCTCATTAGAAACTACTATCATGAAACAGAAACATCCATATATTTTTTGCATTTGAACAAGAACAAGCCAATGCTGTGTAAGAAAAGAAGTTCCAAAATTTTCAACAATTTAAGAAGTCCTACGCAACAGTTTTGCAAGGTTTTAATGCACTTCAGTAATCTGACTAACCCAAGTTCATATGACACGCTCAGATCACCAGTACCTAAACTACCTACATGCTCTTTGTTTCTGACCTATAATTGGTCAAGATCATGTAAGCTACCTTCTGCAAAGAAAAAATAAGCAACTACCTTGCTCACTTGTCCGGCTCTCCTTTTAATAAACCCACAGGGACTACACTAGCATCATCGTGATTATTAACACTTAATAAATCTGTCCCCTGCAGATAGGCGTTATTAAAAATATCAGAAAGTTATCGCATGTATGCAGCAATCCAGAAAGAGAGGGAGGCAGGGAGGAAGGGAGGGAGGGAGCTGCACCTGGGTACTAGACGCCTGCCCTTGCATCCTTTGTGGCCTGGCATTCAGATCAATCATTTTAGAGTCCTCATTAGCATTCTGTTCAGCGTGACCATCTACTAAAGGAACAGTAGATGACTTATTGTGATTTTGCAGTTTATCTTTCATAGTCTGTTTAGGCATCTGATTCTGTTCCCTCCTCACTTCCGGATGGTCCAGGTGCTGCAGAGCCAATTCTTCACAAGGCCCAGGTTTATCACCTGGAAACTAAATAAAAATTAAATAATATTAATTCCAGATGATCCACCTAGAGTCCGGGATCTAAGCAAACTAATCTTCCTCCAGTTTACAGCACTAACCTGAACCCGCTGTCTCAATAGAAGAAACCTTCTATGGGTTCTTTTACCTCCAACATGGACAATCATGTCACATTGCAAGCAAAGAGAACTTCCATCTATTTCACAGTAAAAAAAGGCTACACCAATTGGCCAAGAGTAGAAAAAGTTTCAGATTCTATTTCCGATATAGATGTACCCAACCACAGGCAAATGGTGAATGAAAGTAAAACAAGGGGGAAAACGCAGATTTTCATGCTTTAACACATACCTGGAGCATTTTCACAAATGTCACAGCGAGGAACATCACTGGGATCAGCAAGTCCCACACGTACATGTCGACTTGCAAGTTTGTTACACATATGGACCTGCCCCTCACATTTGCAGCTCTTAGTAGAAAATAGTTACTGTGCTAAAATTGCCTTATTGAATGAGTGACCAAAATAATGTACAATAGAGGCCTCTAAGGCCAATACAAAAAATAAAACCCGAATCATACATGGACATAATGGTAAAAAGTTAAAACACTAAAAAAACAGAATATTTCACTTTGAACTAGAACTTTAACAAATTTAATAAATGAATCCAGGTAGAAATCCGTCAATTTTAAAACATAATTCAGAGAGTAATTGATTTTATGCAGCACGACTATCATCCTCTCAAGTATTATCATTCACTAGCTTGTGTAGTCACTAACTGGTGAAAGATCTCACTCAGCTCAGAATGATATCATTTTAAAACAGGAGCAACTAGATGCTTTTTTGTCCTGGGATAAAAAAATAAATCTATTTCTTAATAGCCTATCATGCTTAGGTCTAATCATGGTTTCCAATAGCCAAACCTCTACCAGGGTAATCTAAGTCAAATACAATATTTTACTAAACAAAACTAAATCTTCCATCTTTCAGATAGATAAATCTTTCAGAGCTGCTCTCCCGTTTTAATGGTTTCCAGATGAATCCGCTACGACGCTAAGTAGGTAGTTTTCCTTGAAAGCTTCTCGCTATTTATTCCTTTCATTGTCATAATTGAAGTACTCTCCAACAATCTGACAACTCGTATCGACTCTGTGACTGAAGTGTCGAAGAAGCAACTCTATCCGAAGCATAAATTCCGGTGCTTGATCGAACTCGCCAAAATATAATATAACCAAAAACAGATACCATGATTCCGGTCAATCTCTATAAGATACTAACTCGCAACAAAACCAGAGAGATTTCCATGGATCACCAGTCCCAGAGCCACACACTATACCGCAAATTCCTCACAGGATGAGGATCGGTAAAGCGCAAGTCAAAAGCATCCCAAAACCAACAAACATCACGCTTAAATTTCAAGACGCCGAAATGGAATAAACTAACAACAAGTACGTGATGAAATGCAGAAACAGATTAAACATAGAAACATAAAAAGAAAGAAAACAAGGACAGAGAGATAGAGAGAGAGAGAGAAGAAATCTTTTTTACCTTCTCGTCGCACGCCCGGCAGAGGGCGGCCTCGTCCGCAGCGCAGAACAAAATCGCAGCTGCGCTCTCACAAGCGTCACAAATTGTTCGCATAATTCCCACCCTTTTTCATCTCCCTCGCCCACCCGCTTCGAATCTATACCTTCCCCCCCCCTGCCTCCTCGATATAGATAAAAAGTACAAAACCTTAGAGACCCATGTCAAAAGATGATCGGCGGCAGCAAATAGATAAAGGGGATTTTCGGCAAACAGGGAACCGGAGGTCCGTTGCGCTGATTGGCCTGTCTAATTTATATATGAATATGCAAGTTTCTCCGCAATGTAATTGGAATATTTTATATGTGAATGATTAGGCCTGATGTTAGCGATGTTGTTGGTGGTGGTGGAGGCGCTCATGAGGTTGGAGGAAAAGCAGCGAGAGGAGGCAGCAGAGGCCAGAGGGCCTCAGAGTTTGGATTTTGTGGTGTTTCCAACTTTCCAGAAAAATCCCATGAGGCAATTCCTGGCCACGGAGTAGATGTTTCTTCTAGTAAGTTTCTTTCTCGGCCACAAACATCAGGAAGCATGCAAGAAAAAAACTGTCCTGCTTTTAGGCCCACAAGTCAGTGACAGTCACCCAAGCCGTTGTTGACCCACCTGTGTTTCTCTCTCTCTCTCTCTCATTTGCTCTCTCTCTCTCTCTCTCTCATTTGCTCTCTCTCTCTCTCATTTGCTCTCTCTCTCTCTCTGACTCTCTCTCTCTCTCTCTCTCTCTCTCTCTCTCTCTCTCTCTCTCTCTCTCTCTCTCTCTCTCTCTCTCTCTCTCTCTCTCTCTCTCTCTCTCTCTCTCTCTCTCTCTCTCTCTCATTTGTTTCTCTCTCTCTCTCATTTGCTCTCTCTCTCTCATTTGCTCTCTCTCTCTCTCTCTCATTTCTCTCTCTCTCTCTCATTTGCTCTCTCTCTCTCTCTCTCTCATTTGCTCTCTCTCTCTCTCTCATTTGCTCTCTCTCTCTCTCTCTCATTTGCTCTCTCTCTCTCTCTCTCTCATTTGCTCTCTCTCTCCCTCTCACTTGCTCTCTCTCTCTCTCATTTGCTCTCCCTTTCTCTCATTTGCTCTCTTTCTCTCTCATTTGCTCTCTTTCTCTCTCATTTGCTCTCCCTCCCTCTCTCATTTGCTCTGTCTCTCATTTGCTCTCCCTCTCTCTCTCATTTGCTCTCTCTCATTTACTCTCTCTCTCTCATTTGCTCTCTCTCATTTGCTCTCTCTCATTTTCTCTCTCTCATTTGCTCTCTCTCTCACTTGAGCTCTAGAGGTAAAAGAAATTAAAATGTAAGTTAAAACTAAAGTAAAATGGGAAAAACTTTAGGGAGAATTGCTCATACGTCCATTATAAAATCAGGCCCAGCTTAAATGGTTCGATGGGTTTTGCTCGGGTTTATTTACGGGCTGACAAGACAGAAACTTTAAAAAAATCCAAAATATTATTTAACTCGACTACCGGTGGTGGCCCATGGGTCGGTCAAAACCTTGGCCTGAAGCACTTGAGGGATGGACTTAAGCATGGAGGCAAGAGGGAAGGACAAAGAAAGAGAGGAGATCAACTAGATGGTAGTATTTCAATATAATGAAAAATGATTTCAGTATTGTGAGTTTTTACTGTGAGATTTTACATCCTAATGTGGTTGTCCTGGCAGCCTAGTAAGCAATCCAGATAAGTCTAGGGTTTAGGCTTACCTATAGAATAGGAAGATAGTTCATACTTTATCACTTATATGGACTGCCAATGAGGACGCCACGTCATGCTGTAAACCCTCACAGTGAAATTTAGTAGTAGGCATATCACAACTCCAATATAATATGTAATATGCATCATTAAATTAAGAAAAATAATATCAGTACTCTCACATTTTACTGTGACGTTTTATATCTTGATGTAGTTGTCTTCCTGACAGCTTAATTGGCAATTTAGATAACGCTTAGGGTTTCGGGTTACCTATAGAATAAGTAGATAGTTCCTATTTTATCTCTCACCTGGACTGCTAACAAGGACGCCACGTCACAGTATAAATACTCACAGTAAAAAGTCACCATACGCATATCACCACTCTTAAATTAATTCCACTTATTTAATTTTAATTTTAATTTTAGTTTTTTTATTTTAAGTATGTAGATTGGGGTAATAATATCTTTACAACTATAATGCACTAAAATGGTATCTCTGAATAGAATATATTTTTGAGGAAGTAAATTTTGGGTGCAAAACTCCATTTTACTTGGGTTAGAGTTTAGTCCAACCTCTTTTCCTTCTATATAAATATGTGGTCAAAATTTGTAGAGTGAAGTTCATGTAGTGGCATTGATATAAATAACAGCTTTGTACTAGATACGTACTCGAGGTCTCTTGCATTGTGTTCTTACTTCATTTCCATCACTTTGAGATTATGTAAGCGCATGTACCAAATTCTTTATGGACCTTTTCCCCTTGTTCTTAAATTCTTAACAGGATGGAAAGAGAGAGGCTCCACCGGCTTACCTCCCCATTCATGGAGGGTACCTACCAATGAGGGCAACCGAAGCATCAAGTTCATATTCTCCACTATCATACAATAATGGGAAGGACAAAGGATCCTCTACTCCTTCCCCTCATTTTTTTTATGTAAAAAGATGATAAAATATCATCAGAAATAATGGTGTTAAAGTTGAAAGTTTCACAATTAATGAAGAAGATACTTTCAAGTGTACCCGGAGAATAAATGAGTCAGTTCAGGATTGCAGCGAAGTCCATAATTCGAATATAATGAGAAAAAAGTTATATGTTGCTCATTATTAAAGAGTTAAAATTGAATATAAGTAAGCTGTTGCTCAAAAATATTATAAATGACACTTATGAAATTACAAACTCTAATGATGATTTTCCATTTGGGTCTTTATAAGAAAATGATGAAGGGGATTGAACCATATAAAATGACACCAAATTGGGAGGATTTCAATTATTGTGAAAAGTCTAGCTTCTATTAAGTCAAAAATCTTGTATTGAAAAAATCTTCAGGTCATGACCCTTTAATCAAATGTCTGAATAAGTTTCAAACAAATAATGTCTTACTTTACAAACGCAAATCATAAATTCTTAAAACAAATCTCTTATATACAATGCTTTTGACTTAAACTTTCAATCTAATAAAACGCTCTGAATTTATTGGTTTACTCTCTAGAAGGCCAAAAATTGGGTTTACTGAATTCCAAATGAATTAAAATAGGAGGAAATCTGACCCACATAGGGAGATATTGGCTATCTTTCATTATAAAACATTTTATAATTTGAAACCTAACCCCAAACATATACATTATCATAATAGTAGTGACTTCACCTCACCTGCCAAAGAAGTCTTCATAGACAACTCAAAAGGCTAATCCTAGCTAATCTATGTAGTGGATTTTCTTAGTGTGATGAGAACACTTGGAGAGAGTTCTTTGATAAGACAAGAAGAAACTGGAGGAAGAGACTCACTAAAATTCAACTACTCTTGGAAGAGTGTAACAGGAATTAGCTGCTCTTTGGCTGCTGAAGTCAGGTGGGTTTGTTTATATCTGAAAGCTGGCTGGTTTTGTTACTTTACAGTTTTCTGCTCAGTTTTTCTTATGGGGATTAGTTAGGAGTTAGGTTAATTTATGTGATTCTAGGAAGATGATAGAGGGATTGGAAGAAGAAAGATACGCAAGCAGAGGAACGCATGTCACAACAACAATGAAGTTGTATATGGGGTTTTGACTCAATCTCATAAAACCAGACTTGATCATGGACAGCTATTGAATCTGATGATATTTTATCATCTTTTTACAAAAAAAAAAAAATGAGGGGAAGGAGTAGAGGATCCTTTGTCCTTCCCATTATTGTATGATAGTGGAGATTATGAAGTTGATGCTTCAGTTGCCCTCATCGGTAGGTACCCTCCATGAATGGGGAGGTAAGCCGGTGGAACCTCTCTCTTACTTCAAAGCTAGCCAATATCTCCCTATGTGGGTTAGATATCCTCCTATTTTAATTCATTTGGAATTCGGTAAACCCAATTTTTGGTCTTCTAGAGAGTAAACGAATAAATTCAGAGCGTTTTATAAGATTGAAAGTTTAAGTCGAAAGCATTGTATATAAGAGATTTGTTTTAAGAATTTATGATTTGCGTTTGTAAAGTAAGACATTATTTGTTTGAAACTTATTCAGAGATTTGATTAAAGGGTCATGACCTGAAGAATTTTTCAATACAAGATTTTTGACTTAATAGAAGCTAGACTTTTCACAATAATTGAAATCCTCCCAATTTTGTGTCATTTTATATGGTTCAATCCCCTTCATCATTTTCTTATAAAAGACCCAAATAGAAAATCATCATTAGAGTTTGTAATTTCATTAGTATCATATAGACTTCGATGCAATCCTAAACTGACTCATTTATTCTCCGGGTACACTTGAAAGTATCTCCTTCATTAATTGTGAAACTTTCAACTTTAACACCATTATTTCTTCAATTTATAGAAAACCCATCTTGTCTTCATTATAAAACATCAATTTATTTTAAATCTTACATTTAAAACTGTGTAATTGTGTATTTTATCTTGACTATATCCCCATTACCTATCCCTTAACACCTCCTCTTCTAATTGTTCTAATCCAAATTTTTGTAGATAAATTTAAGATTAAAATGGCACATGGACTACTAAAAGCAATCTAACAATCAGAATAATTAAGGAAGTAATAGCAACATTACCTTTAACCAGTTCTTTCTCTCAGCTTTTTGCAAAGTGGATTAGACTTGAGAAGAAAGATAGCAGCGTGGTCTTGTTTGGGTTTTTCCACTGGATCACATGTGAGTAAAAGTGCCTTGATTTTAAAATAGCTTTAATTTCACATGGAGTGGAGTGATTTAACTAACTGAAACTGCTATCTGAAACTTCACATTAAAGCAAAGTGGACACCACGTTTTAACTTTTTCTCAGCTTTGGATTTCTTTCTCTCTAAGAAGCTGAAGAAAAAGCAAGAGTGGGCATATATGAATCTTGCTTATTATAAGAAACTGTTCAAAATCTGATATGTGACCCTTGAATTTTAATGTGTAAATGTTATGATATATTTTACATCATATGAACATTTTAAAAATTGAGGACAGTGTGTATTATATTGAAGGGAAATAGAAAATCGTCTTAAATTTTTAAAGATTTTTATTTCCTTACTCGAACTCAACCAAATAGTAGAAATATCCTGTAGTTTATATATAAGTCGGGAGGTAAAAACAATGTAGTGTCAAGTAAGAACTTGTTAATAGGTGAGATTAGTTAATAAAAAGACACTACATGCTAAAAGGAGCAGAATAATATTCTCTGGTAATTTATCGATTTTTAGCCTTTGAAGTTCCAACCTCACTTTGCTTTTTTCCACCCCTTTTTGATTCTTTGGGTAAAGCAAACTAAATTTTAGTTAACTGCGCTAATTAGCTAAAGGTAAAGGTGTGTTTAGGTAGTTGATTAGTAGGTGACCCTTCACCTAATTGAGAATAGAAAGGCGAGTGTTGAACTTTTTGTTTTTTAATTACTTTGGTTTCAAAGCTCCTGATTCTACTGCACTTTCAACTAATTAAATTAATCAAAGTTTATAACTTCGTCAAGCCAAAAGTATAATTTCTTTGTTCTACTCTAATGCTTTGCATTTAGCTTGGCCGGCCACAAGCCACATGTTGCCATCAAAGGAACCAACAAAATCCCAAGAAAAAGCATTTTCTTCATATTTCCATAGGAAAGACTTTTGAGTATCCTAGCTTTCAAAAGTCCATTAACATCATTGCAAGATAACCCAGATGTGATTCATATAATTTTTCTCTATTACACCCTCCTGTTCTAGTTCACTGTATCAGGAATGTGATAATCTAGTGAGTGATCTAGTTCATCTCAAAATGATTCATATAATATATAAATAGATAATAACCTTTCATGTTATAAACTCTACTTTTTGTGTTACCTATATTGTGCTCTGTAATGGGTCCCATGAGATGTTATGTCAAAAGACCCTTGTACTACAATGTCCCCCAAAAATTTAAGACATAAGATGTTACATGTTATTTTTCTATTAATTTGTGGGCGTTGCCATATCCAACTAATAGTCTTTGATAAGATCAAGTGTTATTAGAATTGAATGCTAAATGAGAAGTTTGTTAAGATGATTAAGGCTTTTCGGACATAGCTCACATGTGGTATAGTCTATTCGGTACACATCCCACATGTTTATGGTGGTTTCAAGGAGTTAAACATGGTCCACAATATTGGGAAAGACATCCCACATTACTCAATTGTTGGCAATGGGGGACAATCAAATCTTGGATTTTGTTTTTTTTATTATTACAAGCTTACAAACTTCTGTGAAAATATAAATATATAAGAACTTTTGAGATGGTCAAATTATATCAAATATTGGTCATGAAAACCATAATTTTGATGATCAAATATAGTTGATAGAACAATTTTAAAAAAGAAACAAAATTTCGATTTAATTATTTATAATATTATATTAAAGTTATAAAATGATAAAAACAAGGTTCTTGTATTGAAGGTGGTAATAATCAACACATATGGGATTAAACATCACCATGTAAATATGCATCCATTTCATTAACCAATACAAGGTTTTGTACCATTGAATTTTCAAAGAATTGGGTGTCCAGTTGCATTGAATTTTATACAATACCCAATTTTATATGATACCAAATCTACAAAAATTCTAAAAATTCAAGATGTTTCTCCCCTGTCGTGAGCACGTCCAAAGAAACACATGTGGCCGATTCCTCTGACCACATTGTGTAAACTATTTACCATAGATTCTTAGCCCCCACCAGTTCTTGATTCATGTAATAATTGGCAAAACATTTATTGAGAACATTAGACACATTAAATTAAATGAATTAATTATAAATGACCCTAAACCTTAAGTACACTAGCCTAAAGGACAAACATGGGCGTCCCACCTCCACATGTGCCACATGTAGCAGGGTCCTTAAAAAGGCCTTCCAATTCAAACGGACCCGCGGTTTGACCGCCCAAAATAAAAGCTCCGAACCGGTGCCGTTTGTCCTTATCTTGTCTCCAATCGAAACGCGACAACTGTAATCCGGTTTATCGCGATACGAGGAGGCGAGAAAACGGCGAAGATCTCCTTTCCGAAGCGAAACCGAACCGTTGCGTATTTTAGGATCAAAGATTAGTTTATCCGCGTTAGTTAATCAGCGATTAATTTTGGAGATTTTCTTTTTTTGATGGAAATTCGGTTTTTTTATTTTTATTTTTTTGATTCCGACAATTTTGACCGCAGAAGGAAAAACCGCCAGAGAGAGCTCGATTTCATTATCTTGCACAGCAGGAGTAGTTACGAGGGGAGGAGAAAGGCAGAAGGGAGAGGGAAAGAGAGAGCGGACGGTCTCGCTCTGTAATTCTCGTCCGGCTCTCCTTTCTCTAGAATCTGGATCGTGGCCGGAGTTTTATATTTTTTTATATTTTTTGGATTTGTTTTGGGATTTTAGTGTTATTTTTCGTGGTAACTGCTAGTACGTGGAGATTATTGGAGTTTTGGAGGCAGAGGTTCGGATTTGGAAGGATCATGGAGTTGAATGTGGAATGATCGGGGATTAAAGGAGGTGTGCAGTTAATGCAGTTAATGCGGTTAATGCGAGTTAGTAAATTGCTCTGCGAATCTGAAATGTTTCCGTTTTGGAGATTAAATGGCGTTGTTTCTGGATTTCTTTCTCTTTCTTCGTTTTCAGGTGCTGGATTTTGAGTGGTTTCGGTCGGTTAAGCGCGCGGCATTGTCGGAGGAGGATCAGAGGAAAAAAGCTGCGGGAGGAGATTGTCTCGGATCTCGGAGACATTCAAATATCGGCGACTGGCCCGGGAGAGAGAAAGAGAGAGATAGAGAGATAGAGAGGAAGAGAAGCGAGAGAAGGAGAGGTCAGGAATTCAGAGGTACAGTCTGGAAGGCGGGGAAAATTCCAAAATACACCGGCCATTTTGGAGGACAGAATACTCCGTTGAACTTTAAAGGTAGAGAACATCTGACATTGATCGAAACGGGATAGAAAATTGGAACGTTCTTTTTTGGACTAATCTTTAAAGGATTAGTCTTTGTTAGTACTAAGTCATGATTAGAGAGTGGGCGCAACTACCTTGTTTTTAACAGCCGAACCGCCTTGCTTTTGCGCAGAGGCGTACAGCAGAGAGACGAAAAAGAGAAGAGAGAAGAAAAGCTGTGCAGACATTCGGGATGCCGTAAGGAATGGGAGTGGTCGGAGAAGAGGATTTGCTGCGTTCGGAGAAAATGCAGCAGGTTTCGGCAAATGGGAATGCGGGAACGAATGTTAGTGTTGGAGGGGAAAATATTTTTGTCTCGGTGCGGTTGAGGCCGCTGAATGAGAGGGAGATTTCGAGGAACGATGTCTCGGACTGGGAATGCATCGATGATCACACCATTATGTTCCGGAACAGCCTCCCGGAGCGTTCTATGTTCCCCACTGCTTATACATTTGGTTAGTATTCAGTGTTCTTTTTTCTCGTATTTTACAATTTCCAGTTCTTCTTTTTTTCCGGGCAATGTTGTGCGTACATGTCCAGAGCACCTGTCACACGGTGATCAAATGCCGGAGTTTATGGTTTGTCACTTTTCAGTTCTGTTTGCTAGCAGCCATTTAGCTTGATCCGAGTGTTTCGGATGGTTTGTAGACGACGAACTACGCGATGTTGTGTTTAAGACCGGCTCTCTCTATTTTTTTTTAATTAATTGTTTTATTAAACTTTGTCGGACGTTGTATCCTTGGCTTCTCTCTGGAATTACTCTCAACAATTTCTAATCTCTTTAACCATGCAATACGTTTTAGAATTTCTCTGATTTCCTCTGTGTTATTTGTGAGTGAATAGACAGAGTATTCAGATCCGACAGCTCTACTTATCAAGTTTACGAGGAGGCCGCCAAGCATGTGGTTCTTTCAGTCGTCAGTGGTATTAACGGTGCGTAAAACTCTCACTCAGACTTGCACTTGTCCAGCCGCGACTATATTTCCA
The DNA here is from genome assembly GCA_022405105.1 of Aristolochia contorta. Lineage (NCBI taxonomy): Eukaryota > Viridiplantae > Streptophyta > Magnoliopsida > Piperales > Aristolochiaceae > Aristolochia > Aristolochia contorta. Next base: position 15,993,850 of record CM039669.1, on the reverse strand, counting down.
GTGGCACAATGTTGACAGTTCATGCACCGTTTCTTTGTAGCAAGCATCTTTGCATATGGGCAAACGAGCAGTGGGAAGACATTCACCATGACTGGAATAACCGAGAATGGTGTTGCAGATATTTATGACTACATCGAGAAGGTGCAGAATCTGTCTAGATTTTATACTAGAGTCATTTGTTTGATTTAAGACATAATTTCGTATTTCTTAAGAGGGGATGCATTCATTTTGCAGCATAATGAGAGAGCTTTCGTTCTGAAGTTCTCGGCTATGGAGATATATAATGAAGCTGTCAGGGATCTTTTAAATTTGGATGGAACACAACTCAGACTTTTGGACGATCCAGAGGTGAATACTATTCTGTGTGAAAGCTGCTTATAAGCTGTAAAATTTGTGTTAATATGACTTTTTTTGATAGAGGGGGACTATTGTGGAGAGACTTACCGAGGAGATTCTGAGAGATAGGAACCATCTTCAGGAGCTCCTATCAGTTTGTGAAGGTAGAATTTTTTTTAAAGTGTTCTTTTTTAACTGATATATTATAGTTTTATCTGTTTTTAAAAATATAGATCTATCCTACTCTTGCAGCACAAAGACAGATAGGTGAAACCTCTTTGAATGAAACAAGCTCCAGGTCACATCAAATTCTCAGATTGGTAATTAACACTTTAATAAGATGCATTTATATGTCTTATTTGCTTATTTGATTTTCTGTGACAAATTAACTCAATCTTTGCCATCTTCCCTTTGTCTATGGTGTTTTGCAGACAATTGAAAGTTCTGCTCGTGAATTTTTGGGCATGGACAAGTCCAGCACTCTAGCTGCTAGTGTGGTATGCTATACTTTTTTTTTTCTTGTCTGTTTCACCAGTTAGGTTAGAAAAAATTGCCATAGGGGTCATTAGATTGCTACAATTCTCAAAAACAAGGAAATTTAGGAGTTGAGCTGGTCTTCCCTGCAGAATTTTGTAGATTTGGCTGGAAGTGAACGTGCATCACAAGCACAATCTGCTGGTACTAGATTAAAAGAAGGTTGTCACATTAATCGTAGTTTGCTCACCCTCGGGACTGTGATTCGCAAGCTAAGGTTGTGAACTATACTACTCTACTTCAATTTTCCAGCAAAGTTTTAATTTTTCGATTTTGCTACTCTTTATGGCTGTTTTCTTTTCATTTTGGGTCAATGTTTATTAAATAGTAGATATTCACTTGAATCTATTGCTGTATGAGGAAGACTAAAAATCATCTAGAACATCCAAAAGCATTATCAATAATTTTTAATTAGCAAACGACATAGATACAATCTCTTTCTTTATCTCTAGGCAGATGTGCACCAATGTTCAAATTGTAGATGAAGAGAAGCTAGAGTGATTGACAATATCTGTAGGTGTTTGCTAGGAAAAGCTGCACTGAGATTATTGTAGCAGATCATTATAATTTTTAGCAATTAAAATCCCAATGCTGTTTATGCACGCCTTAGGAGAAGAAGGAGAATTATGTTATTATCTTGACATTTGATTGTCCTGGATTAATTTTTTTTTTGCTTAACTGGTTTTCTGCATTTGATAACTGAACAAGTGATAATGGTTCTCATATCTGAAGTTTTCATCTTCCCTTCTCTTCTTGCTGCTAGTTGATGTTTACATAGTAGCCACATGTTTCAGAAGCTTTGATACTGATACCTTTTTTCTTTTTTGTTAAATGCTTGCTTTACTTATTTCTGTATGTGCAATTGATACAGCAAAGGGCGGAATGCACACATTCCATACCGAGATTCCAAGCTAACCCGCATACTCCAACCCTCCTTAGGAGGCAATGCAAGAACAGCCATTATTTGCACAATGAGTCCTGCTAGAAGCCATCTTGAGCAATCAAGAAATACCCTCTTGTTTGCAAGTTGTGCAAAACAAGTTGCAACAAATGCACATGTCAATGTGGTCATGTCTGACAAGGCATTGGTGAAGCATTTGCAAAAAGAGTTGGCTCGACTCGAAACTGAACTCAGAGCTCCTGGACCAATTTCTATAACAAGTCGTTCTGATACTTTAATGAGGGAAAAGGATGCACAAATCCAAAAGGTTATGAAACAACTTCACATAGTGGAAAGTGTCCTACATCTTTTCTACATTAAATGGCTGACATGGTTTTTTTTTTCTGCAGATGGAAAAGGAAATAAAAGAGCTGACCCGGCAAAGAGATCTCGCTCAATCACGACTTGAAGATTTGCTCCAAGTAGTAGGAGATGACCGACCTTCAAAATTATGGGTATTCACGTTTCGTCCAAAAAAATCTTTAAACAAATAGTATTTCCTGCAAGAATGCCATACTTCTGTATGTGCTTTTGTCATCCAAACAAAATCCTTTAAACCAAATGGTATATTTCTGTAAGAATGCTATTTCTCTATCACCAGCAATGATGTTTTATTGCAACTAGATATTTGCCTCTTCGAAAGTGTACTTTTCTTGTAGTACAACGTTAATTTCATACAGTTGATATTATTAGGGGGGGTTAGTCCAAAGAGAAAGGGATGTTTCATAGAGAATTTAAAGTAACTGACATTAAATTCTGAGTAAATAAAGACCCTATTTTCATTTTTTTATGTTAGGTGTGGTGAGAGAATTCAGGAGAATTCAAAATTCCACCTATTTAGGAGTGACACAAAATTCTCACTCAACGCAACAAATTACAAAGAGAATAAGAATTCAATGTCTCTCCTAAATTTAGGGAGAATCCCGTGTCATAACCGATTACCATCCCACTAACCCAAAAAAGTATTTTTTCTGAGACATTCATGTCCCTGACACTAATATCCCCGTGCACTAACCCCCCCTTACAGTTGAAAGGTGAAAGTTACTAGTTGCCAAGATGCAATATACTTAAACTTTCTTTATGTATATTTTGTTATTCTCAATTGACTTGTATTTTTTGTCCATTCAGGGAGACTTTGGTGATCCTCCTCCATTTAGTCTGCATAATACACTGGATGATGAGACTTCACTATCTGAAGCATCAATTGCCGAACAATCTTTAGACTTCTTGAACACATCCCAATATTCTAAATATGGAAATTCTGATAGTGATGAAAATTACATGTTCTCTGAAATACCGGAAGGTCTTAATAAAGCCCTTCCTCATATTTCAAAAGATAGTCCTAGATCTGTTGACTCAAGCCTAAATCACTTGGAGGAGAAGTCTTTTGGTGCACATGTTGATAATGCTGAGGAACTCTGCAAGGATGTCCGGTGTATTGAAGTGGAAGAAACGGTCCATCACAGAAATGGTGAATTAGATGTAGCAGTGGCTCAGGAAAATGAGGAACATCCACCCTTGGCACAGACCAACCAAGCAGATGAAAAGACAGACTTAGAACTTGTACTTCGGGAGGAGGGTGATAGTGGGTGCAAACTTGTTGGTGCAGATCCAACCTGTGACATAGAACTTGCTCATACGAACTCCACATATGGTGTCTTACAGAAGCAACTCATGGATGTGCAGAAAACTATCAATGATCTTGTCAAGCCACTCCCAGATGAACCGTCTTCATTGCGCCGCTCAAGTTTGACGAGAAGCAGAAGCTGTAGAGCCAGTTTCTCAATGAGCTCATCCTGTCCATTGTTCGAGCCAGAGCAAATTGAGGCTACACCACCTAGTAGCATGGAGAAAGAATTGCTTCAGCATATTAGAAGTTTTCAGAAGAGACCTTGTTCTTTAAAGTACAATGAGACTGAAGTCTTGACGAGGACGGATTCTCTTACATCTGAAAGTAGTGCTCCCATTGACATGCTTAAAGAACAAAATCTCAAGGGCGGACAGGAAGAGAACATCACTAGCATTCAAAGTTTTGTTGATGGACTGAAGGAGATGGCTAAAGTGCAGTATGAGAAGGTGCAAGTTGATGGTCAGGTATGCAGTTTCTTTTGCTTGATTAATTCCACATTTTTTCTCTAGTAGAGCTTGGTCGCTACTTTCTTAGGCTGCTCCAGTATTTGTTATCACTGTTGCCATTTAAAGCCTTTTTTGGTTTTGGTAAGGTTGTTATCAAAGCTATCTTCCAATTATTCATGCTTGTTACTTGAATCCTGCTTATCCTCTCTAATTTATGAGATGCGAAGCATTTTCTTGAAGCTCCTTAGTATTAATGCTTCAGATTCTGCATTATTTGTGAAGTTTGATTTATTAGACCGTGTTTTGGCCTGATCTGGATTGTTGCCTGCGATTGCTTTTTTTGGCCTTTGCCAACTTGCTTTCTTATTAAATAATAGGGTAAAATTTTCTTTATGTAAAACAACCATTGGAGGATCTTTTTTACAGTAATTATTTTGACTTTGTCAATCATGTTGGAGAACACATGTACTTTGTCATTACCATCAATATCAGGTCATTTGTCATGATAACTACCAAAAATCTGAATGCATTTAACCATACAGAATATGAAATGAACAGCCAGGGGCTTGGTGAAAAGGTTTGTTGAAATTAAGTAGTTCTAGAATGCTGAACGTTGCTTACCTCGACATAAATATAATAACCAGTCAAAGGTCACAAGCTCTCATTGTGAGTGAAGTTTATACGAGTTTTAGGCTGTTTACTTATATGATTCTCAGGACCTAACGTATACTAAGCTTTCTATTGGCAAATAAAGATGAATACGACATGTTTCATATCACATTTTTCACTGAGCTGTGTTAGTATATATTTCTTGGTTTGCATTCATATATAACATTGACTTTTTGCTCTTGCTTCGGGGTGTATTGGATCAATTTCTTTTAGCACGAAGGCTTCATTCTTTCCTTCCCAAGTCCATAATCCACATAAAGAAATTGCTGACCGTAATGTCTTTTCAGTGTTACTCAAGTACATAGGTTTTGGAAGAAGTTTCATTTTACTCTTAATCATAGTCAAATAAATGCCCTATTCCATTTTACTAGAAACCATTTTAAATTAAAAGCCTTGAGTATAAGGACCATGCTAGCGATTCTTTCATCATATATTTTTCAGTCACATAAATTGGTCAATAATACTTGTATGATGTTTTATATATAACCTTTTTATGGATATCTGATTTAGGAAATGGAAGCAAAGGGCAGTGGTAACCTAGCTGGAGAAAAGATTTTAAAAGACGTTGGCCTAGACCCGATGCAGATCCCAGTAGACTCTTCTTGCTGGCCTATGGAATTTGAGAAGCAACAACAAGAAATTATTGAGCTTTGGGATGCTTGCAATGTCTCCTTGATACATAGAACTTACTTCTTTCTGCTCTTCAAAGGTGACCCAGCAGATTCGATCTATATGGAAGTAGAGCTGAGGAGGCTGTCGTTTTTGAAGGTCACTTTCTCCAAGAAGAACCACTTTAAATCGGATAGTCATATAATCACACCAGCTTCAAGGTAATAATCTAATTGCTTTGCAAAAAAAATCTGTGCTTTGGAAAAGCAAGGCGATATTTGAATTTATTGCCTGCGTAGAAAAGTGTTAAGAAGCCCAGTTGGTAGATAAAAAAATTAAATCCTGGAAACCTGGGAAAGCACCGGTTTCAGCCAAGGTTTATCAATTTGGTAGGTCGATTTGTGACATGGCTGAGTTGACCTGCTCTTGAAGTAGGATGGATTGAGTCTAGGGCGTCATACTTGCCTTGCCCTGTGCAATTGCTTCTTAGTCCACCATCATTTGCTGCTCGGCGTCTGAACTCAAAAAGAAAATCAACATGTCTGAGGTGACCCAACCCAGATTGCTGGTCGAGTCATTTTTGAGTCGAAGTTGCAAAGCCATGATTTTGACCCAATGAGAGTGGAGAGCAGATTACGTGGGTGGTCTTATTATGTTAAGCTACTAAACATTGAAATTTCTTTTTGTAGTCAACAAAGTCGGGTTTTTTTTTTTCATTAATCTCTTTCTTTGGCAGTTCTGGCAAGCACTAAATTTTTGTGCAGCATGCAAGTCTAATATATTTTTGTTTCTGTTCATACAGCATGAGAGTTCTCCGTCGTGAGAGGGAGATGCTAAGCAGGCAAATGCAAAAGAAATTAACACCGGATGAGAGACAGAGCCTTTACGAGGAATGGGGCATCGGGTTGGACACCAAACAGAGGAGACTACAGTTGGCTCGACGCATATGGACCGACACAAGCGACATGAACCATATCAGATCGAGTGCCTCTCTTGTTGCTAAGTTGGTTGGGCTCTTGGATCCAGGCGAAGCCCTGAAGGAGATGTTCGGCCTTAGTTTCAGCCCTCAAATGCCCAAAAGAAGATCATTTAGTTGGAAGAGCAGCTCCCCCACACTCATGTAGCTCTTCCTGCTGCTAATTGGGTCAGTCTACAACCTCTCATCCAGTGTTAACTACTTACAGCTTTTCCTTCTTTTCCCGATTATGATTTTCTTTCTGACTGGCTGATTGATTTGTATAAAAGTTTTTGTAATATATACCAAGTTTAGCAGAACAAGATGTATGTAATGTAACTACCTCCAGTCCTGCTGGCTGTTGCCGCCCACTCTTCTCTTGGATGCTAGGCTGGTTCTAGTTTGTATACTGGAAATAATGATCCGATGGGGTTTGGCGAGCTCTGATTTTATATGAAAATGGTCATCACTCATCACTTGTACTATTCAAAGGAAAATCACCATTGCACCTTTTAAATAATATAATTTCCCAATCGGCCAATTGGTTGCAGAATTCTAGTTAAACGAAACATGTACTGCTCTTCATCCATGCAGGTTTTTTATTTCTTTTGTTTTTGTCTCATTGGAAAACTATATAACCTTATAATAACAGGATTCCCGTTCCAGCTGCTGCGAGAATCCCGTCACAGGGAACAATGATCGTTTTCTTTTAGATATTTCATACCAAGAATCATCATCTAATAGTTGCTTTCAGCAGTTGTTTATCCCACGGTTGACAAGCAGAATGCATTATTATATAAGCCAAACGTCTGCGATTCACCATAGTTTTTGGGTAGTAAACTCCTATCAGCAAACATGTTTAACCCCCACTACAGAGTACCTCATATCTTTATTCACAAAAAAAGGAATTTAAGCTGAATGAACAAAAGAATATCTACAAAGTGTGGAATAGAAGCTAGCCTGAACCATCTATGACTTAAGGACCGCTCCTTCGGTGATTTTCCACCCTGAATTGGAGCAAGATAGCTCATATCTAGTAGTGTATGTGGTACAATAGGAATCGTTATGCTCTGGAGAAGATGGGTCTGTCAACCTGGCTTCCTCCTCGAGAGTTGTCTCCACTAGTGCTCGGCGGCCATCAAGTGAGATGGTCACACTGTCAATTGTTAAACCTAGGAGAGTATACTCCCAAAACCAACCTTGTTGAGCAATCAAACTTGCACGATCCGTCCAGATGTTTAACATCTGGCCATCTAAAACCTGAGAGAATAATGCAGGGGGTCAGTAGTCAAGAAATTCACTCTTGCACAAGGGAAAAGAAACGTCAGACTGAAGCATGGAGTTGTAGGTTAAACTGGAGACCCTACTCGGCCCCAGAGAAATTCAAGTGGGTTCCCATTTTCCAATTGCATACCCGTGAAGTCGAATAACTAGAAATTATTAAAAAGTTGCATGTTGAAAAAGTGCATGGATCACTTCCAGGCCACAACAGACTATTATACCAGTTGAATTGGTTTTATCGGGCAGTTGGCCAGGATTTTTGTGAACCAACCCTCCAGTTCTAGCACTAACTAACAAGGTTGCAGTGGATGAATGAATTGTCTTTTAAATGCTTTCGGCCAAAATTGACCAAAAAATAATGCATGGCTGACAGTATGAGATGCATCTGGTCCCAACTGACAAAAAAGAGCGCGTGGACAGTCTCATGGATGCATTCTGTCAAATTGGTTGGTATAGATCACAGTGAAGTGTGCCTTAAGACCCAATTCAAGGGTCTTGACAAATGACCAAATTATATTTGCAACATAAACATCATTACTTGAATACTATCAATAACATGAGCAATTCCATCTGCCTCAAACACACTATAATTATTAAAATCTAATGATGGTATGAGCAAAGTTTACTGACTCACCTCTGCCAATTTTGAAACACAGTGATCAGGCCCAAGGGCCTCCGATTTTATTGTTTGCCACTTCCGAACAAGATTTTCAGCCAACCTTGCATCCATTTTGGGTATTTCCACCTCGAGGCTCTCATCTGCAGAGAAATATGTAGCACCAAAATTTCTATCAGAAAAAGAAAAGGACGAGGGATACTAAAAACAGCTAAAGGATAAATATGGCAGTAGAGAAACAAATTGAACAGTGTAACAGCAATCTAACGCTGACAAATGAAGAATGGGAGCAAGATAATAAAGCTCACGGAGATTTTTAAAACACAACATTAACTATTCGAGCTAAGATAAAAGATAAGGAAATCTAAAACAAGGTCCATTTAGTTCTTGAAAGTTAATATTATGGAACACTAAGGTCTACTCTTCATCTCCTAGGCAAAGCTACTGAGAACACTTAATGCACAAAATCCAGTTAACATCTATAATATGATTTTTTTTTTTCAAGTATAATCTTGCCTGTTCCCTATTAAGCTGTTCCAAAGTGAGCCACTCGCACAGGCACAAGTATGAGGAATCCACCTAATACTTCAAAAGCAATGCTGTTTTTTAATGAGTAGATCACCATCACCATCACCATCACCATCATAGCTTATCCTACAATGCAACTACATAAATTTTCCTCCATTCTGCTCCACATGCTAAATCTATCTTTCCTCTTCAAAATCCATCCTTACCATATCCGTTAATGTCATCTTATCTCCCCAAAATCTGTTGATATATCCCTACACGTAGATACTTCTCTCATATTCACATAAAACAGGAAACAAAATTTTTAGAACTTACCAAGATTGGTAACATGAGCAGCCATTGCAGAACTCCCCACTTGTTGAGAAACCAAAGCCCCACGCTGGGCTGGTACAAGTTTTTTACACACCAGAGTTACAAGTCCCACTGCCACACCGACGCATATAATCTTGATACCGACATCTTTTATTCTGTGCAGCATCACTTCCTGTTCGCTTGCCTGTGCTGAATTAATCTTCACAGCACCCTCAACCTGAGCTTCCATATTATCTGGATCACTCAGGCCCGGGCTTTCCTCCACTTCCAAGGAAGAAATGGAGCTTTTCTGGTCATGGTTTTCATCTGTTACCAGCCTACCTTCAGTATTTAAAGGAAACACCTTCTGCAGTGCTTGAATGGCACTTGTCTTTACATTATCAAGAACAGCAGTAGCCTCTGCCCCTACTCTTGCTATGGCAGCTGCTGCAGCTAAAGCAGATCCTGAACCAACCTCCAGTCTCTCCAGATGTCTCAGCACGATTGGGTCGTCATAGTAATCACCAAGCCTAAATTGCAGATTCTGTGTATCTCGGAATTTAGGAAAGACTACCTCCATCAGCCACGTCTCCAACAATTTACAGAGCCCAGGCAGGAGATCATCATCTTTATAATCTTTTGAATTCTCCACGACAAATTCTACAATAGAGGGATCCCGATATGGTGAGTCATCACTATCTAGCCCCAGCCATACACGACATTTGTCAATATCTCCCACCAGAAGTGAACAAAGTCCACGTTCAAGTGCAAAGTCCATCTCACGGTTATAAGTTGTAGCATAATCAGAAAAAGTTCCTACTGTTGTTATGTTGGTCTGTTGAAGTTGTTCAAACCAACGGTCAGCATTTTGGATCAAATGGGGCTTTTTCCCTTCGAAAGCCTGAGCAACAAAAGCAAGTGCTACCCCATAGACTTCAAAGCTTTCTGGAGGGATGTTACTAGGAGTAGCAACAAAAAGCTCTACCTTCAATTAATAAAACAAGAATGGTTAGAGCACTACGAAACAAGAATGAAAAGAAGAAATGAGGCAAAGCCAAGGACCTGTTCTGATGCAGTCATGTGCAAAAAGGCCTGCTTCATAAAATCTTCACGAGTGAAGCCTCCTGCAATTGCAGCAGCACCGCCTCCTCCAACAGCCCATAAGATGTTCCGGACACCCTGGAGACCCTCTTCCCTTTTTACACGGTGATCTTCATCGAGAGGTAAAGCCAAAAGTTCCAGAATATAACGTGGAGTAATCTCTTCCAGAGTCTCATCAATCTGTTTTTGTAGGTCAGGAGCAAGGCTGCTCGCTCCTTCTTCCTACAGGATACAAGGGACCAAACAGCATGAGAGAAAAGCCTTAGAAGTTAAAAAGTGGAAACGAGAATTATAGAACCGCAATTTCAGAATTTGTGAATTCCCTTCAGAGAAGGTTTTAAGTTACTTGCAACACTTAAATTTGTAAGAGCTTTTGAATCGGAAGAACACTATTTATTCCGATAGATGGTGGTTCCAACACCATGTCATTGCTTTGTTCGTGGTAAAATTTGCTGCTTTGCTCCATAAGAGTGTCGTTCCGCTCAAATAAGGAGCTCATCAAATTGAAGCTCTACAAACGGCAAAGGAAGGAATTTAGCTAATCTAAGGACTAAATTACCTGTAAAAGTTTCAAAGCTCTTTCAAGCACTTCACAGCTCCTTATAAAATCCGGAGGAGACAAGGCCATGGCATCCCTCGACTGGTCCACGTACGCAAGCGCCATTGCCAAAACAACATCTTGCTTAACCAACTTGGGCAGCCTCTCACACAGCAAGCTCTGCCCAGTATGAATAACTACTTCAGACTCCCCTGCTTCTTGCAGCACACATAGAGCTCCAGCCACCTGGTCCAGAAAACACAAAACGCTTCAAGCTTAAAAACTTCCACAAACAGAACTCTTTTCACTGCAAATGATCCCCCAAAGAAACCTTGTCCCATGGCACGTCAGTCATGATAGTCGCCTCCTCGTCCTCCATAAGCCCCAGATTATACTCTCCTCGGTTCTGGTGATTCGCCAAGGTCTCGCAAGCGGCCTGGAGAATCTGCCTCCTGCTGAGTAGAGCCTCTTGGCTGAACCCATACGGAGGCGGTTTCGACACTCTGGCCTCGTACGCCCTCCTAATGCCGTCGCCCAAGAAATGGGTTTCCGCACCAAGCACCTGCCATCAGATTGTCCAAAATCGGGATTACCAACAAGCTTGAAAAAAAGGGGGAGGTAGCCCACTAAAACCCAGAAGTGAGGGAAGTACCTGGTAGAAGTCGATGGGCAGAGTAACGTAACGTTCAGGAGGAGCGGGCGAGGGAAAGGAATCGGGAGAGGAGAGGCGTCTGGCGTGGCATCGGCAGTGTTGGTGGGGAAGAAATGGAAGTCGGGGAGAAGGCGCTCGGCCCATTTGCTGGACTGCGCGTTACAGACGTTGGTGGTGGAGGCAGAGACGGGAGGTTCGACAGAGGAAGGAAATGCAGTTTTTGGTCTCAAGAAGGAGGAAGATGGGAGCCGTTTCGGTGGAAGCGCCCCGCAGCAGAGGCCGACTCCACAGTGCTTCAAAGCTTCCATTTGAGAACTGATACCAGAAGATCCACCTCCACTCGAGACAGAAGAAACCAGTATATCGCCGCCGGACTCTTGAGTAAAAAACAAAAACCAATATTAACAAACCTGTTGGATAGTCATCGACGAATCCGTTGTAGTCTAGTTGGTTAGGATACTCGGCTCTCACCCGAGAGACCCGGGTTCAAGTCCCGGCAACGGAATATCAATTTTTATATCAATATAAATTTGTTATATTTTTTATTAAAATCTTTTAAAAAAAAAATATCCGTTGTAGTAGGGTTCAAGTCCCGGCAACGGAAATTTTTTTGTTTCTTCTTTTTTTTTTTTTTCCTGCTTCCTGTTAAACCCCTTCATAAATTCAGACTACTCAATGTTGTATTGAATACATCATTTATAATAGGTTACATATAATATATTAGAGCGACATAAATCAAGCTAAGGTAAGGAGAGAGATGATAACTGCCACTCCAACGTGATGTCCCAGATTTTATCAAACAAAAGTTTGAGGTGCCAGGTAGGGAGGCATATTCCTTTGGCCCAAGCTATCCAGTCCTTAATCTTCAGTCACTAACTTGATTTGATTCACAAATTAAAATTGATGAAATAAGAGCTTAAAATTTTAGACGGGCTAATAAAGATAATAGATTTTATTTTTTTTTAACAAAACCACCAACGCTCAGTATGTTAACTAATAACAAGGTACTTTCCTACTTGGACCTGAATGATCTCCTGTTTATCGATTGCTCTATTTCACCGAGAGTGTATTCGGTTTGGCCCGATTTACCTCAACTCATAAATCCCACAACGGATGAAATATGCATATTTTTATGGTCTTCTAATCCGACCCAGTCCATTTCCAACCCAAATGATAGTGGTGATAAGTTCGCTAGTGGCAAAAAAAACTCCAGTTGACGGGCAGAGAGGGGAGGAGGGCCTCTCCCTCAAATCTTCCAGACAGTTTCACACTTTTTTTTTCAAAAAGATGTTTAAGAACATGCAGATTATCATCCTAGGTGAAGAAAAGATTCATAAGTTGTAAATCTCAGAGGCAAACGTTAAAAATGGAAAAATAGTTAGATAAGTGAGACTCATGGACTGCCAAACCTTACAGTGACATGCATGCTTACCAACACATGGTGATGCCAATGCAAATGAACAATTAGAAATGGCACCTCATGCACAAGCTCTCATATCTCACCTATAGTCTCGATTTTATGTTTGTTTTCAATATCGAAAACTTTCTAAACCAGCCCCTGGCTTTCTTGTCTTTACCAGATGAAGAGAAAGATATTCTGCAGTACAGACTCACTTGTTTCCGGAGATGAAATCTTAGTGATGCTTTCTTGCCTAAAAGAAGACAGAAGATAGGGAAACTGGAAAAAGAAAAGGTAAGATAGATACCCAAGACTGGAGATTGGGATATAAAGCTGTTCTAATAGAATGACCAAACAAAAACAACCATTCATATGAACGGTGAAAGCAATTCCATCATAAAAGAGCTCAATTCATACTCCTGTTTTTGCACAACAGCCGTAGAAAAAAATGGCAACGATCTGAGAAATACCCCTCAGATCCTAGAAACACATCCGAATTTGAGGTAGTGGCACAATATAACTATTTGGCACTTACTAATTGCATACTTGTATAATGATCTAGAAAGAATCCCTAAAAAATGTCCATTAGTAACAGACAATCACAGTTGACCGTGTACTACTGCATCAAGGTAAAATGGATCAGAAATCGGAAATGGTGTTTAACCCCACCAAGTCTCGACAATCCATAAAATACAACCAACCACAACCACCCACAGGAGGTAGTTTCATTGCAGCAGCTAACTGGCCACTAAGGTAAAGTTACATAATCATTTTGGTTTCTATTAATAAAAACATAAAATTTGCATAAACATGCAAAATAATGTTGATATTGATAGACAGAAACCCATTGCAAACCATTTCTAGGGCTCATCGAGATAATTTTTTCACATTTGACAAAATCAAGCCTCTTGGAATACTTATAAGTCTAATGCAACTGTAGTCCAATCAAAGATAACACAACCATACTGTTAAAGTAGGAACAGATTAAGAACATAAACTGGCAATGTGCCATGATAAATATTATTTTTCCTACAGTTGACAGAGGAACTATCTGAGTTGGGAAGATGGCAAACATTTAATGAATGAGAACATTAGAACTGGAGAATACCATCTGAATCGACCTTCAATTTAAGCATAAATTCAGGCATTAAATATTATATTTCCTACAGTTCACAAAGGAACAATATCAATTGGGAAGAGGGCAACCATTGAATGAATGAGAACATTAGAACTAGAGAACCCCATCTGAATAGACCTTCAGTTTAAGTATGAGTTCAGGCATTAAACTGGCAATGTGCTATGATAAATATTTTTTTCCTACAGCTCACAAAGGAACTATCTCAGTTGGGAAGAGGGCAACCATGGAATGAATGAAAACATTATAACACCATCTGAATAGACCTTCAATTTAAGTATAAACTGAGGGCCATGGCATTGGAGTTCGGGGGAACATTGTCTCTTACCCCTCACTTCATTTACTTAACAGGATTTTTATTTATCAGAAAACGGGATAAAACCATGAAAGCTAGCAGAGAACTCCGATGACAAATACGCTGTCAACTATAAGAAAAAGAAGAAAAGAACCAAAAAAAGGTAAAATTCACCAACATATCGAGTTTCATTAAAAAAATGTGAAAATTATACAAGATGTTACGGAGGCGGCCGCTAAAACCCTACCACGGTCCAAATGCCACTCAGAAAAAAGAAGGTTCACGACACTAAATGAGCTTGAAAGGGAGCGGCCAAGGAGTAGACCTGGGGACCTCCACCTTGTCTTTGATCCTCTCGATCTTCTTGTCCTTCTGCGGCCGAGAGTTCCCATACGAGCCCTTGAACCGCTTCCCCTTCTTCGTCCTCTTGTCTCCGCGGCCGCACAAGACCGGCATCCCCGCGCCGGCCGCCGGAGCCCTCTCCGCCGACATCACGATTCGCCTCGCCACCGCGCCGCACCACTGCATCGCCATCACTCGACGAACCCACCACTTACGGTAGCAGGCTTCAGTGAATCGCTTCCGGAGTTCAACTCTGAACCAGGAGCCACCAGGCCCTCTATTCGGAGTTTGGTTTCATTTTTATTGGGCCATCATCTATCCTTTGTCGGCCCATTTTAACGTGTATTAAATATTAATTCTTAAGTTCCATTTTATCTATTTAAATATTTATTTAATAAATATAAATACATAATAATTTTAAAAATATATTATTTATGTTATTGTTGTTAATTTTGTTAAATATTTTATTTTATTTATAATACATATAAATAGTAAGATACAAAATGTTTTTTTTTTCTTGAAGGAGAACAATTTTTCAGCTGAAAGCCTGACAGGGAGAAGCCATAATAAAAAAGCTCCATTCGTGTTATCTGAGCAGAATTCTTCTATTCTTGTCCATACTCTGATAGATGAGCAGATACGCGTCTCCCGGGACGAATGGCGTCCCAACCTCTTCCCATCTGTGGCTCCCAACCGAACACGACATGTCCTTCAGCGGAAATCAAAAACCCAACCAATGGATCCTGTTCTCAGACTCCTCGTGTCCGCAGTTACTAGACTTCGTTTCATGCGGTCATGGAGCTCTGCAGGGCGACGCTCTCGTGGACCAACTCCATTGCACCAGTTTTCCACATTCCCCAGTACAGTCAAGTGAGCGAGTCTTAGTTTGCAGCATCGCAATTATAACTCCTCTTTTTTTTTTTTTTTTTTTTTTTGCTCCTCCTTTCATCAGGAATAATCCTCTTCGTTGCCACAGGTAAACGGGTGTAAGAAATTCAGAATTATGTGCATGAACAGCACTAGCGATTCGACTAATGGGATGTCGAAGGTGCGTCCTAGAATAGGATTAGTAACCCGTACAGCTGAATTCGGCCTGAATATTTGAGTTAATTCGACTGTTCTATTCTCTTAGTTGTGCAAGTTAATGGTTGACAGAAGGTTTGTAAGCGGAACATTTTCTCCATTTCGATACCAATTGCGACGTAAAAGTAGTATCTTTCTGCTGTTATGTTCAGAATTTCGTCGTCCTATTTAATCATCTGGTTGTTTACTGCAGGCAAATCAGATGATTGTATCCATAACCGGAGCTACGGGATTTATAGGTCGAAGATTGGTCCAAAGGCTAATTGCAGGTTCGCATTATGCAACTTTATGTTCCCCTCATTGTTCAGTTGTACGTGAACATCTTTCAAGTTTAAGCTTGGTGGACAGATAAACACAGCGTTCGGGTGTTGACACGATCAAGAGCAAAAGCTCAATCAGTTTTTCCTGGTAAGAAGGTAAATGCTTCTTTAGTGATTAATGCCTCGTTCAACTCATTATCTTGGCCGCTATAGGAGTTAGCTGATTGTTTTCTAATTGTAACAAGGATAACTGTGTTACTAGTATCGCTCATTGTTATATTTTGACAGAGCCAGTGGAGAAAATTCTTTCGCTTCCACTGGCTTGGAGTATCCTGCACGTCTCAAGCTAGTTGTATAAGTAGAAGGGTTGCTAATGGAAGAATAATCCACATTGGTTGTGCGCATGGAATATCATAGATTTATTAATTGGTAACTGACCTTCTAATTTTGACAGTTTTGGAAGAAAGCCAATTATGTGTGCTGCATTTTTTGGCTGGTTTATTAGTCTTGGCCACTTAATGGAGTTGGATGATGCTAGTGGATGAGACTAAGCTGAAGTGACTATACAGAATAGAGTGGCATACACATGTGGTTTTAGGACTTCAAGCAAAATTTCAAAAAATTGTTCTCCCTTTAGCTGGTGTTTCTGCTACATTTTATTTAGCATATGTTTGCTCTTTCTCACACGTATTACTAAATAACTGAGTAATTCTGCAGTTAATAACTTCCCTGGAATTATCATTGTGGAGGAGGCAGAATGGGGAAAGTGCATTCAAGGTTCAAATGCGGTTGTTAACCTGGCTGGGATGCCCATAAGTACAAGATGGTCTCCTGAGGTAAGTAAATCGTTGTCTGCTTGCAGTTGAGAAATGATTTGGCATTCAGGTGTAACGGACCAATGTGATAATTGTGGATTGTCTTATAATTGTTGCAGATCAAGAGAGAGATCAAGCAAAGTAGGATTAACGCCACCTCTAAGGTTTTGATCTTTACCTTATGCTAAACAATGTAACACTAAGTCTTCATTAAATATTTTGTAGGACACAATAAATGGTCTTTTTTGTTTCTACAAGCTACCTGTTGCAATTTCCTGAAACATGAGCCCATAACAAAGACAGGAAGAAGTTCCTGTACATGTGGATGTGTGACGTTATTTTAACACCTGTATTTACCTTTTGAAGGTCGTAGATCTCATAAATCAGTCAGAAGATGATATAAGGCCCTCAGTTTTGGTCAGTGCAACAGCTGTTGGTTATTATGGTATGTGTTAGCTGCTGCATTTTTGTCTCTCTATCATTCTTAGTTGGTAACTTTCAAAAAAACAAAAAAACAAAACAAAAAATCATTCTTAGTTGGTTGGACTGATATCTTAGTGGATACCCAATGATTATAATGCAAAATATGATGAGAAACAGCAGAAGGTAGAAAAGAACTAATCTTTGTAAGTGAAAAAAAGTAACGTTACTTAAACACTTCATTTTCCCGAAAATTTAACCACTAATCTGAAAATGAAAAAAGGAAATATTAACAAATAAAAGCAAAAGTTCTTATTTACATTGATTTATTTCTTTATTTATTTTCACGGTGGATTCAATAAACCACTCTAACAGGTTTCCTTGAACCATATCCCTTATCACAACCACATGTTACCAAATATAATACGCATTCAGTTTAACCATTCCATTTCCATTGCTATACATTTGTTGGACCCAAAGTGTCCCCCTTCCCATCTCCCTTAAATTTGTTTCTTTTTTCTCTTATTAATTTTCTACTTCTTTAAACCTTTCCTTCCAAACATTCTCAGGCACTAGTGAAACTCAAGTATTTGATGAGACAAGTCCTTCAGGAAATGACTATTTAGCAGAGGTAAGCATCCTGAATGAGTCAGTGTCTTGCTTGGTCAAAGCTACTCATCACGATTGTGTCACTATAATTACTAGCAGAAAGCAATCTTTTCACATGGTTGTGTCTTGTGTCAAGCCTTGATGGTTACTAATATAAGTTTTCAGGTCTGCAGAGAATGGGAAGCAAGGGCGATGAAAGTAAATAAGGATGTCAAATTAGTGCTCATTCGCATAGGGGTAGTCCTTGGGAAAGACGGCGGTGCTTTAGGTATAATTCCTTGCGTTTAATAGATGTTCATTCTGAACTATTATTTTTGAGATTTGCTTGTAACTTGTAACATTTAGGTCTGGAAGCAGTTAAGAGTGTGGTAGATCCCCTAAGATCTTGTTTAAATGCAATATCGGACCTGCTTTTCACATCATAAACAATGGATCTATATCTGGCCCATTGACCCAAACTAGTTATCAAATCCAAATTTCTGTGGATTCTGCTACTTGGATTTGGACCAGATCTTGACCTAATGGCATGCATCTTTTATATTCATCCTTGCTATTCAAATGGAGATTGAACTAGCAATTTGCAGTACGCGATTTCCCTTTCTACAAAAAGTAATGTCTGTTCTGTTCAATACGAGTGTCATGCCAAAAAGTTTCTCGTTTCGGTTAGCTCTCTCATTTGTATTAATTGTATCCTGTTGCACAATTTTGATATTTCTTTTACCTTTTTGTGAAGCCAAAATGATTCCCCTTTTCATGATGTTTGCTGGTGGACCCCTTGGCAGTGGAAAGCAATGGTAAGATTCCTTGCATGCTTTAAAACATTAACATGATTTTAGTCTCGTGTCTTGATGCTAATAAAAGTAGATAAGCTTGAAGGTTTTAATTGACTAGAATATGGGATTTAATTCTTTGGTAGGACAAATTAATATGACTGTTGTAAAAGTTCGATGCTTCACTTATTTTATGTCAAAATATGAAGGGTTATGATCTTCTTTTTGATTTTTCCCAATTACCAAATCTTTCTTTTAATTTTTCAGGTTTTCATGGATCCATGTGGATGACTTAGTGAACCTCATCTATGAATCTCTTTCAAACCCTTCTTATAAAGGTAAAGATGCAACTGATTAGCGAAACCTTTTAATATCACAATGATGAAGAAGTGCTAGACGGGAAACCTCTATGATACTTACTGTATCTGCTGTTCTGAAATATTTTAGCTGTGGTTGGAGTAACCAAATATCTCTAAACTCAGTGTTCTCATCTGCTAATGACAGGTATAATTAATGGAACTGCGCCAAACCCTGTTCGGCTAGCCGAAATGTGTGAACATCTAGGTGAAGTCATGGGCCGCCCCTCGTGGCTTCCTGTACCTGACTTTGCCCTTAAAGCTGTCCTAGGAGAAGGTGCCACTATTGTACGTACTCTCTTCCTTGTACCTCTTTCATGAAAAACATATAATCCGTAGCATGCAGTGTTGACTTCATGAAGTGATTTGTAGGTTTTAGACGGACAAAGGGTGCTTCCTAAGAGAGCAAAAGAGTTGGGTTTCTCATTCAGATATCCCTATGTCAAAGATGCACTCAAGTCCATCATGTCCACTCTAAAGCTAAGTCCGTCTCTGTTTTAATTCTTTTGTATCTTTACCGTTTCTGTTGCATACTGCTCAAGTGATAGCGAGTGTATTTTCTTCACTCTCTGGCATTACGGCCGCCCCTCTTGATTATAGCTGTTTTCTTTATATGCCTATGCAAAGTCAACCATATTATTGTAGTTGTTCCAAATTTTGACAATCAGATAAATGGCGATTCAATGCATAAGATTGTCTTCTTCCTATCCTGTTCGGAATCAAGGTCTGATTGATAATTTCTGTGGTTTATGTATGTGGGGTCCGATTAGGTGACATTTATTAGCAGCGAAAATAGAAAATTTCCACCGGTTCTGGAGATTTTGAAACCACCCTATAGTTGACAAGAGTCCATTGAACTAAATGAAACCCTGTCCGAGTCCTATTCCCTCTGCCACACCTTATCATGGGTAACCTCACTGTTAAAAGTTAATGTGCCCACCTCAAAATTCAAATCGAAAAACGTAGCATGAAGCCAAACAAGGACCCACAATCTATTAACCCGAATCAGAAATATAAATGCAGTGGCAGGCCAATACAGCTCTCCAACACTCAGATAATCACTAAACAGACACTGCCTGACTCCTCTCTGCCACTGGAGTGGGCATCTTGGTCTTGTCAATGTGTTGACCCTGACGAACCACAGACCACAGACCTCAGAACGGGGCAGGAGCTCTGCCTGAAACTGCTCCAGTGTGCGAAATAGAAGGAAATGTCTTTTCATTCATTTATTACTTCATTCATTTCCATATACTGTTCCATCTCTTCACTTTTAGCAGTCGAGCTTCTTTGCTATTGCGTCTATTCACCATGACCCGATTTTGAACAGCTAGAACGCACGTTTTTCCATAAGAGCTTTTCCTAACTATAACTAAAATCTCAATTAGAGCCGACAAGGTTATGTCACAGTAAGAATTCAATATCTTAAGTTAAAAGAGTCGTAGTAGTATAAAGGACCGAAGCAAAATCACATCCCCATGACAAACCAGAAACAGAGCTCGAGCTGAGCTGAGCTAAATATCACGGCCCGGTCAAAGACATGAACAGATCCAAGAAATAAAGGGCCCCGAATCCTGTAAAGAATTCAAAAGAAGAAAGGCAGACGCCGGGATGGATGACTGGAATTAAAGCCCCGGATAATGAAAAAGGACGATGACTTTGGGTTACCCTTCAATCAAAGCTTCCAACACAATCTTAATGATAATTGCTCTCTTTCGGCAATTGCTGTACATGATCTGTTTCTCTCTCTCCTCTTTAATGTTAAATGTTAATTAATATAAAAAAATAAAAAATGATATCAGTACAGCCATATTTTACAGCTTTACATCGTGATGTAGCTCCTGTTTAGGCATTCCAGATAAGGTCTACAGTTTAGCTTCACTTAGACTACGAAAATACTGTAAAAACTCACATAAAAAGTCAAAGTACACATATCACTACTCTAAACTAGACGACACTACTAAAGAAAAAACACGTGTAAATGTTACATTTACATAGTTTGAAATAAGAAACCCTTATGAAAACTCAAAGTCTCATCCCAAAGGAGCATAACTGGTTAGATCAGTTTAGACCATTGGTTCAACCTCAGCAGAGTGGGACCTGCATTAAAACAGAGGGCCGATTCGTCTAGGGAGGGTCCACAAGCTTTTGGAAGTGGGACCAACTTTTTTTTTTCGGTTGGGTTCCCTCCTTTAAATGTTTGAATGGAGTCAATGGACCATCTCTTCTCTTTTAAATAAGGCGGGAGAAACTACGTGCCGCTCGGGATAAGAATAGATAAAAAGAGTCATACACTCGTGGCGGGGACTTGTGAAGACGAATTAAATTTCGGGTCACGCCACACTAAATATTTATATATCTTTTACGACAACACTCGGCAGAATCACTCCTCGTATCCGGCCGAGATACCGGTAAAATGGTACCGTGTCCACCCTGCGTGACTTCTCTAAATGATAGTCACGCATCATACCCTCCCATCATTGTGTCGCAAAGGACAAAAAACCCGAAAAACACTCATTCGAGCACGTGCCAGGTAAATCCTCAACACGTGGAGCGGGACACGCTCGGTATTATTTCAAAGGATGGAACCACTTTTGTCCGCCTGGCAGCATTTGGCTCTCTTCCCTGCTCTCCCTGGCTCTGCGGTGTTGCCTTGCAAGAAGAGAAAGCAGCAGCACTAAACTCCTATTCTTTTTTTTTTTTTTTTCCATTCTTTCTTCTGGGTTTCTTTTTTGAGGCTCAATGTTGATTAAAGGAGTCTAAAACAGTCCCACTTGGTCAGCCAGGACGAAATCTAAGATCAAAGAAGGTGTTCTGTAACAAAATGAAGCACTAATTAGTAGAAGATTTAATGGAGGGTGCTCACCCAACACTCATCACAAACAATAATGGGCTTCTGCTCTCACTGTTTTCATTTAAAAAATGGAAAGAGACTTGTTTGTTCTGGAAAATAATGTGTAGAAGAATTATTTCTTCTGAAAAAAAATAAAAAAAAAATTTGTAAAAGTCAAGGCGAGCAGGCCCTGGATTGATGGATACATGCAAAAGTATAAAAGTGGTTTGGTAAGGAGAGTTGTTGGTTATGATGATGAGGGCTTCAACAGGAAGAGGGATTAGATAACACAGGGAAAAAAAGATTTGAGGGAGATCACCGGCCCAATGGAGGGAAATGGTGAGAGCAGGTGCCTCCCCGCTTGGGAGCATCATCACCCCACATTTCTTCCAGTAGGGAGACTTTACAGAAAGAGACACTCTTTACAGAAACAAATATATTGCAAGCAGTAGCATAAACAAGGAACACAGTGTAGCAAACACTAATAATAATAATTAAGCAAAGGACAGATCTTCTACTGCTTTAATCAGACTGAAGAGTGACGCTCCACTCCCCTCCCCACATTGCCATTTCAGTAGCAGGCAGCTTCCTGGTCTGCTTCTCCACCTCCGGAGAAGAAGGGACCAACACCTGGAACACAATCATATATGTTAAGCATACATTATTCACTTTTTCTTGCCTAGGCATGTAGTTTTTCAGTTTTTCACCTGTTGAGTAATCAAATGTAACTCACCTTATCATTTTCTGCTGTACTTGAAAGACAGCAGAATCGAGTGGCAAATGAAGTGGGTGTTAGTAACTTAGTATCAGCATCGGGAGGGGAGATGATACTCTACAGTCTACCCACATCTCTCTCTCTCTCTCTCTACTTTTTTTATTTTTTTGATAAACTCATCTCTGATCATTTTGTTAAGCCGGGTTTTGTAGTCTCCAGATTTAGTTTCAGAACGTAAAGATAGCACCGATTGTTCGGTCACTTTTCTCCGTTAATCATCCTTTTGTTTTCGGTCTAAAAGAGTTTCATGATAGCCAAGAATCTTGTCTTTTGATAAAGGGTAAGCAATGACCGGAGACGAGAGGTGGGTGATTTCCATTGTTTCGTTCTTCTTCTCTTTTCCTCCTTTGGTATTACACTTTTCGGAGGGGGAGACGGAGAGAGATTCAATATTCAAATGGATTCCTGCAGGAGTACGAACTCATACCAAATAATGGAAACCGACTCTCAGAGTCTCAGTCACAGAGTGACAGAATCAGAGGTCAAGGGTCTGATCTCAGCGAATCACGGGCTTGAGCTTTGAGCTGCCTCGAGCAGCGTTTACTGATTACGACACCTTGCCTAAGCAACTGGGGAGCCCCTCCATGTCCCGGCCATCCTAGTCTGTAGAGACAACTGCAATTTGTAGTCAACTTTCCTCCATTATTGAAGCTTGAAAACTTAAAACTTCATGGCTTTGATTGATTTTAAAAACCCAGTTTTTTTTTTTTGTGGTTTTGTAGAAGAAAAACAGATACAAGTAACTGGAGCAGCCCGGGGTCCCCATCCGTAAGACAAACTACTATTAAAAGATAAGTCGTCCTCCATCATTGAAGCTTCGGAACTTTAAAGCATGCCTTGATTGATTTTAGAACCTATTTGCTTCTTTTTCAGAGGAGAGAGAGAGAGAGAGAGAGAGAGAGAGAGAGAGAGAGAGAGAGAGAGAGAGAGAGAGAGAGTACGCTTCCAACAAAGATACAGGAAAAGTCTGGTTTCAGTCAGGAGACCTTTTGTCACCTCATAATCTGTAGACCGAAGAGGGAGGGGGGCCCTTTCAATTCCATGGCCTTTTAAGTAACCTTTGTATAAGGAGACATATGGATACAGGAAAAACAGTTGGTTCTTTCTGAGAAGAAGAAGAAAAAGGCCTTTGTACACTGTTTAAAAGGGGTCAAAGGGGCACAAGTAAAACAGCCAAACAGGGTTAGGAATTAAAAAAAAACAAGGATGGATGTAACGTTCTGTTAAAATAAGAAAATCTGAGGATAAGTAGTCACTTCCCCAGGCAATTTGACCATAAAACCAGCTCGCTCCCTCGAGCAACCCGAAGTGACCTTCAATGGATTTGTTCATCGATTTAAGAGGAAAATCTGACTCGAAACGAAAACGACCCACTAAATCCTGTACCAGTTAACATTTTGTTCTTGATTCTTCCATTTGGCACCACCTCTGAAACGAACTAAGAAAACACAGATGATGTGGTGTTTGAAGTTGAGATACATGTCACGTAGCTGTACACTACAACTTGAGTACTACAAAAACAATCCACTCCCGAAAGTCTGAAACCAGTCACTTCTTTTTTAATCTTTTATGTTTTTTTTAGTAACACATGAAAAATGGTTGAGTCGTATGAATAATTCTATTTCAGTCTTTTATTACCCCCATTAATGCAAGCTCCCACGATGTTTGTTCAACCGAGGACAAAATCAAAGCAGCTCAAAAGAGATCTCTTTCGTAACAAAAAAAAAAAAAAACAAACATATACACACATATATAAAGTATAAACATACCTGCTGTGATCAAATCAGAGCAATGAAGAAAAGGTACTAAAAAGGGCGCAACCCCCATTAAAAAGAATCCATGATGGATGAGGAGCTCCTGGAGGACCCAGGCGCATCATTGTATCCAAGAAATCTGCCTGCCTGCCTGCGCTGCTGCAACTCCGTAGCGTTTCCCAAGTATATAATATCATTTGCATATGGACAATCCGAGAAATCGACCGTTAAAGCCACAATAATCTGTCTCTGTGGCTCGGAAACACCGCCGTATCTTCCCCTCTCACGTGCCTTCGCTCCGGACAGGAACGCCACGACGACCACCGTATCCGCTCCGTAGCCGTAGCGAAGGAGGAACCGAGGATCCCCGCCATTGAATGTCGTCCTGGACCTTCTCTTTTCGACGGTTACAGTAAAGGCTCTCAGCTGGGCCATAAAGACTGGGGAAGACTTAAAACTCTGAAAGCTATATGGGTAGAAGGTGTAACTGTTTCCCCTTCCTGGCATGGTTTCCTCGGATTGGAAACGGAGATTAGGAAGAGGGTCTTTTTCAGGAACGTAAAAAGAAATCGTCTTTCTCGGAGGTAAGGGAAAAGGCAGACGTAACGTACGCATTTTTTTCTGTAACAAGAGGTTTCTGTAGCAGACGAGTCAATTAATTAGGTGACACCATTATTCGACTAGGAGAGAAATTGCAGAGGCCTCTTGAGTAGGAGAGAGTTCTGGATGTATTAATCAAAGTACGCCCGTCTGAGTCGTCTACGAAAGCGAGAAGAGAGGATATATTTGGGGTTGCTGACGAGTGACTTCCTTCTGCTGCGGCTAAATGTTATTAAAGAAACAGTACTGGAGTGAGAAGTACTTGGGAAAGTAAAAAAAAGGGTAATTGGGAGAGTTGAGAGTTACTCGCGCGGCTCGGAGAGGAGGAGAGAGAGGACTTGTTGGGAAAGCGAGAGAGGAAAACTGACAAACTCAAATTCCGAAAGGGAGTTTTCAAAGCGCTTGTGTCAAAGAGGGAAAAGAGAAAAGGATTAAAAAGAAGACAGAGAGAGCAGAAAGAGAGAGAGGGGGGGAAGAAACAAATGGCAGCTCCTGGTCTGGCCTCCGCAGAGGCTCTCTTCTTTCGCTCTCCAAACCCTAAAAACGAAGTGAACAGATGTGAGTTGATGAGGGAGTGAGTAACTCGAAGGCAGATTGGGTTTTCAGTTTTGAGTTTTCCATTGCCACTCCTTTTGATGGCGACTCTTCTTCTTCTTCCTTTTCTTCTCAATTTCCTCCTACTCTTCTTCCTCTCTTTCACATTTCCGTCTTCGGCTCAGAAGCAAACAGAGATCCAAGCGCTTACCTCCTTCAAGCTCGGTCTGGAAGACCCACTCGATGCCTTGGCGGGTTGGGATCCCTCCACCCCTTTTGCCCCCTGCGACTGGCGAGGCATCTCCTGCTCCGGCAACGGCACTGTCCGAGAGCTCCGCCTGCCGCGACTCCGTCTCGCGGGTCCTCTCACTCCCCACCTTTCCAATCTCCCCGACCTCCGTAAGCTCAGCCTCCGTTCAAACCGTCTCAATGGCTCCATCCCTCTCTCCCTCACTCGTCTCACTCGTATCCGAGCCCTCTTCCTCCAGTCCAACTCCCTCTCTGGCCCTCTCCCACCCAATATTTCCAATCTCGCTTCCCTTCAAATCCTCAACCTCGCCCAGAATCTCTTATCCGGCGCCATCTCCGACCTCCTTCTCCCTCCCAGTATCCGTTACCTGGATCTCTCCTCTAATGCCTTCTCAGGTGAAATACCAAACAATTTGTCTGCCTCCCCTGCTCTTCAACTCATCAACATCTCATTTAACCGCTTACGCGGTGGAGTCCCTGCGAGTTTCGGTGAGTTGCAGGCGCTTCAGTATCTTTGGCTGGACTGGAATCTCCTCGACGGCACGCTTCCTTCGGCCATTGCCAACTGCTCCTCGCTCCTGCATTTGAGTCTGCAGGGGAACTCGCTGCGTGGACGGGTGCCGGCCGCCATTGGAGCTCTGCCATCGCTTCAGGTTCTGTCACTCTCGCAGAACAACTTGTCTGGCCCACTTCCGGCTTCTCTGTTCTATAACGCCTCCGGTACTGCTCCGAGCTCTCTCCGGATTGTTCAGCTCGGGTTTAATGCGTTCACGGAGATGGCCTCGCCGGAAGAAACGTCCTTCTCTAGTGTTTTGCAGGTTCTTGATCTGCAAGAGAATATGATCCGTGGCGAGTTTCCCCGGTGGTTGTTCAATGTACCTACGTTGAGAATCTTGGATCTATCAGGGAATTCCTTTACTGGAGAATTGCCGAGCAAGTTCGGCAATCTTTATGCCCTGCAACAACTGAGGCTTGCAAGAAACTCGCTTCAGGGCCAAGTGCCTGCTGATATTCTGAAATGCAGGTACCTGCAAGTGCTCGATCTCGAAGACAATCGTTTCTCAGGGGAAATTCCGGAGTTCATTGGGCAACTGGCTGATAATTTGAAGAACTTGTCACTGGGAGGAAATCTTTTCACGGGACAGATTCCGGTGAGTTACGGAAATCTTTCGAAGCTACAAGCGCTTTCTCTTCGACAGAACAATCTCGCAGGAAATGTATCTGCAGGGCTCACTCGGCTCAGTAACGCAATCCTCCTGGATCTCAGCGGCAACAATTTGTCCGGTGAAATACCTGCAAGTATTGGGAACATGCGACAGCTTCGCAGTTTGAATTTGAGCGGGAATAGTTTATCCGGTGGGATTCCGGCGAGCATCGGAAACTTATTGAATCTCAGGTCATTGGACTTGAGCCGGCAGCATCTCGCCGGCGAGCTCCCATTAGAGCTCTCTGGCTTGCCAAATTTGGAAGTCCTTTCATTAGCAGAGAACTCGTTCGCCGGCGAAGTCCCAGAAGGGTTCAGCAGCTTATTGAGTTTACAGTACATGAACCTGACGTCGAATAAGTTTTCCGGCGACATCCCGGTAACTTATGGCTTCCTGCGTTCTTTACTCGTGCTCTCCCTCTCCGGGAACAATATATCCGGCACGATTCCGTCGGATATCGGTAACTGCTCCGGTCTCACCGTTCTCGAGCTTCGATCGAATCACTTGACAGGTCAAATTTCAACCTCTTTCTCTCGCCTATCTCGTCTGCAAAAGCTCGACCTCGGCGATAATCTCCTTATTGGGGAAATCCCACCTGAAATCACCAACTTCTCCTCTCTGGTTTCTTTACGTCTGGACAAAAATCACCTCACCGGAGTCATACCGGAATTCATCTCCGACCTATCAATCCTACAAATCTTGGACCTCTCGTCGAACAATTTCACAGGGACAATCCCCGGAAACCTGAGTCTCCTCATTCCCCATCTCACATACCTCAATGTATCAAACAACAACCTCGAAGGTGAGATCCCATGGGCGCTCGGGTCCCGCTTCAATAACCCCTCTTTATTTTCCATGAATCAGCGTTTATGCGGGAAGCCACTGGCGCGGAAGTGCGAAAACGTGCCAAAGAAGGGGAAGTCGAAGAAGAAGAAGAAGCTGATTATTCTGTTAAGCATTGCGGCCGGGGTCGCCGTCCTTGCAGCTTTATGCTGCTGTTGTTACATTATCAGTCTGTTGAGGTGGAGGAAGCGACTCCAAGAAGGGGGCGAGAAGAAGAAGAGCCCGGCCAGAGGGAGCTCCGGCGCAAACAGCGGCGCCGGCGAGAATGGGAACGGCGGACCGAAGCTCGTGATGTTTAACAACAAAATCACGTACGCGGAAGCAGTAGAAGCAACCAGACATTTCGACGAAGAGAACGTGCTGAGCAGAGGAAGATACGGAGTCGTGTTCAAAGCTTGTTTCCAGGACGGAACGGTGCTCTCCATCCGCCGCCTTCCCGACTGCTCCGTCGAAGAAGGAGCGTTCAAGAAAGAAGCGGAACTGATCGGGAAAGTGAAGCACCGGAACCTCACCGTCCTCAGAGGGTACTACACCGGTCCCCCGGACATCCGTCTATTGGTCTACGATTACATGCCGAACGGCAACCTCGCGACCCTGCTCCAGGAAGCATCTCACCAAGACGGCCATGTCCTGAACTGGCCCATGCGACACCTGATTGCGCTCGGAGTCGCCCGCGGGCTTTCGTTTCTGCACACGGTCGCCATGGTTCACGGCGACATTAAGCCGCAGAACATCCTATTCGACGCGGATTTTGAAGCGCATCTCGCCGATTTCGGTCTCGACAAGCTCGCCGTGGCTACCCCTGCCGAGGCCTCGACGTCGGCTACTCCGGTGGGTACTTTGGGGTACGTGTCGCCGGACGCGATATTGACCGGGCAGACGACGAAAGAGTCGGACGTTTACAGCTTCGGGATCGTGTTGCTGGAGCTGTTGACGGGGAAGAGGCCGGTGATGTTCACCGGGGAGGACGAAGACATAGTCAAGTGGGTGAAGCGGCAGTTGCAGAGGGGGCAGATCTCCGAGTTGCTGGAACCCGGGTTGCTCGAGTTGGACCCCGAGTCGAGCGAGTGGGAGGAGTTCTTGCTGGGGGTGAAGGTGGCTTTGCTGTGCACGGCGCCGGACCCGCTCGACCGGCCGTCAATGGCGGACATCGTGTTCATGCTCGAAGGCTGCCGAGTGGGACCCGATATCCCCTCGTCCGCGGACCCCACCTCTCAGCCTTCTCCCGCATAAGCCGGACAAATCCAACCGCCTCCGCTCCCGTCGTCTTCTATCCCACCCCTCTCCTTCGGACATTTTCTCTTTTCTACCATCTTCTTCTTCTTTCTCCTTCGCCGGCAGTCGCCGGCTGCCCCTCGGCTGCGGGATGAGATGGGTTCCCGCCAAAACGAAGCAGTCTCAATACTCCATCCACGTGTTGGCTGTAAAACTTGCCGTTACAGTGTCCATTACTGTATGTCAGAGAGATGCTCTTCAAGTGGGACAAATGAATCTTTTCTCTGGCAGCCGAGCTGTTCGTCTGAGCAGAAACCCAAGACCAAAACTGAAACTGTTCATTTGTATTTTCTTTGTTTCTGCCCTCTTAGAAAGAAAGGAAAACTGTATCTTGAAACGACGACGAGGGTCGTCGTCGTCGTCGTCGCTCCCCCATTTGATTCAGAGTTTCATTATTTTTTTTTAACCAGGTACACAGTATGAATTGTTATTATTTTTTAATCAAAGCTCGAGCTTGGGATTCTTCTTACATTGCAGCAATACACACCTTCGGGAAATGTAACCAGAATCAGAATCAGAAGTCAGAAGACTCAGAAACGTCCGTTACCATTTTCTTTCTTAAAGCTATAATACTCCTCACAATCTGCGGTACGGCTGTCTTTAACGTAATATATAACACTGGGATGAACGGGAACTGTGCCGGAAATAAAGAAAGCCCCCACTTTCCCAGCAGTGAACTGCGTTCCTTCCATCAACTCCAAGGGCTCTTACTAGCAACCACCGAATGCAATTTTAAATTAGGAATACTATACACTAGTGTGATACAAAGTAGAATGATTATTATTACATGAACATTGGCGGGAAAAAAAAAACGGAGAGACATACACTCAAGCAGAAGTTAATCCATCCGGGAGAGGGACGCTCTCGGACTCTTCCGGGGAGATGAATCGCCGGCAAGCATGGAGAACTGCGGAGTGGAACGCTGATGGATTGTCGATGAATACGAAGTGCCCGGACTGTCAAGAAAACAAGGTTTAATAACATCATCTTCACAAAGGGGTTAAGGCAAACAACAGTTTAGTAGCATCAAGCAGTTGAAGACATTCAAAGTGATAAGAACTGTAGCTTGACACTACATCTGGATGTCACTTGGCCTGGACTTGGAAACATTTAACGAAGACTACTGTTCCTCAGTTCAGGACAACAGTTAGCGCCTAGGCAGTACAATGCTTTGTCAGTCCATGACCCACTCTGCATAAAGGATTTCAGTTCCACAGAGGTGGCCTCTTTTTAAAACGCATAGGGTTTTGACAAGAATCTCATCCACATGGCACCCGAAGGAAAATTGAAATTTGGAAGATTCGTGTGAGAGCTGAGGCCCCCCCACCACAAATACATCGTTGGGTCACATCTCAATAACGTTAGAGCCTATACGGATAAAGGGTGATTTGAGAGAGAGAAAAAGAGAGAGACCTGAGGTACTCTTATGATTTCGCATGGGACCTTCATGTTTACTCTAGCTGCTTGGGCCCCTCGGTAATCCATCCAATCTTGATAACCGTAGATAAATGTAGTAGGGACTTTCAGTTCCGATGCACTGCCACAAGACCAATATGCAGGGATAAGATTGAGCCGTTTTCAGTACAAATAGAAAGAAACTACAAATAAAAAAAATGACAGATTTTCTGCTCATGCCGATTAATACTGCGTTTAACAAATAAGTTCAGGACTAAAAGCAACATACGATACAAACAAGAAGGTATATGTCTTATGCATTAATTCCAAGGAACCCGAAGAAGATTTTTAAAAAGACCTGTGCAGAAGTGGCTGGCGTGCATAGGCTCCAAAGGAAAATATATACTTCAAGCACAATTCTCCGCTAGCTTTGGCAGCTACAGTATGGTACATATAGTCTGCCAGAAAAAAGCATCAAGCATTCTCAACGAAGAAAAGAAAAATTAAGCATTTTAGAACTATGAAAGGACAAACAGTTCACAAGGTAAATTCAGCCCATTCTCACCAAATCAAACTAAAGAGGAGACACAAAAAGGTACAAAGCTATTCTTGGCAAATATGATACACAAAAATCATGACCTGAAGTACCTGTTAATATCTTGGATTCCTCCTCAGTCAATGTCGCAGAGACAAATCTTGCAGAAACATACTTATTAACCAAATCTGGACCCCAGGGTCCTAATCCTCTGCAACATAGAGATACACAAAGTTCAGATGAGAACATTACTTTTAGCCCTACTTTCCTTTACTTGTATTAACCATGTTACTGTTGGGCTGGCTTTTCCCAAAATGACTAGTCAACACTAAAATCTCCAACTAATAATCATTAGATCTTTTCCTTCGTTTAAATAATAATTAGTGAAGTTTTTTATTTAAATTCAAAAGCTGAGTACAAATTGGGTACTGAGGGTATATAGAGCACACAGCTTTCCACTATCCTTCTACATGGAAGATAACCCCACAATGTTAAGGACAGCAAAGGCCTGATACAATGGAATCCCCGGACACTCCTTTGGCCAGCCTATCTACCAAACAATTGGCTGACCCTACAACTTCAGACCGTGCATGTGCCACTTGACTATGATCTTTTCATACCTACTCTTTTCTTTTAAGAGTAGGTATGAATGAAAGAAGTACAACGACAAGGGCAGAGCTCTCTCCATAAAAAAGAAGATAAACCATGAAAAACACAAGCCAAAAGGAATGTGAGGTTAGGCAGGTAAAACAAAGCATAGTCAAAGAGGAAGGTTTAGGTCGACAGTAAGGTGCTGACGCACCATCCTTTCACTGGCAAGTTTGTGAGTGAAACTATTTGCTTCTCTAAGCACATGTTGCCAAATATAATGCCTAGTAGAACATATGCCCTCAATCTCATTGCAGTGCCATATATGGCAGATAGGGGAGCTTTGCACTCAGAAGCCCAAGATAAACGACTGCTATTTCTCTCTCCACCATCAGTTCGCATTAGTGAGTTTACTCACAGCACTACACCCACCAAACTTTTTCTTTTTAAAACAATGACGCCTTTTGGCTTTTAATGCTAGAAAATCAAGACGAGTACATAGTGATACACTAAAAGTACAACAAAGAAAACATGGCTATTGAGGCTTTCAAAGGTTTCATGGGTGGGCAGGCAATGCAAACCCCCATACAAGTTCAGGTCTGGTAATACCATTCTAAGCTAAACTACCAGCCATAGAATTTTCAGATCTAGGGACTTGAGAACTGATCTAGTGATACACTCGCCGAAAAAGAATTATTGGGCTGATGAGAACTGCCTGTCTTGAACATCTCACCTACTTCTCTTTGCATGAACTTTCACAAAAGTCCATTGTGAAACATACTTCCAGAGCCTTGTTGGGTTTGGAAATAGTATGCAATTTTACATCCTTGTCAACTATCTTAACACATTTTTTTTTTTTTTGAATTGGCAAAAGCTTTTGTTGTCCAGTAAAAATGATTTTAGTAGAACATAGTGAACAACATAGTACACAATTATCTTGACACTTACATCTAAAAAAGATATTGTACCAACTTATAGAATAAAGTATTTATTTCTATTGGAATGGGAGCATGTGTTTCGGCAATCAGTGGAGATCCTACATTTAACTGCTTTCAGGTTCACATGAGGTCTCTAGCACAGCATATTTCTCCATTCATAACCTTTTTTGCAAAAATAGCATTCAATTCAACGATCTAGACAACATTCTAGCCGAAAGAGGGTAAGATGACAGGCAGAACAATATCTCCCTAAAACGAGGAAAGCTGACAGTAAGTCAAAGCCAAAAGAAGTAAACACTAGAACGTGACAGAGCCACTTTCAAGAGATTGCCTCATAATCTTCTGATGGGAAGTAAAAACTTGGACATTACAGATCCATTTTTAAAAAATTACCTAATAATCTTCTGTGGGGTGAAATTTGACTCCCAAAGATAATTCATGATAGCGCCTTTCCAAGTTGCTCTAAATTTTGTCAGCCACTCAGATCTGAACTCTGTTTCAGATGTAAATCCCCCCGGACCTACCAAAATCAAGTGTTGAACGTGTTCTGGATGCTGCAGAAGTTAACCTATTTCAGTATCAAGATTACACATAGAAAGGACAATAGTTATATACAATAGATGAACCATTTTTTTTTGAAGAAGTACAACAGACGTACCTTCATAGCATACTTCGCTGCTACATAACCCCCAAAAGAGTGTCCAAGTAAAATAAACTTATCAAGCTTCTTGACTTTTCGCCACTCCTCTAGGGAGTCAATGAACCATGCTTCTGCTTCTGTAAAAATTTAAAATAAATATAGTATTAGTAATAAAAATTAGACAAAAAAATAAAACAAAACAAAAATGAAAAAAAAAAATGAAAGACCAACAAATGCACCTATAGAACAGAACCGACCAAGTTATTCTGCTAGTGAAACAATGCACACTAGTAACTAGAGTTGTATCTAAATTTCAGTGCACTGCTGGAAAACGAAAAAACAACTTATCAGGAAGGTAAATCAACAAAATAAGACGGCACCGACCTTCTGTGCTCTTACAATTGAAGTCAGGTCTGCTAGAGCCACCCCAACTGCAAATAAATTAAACAAGTTATTATATATAAATAATCTTAGAAGCACATCTCTTCATATATATGAACAAAGATGCATTTGCACCCTTTTAGATGGTCAAAGAAGATAGGTAGGAACACTGGCTCTCTCTTTTTCCAAAACAAGCAACCAGAACAGGATAGATAGAGCTCAATTTTTTTTTAAAATGATAATCTTCTGGTTATATATTCAACGAGGCACGAAATTCATATAATAAGAACTCAGCAACTCACCCTAGCTGGTCAATAGCGAAAACTCGGAAACGACTGGCAAGAGCATCAAAATTTCGAAAGAAAAATCCTTGGGAAGCACCATAGCCATGAACCATCACAAGAGTAGGAGAGTTTTCTGAACTATCAAAAGTGACTGTGTTGATAAACCTGGGTTCATTGCTGGAGGACCTAAACCATCCGACCTTCGACCCTGGTGGGCCTGTTCCAATATTCACCTGTTCCAGAACATAGCTACTCCTGAAAGAAAACTCCTCGCGCAATCAATTTCAATAGAATTCAGATACTTGATAAACGACATAGAAAACCCAATCAAGAGATGAAATCAATTATAAAATGTTCACCCCAATTATCACCTTCAATGAAAAAGAAAACGATCCAAACCCACAAGTTAACTAGCAAATAAAACATCAGAAGCGGATGAAAAGAGGATTACTTTACTAACGACAGGAGTCGCTTCTCGGCAGCGATGATGTGGTTGATAGAGGTCGGGACCCAACGAAGTAATCCAGGCCAGCGTGATGTAGCAGCCGGACCAGTAGATTCGACACTCGTCGCTCTGCTCATCTCCTCCGCCATTCTCACAAACGAACCCGCTGATCGACGCACGGTCATACCATACCGACCCAATTCCGTCTTCGTTCTTCCCTTATATAACGCCGCCGATTTGCTTACAGTCTCCAAGGCTTGAAATTTCCACACGCATACGTGTACGGGTCCCTCCCGCACCGGACTCTTTCCCGCAGCAGCGGCGGCGATTCTGCGACGAAACCAAATTTCCTGTCTTCGTCAGTTGAAATAATTAAAAAAATTTAGAAAAACAAGGTCGAGAAAAGTAGACGAATTGGGAAATTACTGTAATGTCACGAATCACATGATCGCCGAGGGAGTCGCGTAGGGGTAATGAAGTCACTTGAGCGTTTCGTGGGCTCTGGTCTATCGCACTGGGTCAATGATTATGACTATAAATAAGATTAAAGAAGAAGAGAGCTCATTAAATTCCGGGCCCAAGGGGATTTACTTTTGAAGATCTACGGTCACATTAATTCCTGATGCGGTAATGCATGACGTAGAATAAGAGAAACTTGCCTGGTTGTTTGGTTGTCGACTCGAACCTCATTTCCGGTTTCGAAAAAATCCGACTAGCTTGACCCGGATTTTTTTTTTTTAATCGTGAACCATGTCGGTGAACCGCGATTTTGTGAGTTGGGGCAGTTTTATTTCTTAGTTCTGCAGTAGAAGATTGTACAGGATTTCGGGTATTGATACCACCTGGGCGAGGAATCTCTGGGGGAAGAAATGACCACGAAAGCTCTTAACTTCGCCTACACAAGCCCTCTCTAATGTTCGTCTATTGCGGGCAGCTCTCAGAAATCTGGGGTTTTTACGATAAGATGCTCTGCTTCAGTCTCCCTTGACAGTGCTGCTAGTGGTAACTAGTGCAGCTTCTTTACGTTCGTTCTGATAAAAAAATAAAATGTGTTTTAGTTGCTGCTTCCCATACACTGCGGAAGTTGCTAAATGTTTGCCATGCATGTGAATACCCAGCAACGGAAATGCTCTTTCAATAAGATTATAAGAAGAGAGTAATTCATCTATGATATGTTTGAACAGTTCCGAGTTGGATATTTCCGTTGTTGGTACAAGTATTGTGTGTAGGTTTCTATAAGCAAAGCAAGACCGTAATTATGAGCTACAGAATTGCCAGTTAGACCATGGAGGGTGTCAGATGCAAGACTTGTACTTGAAGATGGTTCGATATGGAGAGCTAAGTCATTCGGTGCTTCAGGAACACAAGTGGGAGAGGTTGTGTTCAACACGTCCATGACTGGGTGAGATGATTGCTGTTTCCATTTTTAGATCCTTCGAGTTTGATATCTATATCATGGAGCATAAATGCATAATACATTGTTCTAGCTGCTTGTGTTTGTCTTGCTTAAGCTGAATGACATTTTGATCCTCTTCTCTTCATGCCTCAAGAGTATTTATCAACCAACCAGACTGTTTCATTCCTGAATTTT
Organism: Aristolochia contorta; assembly: GCA_022405105.1. Taxonomy (NCBI): domain Eukaryota; kingdom Viridiplantae; phylum Streptophyta; class Magnoliopsida; order Piperales; family Aristolochiaceae; genus Aristolochia; species Aristolochia contorta. The sequence continues at coordinate 15,958,378 of CM039669.1, read as the reverse complement.
CTACTTGTTCCAAAAATTAAAGAAAAATAACTTTTGGCTGTCCAAGTTAGGCTGTTTCAAAATGTGATTTTGCTTATGTTGGCACTACAAATAAGGTTTGTAATGAGTTTCTCTTGAGTAACAAGCATGAGATTATTTTCCTTCGTGATGATTGCTATTGCTGTTTAATATGTTTGTTTGCTGCATCTCTAGTCTCCAGTTTTGCATCTTTATTTAGTACTTAGTAGCAGGTCTCCTTTACCCATTTAGTGGATTGCTTGAGTGGGTTTTTATATTGATGCAAATTTATGTACACGAACATGTCAAATCTTCTCTTTCAATAGATTGTTTAGATTTTGCTTCAATTTTGAAGTTATAGTTTTATTGTGCTGTCTTCACAATTGTTACTTTTCACAAAAATCTGATATCCTCACAGACCCTAGTTATGCTGGACAATTTGTCCTGATGACAAATCCGCATATTGGCAACACTGGTGTTAATTTTGTAAGGACATTTGTCATTTGAGTCATTGTATAGATTTTTAACTAGTAAGTGTCTACTTTGAGTTAATGCCTGAAATGAATGAAAATCACATTCTATGTTTCTTTCTTCTCAGACGATGAAGAATCAAGCCAGTGCTTCCTAGCTGGTTTGGTCATTAGAAGTTTGAGCATCTGGTAGTGGCACTTCCAACTACATTCTTTTTCCTTTAACCATGAAATGGTTTTAGATATTCTTACAAACTGACATGCTGCTTGTTGGTTTGTCTGTCAGCACTTCCAACTGGAGATATACTGAATCGCTTGAAGATTACTTGGCAAAGAGAAACATCATGGGGCACCAACTGCTGGGCCAGGCATTGGGGGTAAAACTTTTAAGATGAAGTTTGGTCATCATGGAGGAAACCACCCAGTTCGCAATCATAAAAATGGACAAGTTGAGATCAGTTCTCAGGTTACTGTTTAGTCATTGGGTTTTGCCTTTTTTTTTTTCTTTTTGTTCTTTATAAAGCAGGGGATACTACTTTCTTGTATTCTAAAGTGATCCTTGTTTCATTTTCTGGCAGAACCATATCTAAGCGGTGGACCCAATGTCTCTTCCTGCTGGTGTGGAAGTAACACACTAATCTGAATGATGAGAGCTGTGCAGGTCTTGCCTTCCCTGCTCAAAGTTGTATGTCATTGCAGTACCACCCAGAGGCATCTCCTGGACCCCACGATTCAGACCCTGGTAATCTCCATCACAGTAGCAATAACCGAAAGACAAAAATATCAGTTTCATTGTGGGCAGTTTTTTTTTTATCATTTTTATCATTTTTATCATTTATTTATTTATTATTTAATTCTAATTTTTGAATAAATCCATCCATAGATGATGCAACCTTCAGCTTCTGCAAAAGTCTGTGTGAATGGCAGAAGGCTTTGATGATAAAGTCAATATACTTACGAATTGCTCTCCCTTGGTTGCAGTTTTTGGTGAGTTCATAGAGATGATGAAACGAAACAAGAGAAATGTCTGAGATTCACCTCGAGGATAAAATCCTATCATCCCAGTTTTCTTGGTGGAGGAGCAGGCAAGAGTGAGTTGTACATTCTCCGAGTTCCTAGTTTTGTAAGCTATCAGATAGACCATTTATCGTGTTGTAAACTCAGTTTTTGGACAGTGATGGATTCTTGCTCTGAGAGTATCAAATCTTGATGCACGACAATTAGCTTTTGTTTTCTGCTACCCTCTTTTTCCCCTCCACCTGATGTCATCTCTGCAGGAAAATTAAACTGAACTGAGCAACTGAGCAGCGTTGTACGTTGTATTGCTCATGGCATTGGTATTTTAAAGAAAAAATGACGTTAGGTGGTTCAAAATATTATCCTGACGGCCCCGTCAGTAATGTGATCTACCGTGGCTCTCAATACAGACTCCTCGAATGAATACTTCATGAACAAGTTTGAAACCCCCTTCAACATTTTTGTCTTTCTCAGAGTGCAAGTTTTGAACGCAACGCCACTTTATTTACTCCTTTATCGACAGACATCTGCAACCTTCATCTTTTACGTCGTGTTTGGCACGCCTCTCTACTCCTTTTGCTACCCACTTTATTGACTTAATGATGGGGCATATAAACTAATGCAATTAGGTTCGGTAGAATTATATATAATCGCAAAGCCCTTTCTCCTCTGCTGCAAAGGGGATTCTCGCAAGATTTAGTGGTCTGTATGAGGCGGGAGGCAATTCTGGTTTCTGAATGGACACACGCAATCTTCAATTCTTCGTCCTGAGTTTGGCAGAGCATTATTCTTCGTGGAAGGAACAAGAGGGGCCAGTGAATTGTATGAGTATTGAAAATGTGGTGGAGCTTCTTCTTATTCATTTAAGATGGAAAACGACTGGGCAGGAGGACCAGGTCGTCCGTGAAGGACTTTTGGGGGGCCATGGGGGGGGAGGGGGGGGGTTTGAGGTAGATAGACTCATCTTTTGACTGATAGGTCCATCTCTGACTACGCTTTCATTTAACTTAACAGTTTCATATGACTATATAAACACTATATTATTTATTGAACAATCAAAAAGCTTAGTCAATGAGGGCCGATGAGGTCCGTCTCTTTCAAGTTTTCAAGTAGCAGCAGCAGCTGCTGCAACGGCCAGCTGAGCTCATTGATTAAACTCTTGTCATTTGTGCCCCAGAGGCCATTGATTCTGGAAAGGCCAACCGTTGGTCCACGACTTCAAGGTCATCAGAAAAGAAGAGGAAGCAGAGATCCATCAGAAATTAAAAAAAGAATAATAAAAGGGAAAAAAATTGGGAAGCTGAATCTAGATTCTGGAGCTCTGAGAATACGCCCAGAAAGGAAGGGAGCGAATACGACGCATATTGAAAAAGAAAACAGAGGAGAATAAGATTCCGAATTTACACAAGAGGTTTACAATTCGGTTGAACCCCACCTTCTCCTTCCTCCCCCACTACTTCCCCTAAAAACCCTTACAAACAAGAGTCGTCCTCATCTTTCGGACACCCTCTCGTCTTCCTTCTCCTACCAGACTTCCTTAAACACTGAAAATCAAATTTCTTATGTTGAATTCGAACAAGAAAAATACAAAAAAAACGACTGAAACCACCAAAATGAACTCCACGACAGACAAATCCCCTCAAGCGCAGCAGTAGGTCCACTCCTCCTCGCCCACGGCGCCGTTTTCCACCACGGCGCCGTAGAAAGAGGTCGAACACGCAGCGGCCGCGGCGCCGCCCAGGTACGGCATCGAGTGAAACGCCCTGGCGAGCGCCTCGGCCAACGCGTGATTGCCGACGACGTCTTCTTCTTCTTCCACTGCTAGAGCCCGCTGCGTCTCCGTGTCGCCGACTTCCTCGGCCCGGCACTTGAGGGCCTGGAACATGAGCTCCGGCTCGTGCTGCATCGCCCGGAGGACGTCCGCGCACGACGGACCCGGCGCAGCCCGCGTCACCGCGAAGCTGTGGGGTCCCTCGCTCTGCGAAACCCGCACAACGCTCGGCCCCCCGAACAGGTTGTGCAGTCCCCCGAGCGCCTCCTGGTACGCCCCGCCCAGAAACATCCCCAAATAGTACCCACCACCGCCCCCCTCCATCATCTCGTGCAGAGGCAGGCTCCCGGCGCCGCCGATGAACTTGTCCATCTTCCCGTCGCTGTCGCACGTCAGGTCCGACAACACCCCCTTCACCGCCGGCGGCTGCTCCAGCCGGTGAATCGGCATGATCGGAAACATCTGCCCTATCGCCCAGAAATCCGGTATCGACGTAAAGAGGGAGAGATTCACGTGATACGTCCTCACCGGATCGCACGCCCCGATCGCCTTCGACACCACGTGGCATATCCCGTCCACCGCCGCCAAGTTCTCCAGACCCAGCAACCCGTCCTTGAACAGATCCACGCACCGCCGCTTCAGCTGCTCCGCATACCGAAGACACGCCTCGTACTCCCCGCGGACGGCGGACCCCATCAGGCTCCGGTAATCCGCACGGGCGTCCTCCGGGAGACCCTCGATGTAGTAACCGATGTTGTTCACGTCCAGCACCGGAGGCCGTTCCGCCGCCGACGACGACGACGACGAGGACACCGCCTCGAAGACGAGCACCGAGTGATGGGACACCAACGCCCGGCCACTCTCGCTGCACAGAATCGGATGGCGGACGAACTTCCGGTCGCACGCGTTCCGCACAGCTTGGACCACCGCGGAAGCGTACTCTTCCAGTCCGTAGCCCACGGACATGTCGGAATCGGAGGAGCGAGTGCCGTCGTAGTCTATGCCGAGGCCGCCGCCGATGTCAATCACCTTCATTCCGGCCCCGAGCCGGACGAGCTCGCAGTAGATCTGGGCAGCTTCCCCGACACCGTCGGCGAGGAGATCCGTCGACGGGATCTGGGACCCGATATGGAAATGCAGGAGTTGGAGGCAATCGAGCATGCCTTCCCGTTCGAGCTTCCTGGCGACGGATAAGATCTGCATGGTCGTTAAGCCGAATTTGCCTTTCTCGCCGGATGTGGACCCGAAATGGCCGGAATGCTTGGTCCTCAGCTTCGCCCTCATGCCGATTATGGGTCGAACACCCATCTTACGACTGATCTCGATAACCAGATCGACCTCCTCTTCTTGCTCCAGAACAATCACGGTGTTCAGATTCATTTTCCTGGCCATGAGCGCGAGGGAAATGTACTCCGCGTCTTTGTACCCGTTGCAGACCAGAAACGCTTCCGGGCTACCTTTCAGGAGGCAGCTCATTGCGAGGAGAAGCTCCGGCTTGGATCCGGCCTCGAGACCGAAACGAAAGGGGCTGCCGAAATTGACGACGTCTTCGACGATGAAGCGGTCCTGGTTGCATTTGACGGGATAGACCCCCTGGTAATGGGAATCGTATCGGTGGAACCTTATAGCGCAGTCGAAGGCGGATTGCAGGGAGTGGAGGCGGCTGCGGAGGACGTCCGGGAGGCGGACGATGAGGGGCAGAGGAAGGCCCAACCCTCCTTTTGTTTTCGGATCGGAGGCCTTCTTGACGACTTTCATGAGGTCGATCTCCTGGTGGTGAAGGGTGTCGGTGCCGAACGGACGGACGGAGACGTTGCCGGCGGCATTGACGGAGAAGTAAGGGGCGCCCCAGCAGTCGACCTTGTACAGGGACGCGGAGAGGTTGGGGGACCATTGGGAGGGGGTGGAGGAGGCGGAGAGCTCCACGAGGGAGGAGGAATGATTTGTCGCCGCAGGAGCGCCGGAAAATATTTCCGGCGCGGGAAGAGAGCTATCCCCGGCTAGCGAGGCGTAGCCAGGAGGCAGAGCAGCATCAACGCAGCACGCCAGGGCCGGCATCTCTTCCCTATCTGTTGTGAATAGAAAAGAAAGAAAAAAAAAAGGAAAGAAGAAGAAGAAAAAAGCTAAGGTTTTAAATCCTGTTTGTGAAGAAGGGGGCTTTGTAACGCGCCGAGGCCGGAGCCCCGGCTACCCCCCCAAAAGAAGCAGGAAAGGACTGAAAAAAAGGAGAGAAACCCTAACTCGCCCTTACAGAACAGAGAAATCCCCACGCCGACCGCTCAGAAGACGGAAAATTAGGGCTTGGCAAACGAAATCGGAAGAAAAAGAGGCAAATAGCCTCAACAACGCAACTCCGGATCTCCTCTCGTCGACACAAAGCAATAATCGATCGAAAAATCAAGCAAGAAACTCCCAACAACAAAAAAAAAAAAAAAGGCTAGAAGAGTCGCAGAGAAACCCAAACCGTATCGCAAACCGCACCCCCGCCGGAATCACCACCAGAACCGGGAAAACGAGAAAACACCACGCCGGAAAATGCCCCTCAGAGACCGATCGCCCGATCGATCAGAATCGCGCCGAGCAAACCCTAATCCAAACTCGAGACGAGAGAGAGAGAGATCTCGAAAAACACAAAGAGGCAATTAATCTGCAAACAAGCCGAGAGAGAATTCCGCGGAGAGTCTTGGCTGGGAGAGAAGCAAAAGAAGCTAAAAAGGAGGAGAAATGTGCGAGACTTGCATGGGGAGCGAAGCGGCTTTTTATAGCCTTCCCGGGGAAGGCGGGTCTCCTTTTTCCCCGGTAATGAATTTACTCTCCAAAAAAAATAATTAAACAAATAACCCGAGAAATATCTTTCCCCATTTTTAAAACTAATACTTTCCTTTTCGGATTTCAGATTCCGCCCCCGAATTCGACGTCCACACAGCCGCGTCGAGTGGCCGCGTGGCCGTGGGGCCACGGGAATCCGAAACCCGTCCGATGCATCCAATACAAGAAACAAGTGTCCGGGAAATGTCATCCGACGGTTAAGATGGAGCCACGACGGCCCGGCGATAAAGAGATAAGACCGCAGCAGGTAAGGGGTAAGGCCGGTATTTTCCATCCCGAGTCAGGATTAGGTAGCCAGGAGAGGACGTGTCTTTGGCGCCCCGTTAAAAAGGACGGACGCGATGAAATCCCGATCGACGATCTCGTCCGTCGGATGAGGCGTTTTTTTGCGACTCGTTTTTTGACATTCAATGGTGGCAGGGAAAGGCCGATTCGGACTTATCCCGAAGGGTCCCACAGAGATTAACGGCGACGAGCGGAGGATCCGAGGACGTGGTCCACGGAAAAAAGGGGGGATGAATTCCGGGAAAACCGTTTACGTGCCGCGCTAACCGAAAAAACCTTATCGGGAATCTCTCGGCGCGGTCGCTGCGAACGCGCTTTCTCGACGCGAAAAAAATATAGGAAAACGCCACGTAAGGCGGGTAACGTGTCACGAAGTCACGGGCGGTGGCCGCCGCCGGTGCCGGAGCCGCCAGTTACCGGCTCACGACGCAAGGGCTTGCGTCGTGAGGGAGCGTTAAAGTTACGGAAACGCCCCGCCGACGAAGAAAAAAATCGAAGACGGGGGAACTGGACCGAGTCGGGACTGGTCGAGGCGGATATGGGGGAAGGCGAAGACCGGGTCCACGGCGAGTGGAGGATTTTTAGGTACGTGCTTTTATTCACGTTGTCCGAGTGGAAGTGTCTTGGTCACGACTCGTCACTCGTCGTGACTCGAGATTTTTCTTCTCCGGGTCCGAAAGCGAAACCATGGGACCGTTGTAGTTTGATTTGGGCTTGTTTCTTTCTGCTTTCTACAGGGTCCAATTTGCGTGCATATGGTGTGTCGAGGAAAACATGGTGTTGAATAACAATAGAAAGGAACAAGGGTTCTTCTTCCACCTATTTTTATTTTTTCACTAATAATTCATGTTGAAAGTTTGCAAAAGTATTTTTCTTCTCTGCTATATTCAGATCTAACGTGAAACATACCGGTTTTACATAACTCAATACATCAAATATAATATAGGGGTTGATAAGGGTGGGCCTTTCCTGCACCTCCCCTTATGTTGGTGAATATATGGCACCTCAAATTCTGACGTGGGTCTACCAACATCAAGGAGGTGGACGAAATACTCACCCTCAAAGTTGTGTATAGGATTACTCTAATAATAATAATGTAATATTTTACAATTATTTGACCGTATTGTTTTGTAGAACCTAATGATATGATTCAGATAATGGTATTTTTACTAAACGCAATATGACATTTTTTTTGTAAATGAACCATTTTTATTGATGTGTATAACCCACGTCTAATATAATATATGGGTGAATAGGTTTCGTGGTAAAAGGAGTGTCATAATTAAGGTCTTACATGTATTATGTAATCAGATTTTATTTCATAGTTAAAAACTGAAAATAGTGGGTTCATTTTTTTTTTTGGAACTTACCGTATGAGGATTAATAGATGCCACCGTACCATTTTATAAGTTGGGAAACTTACTAGCATGCATCAGGAACATGAGGAAGAAGATACCTGCTAGATTTGTCTTCTTCTTTTTTATTTTTCCTGCTGATATACTCAACAGTTTCTGCTAAGAGTGTCATCCTGCAACATCAACACACCCTCTGGAGCTCCTGCATGGAGTTTTTTGGACAATACCTAAAGCTTCCGGATTTCCGCTTATCCATGAACGTTGGCTTAATATGAAGTGAAAAGGACAAGACGAAAAGGAAGAAGAAAGAAGCACGAATAGGAAACTACAATGTGGAGGGAAGTGCAAATATCATGTGAAATATTGTGGCCATGAAGAAAACTCCAGCAATGTCTACCAGATCACATGGACGCCCAACACTAGTTTTAATTTCCTTCAAAGAAAACAGTACCACTGGGCACTGACTGTAACTAGGGAAGAGAAAGAAAATTCTGGGTTTTCTCTGTTGGAAGGATCAGGAATATTGATCCTTTTGGAGCATCTTGGGAACCCTTTTGGAGCATCTTGGGAACCCTTTTGGAGCATCTCTTTTGTCATTTGAGTTCTTATTACTTCGTTGAGATTTTGCTATGTTGCACTTAACACCGTATCTAAAACGACTATATGCTTTTGTTTTTTGTGCCATTCTATACTATTTATCTGCTGAAAAGCTTGAGCTGGTCGGTTTAAGCATCTCTCAAACACTACTGCACCAATGTGAGGGTAAGATAACTTGGATGAAGATTCCTTGTAGACTTGCAAGTCAACCATCGGTCTCCTGATAAACTTATTTATAGTATTTTCATTGTAAAAAGCTGTTAAAAGATGAAGATAAGGATGCTCTGAATTGAAGCGAGTATGCACTTCCCCTTCGCTGTAGCAGTGAGACGTTAAAATATTCCTGGTGCACTAAATGCAGCCACAATAAAGTGGAGCATTACTCATTTACAAAAGGGTGGGCGCAGTGATGTAAACATAACATGAAGGTCTCGTGAAAAACGGGGGGCAGAGGTACTATTCTCTTTTGTATTTTCATGACATTTTGAAAGCTTAAAGGTAGTTTTATAAGAAAGAAAATATAATATATATATATATATATATATATATATAATTCTGTATACTTTATTAATAATGTCATAATAAGTAGGATCATTTCAATTATAATCAATTTTTCAAATCGTTAAGAATATTTCCTATCAAATTATTCTTCAAATAGTTAAAAAAATTTCCTACCTAATTATTCTTCAAAGAGTACAAATAGAGATTTTACTTTTCAAAAGATTAGAACAAAGACAGTGATTTTTCACATCACCGTTTTTAAATATAGAAAATCATAGTTCTACTGGATAAAATTATAACTAAAACTTGTGCTTTTTAAAAAAGGTTTTTTAAATCTTAAAAGAATATTTCCCACTTTTAACCCATTTTTAAAAAGGACTTGATCCAAAATCGCCGTTCCTCAACAAAATGAAATTTTAGGCTTGTTTGATGTAGATATCCGAAACGTTCAACATCGTTAACGACTTTTTGAGAATAAAAAACAGTGTTCTTAGAGGCGTATATCATATCCAAAGCGTTCGACTTCGTTCTCTCCATCTAATAGTCACTGCAAGAAAACAGCATCAAATCGTTACCACCAGAATCAGATCAAAACGTCTGAAAAATCGTCGAGAAAAGGGATGAGAAAGCGCACAAGGGGTTAGAGTGAAATAGAGAGCGAGGGGGGCCGCAGAGAGAGAAAGAGGGGCCAGCTCGGAAAGGGGGAGAACAAATTGAAATCTGGGATCGGGCGGGATTTGAAACTACCAAAAATCGAACAACCCAAAAAACTCAAAAAGATTTCTACATGACTTTACCTTCAATGAGTCGGCTCCAGGAGAGAAAAATATTACTTTTCATAAAGTTTCAAACACCGCGTCTGCCTGTAAAAATGGGAATCGAACCCCTGGCGTCAGAACTTCAGCGGGAAAGAGCATAGCAAGAGGATGAAGCATCCATCCTCTATAACTAATTCTTCTTCTTCTTTCCTCTTCCCCGCTAAGTCCTGATGCCAAGGTCGTTCCGCTACCGGCTATCCCTTCTACAGAGATGACTCTGGGTTGCTTCACGGCTTTTGAAGAAAAATGAGGACGACAATGAAGAAACCCTAACCACAAGCGGCCTTTTATAGACAGGGGCGTAGACTCAAAGGACGCGATGAAAGGCCGAGCGATGATCTCGGCCGTCGGATGACGCGTCCATCGCGGGCCTCTTCTGAGTATCCGAGCCTAGTTTTCTTGTTCTGAGTCATCCGACCCGCCCAGGGTCCGCGACTCAGCTCGAGTTGTCCCCATATTGACACACCCATCACTTGCTAATCTTTTGGAGCATTTTGCGAGGTTATTTATTTTTGCCCGAAACTAGTTATCTAAATTCATTATAAATAAAACACGATGATTAGTCTTGATGATCGAATCTTCGTTGAATAAAACAGATTCTTGAAATATCTGAAGTTCCACTCAAGAATTTTACATTTCAAAGCATTCTGACTCTCTGCTATTGGTTTTGAATGGCAGGGTAACAGGAACGTTATAACAAAATATGCAGATGGAAGCAGAGAGATGGTGTGTTGTGACAGGAGGAAGGGGTTTTGAGATGCTCCTCAGGTCACTGAAATGGTTTGTCAAAATAGTTGATATGGACTCCACAATCAAGCTTGACCCTCATGAGGAGGTTGGCCTCATTGGAGATACTCTTGATATGGGATCCACATTCAAAGCAATGTTAAGGCTCTTAATAGGTGGTAGAAGATGGTAGAGATGTATCTATTTGTTTTATGATGAAATTTTTATTTCTAGCTTCATTTATATTTAACACAAGATCTGGTTGATATTGCTGCTTGTATGACCCATTCTTTATGTCTGTTTTGACATGTTTTGATAGCTCCAAAAGGTAAAAGGAGAAAAATTTTCTATTCAAACTTAAAAAGGCGGTGGATACAAGGATTTGGCTATAAATTCCAGTTATAGTAAGAGAATGGAGATAAAATCTGTAAGATTTTAATTTTTTAATAAAATATTATAAATCTATTCTATAAGTAAACCCTAAATCCTAGATTTTCTCGGCCGTCGGATGATGCAAAGGCGAGCAAAAACCAAGGTCGTAAATTATGTCGTGAAAACCGAGACTTTTACGGTTTTACCCACTAACACAACGAGTGATTGAAAATGTATTGGCCCAAACCGTAAATAAAGCAACAAATCATCCACGTACAACACAGCCACATGCATCATCTCCCATTCATAGAGATGGGAATGTGTAGTTTTGATCTAATTTCTCTCCCGAAATGAAACTTCTTGATTTGATTAAACACATACTTCGGACTCGGTCATCACTCTTCAGTGTCTTCAGCATTATTTTCCTCAACCGATGTAACAGTGGAACAAGTAATTTAATCTATAAATTCTAATCGTCTTGGCCCGCTTCTGTTTTGATTCTTCTCTGTTTTTAATCCGTTTCCGATGTTCCACGACGCCGGTGGCAATCGACTCGATTAGAATCTCGAGTGAGCGGAAACGGGGAGGAAGAGTTCCCTCCTCCTGTACCTCTTCTCATTTCAATTCGTGGGAGGAAGAGTTCTGCATTGTTTCCTTTTTGTGATTTTTCTTCTGTGAACATTGGTAAGCCGTTAAGGATGCTCTTTCCCATTTTGAAATCCGTTTCTCCTCATTCTTTAGCACATTTTAAGGAATGTATGCAGCTCTTCGAGAAATAATTTCGCTTTTTGTTTTGTGCTTTGAATGGCTAAGGAGACAACATTTTCATGTTCTTCCGGACGTGATAGTCCCTTTTTTCTTCATTCTGTAGGCCTTCTAAAGATGCCGGCATTCAAATTTGGGGAAATTCCTACAGAGAAATAAAGCAACTTGTAATTATCATTGATATAGTTGGACAATTATTTGAGGGAACTCATCTATCATCATATTTGTAAAATTCACACCAGTGCGTGTACAAAAACATGAATTGAGGTTGTGTACTAGTTTTAAATTGTACATTTCAAAGCATTCTGACTCTCTGCTATTAGTTTGGATAGCAGGGTAACAGGAACGTTATAACGAAAAATGCAGATGGAAGAAGAGAGATGGTGTGTTGTGACAGGAGGAAGGGGTTTTGCTGCACGTCACTTGGTTGAGATGCTCCTCAGGTCACAGAAATGGTATGTCAGAATAGTTGACATGGGCTCCACTATCAAGCTTGACCCACATGAGGAGGTTGGCCTCATTGGAGATGCTCTTGAATCTGGCCAAGCTCAATACGTGTCTACAGATGTTCGATACTATATTCAAGTGGTAAAAGGTATCAAGGTCAAGTACTGGCTTCTGTGGCTCTTCTAGTCTTTTAAACAATTCTGGATATTGAGATCTACTAGTGTTTTTTTCCATATTCTAAGCAATGGTAAAACTCTTAATAGGTGATAGAAGATGGTAGAGATGTATCTATTTGTTATATGATGACATTTTTATTTCTAGTTTCATTATATTCAACACAAGATCTTGTTGATATTCCTGCTTATATGACACTTAAGTGTCTGTTTTGACACGCTTCTGATAGTTTCAAAAGGAAAAAGAAGAAAGATTTTCTATCCATCGTATAATTCACACTGTTTGTCAGTGCCATGTCCAATTTTATTGAAACGATGACTTTATAAGGTGGTGGATAAATTCCAGTTTACTCTGTAGTTAATCAGACATTTTAATATGACATTCCTCCTCCTATTCATGAAAGGGTAGTAGGCTATTTCTTATTGAACGGTGTTGTTTGGGTTTGCCCTTATTCTAAGTATTGGGGTTTGCTCTGTTGAAATACTCCCAATTCTACTAAGATGGGTGATCTTTAACTGAGCTTTCAAAGGCTGAATATAATTCGAAAAAAAAACTTTCAAAGGCTGAATATAATTCGAAAAAAAAGCTTAAAGTCTGCTTGATTGAGTCAGTGATTGAATAATGTGCTCCTGATGCACTTTGTTTTCATGGTTGACATATGTTTTGACATCCTTTCTTCTGCAGCATTTCAAGGAGCTGTTGCGGTCTTCCACATGGCATCTCCTGATTCTTCTATCAATAATTTTGATTTGCATTATTCGGTAAATGTTGTAGGTATGCATCAAAGGTACAAAAAAAAAACTATTTCCAAATCACTGTTTAAAAAGGCAAAAGGTAACTTGTTTAGGATCAGCTCATTTTCATGTATCTAATACTTCATTTTGCAGGGACAAGAAACGTTATTGAGGCATGCCTTGAGTGCAAGGTAAAAAGACTTATCTACACTAGTACTCCTAGTGTGCTTTTTGATGGGGTTCATGGAATATATAACGGAAATGAGTCTATGCCATACCCAAAGAAGGTAATTGATACTGTCAATTATCATTCTTGTGTATAAAACAAGATTAAACCGAAAGGAATTATTTTGTTCTTTGAATTTGGCACTTTCGTGACTCTTTCTTATTTTTGGATGAAAGCATAATGACTCGTATTCAGCAACTAAAGCTGAAGCAGAGGCATTGGTCATCAAGGCTAATGGTAGATGTGGGCTTTTAACTTGTTGTATACGCCCGAGTAGCATCTTTGGTCCTGGTGATAGGTTGCTGGTGCCATCCTTAGTAGCAGCTGCAAGGGCTGGGAAGGCTAAGGTGAGTACAAGTTTTGATTTATGTCATCTACTCTTAGTAGCTCCTTGTGCTAGTTTTTGTAGTTTTATGATGTTTTAAAAAATTTTACCATCTCTTCAGTGGTGTCCTTCTCACTCTGATTTACAATTCAAAGTTGATGGATCTTCCAGAGGTAATCCAGGATTAGGTGGGATTGGAGGTACCCTACGTGCCCAAGATGCAAAAATTTTACTCACATTTTCTTGTCCATTGGTTAATTGATACGTCAGAAGTGGAAATGAGGGCTGTATTGATTGGATTGATGCCATGTCAATCAAAGTCTTGAAAATTTTATGTGGAGGGAGATTCTTCTTATGCCATTACTTGGTGTTCAGACAAAAAGGATCTACCATGGAGATTAACCAGTATATGTAGTGAGATTAAGAAGTATAAGGCAATACTATTATCTCTCAGTCATGTAAAAAGGTCTGCTAATGGTTAGGAATACTCATTAGCAAAAAAATTGACTTTCTCTTCATCATCAATTAGATAGAGAGTTTCCAGAATTCATTCATTCTTTGATCAATTTGGTCTAATAAATAAAGCTTTTATTTCTCAAAACAAAATTTTTACATCTCTTTGTTGGTTTAAAGCTATGACATAGGGGTGTATACATTTGTCTTCTATTCAGATCCTGTAAGTAAAATAGGCAGAGCAATTTGTGTCTCAATAACAATGCGTGAATTTGTGTCTCCTCAAGTATAACCACCGCAACTAACATTCAATGGCTTAAGTAGTTAGACTCTATTAAAATTTCCTCTTCTGACTTCCCAACCATTCTAACTGGCCGGCACATTTGCATCTTGCTTATGTGCATACTTTCGCATGGTGCATCCTTGCATGCATGGGTTGCTGCTGCTTGCATGCCCCATTCCTGAGTATGTGAGGCACCTATGATGTGTGTATGTGTGTGTGCCTCTTATTGGGGGGCTTATACATCCTTGGCGCTGCTAACGTGGGTGGTGCCACCCCTACAGACCCTATTTCACCCTATGTCGTGGTCTAAATATCATGTCTGTGCCTCCTGCACATGCACCAAGGCTCTATATGACATTCTGAAGCAAGGTTGTTTCCGAGTCTTTGCTATTCTTCCTACAGACCCGTATGAACAGTGTGAGTGTGCATCTGGCCACGTTGCCATCTCTGTGAAATCATAGCTGATTGTGTTTAGCCAATATCGATCATGTGAAGCTTGATGCCTTTTGTATTTGTTGATGGGTTTAGTCTTTTTACCAGCCTTATCGGCTATTTGTTTTGGATAATTTGAACTATTAAAGATCGAGTGAATGAGAGTGGTTAAAGATGACACGCTGGAGAAGCTTTGCTTTGAACGGGAAGCCATTTGTTGACCTATCAATTTTTTGGCGCAGAACCTATTCATAGACTGATAAAATTGCCTACGAGGCATCATTCTCGATCATTTGGAAGTTTTATGAGAGAAGATGAGAAAATTGTATTCATAAAGGACCCTAAAAAATAGGGTATAGTACAACAGACGAGGCCGAAGCCTCTAGTTTTGTACAAGTATAAGAATAGTTACAAGAGGAAGCATAATCATAAGAGGACTATAGTCTATAGAAGAAGAATTGTTCCCACGACGAGCTTCTAACAGGGTACCCCCTCCCTAGCTAATCTATTTGTCTGGATCTACAAATGTCTTCAATCTCATTGACTCCAAATGTCTCTCTGGGGGAGTCTTTCTCCCTAAAGCCCAATAGATAATCATTGAGTCTCTGTCAACAACCACGGGGCAGGAGAATCTCTTAAACTATTATCTAAGTCCCTCTAGGAGTGCTCTAAGCTCAATACTAGTGGAATCACATGTGTCGAATGGTGCAGAGTAAACAAGGACTGCTCGTGTGTGATCTCTAACCACTCCCCCAACGCCTGCTAGCCTCGGTTTCCCCATTGAGTTACAGTCAATATTGAGCTTAAGCCAGTCCACCAATGGGAATTGCGATGTGGTCTACTACACTGAGGAGTGGGGCCAGACAAATAACTGATTACCCATTCCTTCTGATGATGGCACCATGCAAGTGTGCTGTGTACCCCATTTTGGTGGACCAAAAGGACATTATGCATCGATCTATGTGTCTTGGAGAACTTTTCTGATGGCATGGCGAAGCCTGCACCAGCCTATGTGCTTTGTAGTCCTTGAATTTCTTTTCCTGCTAGCCCTTGCACTCTTTGCTCTTCCGTCTAAGTTTTCGAGTCCTGAAAAGATGGTTTTGCGTACTTATAATCGGATTTTTTGGATGATACACTCCATAACCATTCCAATTGACTGGAAAATAAATTCTTACATTGGCTGACAGCCTAGCTGACTCGTTGGACAGGAGGGAGTTTGCCTCTAATATCTTGTTAAAAGGGATTCCCTCCTGCTTGCTTCAGGCTTAACGAAATTATCTTTTTTTGTCAAAAAAAATAAATATGAGAGTAAAGTACCTCAGAGGTTCTGGTATTTCTTGCCTCCCTTAGGTCTCAAATGGTTGCGGCACAACATTTCTCACCTAGCCTTTTATGAAAATTGAAAAGAAGTCTGCAAGGTTGGGGGGCACAACACTTGTAGCAAGGGGTCCATGACACAACAGTTGGTATAGTGGTTAGCAAGGTTTCTATGCCATAACAGTTGGTATAGTGGCAATGAAGAAAAGTTTGGTCTTTATACTTTGAAACCTCATCCAGAATTTACAATGGACTCTTTGAGCCTTCTGAAGAAGCCATAATCAGTCATAATTTCTCCTTTCAAAGTGCACAACAAAATTGATAATCTTTGGAAGAGTTTAATTAACTTTGATCGCCAACTTATTAACATATATCCATTTCAGTTTTTCAATTTCATTTGTCTTACTATTCATCGTTTGTCATATTTATCACCAATTATTTTCTATAATGACTGATCTGGAAGGAAAATTAATTTTCTTGCTCCAGACTAAGTTTTATTTTGCTCTTTGATCTATTTCTCACTTCGTTCACACTATTTTATGCTCTCTTTTTACCAGTATATTATTGGAGATGGTAAAAATATGTATGATTTCACATATGTTGAAAATGTGGCTTATGGTCATATATGCGCTGAGAGAGCCCTTGCCTCTGAAGGTGCAGAGGAAGCAGCAGGACAGGTAAGGTGTTCTTTTTTTGGTATTCAAGGTGGAGCTTAATAAATGCAATTTAATTTTCAGTTTGTCAAGTGCCCATAGTTGTTCCTGTTCGCTGCTTATGTTAAACTATCACAAATTTTATTATAACTGCACCAATATAGACTAACTATTGAGTTGAACGCGTTGGAGTTAGGCCCACAAGCGTGTGTGTGTGGTGGTGGTGTATTGGTGCCCAACCTACACGTGAGGGTGAGTGTTAAAGTTTAGTGCCACACTGGTTCACAAGTAGAACTGTAACTGGTATATTAATGGAAAAGAGATTTCCTAACTTCGGCCAGTCATTTTTAGATAGACCTCGGACCCAACTTTACAAAAATATCTCTATTTGACATCACTTTTTTTTTTTTTTTTTTTTTTTTTGGTAATGTGATCACTTTTCCTTTGTGGTTACTATGCAGGTTTCTGCATTTCTTCTTTGTTATGGTATTGCTTTAGTGTACATCGTATTACCTACAATTTATCTTGCCAATATGTAAAGCAACCTCTTTCTTTTCTTTAATTCCCCTGACCAGTATTAAGACAGACAATTCCTGAAATTCATACCAAATTTGCAATCTTACTAATTTTGGATTATTTGGAGTTTTTTGTTTTCTTAGTGGAGTTAAAAATGTGATCGATGTGCAGGCGTATCTAGTGACCAACATGGAACCTACAAAATTTTGGGATTTCATATCACTAATTCTTGAAGGTCTTGGCTACGACAGGTATTTAGAGATTCTTTAGGTTCTATTTTTTTTTTTTTTTTTGTAGTGGACAAAATTGTTGATGTTTGAGGGCAAAATGTCATTTGAATCTTTTGCATGGTTGGTTGAGCTTAATGAAATGTTCACTTTATTCATAGCCTATGCTTATTACCTATCGCTTATCTGATGAGCTATTAAAATAGTGTTGAAGATAAACGAATGAGTGAGGGATACTGTGCATAAAACAAAGTGGACTTTTCAGAATTGAGTGCACCTAGTACAGGGAAGGATGTGGAGCAGCACGCTACGGGAGAACATCCCCTCCATCGAGGTTCTTGTATCAGTTTATAAAAAGCTTTTTTTATTGCCTCATCTTGTGTTAGTTCTTGGTCTCTTATTCCTATATCTGCTAACTCTGTGGCAGACTCCCTAGCTAGAGTGGGTGTACACCTTCCCACCTATACGGTGGGTGTCTCCCCTCTTTGTAACTTGAATAAATTTCAATAATGAAAAAAAAAAATTTCTCAAAAAAAAAAGATAATGTGCATAACTCTTGCAAAGGCACAAAGCAGCAGAGGGCGAAAAGGATTTGGGTTTCAACATGCTCAATCCTGCTCTTTCCTTCCCTTAAATAAGATCTTATAGAATAAGCAAATTTCCAACTATGAATATAGCCAAACTAAACCTTCTTCACTAGAGCAATTGCCAAAAAGTGGAATTCCAAAAAGCGTCCTCTACAAAAGAGGGACATCCTCATTGAGAAAAGATGCCAATTGTGGAGAGATAGTTAGCATAAGGCAATTCCTGTAAGTAAAGAAGTCCGTGAATTTTGTATTTGTGAGGGGTATGTTTGTCTTCTGTGTGCTGTATTCTATTCTTATATTACTGAGAAGCAATTTTATATTTTAGCTCATAGCTCTTAAGTGCAAAGTGTTGTTATTCTCACCCTGGTTTTTCTCGA
The DNA here is from genome assembly GCA_022405105.1 of Aristolochia contorta. NCBI lineage: Eukaryota > Viridiplantae > Streptophyta > Magnoliopsida > Piperales > Aristolochiaceae > Aristolochia > Aristolochia contorta. Next base: position 15,940,124 of record CM039669.1, on the reverse strand, counting down.
TGAGTATGTCTCTTCTCCTATGCTTAATTTCGACAATTTGCATGGTAACACAGCAGTAGACGAACACACCAGGTTCTGTTCTTCATTTACCTCTCATTTTCTCTTTCCTTGTTCTTTACTTGACATGTGTTTGAGAAAAATTGGTGGCTGATTCATCTGTGGCAGCCTCCAGGTTATTTCGTGTATATGCCTTTGTTTTAGGGCAGGAAGTTCTTCCTTCCCATTTGTCAGAGTTAATCACTGTTTGCCTGCCTCGTATATGAATCAGATTTGGTGTAAACCGCCTGCCTCGTCCTAGTATTATGTTGAGGTGCCTGAGTACTATCTGAGCAGAATTTTATGTGAACCTGTAGCGCTGTTTCTGTTGCCCATGGAGTTTCTTAGTTGTTCATGTGCCCAAAAAAATGAAGCCCATATAAATTCTTAACTTGATAATGTATCTCTGAGAAATATCTTATTCTTTGTCTGTTGGGTGGTATAAATTCATCTAAGCGTAATGCATGTGTTGCGAATGGTTTTGCTTCAACTCTTCTGTTTTGCATTTTGCAGGCCAAGAAAAAAAATCCCTGCATTTGTTATGATGCCAATTGCATATCTAGTTGAGTGGACTTACAAACTGCTTGCACCCTTTGGTATGAAGGTTCCTCAGCTGACACCTTCAAGGGTTAGACTTCTTTCCTGCACTAGAACTTTTAGCTGTTCAATGGCCAGAAAGAAGCTTGGATACTCGCCTAATGTATCTCTTAAGGTATATTGATACTAAATCCAAAAGCATATTGTACTGTTACCCTCGGACACTAGGTCCATATATTTTGCTTGCACATGCATGTGGAAATCCCAAATAAATAAATGTCAATTGGTTTATGTGGTTGAGCAGTTCTTAAGTGGCTAGTCATTTTTTTTTTTTGAGAAATTATTTTGATATATTAGTTCTGAATTTCCATTCATTACCCACGAATCATTCTTGACATGTAGCCTAATCTTATTGACAAAGACTTGCATAATTGATGCAACTGAGACATGTTTTTTTGAATGTCCATGGCCTCTACCATTCAAAGTATGTTTTTGATGGTCATCTTAAGCTTGTCCAATTCATAAAGGCTATTCAAAAGACTTGGCAATGTTTGACATACTGGTACTTATGTCTCTCATTGTATGGTAAGTCATGGTTGTTTAGAGCTATTATGGAGCATGGGAAGAATGCCTCAAGCAAAGTTAGAAGAACTTCTATCTGCAAAATGCAAATCCATAGTTGGTGTGCAGATGTTATTTATTTATATATATATATATATCTATTTATTTACTTTGAAATGGCAATGCTTTTCTGCAGCAACTTGCTATTGCATAATCATTTATCATTTCCCTCATGACATCTTTCTTTATTTTTTTTCTTTTGGTTTGTTGTTAGGAGAATTACAGCCAATGTAACTTATTTTTTCGATTAGGCTTCAAGCCTAAATTTTACTTTAGGTTTCTGTATTATTGCTCGTTCGTGGACGATTTACTAATCTTTGTTTCTGTATTCTTTAAGTTGTCTTCTAACCTAAAGGCTTATGCATAAAAGCTTATGTTTTCCTGTTGACTGTTGTAGGATGGTTTGAAGAAGACACTTGAATCCTTTTCACACCTAAAGGCTGAGAAGCAAACAAGAAGTTTTAGGCCGTCTAAAGCTTCAGTATATCTGGGTGGTGGAAAAGGTAATGATTGTCCATCTCATGCTCGACAACAAATCTCCTCAACTCCAACAGTCACCTAGAGTTATCGATTGGTCAGTATTCCATCATCATCATTGGAGGAGTGATTTTCTGTTTTGCAGTGGCTGAGACACTTCTTTGGAGAGATAAGAAGCAGACTGTCTGGACAATCTTAATGTTGGTTGCATTCTATTACTTGTTTTTTGCATCTGGCTATACTGTGATTACTGCCATATCCAGATTACTCCTGGCGGTCACTCTTTTCTTGTTCATCCACTGCATTCTACCTGCAAAAATGTATGACCAACTACTCTTTATTTTTGTCAATATTATGCTTTGTGGTGTGTGAGTGTATAGATGCTATTCTAACTTGAACTTTACATGGGAAACTTTTTATTGCATTCAAAAAGGAATATATTTGCAATTGGATACCATTTTATGTTTTGATAGGCTCTTCATATGCTTCAGGACATGCCTATGGCCAATAAAGTGCAATGCCAAATCTTTTTCTTTACCCTTCTCTATTTTCTTTACTATTTTCTTTACTATTTTCTTGGGGTAATGGGGGAGAAAAATGGAAGTGTAAAAAATGTTTTTTATAACCTTCGAATGATATTATTTCTCAATTGGAGTAGAGCAGACTTTATTAATGTTACATCTTTGAATGAATGTGACTAGGGATTTGGATTGTCTAAGCAGATTTTTATATATTGCAATACCATATAGCAATCCCAATTTTGTTTTGTCAAGTTACGAAGGTGTGCCGTATTAGTAATTGGTATCCAAAGTCCATTGTATAATGTATGACGGGCCATCTCAAGACGGGTTTCTATTTCCAGAAAGACTATGTAATGGTAGTATGGTATACTCCCTTTGCAAGTAATTTTGGTAAACTTTCCTAATGTCCCTATTATTTCCATTTGACTTTGATTTGCTGGCTGATTCATTACATGATACATGGTACATGGTTTGCTCTGAGATGATCTAAGTTAACACAGAAAGTGGATGTATATCTTGTTATGTGTGAAATCAGATCATTAACTTTTTCACTGGAGAATTGGTTACCTATAAGGTAAGTGACTATACAGTGTAAGCTAAAAAACGATGCTTTCTGATAGGGGTCATTAAGTGAACAAAAAGAATTTTCTGTGGGGGAACCTGGTGCCAAGTAAGCAATGAGTGACAATTTTTAGAGAATGCAACTTCGAGTAGTCCATGACAAGGTTAGCTTCTTATTGCAAATTCATTGCGTTTAATGAGTAAGGCAAAGTAATGTGGTCATTGAGGATATGAGATCGATTAGTTACAGGATTTTGCAAATTATTTTTGGCAAAAGATAAAATTTACTTCAATTGATTTGTATGTCGTTTAGTGGGTCAGATATACATGCTTAGACTGTCAGACTTAGCAGTGTGAGGTCCATATCCTAAGCAGATTAAGGTTTGCTTACGTATTAGGTATCATATGTGTTCATTTGTCTGGGCTTTCATTGATCAATCCTAGTTTTATTTATTTGCTTTGAACTCTCTTATGTTGAGGAAAGATATCTCTGTGCAGATTAGGATACAAAATTGAGAGAGTTCCTGCATCGAGCTTTCATTTCTCAGAAGAGCAAGCACGGCAGTTAGCTTTGACCATTGGATCAGTGTGGAACTCTGGGGTTGATATTTTAAACTCTTTAAGCAGGGGAAAGGACTGGTCACTGTTTTCTAAGGTAATCATTATGCTTCCATTTGCTTTCTGATCCTTTATTCATTTAATCTTTGTCTAATCCCTCTGCGCCAGAGTTATTGTCAGATTCCTCTTGTTTTTTTCGGATCTAGTTGTTTAATCAATAAAAGCATGTCTGGTACAGGTACCACAGAGTTTTCACCGGTTAATTTTCTTCTTTTGCTTTCTTGAGTTTTACAGGTTGTGATCCCTCTGTTGATTCTTAAATATCTTGGAAGTGTGGCCTTACATACTACAGTTGTAATAGGTTTGGTTCTGCTTTCTCCCTCTTTCACACACAAACACCTGCTCACCTACCATTGTTTGGAAGCTTTTTTAATAGAAACTCTCATTTAGAAGCACAGATGAATATGTAAAGATATCTTTGGATTAGAGAAACTATTTCATGTAAACTAGCATTGTTTGGAAGGCACTTTCAAACCTTTTTTTCTTTTTTTGGAATTTTTACATCTCTGAATCCGCACATTTGCTTTTGTTCTAGGAGTCCCTTTCTCTTTCGTAGCATTCTACCTATATGAAAAGAGGGAGGCGGAGTTTGATGACTTCTTCTGCAATGCTCATTCTTTCCTAGTGGACCTCAAAGCTGATTTTTTTAGGAAGCTCCTCACAGTCAATCAAGAAGCTCCTTAGATTCAGCTAGTGTGAACGCATGGTGAGAAGCTTGTTTTGTGTGGTGCTGGCTTTTTGTTACCTGTAATCAATGACCTCTCGCTTGTGAATGCAATGGAGTTGTCCTTGGATAGGAGGCTCACCATTGCTACAATCTTGGGCTTTATCTTGAAGTCGTGGTTGGAACTATTTTTCCTATTATCCTCTTTTTTCCCAGCAGTGCAGTATGTCTTTATTTTTTTATTCTTTTTTACCATTCTTTTCATTCATTGTATGACAATAAACCTTGAGACGTCTCAACAACAAGGAACTTATTCATCTCCATATTCTTTCGTATTCTTTACATTGCTTCAGTCCAAGGACACTTTAGTGTTATTCTACAATGAACCCCTCAAAGATTCTCAACTTCTTTTCTCATATTTGTGTACGAAAAAAGTACCCTCTTATCTGAGATTTTGAGTATGGTCACTGGATTTGCCTTCGAGGGTTAATTCGATCTAAATATGTGATTTTGACCTTGATTATTGAACCAGTTGGGGATTGGTTGCATTGTAAGAACCTGTGACAGGTCGGTTCATGAATTAGGTTAATCCCCAATTCCGATATAACATGATACACGCAGAGAACTTTTGATAAACTAATCAGTTTTTTTATATCACTAAGTAGACGAAATTTAGACTGGGAGCTAACGATCCAAGTACATATGAGTTCACTATAGTCCTTCAACTTCACAATCATCCCTGGACTGCTAGCGACGTAAACAGATAAGCCCAGCATGAGAATCACCCAAATCTCGTCCTCTTTTACGTCGCTAACAGCTACACGGACACAGCCACTGCCCATGGCCAACCACCTTACTTGGATGTGGAAACCATATACTCTTTTTAACTCCAAAACCACCTTTGTGGCTTTGTCTGCTTCTGTTTCAACATGGATGGAGGCAGCCCCCTCATGTGATTTACAGCTACAGTACCAGAAGATACCCAAGCCCGTGAGTCCTGCGAGCTGTGCCCGTGACTTGCAGAGGGACGAAGAGGCTGCAGCAGATGGGGTAAAGTCAAAACATAAATGGATTAGTTACTCCCAGTCCTGTCGTTTCTCCTCCCTTCCCTGGGATTGGAGCCCCTTTTAACTTTTAGTTTCAGACATTAAGATCATTGTATATGTGGGATCAGAAAACCTTAATCTCTTTCAGTAATCAGTACTATATAATATGGGTTCAGAAAATCTTAAATCTCTTTCAGTAATCAGTACTGTAAAATGCAAATGAATCCCACATATGGCTGCTTAGGCCGGCTCACTGAATCCGAGGATTTTCATGAACCCACTCGTTACTTCATTCTTTCTTCCTCAAGTGTAACATTACAAACTTTATGCAAGGTGACAACTATTCAGTTATCCATTTTACCCTTATATCATACTTGTATAAGAATACATATCTTCATGTGCTGAAATAAATATATACGTTGAATATTTGATAAAAATGTAACAGTTATTGATTGACTTAGTATTGATATTCGTACGCTTAAACATTATTAATTTTTTTACTCAGTTATTATGTATTACTATTATTAATTAATTGACATATTGTTACATCTTAGGAAGGCAAAACACTGAAACGTCTTAGATGGTTTCTTAATTAACTCAACTATGTACAAATGAACGCTAGTACTGTAACATACATTGCTGTAAATATAGTAAAATGCACGTTTAGAAACAATACAATATATATTATTGGATAGAAACACAAGCCAAATTGAATTATTAAAAGAAATTTTAATTTTTAAAAGCATATTTTTTTATGTAGAAGAATTATAGATCATAACCTAATCCTTAAAAATTTAACTACTAACGGCTTATTCTAATGTCCTGTGGCAAATGTTTAAAGGGTATAAAGATTTTTTTTATCATTAACTGAGATTAGCCGATATTTGCACTAATTGGGTGATTTCGTAGCTCAATTGCCAACCTTCAAGAAAATTTAATTGGTATAAGAACAACAGTAGGATATTTTGATTGATTTCTCCCATTTTAGAATCTGAGAGAAAGACACATTGACTAAAAAAATATCGTTGACTTGGGCACAAAAAGAAATATACTTGATAGCATATTCTTATTACTATATATATCATGGAATTTACTACAGCAACATGCCTAGCACATCCAATTCCCATCTCTCATAAAATATTCGTTTTAATACACTCTTTTCTAGCTATTAAACTATACCATGGAATAACATGATATATATATAATATATAATAGGAACCAAAGACATTCTTTCCTTGAGCTGCAAATATAATTCATAGGTGGCAAAATCCAAGCAGTCCCCTTTCATGTGCACCGGGACCCTGATCTCTTGTTTTTATTCCTCCAGCATTGAAAATGAAGGCAGACAAGTTGGGATTTACATTATCAGCTTTAATGGCGGATGCTTCAGATGTCTGTCCCCTTTGAAATAAAACAGAAGAAGAAAATGAAAAAGAATCTTAATATGCAGAAGACAACAACTCCCAGCTATACCAAGGACATACTTTGGCCAACGATGCCATGGAATGACATTGAAAGTCAGCTCCAGGCTGTCTGTGAAGGAAAGCAAAAGAAAAAAGAAAATCATATAAACAGAGTACTGTGGAAAACTTTATTTACCTGTGGAGATTTACAAATCAGAGTAAAGATAAAGATTGTGGACATAAATATGAAATTAATTTTCTTTTTGGTAGTATAATTCGATCTAAACTGTAAAGAAAAAGAATTGCTGTAGTACCCGACGATGGAAATATTACTGGATTTGGACCCAAATTCCCTCACTGGGAATCCCTGCATGAACCAGGAAGAGAAGGTAGTATCCGGAGGGAGCCAAGGAGGAAGAAGCAGGGGATAATGAATCAATGGCGTAAGTAGACTTTGACACCGTTCTCGGTTTACCGACCCCCAAAACCAGTAATCTCTGATTCATTGAGAAAGAATGGGTAACAAAAGAAGGAGCCACCATTGTCAAGGATAACCCCGTCGAGGTTAATCCTCCCGGAATTCTGAAGCTTATTGTGAAGTTCTGTCCGTAGCCCAGTTTTACTGGCGGGGAAATAATGGTGGGTCGGAGGTTTGAAGAGGACTCGTCGAGATAAGACGGCGAGAACGCCTCCAAGCTCATCTCCGTCGGGAACTCCTCGCCGTAAAACTGGTAGAGTCGATGTGGATTGCTCCCGCCGACGAGAACTCTCCCGTCTCGAAGCAGAGCAGCCGTGGAGTGATAAAGCCGGGGTATCTGAGATGGGTTCTGTAGCTCGAATCGCGAACCGGGTACGTTTTCCGGCCGGTAAACGACAGGAGTAGTCGCCGGATTCCTCCCGAGTTCCCACCCGGCGGTCCCCTGTTTCGCGCCGTTGATGATTAACACGCTTCCGTCCGGCAACAACACCATGTCCCCCATCACTCGCGGCACCGGCATCGTCTCCATGGTCCAATTCGGGGACGGATCAGTGATTCTGATCCGTCCGCACGTGTTGAGAGCGGCGACGAAGTTCCCGGACAGAGCTTTCTCGTACGACCCCGCCGGAGCTCCGCCGCAGATCAACACCTCTGCTTCTTGCGAGCTCCGTAACGGGAGCAAAACAGAGGAGCCCGAGCTGGGGTAGTTCCGCGGGCCCCCGCCCGGCATTGATGGGAACGTTTTAACGACGGCGTTGTTCCGGTAATCGAGTAAGAGGCTCCGCGTGTTGGCGAAGACGAAGAGGTTCCCGTCGACGTTGAGGTGGAGAAAGGGGTAGAGGTTGTTCTCGGCAGCGCCGTCTCTGGTCTGGAGGAGGAACGGGAAGTTGGAGACCGACCCGGACCCGGGCCGGTTCGGGTAAAACTCGTAGCTAAACTGGCGGCGCCCTCCGACGACGATGGCGCGGCCGTCGGGGAGTATGTGATTGGTGGCGTACCACCTCCGGACGGTCAACGCGAACCGGGTCTCCTCCCAGTCGCAGGTTTGGTCGTCGCAGGGTCGGAAAACGCGGGCGGCGCGGTCGCCGTCGTTGAAGCCGCCGGTCTGGACGAGGCTGCCGTCGGGGGCGACGGCGCCGGAGGAGCACCAGGTGTCGGTGAGGATGGTGAGGGGGCGGAAGGCGTTCCCGGCGACGTCGTACTCGACGGAGTGGGCGGAGCAGTCGTGCTTCTCGGCGGTGTCGTTGCTGTCGTCGCGGCACTTACCGGCGGGAAGCGAGAGGTTCGAGAGGCCGAAGTCCGTACGGTCGAAGACGACGACTCGGTCGCTGCGGAGGAGCTGCATGTGCATCGCCGAGACGCCGATGCTCCCCTGCAGTAGGGTCCACCTGCCACCAGATCCCCCCGCGGCCTCGACCCCACCGCAATATCCGACGGCCACGATCGCGACGAGCAAGGGGACCCAAGCTGCTGCTGCTGCTCTGATCTGCTGCATCGCCATATTCCGTCCTTCGTAGTTCAGTGGAATTATATGTGTGGGAGGGTACGTACGAGAAGGGGAAATATTTATAGACAGACGGAATTAATTCGGTGGATTCCGTGTTCACGCCGCCCGGCTTTCTTTCCATGCGGTGGCGTGTCTTATCTTTTTTTTCTGTAGGTCTCCAATTACTAGTCTAATACAGTACTCAACTACGAAGTACTCTATATAGCTAGTTTGTATAAACTGGCCAGTCTTATATTTTCATCCCCTTGTGGAGTCCATTAATTGGAAAGATAAGAACTGAGTCAGCTGTCAAGATATATAGTGATTTCTACGAACTGGGTTCAGATAATTAGATTGCTCCGAAAATTGATTTGATCACCAAAAGATTTTAGTCTCATGAAACCAAACTGATACGTCTCCCGGCGCGGTTTCAGAGTCGACGAGGGAGCTACACTAAAAATTGTTTTTTTCAGCTAGCTGCAGCCTGATGTAGAAGAAAGAGCCAAAGCTGGAACCAAAAATGAAAGCGATCGAAGACGTTTGGCAACGTTTTTAATATGGGGAAAGGAGAACCATTTGATTTTTGGTTCAGGGAAAGGCCATGTCCTCGTTACTTTGAGCGCCACTTGTTTTTGATATATAAATTTTTTGTGGGAATATAAGGCCGGGGGAGGAAGCTGAGGAGTAGCGGAGGCTTAAGTGCGAAGTTTCTTTGGTATGTTTCCCTGGGGGATTTACACGCAGAAAACATCACAAGAGTGTCTTCAAAGTTAAGTGTTAATTTTAATTCTGTGGTACTACTGGATTAATATTCATGTATATATACATCCAAACACGTTTAACGTTAATCATCATGTCCAAGTTATATAAGAGTGGCTGATGATCTCCTGTTATTTCTTCGAGTACCTGATCTGATCTTAAGTCTTAATTAGCATGGATATATATGATAAATGTGTCCGGCCACATGTATACTGCTTGATTTATATTGTTCCACATAGTAAATGTTCGTGGACCCAATCCTATGCCCCCCTTTACAAAAACGTCAATTTTTACAAGTACAAATGTCAGCCTTGTGCATGAGCCGTATATGCAATGTTTAGCATCTAGCTACAACTGTTCCCTCTCAGCATATTTAGCCATCAAAGATGTAATGGAAAGTCGTAGGAGGAGGCAACACGGAAGCTACTATATACGAGTGGAAATTATAGCTGTATGCACGCGGCACCGCGGCGGACCTTCTGGCCACCGGCGGCGTACCGTGACGGGGATGCGGTGGCAACTCCTTGGCCCTCTCAACTTTAATTTCCGAAAGGCATGCACCACCCCGGCCCCAACGTAGTTTTCCGTTTCATATATGTATAATTCTTCGTCGACGTCCAAAGCTGGAGTTATACGTACATGAAATTTGATGCTATTAATTTCTCTTTTAATATATATACTGCATTAGTACTTAACGACGACGGACCAGCCAAAACGTGAAAAATATATATATATATATATTTAAAAAGAGAGATTTTATTATGATATATACCACTCATGCATAATCATAGGGATTACTAGCTATAGGCAAAACTGCATGGGATTTCTAGTAGTGTGAATTAATTTTGAGTGATACGATAGGGATTTTAATTTGACTTATAAGTTTAAAAAGTTTTAATTTTTATTTTAAAATTAATTAACCTGGTGTTTTTTTAGGATGGAAGAATAAACTAAAACCATATATGCAGCTTCTCCTGTACTTCATTAACATTAACACTTTTTAATAAGATGAAAAAATTAATTACCTTTTTTATTCAAATCCATGCATGGAATAATTAATTAACTTACCCTCATTTTTGTGGTCCTAATCTATATAAATTTTCTCTGAGACACTTTGATCAAATTAATTATCAGTGTTAATTTTTCTAACAGATCGAAAGCATGATTTAGTTAAAAAGCTCTGCTTTAATTTTCATGTTAATTAGGACTGCTAGGTGGCGGAGAGAATTAATCCGGTGCATGCATGCACGAGTCCTTCTCCGTGCGGGTGGTGCTCACATGGCAAAACTAAAGCAGAGACAGAGAGATCACGTTCATGCATGGTTACCTTCACCTTTAAACATTAATTGACGTTTCACGTCTATACGTACACACACCTAAAAACATCGATCGAACCCACCAGTACCAGATTCAATTCTTCATCAAACTCGAACGAAAAAAGAATCTCTATAAAATTAATCAGAAAATTCAATATTTATACAAATACTAATCTATGACTACAATCGAACTGATCATATATAAAAGGTCTTCCAGTACGTACGCAGAAGAAGAACATCTGCTAGCTCCAGCCCATCCAAAGCAAAAGCTGCTCCGCCGCGCGCCTACAACTTTGAATTCTCCTTATGGAACGTCCTTCCTCGGTAAGGAAAGCATAAATTCCTACAAGATACTGTAATCTAATACTATAAAGTAGATGATAATTAAAAAATTAAGTTGAACGTCGTGAAAGATCGATCTGTATGAGATCATAATGAATAGTAAAAAAATCCCCGAATAATTTGAACCCGGCCAGATCGATTCTCTCGCTGAGTACAGATCCCCATGAACGACAAACAGAAGGTTTACTCTCAATCCCTCGTTTCAAGCCATCACCGATGTGAACCATTACAGACCTAATATGTCAATCTTGCACCAAATAGAAGATTAGTACATATATAAAAATAATAAAACATATCATCTATGTCTAGCTTTTCCAAATTACAATACATATATATCAATGATATTATATACTATATATATCATGCATGTGTTGATTTCTTATAATTAAGATGGCGTAAATTAATTTTTCTGAGTGTATATATATATAATAATAACAATTACCCACAAAGAAAATTACATTCTCTCTCATTTAATTATTTCTAAATTTGCCCAAGGCCTTGATTTCCAAGAAGAGAAACTCCATGATCGATCCTTTGAAAGTACTGGTGGGAGGTCTTAATCAGCGTCTTAATCAGGTCTTAATCCCTTTATAATTCTTCCTAGCTAGTTGCGTACTAGACCATTCGTATTGTTCATTAGTGCTAAAATGGAAGCCTGATTAAGAAAATGCTTTGATTAAGAAAATGCTTTTAAATACTACTAGCAAGAACCCTGAAACCATTACCACGTCCCCCCTGCCCCCTCCCCTGCGTAAATAATATACAGAAAATTGGCCTCCGTAATATGTATAAATCAACCGTAAGTTGGCATAATCAGTACTTAAACCGGATTTTTGAGTTATATATCACTAACAACTTCTTGTCATTAAGGATCAAAGATGTTGACTTATAGCTAGTGAATTGAAAATGAGAAAGGTACACATGCATGAAATTGGAATTTATTTTTGCAGATTGAAGGAAGTTAGTTAGAAGGTTGTAATAGTACTCCATATAGTTAGCCATCAAGGAGATAAAAAGAAAGCTTAATTAGTGGTCCCCTTAGATAAATAAACACTAGAGTTACGTTCTTTCCATCTAACAAATTGACAGAAGCCAGCTCTACTTTTTGGCAGGTATCCCAATATCAAAGCTAAATTTCCTCATCTCTCTGGCTTTCCCTTTTTCTTTCTTAAATGGTGCAGAAAAAATACAGAATACAACTCTTTAATTTGTACGTTCCTATATCTTTTTATTAACTTATTTGAAGAATCTGGATACTTCTTTATATAATAAAGTACACGGTATTTTTGTAAAGAAAATTGCACCCATTTTTTAAATTTATCAAGAATTAAATTATTTTTTAAAAATATTTTTTTTTCTTATACAAACCCGACTTTCCTTCCCTTCTACATCTCAAAGTTTGGTTTGTGAAGGAATTGAAAATTCGATCTTTAGAAAATGACAGGGATCGATTTGCATTTGACCATCTGCAATTGGATGGCCGGCAGGCGACAGGGGCAGCTGTATTATCTTCTGGTCCTTTCTGAGTTGTTGCCATCTCCTTACCAATTAAGCAAGTCCATCCAATGAAGAAATGTGTATACATGTATAGATGGAGATGCTGTCTGTACATTCTTCCATGAAATGAAGGATTAGATCTGAGCAAAAAGGAAAAGAAGAGAACTGCTTGTGTTACTCTTTACGTGAAGGAATTGCTTGTCTGACAGTCAGGCCGGCTTGTGTGATGTTTTGAAGCGCTTTTTGTTAAACGCAAGAATCAGAGGAAAGATAAAGAAGCAGTCTGCATAAAAGAAAGACAAAACCGTTAAGCAAATGGAAGATGTGTTGGAGACACATTTAAGAGTGGGTCAAGGGAGAAGGAGATGAAGCCAAAGACGGAAAGATAAAAAGAGAACACGCTAACACATGCAAGTCAAAAATCGGAAAAGTGGAAGAGGGCGATGACTGTCTTTTTAGTTCGAGAGAGCCATAGCAGTGAAGGCCTGTTGCGAGATTTGATCTGTGACTTGATATCATAAATTTTTATATCCATTTTATACGATTTTTAAATTTCGGAGACTAGTCTAAAATCAACAGTAAAGTTTTCAATTTTATCTTTATATTATTTTATTTACTGTAAAAAAATAGCTGTTGGATTATGAGTTAAGGTACATAATAAAGCTGAGATCTGCTACTCATGCTGCAGCTAGGGTTAGATGGATCTGGGGACCCATGTATACATCCATAGATGCAGATACAACAATTCAGTAACCAGTTCAGAAGGAAGCTAGACGGTGGGAGCAATCCACTTGGGGCATTGCACATTTGAACAATAAGAAATCCACAGATGCACAGAAGAAACAAAGAAAGCCAAAAAAATTTGAATTGCTTATGAAATGTCAACATCCTTGCTGATTCGCTGAATTTTCAAGCACCTTGAGTCCAAAAGCAATTGGAACACTTGAAATGGCCAGGACTGGCAAATAAACAGAACACAATTTACAAGAGATGCATGTTTCGTCCAAACATCATAATTTATGTACAACCAAAACTTCAAGTGCATCCTGTGCCAGCAACAATGAGGTAACAGAGGCCAACAAAAACCAGACCTGTCTTTTAAGACACAGTAAGTGATAATCTTTGGTGGAGCACCTTTTTAAATAATGAGAAACTTGAGGGGGCAAATGTTACCATTTTGTGCATGCAGTCTCTGCTTTAGATGTCAGATCTGCAGCAGCAAGAAAGGTTTCAAGAATGAGATATGTCAAAATGACAAAATCCAAAAAAGAAAAGAAAGTTCATCGTGGACTCTATTGTAAAGGTCTACGAGAGTTTCACTCCACTTGTAAATGTTTCTTATGACTTGGTTATATACAGATCAGCCATCAGTTGTGAAATTTGAACATTAAATATCCTTCTAATTTGGTAAGCCACTACAAAGTTTAGGTGTAATGGCCACTCCGTTAACCATAGCTTTTTCTACAAGCGCAATGGATGTTTCTGTATTTTGGTTCCTAAGTTTTGAAGCATAGACACATCCATCAGACTAAGAAAAAGCTACTGGCTATCACTATGATCAAATTACCCCTAGACTGCAGAATGACAGAAGTCCATCACTTATAATATATCTGATCTCTACTTTCTTTGTCCAGGCCAGGTAGCATTGAAGCACAGGTTGGTCTTGAATGCTGTGGAGCTTGTAAGAGATTTTCACTAGGGGAATACTCAAAATCAGTTCAATATTAGTTGTAATTTTAACCTTTTATGTAATTTTCTATTTAGTGAATGAATGCAACAGAGAGGAATCAACTTCATACCCTTTTGACACAAGAGACCGAATGCCTAGCCCTCCTATGTTTGACTCAATCTCTCATCTTATCCACAAATTTATAGACGATACACAACAACATTATCAAAAGAATCTTTTCAAATCTAAATAGGGTATGGTACATGAATCCTCCTCCGTTGCTGTATCATCAGCTCGCAGTTTCCTCCCCATGTTTCCCCCTCATGATCATAGTGCAAAACGTAAATGTAAAACATGAAAGAAACACGAAATTATTACCTTTGCACTTTTTTTTTGCACTAGAATTCCACCCACTGCAACACAAGCTGAAGAATCTTTTGTTGAAACCAAGTCAAATTTCATGTCCTTGGAAATTGAATGTGCAACAGACGCGACCTTACTGGTAACCCTGTGCACTATGCAAGTGCGAATAGAGCTTTTTGATATGTAGATGTCCAAACAAAAAGGTTCATGGTAAGGACCAGTAAGCTGGTTATAAGTTGGAACTCTCAACTTCTTCTTTGTCTCAGTCTAAACATTATCATTAAAACAAACTGAAACACTACCATTTTTACACTTTTGCATGATCATTTGAGACTTTTCTGTTCTGGGTTTTTTCTTTGCTTTTATCTGTGATGATTTCTCTTTATTTCTTAAAGATGTTTTCCGCCGAAAGCTGAAGTTATACTCCTCAAATTCTCTAGAATTCTTCTCAAGTTTGCAGAAGAGATTTACATTAAGCCTCATATCCTCGATGTCATGAATATCTAGGTTTTCCTCTGCATTATGGTTGTATTTCTCTGTTCTACAAGCCCCTGGTTCCAATGTTTCTAATGGATTTTGTTTTACTTCAGTTAAGACTGATGAGACCAGCCAAAGATCAGGGTTTACAAGATCAATTTTAAAATCTTGTAAACACTCTCTATTTAGAGGAAACAATGAAGACAAGTGTGTAACACATGATGCTTGGGTGTTGATACAAACTTCAGCTTATCCTCATTAGTTTCCATGAATGATGTAGAGTATAAGGTACCAATTTTCGAAACAAATCGACTACCTCCAACAAGATGGCAAGGACATCTTCTTACTAATAGCAATCCAGCCATTATAAGTTTGTTCGAACAACACTAATAGTTTCCAGCCAAGAGTTACATAGTTTTGAACACCAGAAGCAAGTTAAATAACTGCTGCAAGAAAGAAAAATATCCGTAAGAAGTACAATCAGTTAAACTTGTTTTTTGAACATTAGCAACTTGCCAGATTCTCCAAATGCTATAAGGAGATTGCAATGGGCCATCTTATTACAACTTTAAAGAATTTAAAAACATAAGAACAAACTAAAAAGAATAAAAAAAAAAGCAAGGTGCACAGAAATCTCACTCCTAATATTGATCTCTTGATCTGTTCTGCAATAAGATAAGCAGGAAAACGCCGAGACACACATTTTCCTGAGAGCGTCAGCAACTGCAAGGAGAACAGACTGGTTAACTCATTGGTAGCAATAGTTGACAGGTAAATATAAGTTTTGGCATAGTAAGTAAGCTGGGAAACCTGCCAAAGTATGAAAAATCACTTTCTTCAATAGGACCTTTTCTATTTTCTTTTTGAAAGAGAGGAAGTTCTTTCCTCCTTTTCAGAACAAGAAACTTTCTTGTGATCTAACTTCCATAGTCTCCTTCAGTAAAGATCAAATAGCTAGAGTGGAAGACGACAAAGAAAAAATGGAAATAGGTGAACTGTATAGTAATATTAATACACAATCCAACCTCAAAATCCCGATTCCCAAATTCCAATAACCAAATTCAGTTAGATCATAATGAAACCCAATAAGCAAATGACAAACACAAGGAAAGATTGATAATAAAAAAATCTCTGTTCGTCCTTCGTTCGCTTGAATTCAAATCACAACCTCTCTCTATACTTCTGGATAGAGAAAGGAAGAGAAGGTGGTGGAAGAAAAGAAACCAAAAGACAGCGAACACCCTTGATTTTAAAAATCGGAAAATAAGGGGACGCTTCTCCAATTGAAATGGGAAGATTCAGAAATTTAGAATCTTACCTTGTTTCGTTCAAACTCTACCTTGCGAAAAATCGCACTCGCCCTACCTAGCTACCTCAAACTCGCAGCAGCTGGCTTGTAGCTTCGTTCAAACACATCCTAATAACTCGAGCCCAGCTAAAGGATTAAATCCCGATGTACGGTCCAAACTCCATAGAGTCCGGTCACCCACCAGAATTGGAAACAAAAAAAAAAAAAAACATCTGACGAAAGTCAAAAATTTTTGTGACGATTTGGTCATTTGTCAATAGTCAGGTCAAAGTCAAAATTCAAAGATTATTTGATGTCAAATCGTAGTCAACGAGCATGATGAAGTCAATCATGCAAAACAACGTCAAAATCAAATTTGAGGAGTATTTTTAACTATCTATGTCTGAGTTACTTTATTGTCAAGCGAGGGATATTTATCTACATTAAAGAGTTAGGGGAAAAAACTACAATGTTAAAGAAAATATGTGATGCCTATTAGGATTATATGACAAAAAGGTACCATTAGGAGTCTCCTAATTATGATCTTTTACTAGTGTAAGTTATAAAAGCTAGATCATACATGAAGGAGGAAACTTGGGCATTTATAAATCTTATTCTTTAATTATCGCCCCTAAAGGAACATATAGGATTAGCTGCCCTCACTGTTGTATCCTTCTCTTAGCAATACAACATAATTTGTCGTCTCCTAGTATGTTTCAGTTGACCACTAAACACATGATTCTCCACTTTATGCCAATCTATTTCACTATATTTAACTTATAAACACACAATCTAGCTATTCGCCATACAATTTTCAGCTTACTTTTTCCGCTCACCAACAATAACACCCAACTATGTCACCTTCAGAAGATCCAACCTAAAAGGGAATCAATATTCAACCCTGGAGCTAGGGTTACATGCAACTTCTTTAAGTACCTGATTTGTTGCGCCCATGCATTCAAGAATTATTTATGCATCTTATTGGCTTTCCACTCAGTCATCATAGGATCATAACATTATGATTCAGTTGAGAGCCTTCCTTGTTAGTGTTTGACCTCCTAATGTCAAGTATGTAAAGAAATTTGAGATAGAATATGTCTTAGAGTTTTGAAGTAACTTCACTCATTTTTACTATATATTTTGTAGTTGAGTGGTAATTGCTTTTGCTAGTAACTTGCCAGTTATTCAGTTTTACTAAATTAAGCAACGTCCTTCTCTATTGACTAATAGCACTTGCCAAAAGAACAAATATTACACATGCAAAATCGAAGAGGTCTTTATAAGAGGTTTTCAAATGATCATACCAACTTACAAAAACTTGAGGACGGTTTTCATTTATAGGGTTAGAATGTTAGCTATCTAATTTGTATGAGCTTATGTAACTTTTGTTTATCTTAATTTTTATTTTGATATAATTTCAAGGAGCTGGGATATGTTTTTCTAAATTTAAAGAAGACAATTAGAGTTAAAATATAACTTTTATGGCAAAACTTATTTCCATATATGCTATTGTCACAACTAAAACAAGTTAGTTAACATCGATATTTCCTTAAAAACTATTCAAGAGCAGTATGGTAATGAACCCCATATATAGTGTTGGAAAAGAGAATATTGACCCTAAAACTGATATAAAATTTTTTCCCACATCTGTTCCATGTAATAAATGAGTTTGTAAATGATGAGTTAAAAAATCACGAAGAACAATGTGGTAACGGATTTCATAGTCAAGGGCGGGGAAGCACATACGTACGTAGCAAGTACCAACCCTACATAATGCTTTATATGTGCTTATATTAATGATAATGTTTCTCTTTACATTGTATATTTTAAAAAGAAAATCCATAACAGGAACATGGTAATGGATCCATAGTTAAGCGTGAAAAAATATTTACTAGCCTTAAACTTAAGTAGATTCCTTTTCCACAGTCCATCCTATGCATACGAGAACCTCTAAATGATGTTATTTAAGAAATATAGAGAGCAAGGCGGTTAATGAATCCTGTGCTAAGGGTGCGAAAGGGCAGACCTATATTACTCTTTATTTGTTAAATATGACATTTATGCCAATACTTGTTCATTTAAATATCATTGTCGTTACAACAAAAATATGTATTCTGATACCAATATTTATTTGAAAACAAAAAAAGGAACATGCATAGTTAAGGGTGAAAAACTATGTATTGACACTAAACTTATGTAGAGTTCTTCCCCCTCCATCCCATGCCAAATAATATTTTGTAGATAATAACTTGAAAATACATAAAGAACATCATGTATAAGAAAATTTCATAATTGAAGGCGGGGAAGCGTTTTTCGACCCTAAACAGGTTTCAACGTCCCATTTCAAGTCATTTAAAATTTTTCTAAATGGTTAGGAATGTACATCAAACCCTAAACTAAAGTAGAATGTGTCCCCCAAATCCTATGCCACATAAAATTCTCTAAATGACATTTAAAGAAAAACACAGAGAGAAAGCTGGTAAAGAATATTATAGTTAAGGGGTCAAAATTGAGATCCTATATTGCTCATTATATTTGAATAAAATAGGGGTTAAAATATAATTTACTGCTAAATCTTGTTTGCTTAAATGTTATTGTGACAAAAAATGTGTTTTTCTAACACCAATAGTTTCAAAAAAACGTAAAGAGGAACACGGTATTGAACCTCATAATTAAGGGTGGAAAATGTGTATTGACCTTAAAATGATGTTAGGTTTTTCCTTCTCCATTCTATGCTACATAAGATTCTCTAAATGGTAATTTTGGATAACATAAAGACAACGTGTGTAACTATAGCATTCCTTACAATACCATGTAAACATTTAATCTTTGATTGAATTCATTGAACGAAATAGTGTGCACATATAGATACATGTAAGCTAGAGTCAAGTCAGATTAGGAAACTGACTTGGAGTCTTGAGCTGAAATAAAGAAATAATAAAACCCGATTTGATATCTAACCAAAAACAAATTTACAAACAATACAAATCGGAAAGTGGTTTAAGGCAGCAGGTTTCTATGAGAAGAATTTATATCCGATCCTATTTCTCTAACATTTCCCCGCAAATTGAGTGTCCTTGGAATGACACGAAGCTTGATTAGAAAAACAGAGAACGAGCCCTTTAAAGTCCCTTGGTGAAAATATCTGCGACTTGGTCAACTATGGAGACACACTTCACCTGTATAAGCTGAAGAATGAAGTGAAAGTCAAACTCAACATGTTTGACATTACCATTAAAAACTGAATTAGCTGCAATGTTGTAAAAAATCCTATAGTTAATGGTGGGAAAGCACATACCAATTCTAAATTGATGTGGGATTTTTCCCTAAAGATATTGTAAATGTACTTGTAATAATAACAAAGTTCTTTTTCTCCCAAAAATATTTGAGAATAAAATTCATGAAAAATAACTTAGTAATGAACCCTATATGGGTGGGAAAGCTTGTACTGACCCTCAAATAATATAAAAATTTCTTTCTCGATTCATTTAATGTTAAGATTCACTAACATACACCTTTCAACAAACATAAAGAGCTACACGGAAAGAAGTTCTATAGTTAAGGGCAAAAACGTGAATTATGTAAATTTTTTTTTCTACCAAATGTTGAAAGAAAATCCATAAAGAGAAATGCGGTAATAAACTCTATAGTACTTTAGGGTAGAAAGACAGAATGCCTCTAAATTGATGTATTATTTCTTTTATAACTCTATCCCATGCATTGTGAGGTTATACAAATGATACTGTTTTAAAACATAAAGGGTATATATTACCAATCCCATAGTTAAGGGTGGGATAGTCCATACCTACTTAAATTGTATGCTTTTTATTATAAAAATATATTTTACCATTTATATTTAAAAACACAAGCAATACAGTAATACTAGGGCAGGAACACATGCACGTAATGATCCCAATTACTGATGTAGGATTTTTCTATCAAACTGTTCCATGCCATGTAAGATACTCTAAATGCTGTTGCTATAATAGAAAACATTTTTTATATTAACGTCATTATCAAAAAACAAAAGAGCAATGTGATATAGTTATGGGTACGAAAACACATGCCAAACTTAACTGATATAGGATTCTTTCCTATTAGATTATCTAAATATTCCTTTCACCACATATTTTTTAAGAAAAACCATAAATTGCTAAGTGTGTCATGAACCCATAGTTTAGGATAGGAAAGCACACGTCGACTCTAAATTGATGTATGCTGTTTTCATCATCTATCCCATGCCACATGAGGTTATGCAAATTACATTGTTTAAACTATGTGGTGATGAGTCCATGGTTATGGGGAGGAAGTCCATGCCAGCTTAAAGTTCCCTCAAACTATTTCATGTCACATAATTGGTACTTTTTATCATAAAAATATGTTTGCCATTTATATTTAAAAATCCATAATACTAATGAGGTACTAAAACCATAGTCAAGGGTAGGAGTGCGCATAGTGACCCCAAACTGATGCAGGTTTTTTTTTTTTTTTTTTTTTCAAACCATTCTATGCCACGTGAGATACTCTAGATATTGTTGTTATAGTAGAAAGTATTTGTTATAACAAGGACATTTTACAAAGAAAAATGATTTCAGTACTATGAGTCTTTACATTCTGATGTGGCTGTAATGCTGGCAGCCTAGTTGATAGTCTAGATAAGGTCAAGGGTTTAGGCTTACCTATAGAATAGGAAGATAGTTCCTACTTTATGTCTTATCTGGACTACCAACGAGGACGCCACATCATGCTGTAAACCCTCACAATAAAGTTTGGCAGTACGATTATCACCACTCTTTTAGAAAACATACGAGCAACGTGGTAAAGAACCTGGTATTTAGTTAGAAAAATGATATCAGTACTTCCATTTTTACTGTGAGGTTTTACATCCTGATGTGGCTGTCCTCCTATAAAAAGTAGGAAGATAGATTCTACTTTATCTCTTACCTGGACTGCTAACGAGGATGCCACGTCACTCTGTAAACCTTCACAGTAAAATATGGCCGTACACATATCACAACTTATTTAGTTATGGTCGGAAAAACAAGTACTGACCTTAACTGATATTGGATCTTTTCCTATAGGATTATCTAAATGTTCTTTCTCCCATGTATGCATTTAAAGAAAATCCATAAAGACCAATGTGGTAATGAACGCTATCGTTTAGGAAAGGAAAGCATACATTGACTCGAAATTGATGTAAAATTCTTTCATTAGTGTATCCCATGCCAATGAAACTATTTACAAACATAAAGAGCTACATAGTGCCAATCCCATGGTTAAGGCTGTAAAGCTACAGACTTAAATTGATGTAGTATATCCCTGAACCTAGTTCACATTACATCTTATAAAATATATTTTTACCATTTATATTTAAAATACATAAAAACAATGTAGTAATAAATCCATAGTTAAGTGCGAGAACATGCCTAGCAATCCCAAACAAATGTATGAATTTTCTTTCAAACCATTTCTTGCCAAGTGAGATACTTTACTGGTAAGTAAAAAATGATTTAGGTTTGGTTTTAAAATTCTACCTATTTACAAATGACAGTAAATTTAGACTCAAAGCATCAAATTATATTGGAGTGGGAATTTGATGTCTCTCCTAAATTTATGGAGAATTCCATGATATAACGAACTAAAATTCCACTGACACGAAAAAGTGATTTTTCAGAGACATTAATATCGCTGACATTGAAATCACCATGCACTAACTCCCCCTGATTCTACCACTCGAAAATATATGTTGTAATAACGACATTTAAAAAAAAAAACATCGGAGCAACGTAGTGACAAACTTCCATTAGTCATGGCGGGAAAACACGTACCAACCTTAACTGAAATATAATTCTTTCCTCGCGTTTCGTGTCGAATAAGATTTACCGTTAAACCTGACTTGTGTTCACCCCCAATCACTTTCTTTGTTTTAGGATAAGTTCAAACTCATATGAATCATACACCAAACCAAGAAAGAATTCTTCCAAGGAAAGTTTTTTCTTTTCCTTATTATTTTTCACTTGTTAGTTCAATAGAGAGCGAGTGAGAAAGAGCATAAGAAAGAAAGGTAGGCCGATAAGTTTGTGTTTGGCAAAGGGAAACTTACAATTTCACATCGAATAGAATCTCTTCGACTAAGCTAGTTGCAATCTTCGCACGAACACGGCTCACGAAAGACTTATATAGGAGAGACCAAACGCCAAACAGGGGCACAAAATATATTTTTTTAATTTAGTCTGCATCATTCTCCTTTCGTGTACGGGTCGCGCGAATAAGACCACACTGACTCCGAACAGCTATACTTGTTGCCTTGCCTGAGAGCGAACGAGTGGATACGTTACCTCATTTTCTCCGTCATTTCGCAGGTGCTATCTCATCCAAATCAAGTCTGTTTTTTATTTTCTGGGTTTTCTTGATCATCTAAGGAACTATTTGAAATCTTGCACATCTACTCCGTGGAGAAAGGTTATTGTGGAATCCCGTTTCCACTGATTTTGTTCTATGTCATGATGATTGAAGGAGGTTCTTGTGGTTTTGAAACCGTGGAGCAATAATGAGAGGTCTTTGTTCGTGGGTCAATGACATGGTTATTTGGATGTCAACCGTGAGATAGGGTTTTCAGAATAAGGTTGTGTGTTCTTGAAAGGTAAACCTAGATGGACGAAGAGGATAAAAAAAGTGGTTCTCTGAAGAGGAAATCAAAACGGAATGAGATGAAGAATGAGGCGGGTGATGATGAGCCGATAGGGTCTTTGTTGAAGCAAAAGAAGAAGAGGATTAAGTCCAGCTCCCCTTGTGTTGGGGAGGAGAAACCTAAGTCTGGAGATTCGGATTCTGGAGAGATGGGTGATACTTTGGCCAGTTTTAGGAAGAAGCTGAAAGCGCCAAAGGCAGTT
This sequence comes from Aristolochia contorta, assembly GCA_022405105.1. Taxonomy (NCBI): domain Eukaryota; kingdom Viridiplantae; phylum Streptophyta; class Magnoliopsida; order Piperales; family Aristolochiaceae; genus Aristolochia; species Aristolochia contorta. The sequence goes on along the minus strand of CM039669.1, from coordinate 15,917,072 downwards.
AGGGATGACAGATCTAGCACATCGAAGCCTTTGAATGGAACAAGCCCTTCAAATCAGGTTCGAGCACCTGTTCAATCTGTTAGAAAGCAGAAAGAGGAAAACTTAGGGTCTGGGAAAAGTTTGGGTAATTCTTCTGATGATAGCATGACTGATTCATTATCAGTATTTGTTAAGAAGGTACATTCTGGTTCTTCAAAGAAATGCCGTCTTTCACAACATAAAAAGAGATGCAGTGGTTCTGGTGTTAGCTTGGATCATGGTCATGGAGATGCTTCTGAGGATTTGCTCCCTGTGGTTGTTGGAAATACTATTTCTGGTTCAGGTTGGAAGGAAAAAGTAGAAGAGGTGGGAAGATCTGGTAGTGGATTGGCAGGAAGTTTAGATTTGAGACAGAATGGAATGATATCAGTGATTGATGAAGAGCAGTCTAAAGCAATTCCTTGTGGAGGTAAACTTGATGCATGGGTCTCACAGGACTCTCTACAATCAGTTAGTGGTTCACACCCGATCCCAAAAGAGGAGCCTATGGAGCATGGTGATCTTAATTTGGACAGGATGATAGAAAAAGAAACTAGTAGTCAAAAAGGCACTGCATTGGTTGATGAATCCCCTTGTTCTCCGACACTGAGTGTGGCACAAGAAAAGAATAGAACTGGTTGTGATGAGTTGGTTGGGCTGTCAAATAAAAATATAAATATAAGTTCACCAGTCCATTCTATAAATCTGGAATGTAACAATGTTATGGGTAACACCCTTGGCAAGAAAATGTTAGGAGAGTTTTCTGTTGATGTTCCAGATGTGCATGCTACTGAAAGGACAACTCTAACATTGTCATGCCTTGATGCTCGGGGAAATAGACCTATTGAAGAAACACTCAAAGAGAATCTTCTTGACATCAAGGAGGATGGGAATACATGTAGTGAAAGAACAGTGAAAGCATTTCATGGTGAGGTAGATAATCCGGATCTTACTTCTGTGAACAGTAAAAGCGAAGAAGCGGCAGCATTGGTTGAACCCTCAAAGCATCCGTTGAGTTCTATAACAATGCTAATGCATGAAATTTCTGTACCCAATGATGTGCTCAATGTTTCATCTGATAAGTTTGGTAAATACTCTGTAATAACTCAAGCTGATAAGTCATCTGCATTTACAGAGATAGTTAAGAATGAAAGAGCTCCCACCTGTGAGAATGGATTCAATGAACCTTCCAACACAGCTGCAGAGGATTGTGGGCATGCTGTGCTGGAAAAGTCGTCTGTTGTCTCAGTTTTTGTTCAAACAGGAGAGTTATTAGCAGTTAATGACACATCAGTTTCATCATCTTATGCACCTAAAAGGTCTGAACCTTCTTCCTTTGTGAACAAAGAAGAGCATGGAGAGATGGATAGGCCCTCAAAATTGCAATTGCAATCCCCTGCACAAGATTCTTTATGTATTAAAGAACGTAAGAACTTGGAAGGTCCAAATGATACTAAACACTCATCTGAACCAGAGAGAAAAGATAAGAAGCTATCAGCTTCACAGCGCAATTTGAGGAAGCCCAAAAAGCGGAGGCATGGGGACATGGCTTATGAAGGGGATAGTGACTGGGAAGTTTTGTTACATGAACAAGGACCTTTTGGAAACAATACAAATGTTGATGGAGATTCCTCTAGAGGAAAGGACAAATCTGAGTCTCCATCAAGCCACTTGGAAGAGGCTGATAATGGAGGTGCTTCTGCAGTTGCAGCTGGTCTGAAAGCTCATGATGTGGGTCCAATTGAAAAGATAAAATTTAGGGAGGTTCTGAAAAGGAGAAGTGGGCTACAAGAATACCTCGAATGCAGGTTAGTTTGTTCTTAAAAAACTTGCAATTTGCTCTGAGTCAGTCATGAGAACATACATTGACGCTAGTTTCCTACAGCTCTTTTTAGTCCGAGTATCTGAACTCTTTACATATGATGCCATCAGGTTTCCACCAAGTACATTATTGTTTGTGAAACTATCTATCTGCAATTCTAAAATTTGGATTCTTCTAAACTATGGTTAGGAGGTTACGTAAGTGGATACAACGTGATTTCTTTGTATTGGATTGCAGGAACATGATCCTAAATCTTTGGAGTAAAGATATTTGCCGCATTTTGCCTCTTGTGGATTGTGGAGTAACAGAGTGTCCATCAGAAAATGAACCTCAACGTGCATCCCTTATCCGTGATATTTATGCATTTCTCGATCTAAGTGTAAGTCTTCCTAACTTTCAAAAAAAAAAAGTGTAAGCCTTCCTTGGCCTTTTTAAAGATATGATCTTTGGATTTGTTCTCCAAGTTGATCAAGTAACTATTTGAACTGCCAAGTTCGGTAGCCTTTCAGTTTTGTTCAGTCAATATCCCTGCTTGATCTTTGTTTTGTCGTTAAAGGAGATGGACTTCCATCTATATTTTTCATTTGTTATTCTCTTACTTGTTCATGAAGTCACGGTAGGCAACCTGCCAATGGTGTAGCAGATGCTCGAGCTAGAGTAGTGGTCACTCTTGAGAATCTTGTTGTAAGAGGTTCACCTTGCTATTTAATGAGAACACACAATTTTCCGAAAAGAGAGCTTTTAGTATTTGTTTACTGAAACCAGCTATTGGCGACTGGCAAAGGTCTCCCATGGAACAAATCACTTAATCAACACATTCAAGAAATAAAGTAATCTTTCAACACCTTGTCTTGGGAGACTAATCCTGCTAGCTTGTGGCTGGCTTACTTTGATTTGTGTTTTCCTTTATTTTTTTTGTTATTCTTTTTGTGCTTATGTCCTGAAGCCATTTTACTTTCTTCATCTCTTTGTAATATTCTCAGAATCCATCCAAAAAACATCATTTAGATGATTCTAGAGGTTTACAGGTTTCGATGCAGTGTGATACAAAGGCTTTGATGACCTTGAATCTTTTGAATGTCTTCTGTTTTTTTAAATCCCTGGCTACCGTCTCTGGAGTGAAGCTATTTTGTAAATTTGTTATTGGCTTTGTGTGATTTTATGCTAGTTTCTTACAATTTCTCTACAGGGTTATATAAATGTTGGCATTGCTTTGGATAAGGACGGCACACCATCTAATGAATTGTCTAATCCCAAAATCTTAAACGGGGGAAAACCTGAGGAAGTTGTTTGTTGTCAGGCTGATTCATTGGATGAAGTTGCTATTAGTGATCTTGGTAAGACTGCTGATGGTCGTTCTATCAGCAATTGTAGCATGAACCAAGTTATAGAAGTTGCAACCAGCAATAAAATTCATAGCTGCAGCATGAAATCTGCAGAAACTGAACCTGGTAATGTGGACGTGGGTGGTGAAAATTTTGTTGCTGAAGCATTCTCAGATCAGAGGAATCCTCCGGGGTTTGGGTGTGTCATGCTGTTGGAAAGTGAAACGGATAAAAGTAATGTGGATGGACAAGTAGTGGATGCTGAGGTAGATGCGCCAAGCGCTAAAGCTGCTGAGAGTGATTGCTCTAAGTTCTCTTTTACTGGAAAAGATCCTTTGCAGATTGCCCTTATTGAGCAGTTGGACTCCAAAGTTCGTGGGAGGGTAATTGTTGTGGGGGCTGGCCCTGCTGGCCTGATGGCTGCACGCCATTTGCAAAGGCAAGGTTTTTCTGTTTGTGTTCTTGAAGCTCGTGATAGAATAGGAGGTCGTGTTTATACAGATCGGGTTTCACTGTCAGTTCCTGTGGATCTTGGTGCAAGTATTATAACTGGCATTGAGGCTGATATTGCAACAGAAAGGCGGCCAGACCCATCCTCCTTGATTTGTGCTCAGTTGGGCCTTGAGTTGACTGTACTGAACAGCGACTGCCCTCTTTATGATGTTATGACAGGGCAGAAAGTCCCTCCTGATCTGGATGAAGCTTTAGAAGCTGAGTATAATAGCCTCCTGGACGATATGGTCGTACTTGTTGCAGAAAATGGTGAGGGTGCTATGAGAATGTCACTGGAAGAAGGGTTGGAGTATGCCCTAAAAAGGCGCCGCAGTGCCCAGTTGGAAGTTGCAGTAGAAGAAGATTCACTTAAGAGTTCTGATGTCCTCCAAGGGGATGTTTTGAGCCCTATTGAGAGGAGAGTAATGGATTGGCATCTTGCTAACTTGGAGTATGGTTGTGCGGCTTTGCTCAATGAAGTTTCCCTTCCTTATTGGAATCAGGATGATGTTTATGGTGGATTTGGTGGAGCACATTGTATGATTAAAGGGGGTTATGGTGTAGTAGTGGAATCTTTAGGCAAAGGGCTTAATATTCATTTCAACCACGTGGTTACTGAAGTGAACTATGGTTCAGTGGATCATGAGGGGACTGGTCAGCGAGGAAGTAAAGTCAGAGTTTCCACTTTAAATGGTGGGGAATTTGATGGAGATGCAGTTCTCATAACGGTACCTCTTGGTTGCTTGAAGGCAAACACCATTAACTTTGCTCCTGCCCTACCCGAGTGGAAGCAGTTTTCTATCCAAAGACTAGGATTTGGTGTACTGAATAAAGTAGTTTTGGAATTTTCATCAGTCTTTTGGGATGATACAGTGGATTACTTTGGTGCAACAGCGGAGGAAACTGAAAGACGTGGTCAGTGCTTTATGTTCTGGAATGTTAACAAAACTGTTGGTGCCCCTGTTCTTATTGCTTTGGTGGTTGGCAAGGCAGCTATTGGTGGTCAAGACATGAGCTCATCTGATCATGTGGGTCATGCTCTGATGGTCCTTCGTAGACTATTTGGTGAAGATTCTGTGCCTGATCCAGTTGCATCTGTTGTCACAAATTGGGGGAGAGATCCTTTCAGCAGGGGAGCCTACTCGTATGTTGCTGTGGGGGCCTCTGGTGAGGACTATGATATCTTGGGTAGACCTGTCGAGAACTGTTTGTTTTTTGCAGGCGAAGCCACATGCAAGGAGCATCCAGATACTGTTGGTGGGGCCATGATGAGTGGGCTTCGGGAAGCAGTACGGATAATTGACATCTTAAGTAGCGGTAAGGATTACATTGCAGAGGCTGAAGCAATGGAGGCTGATAAAAAACACTCAGATAGTGAAAGGAATGAAGTGAGGGATATGACAAAGAGGCTTGAGGCAATTGAACTTTCTAATGCATTGTGCAAGAGCTCTTTGGATGGAAACCAGAGGCTTTTGACCAAAGAAGCTATGTTAGAGGAGATGTTCTTCAACACCAAGACTACTGCTGGGAGGCTCCTACTGGCTAAAGAGATGTTGAGTCTTCCTATCGATGCTCTAAAATCGTTTGCTGGCACTAAAGAAGGACTTAGAACCCTAAATTCATGGATACTGGTATAAAAAGGGATCAATAACTTGTTTGATTTATTCTTTATCCCAAATTTAAAAGATGGTGAGCCATATACTTTTCCCAATTTACAGGATTCACTGGGGAAGGACGGCACTCAGCTTTTGCGCCACTGTGTTCGTCTGCTTGTGCTAGTCTCAACTGATTTATTGGCCATCCGTTTATCTGGTATAATCTTTATTGTTTTCTTTCTTACATTTTGTGCTTCAATCAATATCATTGTTTATTCTATTTTATTATATTCACTTTCTGCAAAATGGTGTTTTTGTACCCCGATATATTTCTCAGTGTCCGTCTGCGATTGTGTCCTTGCTCTTTTGGGTTAAAAGAAACAACTTTTTTGTGCTTGGTGTGGTTATGGGGCTTTTATTTGAGTTTGTGGGTCAAGCCTCGGAGGTTTCTATCTGCATGTTAACAATATGCATTAATGATTATGTATATGTATTGTTAATTCTATTTTTAATGTAATACAAAGAGGATTTTTTTTTCTTGAAGATGTTGATTTTATTGGTCTAAAAGCAGATTAAAAGAGTCTCTTTGGCTTCATTCGTCGAAGGAGGCTCTTTTAATTTGCTTCATGGTGTGGCAGTTTCTCTATCACTTTATTTTTCATCTTGCCAGTTTCTCATGGCTTCTCGTCTTGCTAGAATTCTTGCCATTCAAAATACTCTTGAAGAAAAAGGTAAATAATACAGAAGAAGACGGTCGATGATTCGTCACAGAACAATCATGTGGTTGTTTGATATGCGATTCGCTTTGGAGTGCTATGAGGTAGGTGCATATTGCTCAGTTGGGTGAAGTCAAGATTATGTTTGAGGACTTGTTGATGGTCTTCAGTGGAGAAAAACATCTGAAAGATGCAATGGCAGAGACGTGTGCAGATTTTACAAAGGGAATTCACTGATGATTTGCTGGGTCTACCTTGAATGAATTGGCAAATGGGGTTAGGCTTATAACAAGGGCGAAAAAATGGTTTCAAATTGTGTATGCGTGATGATAGTGGTGCATTAGTTGAGAGACCAAGGTAATAAAGGAAGACAAGACCTCGGATGGATGGAAGTGGCAATATAGAAGAGTATATGTGTAGCTAGTGTAGTGGAGTGGAAGATTCTAGTGGTGATGATTGGGGTTTGCTTACCTGTGATAGGGATTCAACTCAAGTTCACCAAAAACTGAGTTGGGTCAGCCATGTGGGGTCGGGCTGACCTTTGGACTTGGCCAGACTGGGCCGTGTTGGAAGCAACTCACCCCAAGATTGAAGGGGTGTGTGCAATCCCAAAGCATCCCGGCTTGGTAGGACCCAACCTAGTCATTGTAGATCTGCCTGGTCAGCAAACCAATGTGATGATTATGTGTAGTATTACCAGCTTTTGGCAGCACATGCATCAAGTTTATCTTTTGACACCAAATAAATGTTTTCTGGATAGAGAAACAGCTTTTTTTCAAGCGCACAAGCTGCCTAAATTATTTGAAAATTCACATAATCTTCTTTTGCTGCACTCATTTACTTTGCCTTTTCTCATTTAAAAATCACTTTTTTTTAAAAAATGGCAAGGATTTTATTAGCACATGTTAACAAGTACAATATGGTTTAGAGTGTACAACATGTACAACATGGTGTACGACAGTTTTATAAGCTTTGATGCTCCAAAGAGGAGCAACTAAGTCACAATTATATGAATGTGGCGGATTAAGCAATTGTTGAGGAAATATGTAGTAAATGCTGCTGCCACTGCTACTACTATTATCGCTCTGGCTGCATTTAATTTTATTCATGTTGGTTTGTAGGTATTGGGAAGACTGTGAAGGAGAAAGTTTGCGTACATACCAGTCGTGATATTAGAGCTATAGCAAGCCAATTGGTAAATGTTTGGTTTGAAGTTTTTCGCAAGAATAAGGCTGCCAATGGATGGTTAAAGTTGCCAAGGCAAACTGCAACGTCAGATTCATCAAAGATTAAATCTAAGGATCTGAGCTCGGGAAGTCATTCACCTGCTAACACAAATAATAAGAAGGTGGATATTAAGTCAGTCAAGTTGGAAAATTTGACTGACTCAAAATCTGAGGTTAACTCCACAAATTCCGACCGTGCTCCACAAAGCTGGGATTCAAAGGTGGAACAAGAAGTGGTGATGTCCGAAGAAGAAGCTGCAGCTATTGCTGCTGCTGAAGCAGCTCGAGTTGCTGCTATTGCTGCTGCACAGGTTTGCTTTTCTTAAACTGTGAAATATTGTTATTATATTATCTGAGTTGCTTTTGTAATGTCCATAAGTTTTCTAATTTTGTGCTCCTGACTTTTGGATAGTTCAATATGCTAATTAAATTCACTGCTTTAGTTCAGCGTGCTATTAATGGGACATTTGAAACTGCTCAATCACTTTTGCGGTCAGTCAATTTGTTGGTCTAGACTCACAGATTGTAATGTGTGGAAAATTATTGTTAAAATTGATGCTAAAATATCTGTTGTATTGCGTGTTTCTTTTCCCAATGATTAGCAGCTCAAAACTGATTGAAATATGTCAACTTGAAGATAAAACAAATTAAGTTTGTGGTTGCTCCTAGATAACCACGGAAGATAAATCCTAAGTATATACTTGTCTATCTTGTTTGAGAATGCACAAAGGGAACACTTTTATCAGATTGATTTTTTTTTTTCTAATTAGGTCGGTTGTCTTTGTCGCAAAGAGTGATACTATGCATGTTTTAGTTACTGGGTGTGGCTTATTTTCTTTATTCTAATTCTCATATAAATGCTTTGCCTGTATAGTGTTTAACTTAACATCTTTTCCTTTGACAGGCATATGCATCTTCAGAAGCAAAGCTTAGTGCCTTGCGTGAGCTTCCAAAGATACCTTCCTTCCACAAATTTGCTAGACGTGAGCAGTATTCCCAGATGGATGAGTCTGACATGAGGAGGAGGTGGTGGGGAGGCATATCAGGAAGGCAAGATTGTTTATCTGAAATAGACTCAAGAAACTGCAGAGTTAGGAATTGGTCTGTTGATTTTTCTGCCACCTGTGCAAATCTGGAGAGTTCTAGATTGTCTGGTGATAACTATACGCATCCAAGTTATTCTAATGACCATTTATGCAATTATAACCAGAAAGAACATTCTGGGGAAAGTGTAGCTGTTGACAGTAGCAGATTGACAAAAGCCTGGGTTGATAGTTCAAATAGTGAAGAGGGGAAAGATTACCATGCTATTGAGATGTGGCGGTCACAGGCAGCTAATGCCGATGCAGAGTTTTATAATGAAACCATGGATGTAAGGGATGAGGAGGATTCAACATTGGTGTCGAAATTGCCTTTCAAGGAAAACGAAAGAAGAGTGGGGTCAACCAGTGCTTCTCAAGCAAACAAAGTGCTTGTTGGTACTAGGCCAAGAGGAGTGGAGGTCACCAAGCAAGCTGTTGTGGATTATGTAGCCTCATTGCTCATGCCTTTGTATAAAGCAAGGAAAATTGACAAGGAAGGTTATAAATCAATACTTAAGAAAAGTGCAGCGAAGGTGAGCCTACCTTTTTATGCTAAAAATGCTTCTGGACTTTGCTAGATCTTTATGAGTTTACCTTTTAAACCTTATTTTATTTTATTTTATTTGAATTTTTAACGTTATTTTATTTTTATTCTGCTGTGAATAACCAGGTTGTACTTTTCCTTATCCTGGTTTTTTTACATGTACAATTTTCCTTGGTTGCTATTTTCAGGTTATGGAGCATACTACTGATGCTGAAAAAATGATGAGTGTTTCTGTTTTTCTTGACTACAAACGGAAGAATAAGGTTCATGTTGATCTTTATGGATAATTGTCTAGTTAATAGATATTCTCCTATTTTCTGTTTGGAAAATAAAGGACACAATTTTTATTCTTTTGGCATACTTAATTGTTTTTCTGCCTATATGTCTTATGTGTCTTTTTATGGAGTTAGATATCACTCTAACATTCAATTGCTGCACTTGTTAACTGCAGATCCGTGCATTCGTGGACAAATTGATAGAGAGGGCTGTTAACCCAAATGTGAAACCATGATGATTCCATGGATAACATGAGGATTAGATTATGTGCAAATGGCACCAAATAATACAAATCCTTCGCTTGGAGCATTTGTTACACCTTGCAAACCATTTTTTGGGATGAGCTGGACTCGGAAAGCAGTCGTGGATACAAACATCTACAGGACATTCTTTTCAACGTCTCTCATTAAATTCGGTTCAAAGCTGAAAGCTCGAATGAATTTTCTAAGACTGAAGAATTTATCGACTTTTCTTTTTATCTGGATCGAAGCCCAAGGTTTGCAGAGGAAACAAGGTGGTGAAAGAGAGTGGCGAATAGCACCTTTGAATGTTTTTTCCCTGTAAATCAACTGGGGATCAGCTACAAATTTGCCCTCTTCTTCTAGATTGCATTGCACTTCGAAAGAGGTCGTCGAGCAGAGTTTGTATTATGAGCCCCCGATTAACCCCTGTTCTTTGTGGTGGGTTCTCCCAGAGGATGAGTTACTAGACGATGATTTTTGTACAGATCCAGATTGTTTTGACAACAACAGCATACTTACATTTCTTCTTTCTCAAACTATACTGTGACTGCTGTGAAGTTAAATACAGCAGTTTGTAACTTATTTCTGCTTATTTTCACATAAGTAATGGCAGGCTTATTAACTTAAATGTTCAACACAGTTTTCTTTTTCTATGAAATCTGGTGGCCTGCAAGGTTTTGAAATTCTTACAGTTCTTTCTTTTTTGAATAACTTGTTTATGTTTATTTTTCATAACTAGAGGCAGGTTTTACCTAAACTGTTCAACCTTGTTCCTCTCTTTATATTATTTTATTTGATTTTAATGTGGTGACCCGCAGGGTGTTGCATCAAGTAGTCACTTTAGCCTTTAACTCTGAGGTTTACTGGCCTTGGAAGTAATAATAGAATTGAATGAAAGAAAACTGGGTGTTCTAGTTGAATTGAATGAAAGGAAAATTGGGTGTTCTAGCAGATCAAAATGAAAGGAAAATTGGGTCTTCTAGCAGATTCAAATGAAAGGAAAATTGGATGTTTTAGCTGAACTGAATATAGGAAAATCTGTCATCTTTCAGTGTTCTGTGGCATGGGGAATTTGGTATGGAGGATTATGCGTTTCTTGATTCATTTATTTGAATAGATAATCAATGAATTTTTTTTATTGAATAACTTTGTTTTCCTGCAGTGAGCACGTGACTCAATGAGGAGGAAGATGATATGAAACACTAATTCTGTATGTTACAAATTCATAGTTATTGACTTGCCTTCGTAGTTCCTGTTTAATATCTTGGAATGGTTTCCAGAAGCCAGCTGACAAGCCGTCATTTACATGGTTTGGTTCTTCAACGGACCAGCAGTTCCTACTCTCCTGACAAGTGAAATTCCCTTTCCCAGGACGATGAAATCAGCTGCCGTTATTTTCAAGTCTCATTTAATTCCGCTTAGCCAATTGGAAGGTCAGAATACCTGAGTGTCTTTTAGTGACTTCTAATCTTGCCCTCTTGCCATTTCTATTGCCGCGGTGTGATGTAAATCAATTTTTGCAGTCTGCAGGCCTTGGTGCTATTTGTTATTTTAACTTTAAATGTTTGGTCATTCATTTTCTAGAAGCACAATGTGGCAACACAGCAGTTCGTTTGTGAGTGCCATCATCTATCTCTGAAGCAAATTGGTGCACTCCCTTCGCCATTTTTACCTAACAGGCATTTGTGTCAGAACTGGGATGAACCCAACACAACCTGATGAAGTGTATTTAAATGTAGTTCACTCATCATTATGTTCGGTTTTAATGATCCAGACCTTTCCCTGTCTTTTCTACCTTTTGGATCTCTTCTCAGGTTATGTACATAATTGCAGCTTTGCTTTTAGGTCTGGTTTATTGTTATGCATGTAGAGAAAAATATATATTCTATGCTTTGATGATGCATTTGTCTGAAAGTTGGTTCTGTTTCTAGCCTTGTGGAGAAACGAGCAGGGAGCCATGATTCCCCTTGATCAATTGCTGCTACAGGAGAGTTATCCTCATGTATACATGCCTCTGCTTTTCCTGGTTATAAACAGTGAGAATTTGTAAAGCAGGTGGCGTTGTTCTAACACCCACATTGAGACTGGTATTTCAGCAACCATTGTTAAAAAGTTATATTTGTTATGCTGTAGAAATGACTGTTGTAAACTCTATTTGATCGATTGATAATTGTACCAACGAGCCTTTGCAGTCACGAATCTTTACCAAAAGAGTTTTTATAAAACAATAAATACTTTTGAATTGGAATTAAAAGTTATATATCAGTTATCAATATCAACCAGGCGTTCAGTCTAAGCTTCAAAATATTTTCTACTTAAATAGTGATAAATGTAATGAAATAAAAGATTAATATTTTAGAATATTTTGCTCAACTTTTTATTTATATTGTTAGGAAAAAAAAGCAGAACGAATGTGGGCCCAAGTCGGGGGGGTTAAGTTTGGCGAATGGAGAGTCGTCCACTGGAAAACGGGAGGTCCCACATGTGAGTGCTAACCCCATCCTACCCTTGACTTGTTCCTTTATACCAACTCCCTTCCGACACCAGAAAAAAAACATGCAGATTTCAGGGAGTCTTAGTTTCTCTCTCGTCCTCTTTTAACTTATCATGCAGTAAGGGCAATTTAGGAAATAGACATCGTTGTCTCGTAATCAGAACTCTCAATTATATAACCGAGGGTACCCTCGCGATACTTCTTCCCTTCGTCATCTACCAAAGCGAACACGGGTGAGAGCAGCGAGAGAGAGCGAGATCGTTCCCCCATTTTCTCTCCCTGCGTTACCAACCCCTTCCTCAGATCTTCAGATCCGTTCTTCCTCTCCGCTAATTTTCAGAACCGAGAAGATGTCCACTCCTTTCGCCGGAGATGTTGTCGGCCCCTTCTTTGGCTTCCTGGGAGCCGCTGCTGCCCTCGTTTTCTCCTGTGAGTGGTTTCTTTTATTTTTATTTTTGGAAAGAAAGAGATTTGTGTCTGTGATTTCTAGGTGATTCAGATCTGAAGCTATGCGGCTTTGATTTTTATCAGGCATGGGAGCCGCCTATGGGACGGCGAAGAGTGGCGTCGGTGTGGCGTCAATGGGTGTTATGCGCCCGGAGCTCGTGATGAAGTCTATTGTCCCAGTTGTTATGGCTGGTGTGTTGGGTATCTATGGTTTGATCATTGCGGTCATTATTAGTACCGGAATTAACCCCAAGGCTAAACCTTACTATCTCTTCGATGGGTATGCTCACCTCTCCTCTGGTCTTGCTTGTGGTCTCGCTGGGCTTGCGGCTGGTATGGCTATCGGCATCGTCGGGGATGCTGGTGTCAGGTAAAGGCGGCTTTTTATGGTTATTGATAGTTTGGTTTATTTTACAAGTTTGAAAAAGAGGGTTTTTTTCTTTTGAGGAGCTTATCGGGTTGGAAGTGTGTCTTTCTCTGGTATCGTGACGACGTGGAGCTGTTGATCTGTTTTAATTGTTATAGGGATTTAAATAGTTCTTCTGACTCCGAAAGCTATCTATCATTTTTTTTTCCTATAGACTATGAGTATGGGTATTTTAGTGTTAACCCTCTAGCGTTTTTGTGATTTTTTTAACCTTATAGGCTTAACTTTGCTTGGTATACGTTGTGGTTAGGTAGTATTAAGTTACCCTTGTAATATGGTCTGGGGCTAATTGATTAGGGTGTTTAAAAGTTTTAGTTTCTTGAATGAACTAGTTGTTTCTGTTATTGATGAAGTTTGTCTCGGAAAACTACAATATAATGAATATTCGTGAATGCTGATTGCTTGCATATGCCTTCCTGGCAGTCAAATTTGTGGTTTTGAGATGCGAGAAATTCTGACATCATCATTGGTAATTGCTGAACAATTGAATGGGCCACTTTTCTCTGGAATGCTATTACATCTCTGCTTTTTTAAGTAATTGTTGGAGATCATACTCTCTTACTTTCTGGTGTTTATATCAAAGGCAGGTTTTTCATATCAAAGGCAGGTTTTTTATATCAAAGGCAGGTTTTTTATATCAAAGGCAGGTTTTTTATATCAAAGGCAGGTTTTTGCCTCAGTATACTAATCCTGCAGCCATAACCTATGAACATTGATTATGTTTTCAGTTTGATGCCTTTCCTTCCTGTCATGGATCTTTGTCACTTGTCTCTTCTATGAAAGTGCTTTATCCTTATTTCCATGCTGGTGTCACATTTAACTGCTGTGGTGATGTTGCCATTTTCATTGTTCATTTTTATGGCTACGTGGATTGAGGAACACCGGTAACTGAGAATTACCTCATGTCTGTGGACTTCTCAAAGACATTTAAACAGGCTAAATGAGTGTGAACTATGTTGTTACCATGTTTTGATTTTTCTTTAACCCAGATAAATTTTCAGGTCTGATGTATTTAAATTTCAGATCCACTAGCATGCTTTCTTTCTAGCAAAAGAGCATTGCATTCCCTGTTGTTTTAACTTTACTGTGGATGTTGAGTCTTGGAGTAAAATTAATACTCTGGTTTGTCTAGCTTGTAGATACGATTACAAGCAGTGCATAGCCACATGTGCATGCTACCTCTAGTAGAAAATATTTGCTAGTTATATATATATTTTTTATCTGCTTCTACCAAAGCTTTCTCACCAATTCTACCAAAACTTCCTCACTAATTTTACCAAAGCTTCCTCACTAATTTTACCAAAGCTTCCTCACTAACATCTTTTTAGGCTTGTTCAAGCTATTTTAGCATCATAGTTCTCCTTCATTCTGATCTATCTTCTGCATGATCTGTTATTAAACCAACCTTCTTCAGACTTCAAGTCATTCTCTTGCCATTTTCTACTCTCTCAGTGAGGGCTAGAGTTTCAGTAAAACTTTTAATTGTGTCAAAGACGGAGGGCTTATCATGTGGTGTTTTTATTTTTATCTGAAGTGCTTAGTTTAGAGTCATGTTCTAATTAAGCATGAGACATACTCGGTACAATCTGAGAATGTTGTTTAATTTTACTATTTGCTTAGGATGAGGCACATGGCAGCCTTGTGAAAACATGCCATATGATTGACAGCACCTGGTGGGAATTATTATTAGGAAGATGTTTTAATGACATGAGTTGAAGCACATTTGCTTGCATGTCAATGCCACTTTTAAGTTCTCTTAATGTTCCTTGGTTAGTATACGAGTTAATCCCAATTTTATGTGATGCCATTTTGATGTGGAGGAGGTTGTAAGTAGCAGAGACAACAGTTACGACGGGGTTATTTTTGTGATTTGCCACTTCTGTCAATTGTAATGCTGTAACTGATTTATATTGTTGCTTTGTCAACTGGAAATTATTAAATAGGTTACTTCTCTAATAATACTAAGCAAAATTATATGCATGACTCTCTGGTTATGTACATTCTGTCGTTGTATTTGGATCAGGTGTCTTATTTATTGGAGAATGCTAGATTTCAATTTCTCTCCTCTGGTTGTTCTAACAAATGCTAAACCCTGTTTTCGAATATCGTGTTTTTGTTTTCTCTGTGATACTCCTTCATTGAATGTTTTTTTGTTAGCAAGCCTAGTTTGCTTAATTTCGTTTCTTTTTCTTCAATTGCATTTGTAGGCTTCTTTTTTTTTTTTTTTTTGGGAAACATTATAGTTTTATGATTATGACACTATACAGAGCCAATGCTCAGCAGCCGAAGCTCTTCGTTGGAATGATTCTCATCCTCATCTTTGCTGAAGCTCTGGCTCTCTACGGGCTCATTGTTGGCATCATTTTGTCTTCTCGAGCTGGTCAATCAAGAGCAGACTAGAACGAAGGGAAGGAGATTCCATTGGTTATTTTCATGTTGTTTGCCAGTTCTCTTCTAAACTCTGTTTTCTTCCTTCCCAGGTTAGTAATTAGTCACTAGTACCTGTTCGTACGCTTTTGTCCTAAGACCATGACCGGGGGCAGGATGCACACCATTTTTATTCAGCTGTCTTGCTAAGCTGTTTGTAGAAGTAGAAGGGTTGTACGAAAAATAAAAGCTTATTCAGCTGCTAAGTCTTGTCAATTTTCCATATTATTTTGCAAGTGGTTTGAGACTTTGAAGTCTGAACTACCGGACTACGATATTTACTTGTCTTAAGGTTCTGGCTAATGTGTACGCTTTATTGTAAACCTGTGATTGTGTAAACATTTTCCATTTTATGTAACTTTCAGCTCAGGTATATTAGCTAGTGTTACCTGGCTTGAATGTTTACTCTTTCTGAAGCACACCTTTGCACTTGAACCGCTTTGTTGCCTGATGCGAAATGGCAAGGAGGCGTAGTTACTATTTGGTCATTTAAAGCCTTGTTGAATCACATATGGAATGACATTACGTGTTCGAAGCAAGGCAACCTTTAATAAGAAAAGAACGCTGCAAATTGTTAAAGCAAGAACACCTGCTGGTTCTTTCCATTTCAATTGTGTAACGCCATAATTGAAGCATTTACCAGTTTGTTTTTGAATCGACTATCAGGTCTGGATTATCGAAGTTACTTATAAAGGTTCTTAGAAGTTATATAACAAACACAATAAATAATGAGACGGGTAACGTTTAGGTTCATTGGTCGAAATAAGTCAATCCGGCTATCTTCTTTGGTAAAGGGGAGGTAGAATCAAGAAATAGAAAAAAAAAAAAAACTTGAACATTTAAAACTTATTTTAATATATTATCCAATGAAGTGTGACTTATAGTCAGAAAATGAGTATACTACTGATATTGACGGTGTTTAAGGTAGAGGGCCGTCTGGCCATTTTCTCAGATTTAGATTATGAACTTTTACCTCAGAACCAGATCATGAGGATCGTAAGGAAAGAGGAGAAAAGGGAAAAGAAAGAAAGAATGAGGGATAAGAGAGGAAGAAACCCCAGAATTTGTTAATAATTCAAAGAGAAACTCATAACAAATGAATTGAAAGAGAAACTCATAACAAATGAATTCAAAGAGAAACTCATAACAAATGAATTCAAAGAGAAACTCATAACAAATGAATTCAAAGAGAAACTCATAACAAATGAATTGAAAGAGAAACTCATAACAAATGAATTCAAAGAGAAACTCATAACAAATGAATTGAAAGAGAAACTCATAACAAATGAATTGAAAGAGAAACTCATAACAAATGAATTGAAAGAAAAACTCATAACAAATGAATTGAAAAAGAAACTCATAACAAATGAATTGAAAGAAAAACTCATAACAAATGAATTCAAAGAGAAACTCATAACAAATGAATTCAAAGAGAAACTCATAACAAATGAATTCAAAGAGAAACTCATAACAAATGAATTCAAAGAGAAACTCATAACAAATGAATTGAAAGAGAAACTCATAACAAATGAATTGAAAGAGAAACTCATAACAAATGAATTCAAAGAGAAACTCATAACAAATGAATTGAAAGAGAAACTCATAACAAATGAATTGAAAGAGAAACTCATAACAAATGAATTCAAAGAGAAACTCATAACAAATGAATTCAAAGAGAAACTCATAACAAATGAATTCAAAGAGAAACTCAAACTGAAGGTATAGTAAGGGAATTCGAAGAAATATTCAAACTTAAGAATATAGTAAGAGAATTCGAAGAAAAACTCAAACTGAATGCTATAGTAAGGAAATTCGAAGAATAACTCAAACTGAAGGCACTAGTAAGGGAATTAGAAGAAATAATTAAACTAAATGTTTTATTAAGAGAATTCGATGAAAAACATAAACTGAAGGCTACAATATGTGAATTCGAAGAAAAATTCAAACAGAAGGCCATAGTAGGGGAATTTGAAGAAAAACTCAAACTGAAGATTGTAGTATGTGAATTCGAAGAACTCAAACTGAAGACTATAATAAGAGAATTTGAAGAAAAACTTACAATGAAGACCATAGTAAGGGAATTCATTGGAATTCGTAGAAAAACCACATATTGAAGCCTATGGTAAGGAATATGAAGAAGAAATTCAATCGAATTGGAGGCGAATTCGATGAAAAACTTAAAGTGAAGGCTAAATGGGAATCCGAAGAAATACTCAAACTGAAGGTGATAAGGGAATTTAAAGAGACTCAAATTGAAGGTTATAGTGAAAGAATTCGAAGAGAAACTCAAGAAGGTAATAGTAAGGAAATTCAAAAACAAAACCCAAACTAAAAGCTATTATAAGGGAATTTGAAGAGAAACTCAAATTGAAGGCTAAAGTAAGAGAATTTCAAGAGAAACTCAAACAGAAGGTTATAGTAAGGGAAAGAAACTCAAACTAAAGATTATAGTAAGGGAATTCAAAGAAAAACTAAAATTGAATGTTAAAGTAAGAGAATTTGAAGAGAAACTCAAACTTAAGGTTATACAAATAGAATACGAAAAGAAACTAAAACAAAAGACTATAGTATGGGAATCCGAAGACAAACTTAAATTAAAGGCTATAGTAAGGGAATTGGAAGAGAAAATAAAATTGAAGGTAGGAGTAAAGGAATTTAAAGAAAAACTCAAACTAAAGCATGTAGGAAGGGAATTCGAAAAAAACTCAAACTCAAGCTATATTAAGGTAATTTAAAGAAAACCTCAAATTGAAGGCTATATTAGGGGACTCTTAAAAAAAGGCTATATTATGGGAATTCAAAGAAAAATTCAAACTAAAGGCTATAAGCAAGAAAAGTTAAACACAATCTCAAACTGAAGGTAATTGTAAGGTAATTCATTCAAAAAAAACTCATACTAAAAGCTATATTAAGGGAATTCGATGAAAAACATAGACTGAAAGCTATCTCAAATTGAAAGCTATATTAAAGGAATTCAATGAAAAAATCAAACACAAGGATATGGTAAGGGAATTCGAAATAAAACTAAGTTTGTAAGCTAAAATAAGGGAATTCATAAAAATTTCAAATTGAAGACTATAGTAATGAAATTCGATGAAAAAGACAAACTGGAGGCTGTAGTGAGGGAATTTGAAGAAAAACTCAAACAGAAGTCAGTAGTAAGGGAGTTCTAGGGAAAACTCAAACAAAAGTCATTAGTAAGGGAATCTTAAGAAAAACTCAAAGCGAAGGCAATAGTAAGGGAATTGGGAAAAAACCCTCAAACTGAAGGCAATAGTTAGTGAATTTAAAGATAATACAAACTGAAAGATATAGTAAGAAAATTTGACAAAAAAGTCATACTGAATGCTATAGTAAGGTTATTCGAAGAAAAACTCAAAGTGAAGGTATAGTAAGGGAATTCGAAGAAAAAACAAATGCAAACTGAAGGCTATAGTAACGGAATTTGAAGGAATTCTATCAAATATGACGTGATTACGTTGAAAAAGCTCTATCGAATATGAAGGTTATAGTCGGGAATATGAAGAAGAAATTTTATTGAATTTAAGGCTGTAGTAAAAGATTACGTTGAAAAACTCAAAAGGGAGGCAATAGTAACGAAATTTGAAGAAAACACGAACTAAGTGCAATAGTAAAGGAATTCATATAGAAAATCAAATTGAATGAAGGCTACTATAAAGGAATTCGAAAAAAACTCAAACTGAAGGCTCTAGTAAGGGAATTCGAAGAAAAATGAAAACCAAAGGCTCGAAGAAAACTCAAACTAAAGTCTATAGTAATTTGAAGAGAAAATCAAACGGAAGGCTATAGTAAGGGAATTCGAAGAAAAACTCAAACAAAAGGCTATAGTATGGGAATTTGAAGAGACACTAAAACTGAAGGCTATTTTAATGGAATACAAAAAGAAAGTAAAACAAACTAAAGGCTATAGTATGGGAATTCGCAGACAAACTAAAACTAAAGGGTATGGTAAATGTATATGAAGAGAAATTCAAATAGAAGGTAACAATAAAAGAATTCAAAGAAAAACTCAAATTGAAGGCTATTTGAAGAAAAACTCAATAAGTCATTCGATGAAAAACTCAAGCAAAAGGCTATAATAAAGGAATTTGAAGAGATACTAAAACTGAAGGCTATAATAATGAATTACGAAAAGATACTACAACGAAAGGCTATAGTATGGGCATTCAAAGACACTCAAACTAAACGCTATAGTAAGGGAATATGAAGAGAAATTCAAACTAATGGCTATAGTTAGAAATTTCAAAGAAAAAACTCTAACTGAAGTCTATAGTAAGGGAATTCAAAGAAAAAATCAATTTGAAGGCTATAGTAAAGTAATTGGAACAAAAACTCTAACTAAAGGCAATAGTAAGGGAATTGAACGAAAAACTAAAACTGAAGGCTATAGTAAGGGAATATGAAGAAATACTTAAACGGAACGATATAGTAAAAGGTTTCGAAGAGAAATTCAAATTGAAGGTTATAGTAAAGGAATTCGAAGAGAACTCAAACGGAAGGTTATAGTAAGGGAGTTTGAAAAAATACTCATATTGAAGGCTATATTAAGGGAATTCAAAGAGAAACTCTAATGGAAGGCTATAGTAAGGGAATTCTGAGAGAAACTCAAATTGAAGGCTATTGTTAGGGAATTTGAAGAGAAACTAAAACAGAAGGTTATAGAAAGTAAAAAAACCTCAAACTGAAGGTTATAGAAAGGAAATTTGAAGAAAAACTCAAATTGAAGGCTGTACTAATGGATTACGAAAAGAAACTGAAACTAAAGATTATTGTATGGGAATTTGAAGACAAACTCAAACTGAAGACAATATTTAAAACAAAAACTTAAACTGAAAGCTATGGTAAGGGAATTCGAAGAGAAACTCATACTAAAGGCTTTAAGTAAGGGAATTTATAAACATTCTTAAACTTGAGGCTTTCGACAGGTAATTAATTTAAAAACTCAAATTGTAAGCTATAGTAAGGGAATTTGAGCAAAAACTAAAATTAAAGGATATAATAATGGAATTAAATGAAAAACTCAAACACATGCATATGGTAAGAGAATTCAAAGAAAAACTCAACTGAAGGTTATAGTAAGGGAATTCGAATAAAAAGCAGAAGTGAAAGCTATAGTAAGGGATTAGAATAAAAAAACTCAAACTAAAGGCTATAGTAAGGGAATTTGAAGAAAACTCAAACTAAATGCCATAGAAAGGTTATTTGAAGAAAACCTCAAACTGAAGGGTGTACTAAGGGAATTTGAAGAAAAACTCAAATAGAAGGCCATGTTATGGGAATTTGAAGTAAAACACAAAATGAAGGCTATAGTGAGGGATTTCGAAGAAAAAAGACAATTTAGAGGCTCTAATCTGGAATATGAAGAAAAATTGGATCGAATTTAAGGTTATAGTAAGAGGTTATGATGAAAAACACAAATAAAAGGCTGTTGTAAGGGAATTTGAAGAAAACACAAATTGAATGCTATAGTAAAAGAATTCGAAGAAAAACTCAAATTGATTGCTCTAGTAAGGGAATTTGACGAAAAACCAAAACTGAAAGCATGAAGAAAAACTCAAATTGAAGGCAATGTAATTTGAAGAGAAATTCAAATGGAAGGTTATAGTTAGGTAAATTGAAGAAAAATCAAAAAAAGGCTATAAGAAGGGAATTTGAAGAGATTTTAAAATTGAAGGCAATACTAATGGATTACGAAAAAAAACTGAAACTAAAGGCATAATAAGCTAATTCGAAGAAAAATACAAACTGAAAAATATATTAAGGGAATTCGACGAAAACTATGTTGAATGCTATAATAAGGTTATTCTAAAAAAATTCAAACTAAGTGGGTAAGGGTATTTGAAGAAAAACTCAAATCGAAAGGTATACTAAGGGAATTAGAAGAAAAAATCAAAAAAAGGCTACATAGTAAAGGAATTCGAAGAAAAAACACATACTGGAGGTAATAGTATGCGAATATGAATTAGAAATTCGATCAAATTCAAGGCTATAGTAAGGGATTACGATGAAAAAAATCAAAAAAGAGCTATAATAAGGGAATTTGAAGTAAACAAAAGCTAAATGCTGTAGTAAGGGAGTTCGAAGAATGACTCAAACTGAATCAAGGCTATAGTAAGGGAATTTGAAGAAAAACTCAAACTGAAGGTTTTAGTAAGGGAATTCGAAGAAAAACTCATACCGAAGGCTCGAAGAAAAAGTCTAACTAATGGCTTTCTTTTTTCAAAATTATAATGTTTTTCTTGGTCTTACTCTATTGGAATAAAAACTTCCTAAGAAAGTAATAAAGATACAAATACTCATAAATGGTTAGATGAATCTAATAACTATATATGATATGCAAAACTGGACTAGCTCCTAAGATCAAAGTGAGATAAAGAGTTAAAAGGAGTGTTATGAGTTAAGTGGTCATTCCTATGTGACATATGTGCACCATCCTATGTGATATACACGCATGGTGTGGTGTGAGATACGTGAGCCATTATAAATAATAATTGGCCTAGGTAACAAAAATTTTCATACCAGGCTCGGTCGAGTTAACTCTGGATCCGAATCGGTTCGGAATCCGAGTTAAAAGGTATAACAATGTCGAGCGGACTCCAGACCCCGCACTCGGCCATCACATTCATCGCTCGATCAAAAGAAAAATCTTATCTTAATCCTCCAGAGAGGCTAAAACCCTTCACGCTTCATCTCCTTCCTGTATCTCCTCTCTGCGTCGGAACTTCACGGCGGCCGGACGGCAAGTCTGCGGTGAGACTTGGGTTTCCCTGCTCAGGATAGCCGTCGTGCATAAAGCATGGGTGGCGTCTCGAGGTTTCTCATGAAACTTACCACTCCATTACCTCTCTTGGGCGGCCGTCCTTATACCTTCCGTCTGGTACGCCGCTCCGGGCTTGTTTCTCTTGCCTCCCTCCCGTCACCTCAATTCCGGAGATTTTCCACCGCGTCCCGGAATCGCGTAGGGTTCTCCGTCAAAGGCTCCGAGCAAATTCACACGTAGACCGGGGTGTCGGAGGACTTTGTTCGGACAAATGGGTTTTCTTCGATTTCCGATGTTCCCCTTCCGTGGCAGGAGTGGACGCATTTTATCGAGAATCTTAGGAATCGGGGATACCTTGATATCAGTGGAAAATGCAATGCGGAGGATGATGCTTTTGCGGTGGTTTTGTATATACAAATAATTTCCTCGATCCCTGTAAAAAATCTCAACGCCGAGTGGAAACAGTGCAGATATGCACAGTAGTACTGCAACGTCTCGGTCAGGACAAGATTACGTACTAAGGGAAACGAATCAACAAATCCCAATAATAATAATTGAGAAGCTAGCTCCAGCTGTAAAGATTTTTACCGGGGATTTCTTACCTTAATTCAGGTTGCGGCTGATCATATATCTTCGGGCTGGTGCCCCATTATAAATCCTCCACTTTCCGGACTCTCGTCTTCTCAGGGCAGAGAGAGAATTAAAAGGGAATTAATCTTCCTGATCATCTTCTGCTTCTTTCGAAGAGTTTTGGGTTTGGAGAGAGGAATCGAGAATAATATGGGTTCGTTCGGGGAGTTCATGATGGAGTCGTTCAAGGA
Source organism: Aristolochia contorta (assembly GCA_022405105.1). Lineage (NCBI taxonomy): Eukaryota > Viridiplantae > Streptophyta > Magnoliopsida > Piperales > Aristolochiaceae > Aristolochia > Aristolochia contorta. Next base: position 15,894,337 of record CM039669.1, on the reverse strand, counting down.
TTATTCGTCGTCCCTTTCTTATTATTATTTGGTGGTTTTCGCCGTCTCGTTCTTTTTCGTTTTCGGGTTTCTTCTCCGGCGACGGAAGCTCCCGTTGCCGCCGGGACCGAAGCCGTTACCCATCATCGGCAACATGTTGCTCATGGACAAGCTGACCCACCGAGGCCTGGCGGAGCTCGGCAAAAATTACGGCGGGATGGTTTATCTCCGTCTCGGAGTGCTCCACATAGTCTCCGTGACGACGCCGGAGATGGCTCGCGAGGTGCTCCAGGTCAACGACAACGCATTCTCGAACCGTCCGGCGACGATCGCCGTCCAGTACCTGACCTACGACCGCTCCGACATGGTCTTCGCCCACTACGGCCCCTTCTGGCGCCAAATGCGGAAGCTCTGCGTCATGAAGCTCTTCAGCCGGAAACGCACAGAGTCGTGGGCCGCCGTCGGCGACGAGGTCGACGCAGCCGTCGTCGCCGTCGCGAAGAGCTCCGGCGAGCCGGTCAACATCGGAGAGCTCGTCTTCACACTGACCCGCAGCATCACCTACAGGGCCGCCTTCGGTTCCAAATCGAATGACGAGCAGGAAGAGTTCGCGACCATCCTGCAAGAATTCTCCAAGCTCATGGGCGACTTCAACATCGCCGACTTCATTCCTCCGTGGCTCCGGTGGCTCGACCCACAAGGGTTCCTCAAGCGCCTCGCCAAGGCTCGCGTCTCCCTCGACCGTTACATAGATAAAATCATAGACGAACACATGATCAAACGTAAAGAAGGCCGCGTCCTAGACCAGTCCGCCGATATGGTCGACGATTTGCTCGCTTTCCTAGACTATGGACAGTCCCCCACCGCCGGAGTCGGTTACTCCGACGACCTCCAAGTGTCCCTCAAGCTCACCAGGGATAACATCAAAGCCATGATCATGGTAGGTACATAATATCATAGTATTTGATTTTTAATTTGTTGGGTAAGCAAATATGTGCAATACTCTGGAGATGGTAGAAAAGAACGTGTATAACATGGATGTATTTTGAATATTGCAGGACGTGATGTTTGGGGGAACGGAGACGGTGGCGTCGGCGATCGAGTGGGCGATGGCGGAGCTGATGAAGAGGCCGGAGGAGTTATGGAAGGTGCAAGCGGAGCTGGAAGAGGTGGTGGGGTTGGACCGTTTGGTCCAGGAAGGGGACGTGGAGAAGCTACCGTACCTGAAATGCGCGGTGAAGGAGACGCTGCGGCTGCACCCACCGGTCCCGCTTCTCCTCCACGAGACGGCGGAGGACTCGGAGATAGCCGGCTACTTCGTCCCCCGCGGCTGCCGCGTCTCCGTCGACGCGTGGGCCATAGGTCGGGACCCAACGGCGTGGACCGACCCGGGCGCGTTCGACCCGGCTCGGTTCGCGAAGGAGAGCGCACCGGACTTCAGGGGCAACTTCTTCGAATTCATCCCCTTCGGCTCCGGCCGGCGGTCCTGCCCCGGCATGCAGCTCGGCCTCTCCGCTCTCGAGCTCGCCGTCGCCTCCCTCTGCCTTTCCTTCCACTGGGACCTACCTAATGGAATGAAGGCCGTCGATCTCGACATGAGCGATGTGTTCGGCCTCTCTGCGCCCCGGGCCCACCGACTCATCGCCGTCCCCACCCCACGCCTCCGCGTTCCCCTCTGCTGAGAGTCCACCCATGCACCCAGAGCGACGGCTCTTAATTAATTTGTTTATAGAAAATTGGGGTTTTTTAAGGTTTTTATGACGTTGTGTCAATTTGTATACTGTACATTTTATGGCAAGAGCGCATGCATGCGGAGTTGAGTTGGTTAGATTTTGCTTGGATTTTGGTGATGGAATTATGGAAAAAAATAATAATCTTAGGAATGTTAGATAAGGTTAGAGAGGAGATTGCTTCCTTGGGGGCCCCAGCTCCACACCTCTGAGTACATTTAATCCAATGGAACATCTAAGACGGATGTATACTAAAATTAAATTATTTTGTTATTAGAAACGTGTAGAGCCAATTGTACATTCTGATAGGTAAATTGTCACCTCTAAGTAACTCAATGGACTAGCCAAACTCCTGAAAAACATTCATGCCTTGTCTTTTGTTTTTGTTTAGGGTTTGGGAAGGGAGGATTCACAGATGACCAACCACAACTATTTGACTGCTATTTTCAAAACGACACCCCCTCCATTTGATGATCATTGAAACCCTTAATATATAATTGGCGTGTCATGTGATTCACACAAGTGATCGATCAAAAGATTATATCAAGGGGGCAAGGAAGCTTTAAGATTTGAGTGATGCCTAGTTGTTCTCTGCAATTGTTAATAAGGGTTAACAAAATCAAAGCAATATATAATTAATAGAGTTTTACTACAGTTCTATTTCTTATATTATTTTTTATCGGGAGGAGGGACCTAAAACTCACATCAATGTGAGACCAACAAAGAAATGATGCAGTGTAACACGCGTGGACCTGGCTGCAAAAGGGGGGTAACTGGTAGTGCTTTGTTATCTCGTTTTCACCTATGTGTACAGTTGGGAAGCATATTTTCCAGTGGGGAAGCATATTTGATAGTCTTAACGTACCAAAGTCATGGAAATGTTAGATAAAAAGGGTAAAATTTTGATCTACCTTTCTCTGCAAACCATAACATGTGTCGTAGAAACTATGACTATGCTCGCATTCTACTGGTTTCAATTGAAACACGAGTCACTTGTTTGGTTTCTGGCAGAAGTTGGATCGAGCATCCCATTCGTCGAAATACGGAAGAGATGTTCTCATAAAACGATATAAGATTGCAGCCAGTAACAGTCTTAATAGGATTCGGAGAAGATTTCTTTTCAGACCAAAAGCAAGTTTAATTCGTAGCCATAGGCGACTTTTTTCCAATTTTAATGGGTATATAGAAAGCAAAGAAACTCTCTCCCCATATGTTGCTACTGTATCATTGTGACCCCTCTCTCTCTCTCTCTCTCTCTCTCTCTCTCTCTCTCTCTCTCTCTCTCTCTCTCTCTCTCTCTCTCAAAAACTCACGAATGACAAGTGCTAGCTTGATATGCTTCATGTCTTGAGTTATCTCGGCTTAATCATGACAAAAGAAAAAAATGATTGTGATATTATAAATTAGATCCAAAATATGATATGCAACTTTGGATATTTGCAATGATACATTGACCATAACTAGCCAAGTCGAAGGGCCATTTTCAGTACTCCTCATCAGGCAGGCACGTCGAGGTGCACTTGAGGTCCAGAATGGGAATTACCTTTTTTAATCTTGTTCTTCTTCCATGGAGAAAGCAGGATTCCGCACTAGTCAGTAGGGGACCTCTATGTTGCTTTCATGAAAAAGTGGATCTCATATATTCAAAGTGATCCGCTACGACAAGGAATTCTTTTGCGAATTCGGACCCGTTTGGCTAAAAACTCGACTTTGGATGAAAGAACTATTGTTTGGATAATAGATGTTTTTGGGTACATTTACTTTTAGATAAATCCTTTTTGAAAGAGGAGACTCAGTGCTTGAAAGCTCTAAAAGTAAATTTTTCCAATGAGAAATCTTTTAGAGAGTTATCTCAAGGGTTGTAGTACCAAACGCGGCTTTCATGAATTAGTCCTCTTCCAAGTTCTCGTAGGGTTCTAAATTGCCTCAAACCATTTTACTTTCAAGAATAACAATGAAGGGTGTTCTAAAATTTCATCTTTTTCAAGGTATTTTTAGATTTTTCTGGAATCCATCAATGAAAACTATAGTGTTTCTCATAAAAAAAAACGTCCTTACAGGAGAGAGATTCATCAATGGGAGAAAATGAATAATACTTCTATTGGACAATCGTCAAACCTGGCCTGCTCAGAGGCCAGTGGACTTGTTTGACAAAATGATTCATGAAAACGATTTCATTGCTCACCATCAAAAGGAAGACTGCAATTCCAACAAGTTGGTGCCAAGGACTGGAAACCTGAAACTGGAAGGGTATATCATTTATATCATTTATAAGTTATGCCTACTCTTCCAACAAGTAGTACGTAAGTAGATCAAAGAAACCCGCAATTCCAAGAAGTTGGTGCCAAGGACTTAGAAACCTGCAATTCCAGGAATTAATAATGTTCATGGAGCATGAAGGTTGCTGCAGAAAATGACAGATCATGTAGAATTCAGACGATTGCAGGAAGCAGTTGTTGGTCAGATTCAAGGTCAAGAGACGTTGCAGTTGTAGAGGCCCAACTTATAACCAACTAGAACCTGTGGATATAAAAAAATGAAATAGATAATGTATACGGAATTAATACATGAATTGTTAATCAAGTCATAATCTCAATAGCCATTCTCACAATCTAGATACTAATATCTTCGTCTAATTTAATAAAAAAAATCTAGGTGGAGAGCGTAAATCAGCTCAACATCCCTAATTTCCAATGTCTAATTTGAAGTACGAGAAAACAAACTTAACAATAGAATTTGAATTGAAAACACGCACTGAAATAGATCAAAGAAACAAAAAGACACAAATAACATCTTTGTTTCCCCTTATCATCTGCATGGCATGGGCTGCGGCGGTTGGTGAGACACACAGGAATGGCTACTCGCTACCACTATTTGCACTTTCCGGCACCTTACAAACGACCACAATCCAGCTCTTAAACCCTAGTAAGAACCTGCAAAACCTGGTCTGCTATTATAACATAATAAAAATGAATATTACATGAAGTGGTCAAATGTGTGTTTACACTTCCAAGAAAGCTCTGACAATATTGGGACCGATTAGTTTAAATAAGTATTAAAACAAAGAGTAATGCTAGAGGCACCTATCCGACCGACGTACATGTTAATTTAAATCCATAAAAATATAAAAAAAAATATTTTTTTTTGTAAAATCCTATTTTCTTGAGGATAAATCCTAGGCATCAATGGTTCAGATTAACAAGTGCATGGGCTAAGTACAACTAGCATTATTCTAAAACAAATTGAGTCCAACATTATTATAGCTATTAGAAGAATGGATTAATTTGCCATATGAACTTGGTCTTCCCATCTATTCCGATCATCCCCCCTCAATGTTATTGAGAAGCGTTTATTTTGATTAAACTAAATAGTAGAGAATTTAAACAAAGTTTTCACTTTTTCGACCTCTGTTATTTATGAATATAAATCATCATTGAAGATAATTGTTGTGTCCAAAAAATAAAACAGGGTTTGTAACGGTAATCTATAAAAGTTTTGTCAATTGCAACAACCACGAACACAAATTACATCTGTCGATCAAACATTTGGACACTCGAGTTGATGATAATTAGGATAACGAAAAACTAAACAAACGTCCGAAAAACACTGAAAAACCTCATTTACTACTTGCAACTGCCAATTTGCCATATTCGTGTTTAACTTTTAATATTTGCGCTTCTTCTCCTTTCCCATCATTCATTCATTTGACTCAAACAATTAATTGAGGGATTAGACTTCGAGTCTACAAGTGATAAAATGAAGTTCTGGTTTTTATTCAACGTGATACATATACAAGAGGTAAAACAATAGTTGCCTAAAATGCCCCATGATTCACAGCATTAGTTTTGGAATTATAAAACAAAACAATCGCTCATATATATCCTATCCTGGAATCAAGGAATAAGATATCAAATCTTAACAACAAGCATGAAGCTCTATGAAAAATTTTCCATCAGAAATAAAAATGGCAGAAGTTCACATTAAATAATGTACTGCAAGAAGCAGCAAGCCTGCAAGCTTGCAACCCTACGTGCATACGAAAATCTACTTTACAATTGGTTCAATCCCCCACTTTTCCTCTTTTAAGTACTCTCACTGATCTTATTTATTGCAAGCAAGATATATTGAGGAGGTAACGTGCCGCTGCTTCTGGCACTCCCATTACGTGTTTCCTTATATATAGTATGCGCTTTGGTACTGATCAGAGAAACTATGAAACTTGATGGGTATCGTTTATAAGCTCTGCCCATACCTACTGAGACAAACTATGTAACTGGATGGGTACATTTATAAGCTCTGCCTAATGGGTATCATTTATATACTTTGATACAGCCGCCCTTGCACTGCTCTGGATTGTATGCCTTCTTCTTGAGCACCATATAAAGAGTATTTGAGGGTAAAGTTTTTACTGTTCGTTTACGTTGTGGGCCTTTAGTATTGTTCGGTTGTAGTGTTCTCTAATAATAGACATCTGAATTTTAAGTCGAGTTTTGAAACAGTAAATGAGGCACAAAGTCCAAACAAATTAAATGTTTCTTTATATATAAAATGAACTGCCCTTTGGCACTTTCAAAACCATTTTAGTGAAATGGTTCACTTCTAACCTTAGATATCAAATTATACTAGTCTTGTGGGCCAATGAAGAAACAGACAAACATGAGCTTAATTATATAGTAGAATTTTTCCCACTAGTTTGAATTAAATGCAAAACACATTGTTTATATATCTTAAGTGAATCATACATAGGGAGATGGAAATGGAGATGAAGACAAATACGGAAACACTGTTTATATAACAATTTCTCGTAAAATTGATCAAGAAACCTCCTGTTTCTTATGAACATCTCAATATTTGTATGTTTTCTGTGTTTTCCTTTTCATAATTAACTGTTCAAAATCTCAAATTTCTCCCTCTATGTTGGTCCCTTCGGGTTCAATTATTCTATACTCCTAGAAGCCTGTATGTCTTTTTGATTTCCGTAGATGATTGAACAAATAGAACTCGACGATTATAGGAAGCATTTTATGGGTTATATTCAAGGCCAAGAGTAACTACTGCAGAGGCCCCAACTAACGAAGCTAGAACCCGTGGATATCTGAACTTAAAAGAAATATCTAGGTTATTAAAGTATAAAAAAGGATAATTTATACAGAATTATATGGTAAACTCAGTCATAAATCCAATAGTCAAACTTTCTCACTAGGCAATGAAATATAATCTATTTAAATATAATTCTAGGTGAGAGCGTGAATCAGCCCTACTTCCATAATTTCCGAACCGAAAACACTGAAATAGATTAAAAAAAAACCAAAAGACATAAATTGCATTTGTTTCCCCCTCGTTGCCTTCTTTCTCCTTGCCTCCTTTCCACCTCGCCTCCTTTCCACCTCGCCTCCTTTCCTCCTTTCCCATTTAGCTTTATGGTCTATTTTTTCGGGGCTCTTAAGCTAGCTACAGATATGATTTAATTATATATAAAATGAATGTAAATCATATCTATAGCTAATTTAAGTGCCCAAAAAAAAATAAATCAGGGTTGAAAAAAAATTAATATCCGTCGATCGAACATTTGGACACTTTATGATAAGGATAAGGAAACACTAAACAAACGTCCGGAAAACACTGAAAAACCTCATTCCGTGGATCTGGATCAGCAAATAGACGGTAAAATTGTTCCCAATAAAGAGAACATTTTTCTTTGAGAAGCTAACGAGATCAAAAGAAAATATTTTCCGGCCCTTTCAGCTACGTCGGGTTGCCGGACTCAAAAGATCCGTCTTTCACAACAGTCCTTTCTCATCTCTTTCTTTCTTTCCCTCTTTCATTTCGTTCGTCTATAGCCGATCACCTCATTGCTTCTATTGTTGAAATCAAGTCCCCAATACCTGCAACTGGGATTTTTTCCTTCATGCTGAAAGATAGAAGCATACCCTCTCTCCACTCATGTAAAATTTTATTGGAAGCTCTAGTATGTTCTCAAAAGTATAGAGAAACTCTGCAACTTGTTTCTGAGATTGTTTCTTGTGGAAGGATTCAGGTAGACACATTTGTGTACAATAAAGCAATCCAGTCAGCACTGAAATTGGGTGACCCTGACAGAGCTTTAGGTTTCAAGAGTGAAATGGAACGGTATGGATGGAAACCTGACCTGTTCACTTATAATGTGCTTATTTCTAGATTGGGGAAGAAGGGACAAACTGAAGAAGCGAAAGGTTTGTTTCATGAAATGCTTGAACAGGGCACTCTGCCCAATCAGATGACATACAATTCAATTATTGATGGTCTTATGTAAAATCGGGAAAGTTAATAAAGCTTTTATATTTAAAAGCAAGATGCAAAAAGATTGTAAGGTCCCAAATTTAGTTACCTTCAATACTCTCCTTCGTGGTTATGTGTGTCACAAGATACTAACAGAATGAAAGATTTGTTGGTGGAAATGGAGAGCCTGGGGCTGGTTCCTGATGGATATACTGATAGTATTTTGCTTGATTGGTATTTTAAATGTGGAGATGTGGATGCTGCTATTGCACTATATGAAGAGACTTGGAGAGTATGCATCTGGCATTCTATTGACTGGGTTGTGTAAATGAGGTAAGGTGTTAGAAGCAGAGCGTATTCTGAAAAATTTGGAGTCAAATGGCTTAGTTCAAAAAACAATGACTTACATTATGATTATTGATGGATATATTCTCAAAGGGGACATGAAGGGTGCAATCTCTGTTGCTAAGCAGATGGAAGCTAGTGGCGTAAAGCCAGACCTTATTACCTATAATTCACTCACAAATGGATATTGTAAGATGCAAAAGATGGATGAAGCAAAGGAGGTAGTCAAAGAGATGGGAGGAGAAAGGCTTGAGTTTGAGTACCCACACTTGCAATCCATTTATGGATGCATATGTACGAAAACTCCAGTTTGAACATTGTTCACAGATTTTGGAAAGAAATGACCATGAAAGGAATCCAGCCAGATGTAGTGTCTTATGGTTTCATTATATATGGTCAATCTGTGCAAGAATGGGAAGTTTGCTGAAGCAGGATCTCTGCTGAAAGATATGGAAACTAAGGGTGTCATACCTAATGTAAGGATCTATAATATGCTTATTGATGGTAAGTGTAAAGTGGGAGAATTGATAGATGCTGTTAATTTGGTTCAAGAGATGGTTGACAAAGGATTAGATCCAGATTTGATGGCTTATAATACACTCATATATGGCTTTTGCAGAGAAGGAAAAGTCTCGGAGGCTTTAGAATACGTCAAAGCCATGAAAGAGCGAGGAGTAAAACCCGATTCCATCACATATAGTTCTCTAATCACGGGTTACTGCCATGTTGGAAACATAAAAACAGCTTATAAAGCGTACTAATGTAACTTACACAACTTTGATAAGTGCTTTCACCAAGGCTGGAAGTACATTGGAAGTGGACAATTTACAAAGAGAAATGATAAAGAAGAATCTTGTTCTCGATGTCTGTTTATAATGCTTTGATACAATTTCATGCCATGTTAGGAGATGCACGGAAGGCTTTTGATCTAGCGAGGAAATGACTGCCATAGGACTAGTGCCAAACGAAATGACCCATACTACACTAGCAAAAACACTTCGTCAGCCGGCGGGCAAAATACGCTGGCAGAACATGAATACCCGTCGGCGGAACATCCGACGACGGGTAGACACGCACCGTCGGAAAGAGCGTAGGCGGACCACTCTGCCGACCTAAAAACTGTCGCAAGAAAAAAGACCCGTCGCGCAAGACAGAAGTGTTTGCCCGACGCCTACGACTGTCGGCGGAGTAACTCAATCCGCCGACGGACCGTAACGTGATGAGGACATCAAGGCCACAACAAATACTCATCCGGTTCAAGTTCCTATTGGTCCGATAACAAGGGGTCGAGCAAAGAGATTTAAAGAGGAGTTGAACAACCTCGTCAAACGTGTCACTCAACAACAAGATAATGCTTTTATAAATGAGAGTAACCAAAAACTAGTTTTACTCATCAAGGTTGATCAGAGGACAACTCATCACGTTTTAGAAGCATCAAGCATCCAATCAAGCTGAATTTCACGTTCTAGAAGATTCTGAGATTTAATCAACTCTTTGAAGCCTAATTTGAGCTATGAAGCCCCATTGAAGCCCAATGGAAGGCTCATCCACGAAAATATGGTTTTGAAGATTTATTTGAGAGGTTTTTTATTAATTACTTCTCGACTAAGGAACCTCAATTAGGAAAGTTTGGTATTTAGATGCATTTTCGTTTAAATTTGTTTCTAGGGTCTCGTAGGAGTCATATTAGAGTTAGAATATGAGTGTACACGTTTTCTGACTTTGCCTATATAAGGCCTTTATGGAAAAGTTGTAAGCACAGAAAATTTTAACCTAAATCAAGTGTTCAGCTCGAGTTCTCTTCTAGGGTTCTTGAAGATACGAATTTTGAACTTATCAAGGGTTCTTGTGGCGTTCAACTTGACTTATCAAACGGATTCCTCCATCCCCGTTTGTGGCGTCTTCACTATACCAAGGTTTTTGCTTTGCTAAGCAACGGGTCGCGGTTTCATGCATTCTTGCTTTTCTTGAGTTCTTCGTCCTTCTTTGATTCTGGGTTATCAGAGCTTTGGCGTAGTTCATATTAATTTGGTATCAGAGCTTGGGTTATCAGGTGTGCTCTAGTCATGTTTGTTTTCGTAGTTTTGTAGTTGTTCTTGTCTAGTTCTTATTCTTCTGCTTCGTTGTTGAGTTTCAAAATTCGAATTCTGGTTGTCTTTCTAGTCTTATTTCATTAGAGTCAAAAAAAAATCGTATCTTTCTCTGTCTGTTCGTTTTCCCCTTTGAGTTTTCTTGTACACTTGACAAATTCGTGGATTTTATAGTTTCGTATCAATTCGAGCTCTAGCACTTCTCTAACTCTTGGATTTTGGGGTTTAAGACCAATTTGGACTTCACTTGCCAAATTCGTAAGTTTCAAAGTTAAATTTCAATTAGGACTCTGTGATTTTCCTAATTAGTGGATTTTTCAGTTTGAGATGAACTAGGAGTCTTCACTTTCCTAATTTATAAATTTTGGAATTGGAGATAACTTAGTATTCCAACACTTTCTTAATTCGTGGATAGTAGAGTTTGAGACCAACAAGGACTCAACCACGTGATTTTTTTTTCTTCTCAAAAAAAAGAAAAAAAAGGAAAAAAAAGGAAAAAAAAGATGAAAAAAAGAGAACAAAAGAGAGAAAAAAGAAGAAAAAAGGAGAAAAAAAGAAAAAAAAGGAAAAGAAAAAGGCAAGTGGAAGAAGAAGAATAACCCAAAGTCCAAAAGGGATAAGGAAACCTCTAGAACCCTAATATTGTGTTCCATGTTTTAGAACAAAAGTGAGGGCAAAGAGGTCTAAAAACAATCAGGGAAACGTTCTCTATTGTCTCACATTGTAACCCTAAATCTATTATCTTCTTTCTTGTCAAATCAACCCAGATTCGCTTGTTTCTAGTCTTAGTTTGCTCAATTCACGTTGTTTTTCGTTGTTTCTGGTCTTTTCAAGTCAAATTCACTTGTTTCTGGTCTTGTTTTGCCAATTCACTTGTTTCTGAGTTGGTTTTGCTCAATTCTACTCGTTTCCATGGTTTCTGTTTGTTTGGGTCATTGAATTGCTACTTGGACCTTTGATTGGTGTTCAATTCGTTTCAAAAGACCTGAAAGAAAGACACGAGTTGCATCATAGAGAGAAAGAGAGAGAAAAAAAATTAAGTGAGATTACGAGAGATTGAGAGGAGACTTTGCATATTTCATTGTCTATTTCTAATCATCTTTGGCAGGAGTAAGTCATGTCTAACAGTTCAGGGAAGAACACAAATGAAGAGGGTCATCAATCCTCTGTTCCGAATTTGCAGATTCAAGCAATAATGGGAGAGGTGAGACGTATGTTGAGAGAGGAGATAGGTAATATTCATGAGAGGTTGGATAGAGTTGAAGAGAGAACACAACAGGGACAACCGCAATTTACGTCTAATATTCATAGAAAGAATCAGGCACATAGAAGAGAAGTTGAAGAAGTAGAGGGCTATGAAGGGGAGGAATTATTGGATGATTTTGATAGATTTTCAATAAACAGCCAGAGAAGACGTGGAAGGGATAGAGAAGCTAGGAACCGGGTAGATAACAATTTGGGAAGTATCTAGATGAAAATCCCGACCTTTCAAGGGAAGAATGATCCAGAAGCTTAGTTTGAGTGGGAAAAGAGGATGGAATCTATTTTTCATTGTCACAACTACTCTGAAATTAAGAAGGTAAAACTTGTTGCTGTAGAGTTTATTGATTATGCTCTTGTCTGGTGGGACTAATTGATTATTAATAGGAGGCGGAGTGGAGAACATCCAATTGAAACTTGGAGTGAGATGAAAAGAATAATGAGGAAACGGTTTGTGCCTAGCCATTATTATCGAGATTTGTACCTCAAACTACAAAGTCTTCACCAAGGTAATCGAAGTGTTGATGAGTATTTTAAAGAGATAGAGATAGCAATGATAAGAGTTAATGTTGAAGAAGATAGAGAGGCAACTATGGCCAGATTCTTAAATGGCCTAAATAAGGAGATAGCAAATACAGTAGAGTTACATCACTATGTAGAGTTGGAAGATTTGGTGCATATGGCTATCAAAGTTGAAAGACAACTTAAGAGGGGGGGAATGCGGCCTAGAACAGTTCCTCAAAGTTCAGGTACAACTCCTTGGCGTTCAAGTTACCAAAAAAAAGAGGACAACTCCAGCATGTCCAACTCCAAAGTTGAATCCAAACCAGTTACTGCTAGCTTAAACTTCCAAGGTAAATCAGCCACTTCTTCTTCTCGTTCTAGTGATATTAAATGCTTCAAATGTCAGGGAAGAGGCCATATAGCTAGCCAATGTCTAAACAAGCGGGTTATGATGGTCCAAGAGAATGGAGAAATAGAATCAGAAGAGGAAGCTGAATTAGATGATATGCCGTTGTTAGAGGACACCCCTGAAGGTGATGAAGAGTGTGGTGCAGAACATGGAGAGATGCTTGAGTTAGTAGCACGACGATCTGTAAGTTTGAATGCACAACAAGAGGAAGAAGAAGTGCAGCGAGAGAACATTTTTCATACTCGTTGTTATGTGAAAGGCAAGGTATGTAGTGTTATTATTGATGGAGGTAGTTGTACTAATGTAGCTAGCACATCCATGGTGGAGAAAGTGGGTCTCACAACACTCAGGCATCCTCGACCATATAAGCTTCAATGGTTGAACGATAGTGGTGAAGTAAAGGTTACTAAACAGGTTGTAGTAGCATTCCGCATTGGAAGATATGAAGATGAGGTGACATGTGATGTGGTGCCAATGCATGCTGGTCATCTATTACTAGGAAGACTATGGCAATTTGATAGACGTGTGCAGCATGATGGCTTTACCAACAAATATTCATTCATTTTCAATCAAAGAACAATCACTCTTGTTCCAATGACGCCTAAACAGGTCTATGAAGATCAAGTGAGTTTGCGAAAATCAAGTGAGGAAAAAAATCAGAGTTATCAAAAGAAAATGAGAGATCCAAAAGGAAGCGAGAGAAAAGGAATGAGTGAAGGAGATACAAAATTTAGAGAGCTGAGAGAGAGTTCAGCCAATGAAAAACAAAAAAAAGAGATGGCTGAGAAAAATGAGAGTTTTGAGAGAAAACAAGAAAGAAAACAAGAGAAGAAAATGAGTTTCTATACGAGTGCTAGTGAGGTCAAGAGAGCTTTTTTGGCTCAACAGCCCATGATTGTACTCTTGTACAAGGAGGCTTTTGTAAATACTAACCAACTTGACCCATCTTTGCCTAGTGTTGTTGTTTCTCTCTTGCAGGTATTCAAGGATGTATTTCCAGATGAATTACCACTGGGACTGCCACCTATTCGAGGGATTGAGCATTAGATTGATTTCATTCCAGGTGCTTCAATTCCGAATCGACTAGCATACAGGAGCAATTCGGAGGAGACTAAAGAGCTTCATAAGCAGGTCGAAGAGCTAAAGGAGAAAGGGTATGTTAGAGAAAGCATGAGTCCATGCGTTGTTCCTGTGATTCTAGTACCTAAGAAAGATGGATCATGGAGGATGTGTGTTGATTGCAGAGCCATCAACAATATAACGGTAAAGTATAGACATCCCATTCCTCGTTTAGATGACATGTTAGATGAACTGCATGGAGCGTGTTTATTTTCTAAAATTGATCTTAAGAGTGGGTATCATCAAATTAGAGTGAAAGAAGGGGATGAATGGAAAACTGCATTTAAAACTAAATATGGATTGTATGAGTGGTTAGTTATGCCATTTGGATTAACTAATGCACCTAGTACTTTCATGCGCTTAATGAATCATGTTTTGCATGCTTTCATTGGGAAATTATTTGTTGTTTATTTTGATGATATTTTGGTTTATAGCAAGACCTTACATGAACATGTCTCTCATTTACAATCGGTTTTGAACGTACTTCGAGAAGAGAAGTTATTTGCTAACCTCAAAAAGTGTACTTTCTGCACCGATAAGCTAGTTTTTCTAGGATTCTTGGTGAGTGCTAAAGGTATAGAGGTTGATCATGAAAAGATCAAAGCTATTCAAGAATGGCCAACTCCTTCCACTGTTGGTCATGTTAGGAGTTTTCATGGGCTTGCTAGTTTTCATTGCTGCACCTCTTACAGAAGTTATTAAGAAGAACGTTGCTTTCAGATGGGGTGAAGAACAAGAAAAGGCGTTCCAACTTCTTAAGCATAAGCTGACTCATGCCCCTTAACTTGCTCTTCCTGATTTTTCTAAGACGTTTGAAATTGAATGTGATGCTTCTGGTTTTGGTATAGGCGCTGTTCTTATGCAAGATAGAAGACCACTTGCATACTTTAGCGAGAAGTTAAGTGGGGCCGCACTTAACTACCCCACTTATGACAAAGAGTTGTGTGCTTTAGTTCGGGCATTGGAAACATGACAGCATTACTTATGGCCAAAAGAGTTTGTAATTCATACAGATCATGAGTCCTTGAAGCATTTAAAAGGACAACACAAGCTGAATAAAAGGCATGCTCGGTGGGCAGAATTGATTGAGACTTTTCCTTATATCATTTGCTACAAACAAGGTAAAGAGAATATAGTTGCTGATGCACTTTCATGGAGGTATGTCTTAATCTCTACTTTGGATGCTAAGTTTCTTGGTTTTGAGCATATAAAAGATCTTTATCATGATGACCACGATTTTAATGAAGTGTATAGTGTTTATGAAAAATCTGCAATGGGTAGGTTTTATAGGCATGAGGGTTTCTTATTCAGAGAAAATAAATTGTGCATACCCAACAGTTCAATGAGAGATTTGTTAGTTCGAGAAGCCCATGGTGGAGGCTTAATGGGGCACTTTGGAGTTGCTAAAACTCTATCTGTTTTACAAGAACATTTCTATTGGCCACATATGAAACGGGATGTAGAGAGGTTATGTGGGAGGTGTATAACGTGTAGGCAAGCAAAATCGAAGGTTCAACCTAATGGTCTTTATACACCTCTTCCTATTCCTATTTCACCTTGGATTGATATATCAATGGATTTTGTTCTTGGTTTGCCTAGGAGTAGACGTGGGCGGGATTCAATCTTTGTAGTGGTAGATAGGTTTTCTAAGATGACTCATTTTATTCCTTGTCATAAGACTGATGATGCTTCTTATATTGCTGATTTGTTCTTTAAAGAGATTGTAAGATTACATGGTATGCCTAGAACAATCGTGTCGGACCGCGATGCCAAATTCTTAAGCTACTTTTGGAAGACATTATGGGGAAAATTAGGAACAAAACTTTTGTTTTCTACTACATGTCATCCACAAACCAATGGTCAAACAAAGGTAGTTAATAAGACTTTATCTACTCTACTATGAGCTATCATCAGTAAGAACATCAAAACTTGGGAAGATTGTCTACCACATGTTGAGTTTGCTTATAATCGTTCTGTGCATTCTGCTACTAAGTTCTCTCCATTTGAAATTGTGTATGGTTTTAATCCGTTAACTCCATTAGATTTATCGCCTTTACCTGTTTCTGAGCACATGAACTTAGATGATCAAAAGAAGGCAGATTTTGTGAGGTCACTTCATGAGAAGACACGCCTTAACATAGAGAGGAGGACTCAGCAATACATCAAACAAGCCAACAAAGGACGTCATAAGCATGTTTTTGAGCTTGGCGACTGGGTGTGGTTACATTTGAGAAAGGAAAGATTTCCAGCACAAAGACGCTCTAAGCTACTTCCACGTGGAGATGGACCTTTTCAAGTGCTAGAACGGATCAATGACAATGCCTACAAGTTAGACTTACCAAGTGAATACAATGTTACTGCTACATTCAATGTTACTGACTTGAGTCCTTTTGATGTAGGTGACGATTTGAGATTTAATCATCTCTTTGAAGCCCAATTTGAGCTATGAAGGCCCATTGAAGCCCAATGGAAGGCTCATCCACGAAAATATGGTTTTGAGGATTTATTTGAGAGGTTTTTTATTAATTACTTCTCAACTAAGGAACCTCAATTAGGAAAGTTTTGTATTTAGATGCATTTTCGTTTAAATTCGTTTCTAGGGTGTCTTAGGAGTCATATTAGAGTTAGAATATGAGTGTACACGTTTTCTGACTTTGCCTATATAAGGCCTTTATGGAAAAGCTGTAAGCACAGAAAATTTTAACCTAAATCAAGTGTTCAGCTCGAGTTCTCTTCTATGGTTCTTGAAGATACGAATTTTGAACTTATCAAGGGTTCTTGTGGCGTTCAACATGACTTATCAAACGGATTCCTCCATCCCCGTTTGTGGCGTCTTCACTATACCAAGGTTCTTGCTTTGCTAAGCAACGGGTCGCGGTTTCATGCATTCTTGCTTTTCTTGAGTTCTTCGTCCATCTTTGATTCTGGGTTGCGCCACATTGTTGGCGTAGTTCGTATCATAACGCGTCGGCGGAAGGTCTTCCTCCGACCCACAGAAGTTCGCCGGCACAAAGTGTCCCCCAGCGCCGACGTACAGCTTTCAGCCGACGCACTCGAAGGCGTCGACGTACAGCTTTAAGCCGACGCACTCGAACGCGTCGGCGTACTCTTCAGCCGACAAACCCGAACGCGTCGGCTGACTCTTCAGCCGACTCACCCAAACGCGTCGGCTGACACTTCAGCCGACGCACTCGAACGCGTCGGCGGACGAGTCAGCCAACGCACCGGGACGTGTCGGCTGAAGAGTCAGTAGACGGGTAATGAGGCATCGGCCGAACTATTGTTTTGTTCCACTGACGGGCGTCACCCGTCAGTGGAATCTTTTATTTTAAAATTTCATTTTTTGTTTTTTTTTTTGCTGTCCTGTTTTCACTGCACTTCATCAATGTACAATTTTACAATAATGAAAAGAGCCACATCGACAATGAAGATTAAGCAAAAAGTTTTAAGTCTGCAAAAAACAATTTATATACATAAAAAAACTACATTGTCTAAATTTAGAATGGCTATTTTTGCAATGTCATTGATTACATATACGATCGTCAATGACGCTAATCAATGACGCGGCGGGTCGGTTTCTCCGTGGCCAGAAGATCCTGCAGAAGGTTAACACATGAACATTAGAGATATATTTTTGTGCTTATCAATTGAAAATAATGTAGAATACTGAAGACAATTCTGACCTTGTTGTGACTGTGCAAGAAGTAACATTTCTAACCTCTCCATGCGTTGGCTCATGGCGTCTACCTTCTGGGACAATGCCTCCTTATCCCTTCTCTCCCTCTCCAACTGTTCAGACAGGGCCACATAATTACGAGAGCTGAATGAGGCACCTCTACGCAGTCGAGCGCCAATTCCAACACCTCTCTCATAACCACCTTTGTGGCCCCCGAACACTATATCCGTGACCGGTGTCACGTCTCTGGGATCCTTGGAGGAAGCAACATTACTTTCAATGGCTTGTCGACGAACCGCTTCCTGCACAAGAAAATATTGAATTTAAATAATGAGGAAGTTGTATTCAACACAGATCATAAAGCACTCGATAACTTACACAGTGTTCAACAGTTATTTCATCTGGATACGTCCCATCCTTCCTCTGGTGAGCTTTGAGGTATGCCATCAGGAAGATGTAGCCATCGTGGTCAGCCCGTATAATTTGTAATTAATGTATGATAAGTAATCAAGGCTGAAAATGACAATAAGAAGAGTTCCCAGTACTAAATCATATAAGTACCTGTTGTTCTAAGAATCGTGGATGAGACTTCGACCCAAGGATATACGTTGTCTTCAACTTCTGTCGATTACGACTGTTCTGCTCATCGATACCATGACTCTTAACATTGTCCCAATACTTAACGAGGAGAACCCAGTCTTCTTGGCTCATACCATGTATGGGACAAGTCTTAAGTTGTTCGGCAGTCTTCCCATCATAGTGCTCTTTCTTATAAGCGGCTTGGTTGTCTCTGATGATTTTCTGGAGCACCGGCTTGATTGCTTCCAAGGCCACATGCTCTATGACTGCAACACCCTCCACATCCACAAAGTTATACTTTTCCTGCAAAAGAAAAAAGCTCAGTTTAAACGTCCCAAGGCTTAAAATAAAACATTAACAAACACTTCTTACTTTGATAAAGTTAAACCAGGTTTGCAGCTCATGGGAGGGATAGTCGCACCATTGGAGATGCAACGGAAAGTACTGATGGCCAGTCTGCACGTTACTGTCGGACTGATTTTGTGGTCGCTCTCCATGGTATGACCAGGTTTCGTATAGTGGGAAAAAACCCTCGAGGATTATATGGGTCTTGATGGTCTCACAATCAAGGTTCTGTCCATTTTCACAGTTCCGACATGGACAACGCATCTGACCATTGCCTTGGACTCCTAGCCGTTCTCTTGCATAATCTATAAAAAAATTGACTCCAGCAATAAATCTAGGACGACACCAAGCCGGCTTGGTCTTGTACTCATACATTCATCTCTTGTCATTCAAATAGTCTGTATCCATGGTATTGATGAAAGATAATCTACACAGAAGAAAATAATGGGGGTTTAACACTCAATTGGGTAACTCACCATGCCAAATATCTGTAAGGCTATGAATACCCACAGATTTTTTAGAAGGGCTGAAAGCTAAATAGCCTTGAAAGATTTGACCACCAAAACTTGGTCAAAATTTTTGAAGTGAGGTGGTAGCCTGAACTTTGGGAAAAAAATTCTGAGGCATCTACTCTCAAAATCTTGACCTCGTTTTGAAAATGTTGCAGCACTAATAACCCAACATTTTGAAGGATTGAAAAGTCATTCTATATTACTGAAGGACAACACCAATAAACCATGCAACAAAACGCAAACAGCTAATTGTCCTATACTAAGCAACTAGCAAGGCGCAAGAACAACTTAAGAGAAAATCTAATCCTTCATACTTTATTAATTCTCTTGTGGAAAAGCGCTTTCAAATTCTAACCTCTGAAGGGTGGTGCAAATTTTATTTTTACCCCACATACATGAAAAATCTGAGACTAGAGAGAAATCAGAGAGAGAGAGAGAGAGAAAGGAGATAAGAGAGAGAATTAAAAGTTTGAAACAGTATTTGGGAGTAAACCGAGAAAGAGAGAGAGAGAGAGAGAGAGAGAGAGAGAGAGAAACATTTTAAGTAAAGAGAAATCAGAGAGCATGAGAAAGAGAGAGAAAAGGAGAGAGAGAGATAATAGAGAGAGAGATTGAGGGAGAAAGAGAGGAAGATTGGAGAGATAGAGACAAAATTTGAGAATTAAAGTTTGAAACAGAATATGCACATAAACCGAGAGAGAGCAATATTTAACAAAGAAGAAATCAGAGAGAATGAGAGAAAGAGAGAACACCGAGAGAGAGAGAGAGAGGGAGAGAGAGAGAGAGAGAGAGAGAGAAACATTTTAAGTAGAGAGAAATCAGAGAGCAAGAGACAGAGAGAGATAATAGAGAGAGATTGAGGGAAAAAGAGAGGAAGATTGGAGAGATAGAGACAAAATTTGAGAATTAAAGTTTGAAATATTTAACAAAGTAGAGAGCAATATTTAACAAAGTAGAAATCAGAGAGAATGAGAAAGAGAGAGAAAACCGAGAGAGAGAGAGAGAGAGAGAGAGAGGAATTCAAAGCGAGAGATGAACGGATAAGAAACAGATTTTGATAGAAAGTCACAAAGATAGTTAGAGAGAAAACTAAGTTAGAGAGAATGAGAGAAAGAGAGAAAGTGAGAAAGAGAGACATCAGTGAGAGATAGAGAACTCATTCAAGAGGTATAGAAAGATAAAAGAGAAAGAGGGAGGGAGAGAATTAAAGAGTAAAACAGAACATGAGAGAAAACCGAGAGTATGGAGAAATCAGAGAGAGAGAGAGAGAGAGAGAGAGAGAAGATAAGAGAGAGAATTAAAAGTTTGAAACCGAATTTGGGAGTAAACCGAGAGAGAGAGAGAGAGAGAGAGAGAGAGAGAGAGAGAGAGAGAGAGAGAGAGAGAGAGAGAGAGAGAGAGAGAGAGAGAGAGAGAGAGAGAGAGAGAGAGAGAGAGAGAGAGAGAGAGAGAGAGAAATTTTAAGTAGAGAGAGAGAGAGAGAGATTTTAAGTAGAGAGAAATGAGAGAGCCAGATAAACAGAGAAAAGGAGTGAGAGAGAGAGATAGATAGAGAGAGATTGAGGGAGAAAGAGATGAAGGTTGGATAGAATGAGAGAATTTGAGAATATCCGTTTTCAAACAGAATATCCACATAAACCGTGAGAGAGCAATAATCAACAATGTTGAAATCAGAGAGAATGCCCCAAGAGAGAGAAAACCGAGAGAGAGGGAGAGAGAGAGAGAGTGAGAGGAATTCAAAGAGAGAGAAGAACAGATAATAAACAGATTTTGATAGAAAGTCAGAGAGATAGTTAGAGAGAAAACTAAGTGAGAGAGAACGAGAGAAAGAGAGAAATTCAAAGAGAGAAATCAGTAAGAGATAGAGGACTCATTCAAGAGGTAGAGAAAGATAAAAGAGAAAGAGGGAGGGAGAGAATTAAGAACAGGAGAGAAAACCGAGACTAGAGAGAAATCAGAGAAAGAGTGAGAGAGAGAGTGAGAGAGAAGAGAGAATTAAAAGTTTGAAACCGAATTTGGGAGTAAACCGAGAGAGAGAGAGAGAGAGAGAGAGAGAGAGAGAGAGAGAGAGAGAGAGAGAGAGAGAGAGAGAGAGAGAGAGAGAGAGAGAGAGAGAGAGAGAGAGAGAGAGAGAGAGAGAGAGAGAGAGAGAGAGAGAGAGAGAGAGAGAGAGAGAGAGAGAGAGAGAGAGAGAGAGAGAGAGAGAGAGAGAGAGAGAGAGAGAGAGAGAGAGAGAGAGAGAGAGAGAGAGAGAGAGAGAGAGAGAGAGAGAGAGAGAGAGAGAGAGAGAGAGAGAGAGAGAGAGAGAGAGAGAGAGAGAGAGAGAGAGAGAGAGAGAGAGAGATTGAGAATGAGAGAAAAGGAGTGAGAGAGAGAGAGAGAGATAGAGAGAGAGAGATTGAGGGAGAAAGAGAGGAAGATTGGATGGATAGAGGCAGAATTTGTGAATTACAGTTTGAAACAGAATATCCACATAAAACATTAACAATGACAGAGCAAGATTAAATAGAGCAACAACAAAGACACCGAGAGTAAAAGACACCGAAAGTAAAATAGAGCAACATACAACAACATCAAATATACCGAGAGTAAAATAGAGCAACAACACCTTAAATCAAAAAAATCATATTGTGAAAAAGACTACCAACCTGGCCTTTTTATATTCTGCAGCAATGAGCAAGATTAGCTGACTGCAGCGGGTGTAATACTTCTATGCGTTGTGGACAGTGGCAATACTGCATCATTTGAGGGGAATTTCAGTTGTGAAGAACACAAACCAATATACACTATCGATTAAACAAAAAATTACAGAGAGGGAACGCAAAGAGGGAGGGGGAAACAAAAAACTTCATATTTAGAGCGAAAACCCTTACCAAATCAAAGCCAGGATGCAGTCCGGTGAACTCGCGCGAGTCGCTTGTGCCGGAATGCTTTGTCGATTAGGAGAAAGAAGCAGGTTTGGAGACGGAATGACGTTAGGGCGGAGAAGGAAAGAAGCAAAGCCGTTTCGGGCGGAGGAGAAACCGTTGCCGGAGAACGCAGAGGAGCGAAGCCGTTTAGGGCGGGGAAGGGCGGAAAACGTTTCGGCAGGGGAAGGGAAGACAACGCGCGTTTCGGGCGGGAGAGGGAGAGAAGATCATGACGTGCGCCTGTTACACACGTAACGGAGCGCGGAAAATTAGGTCCCTATTCAAATCAGGACCTTATGATTGGAAATGGGCCATAATGGCCCATTCGATTATGATCGAATTCTAGCCCATTTCACATTTATACATTCCGTCGACGGTTGGGCGGGATTCAGCGAAGTTCCGCCGACGAGGCAAAAAGCCCGTCGGCGGAGAGGTATTCCGCCGACGGAAAACTTCCCAACCGTCGGCGAATAACACTTTTCTACTAGTGCTAGTTTGCTTGTAGCTCTCTGCAGAGAAGGGAATGGCATGAAGCATGCCATAATTTTATTGAGAATAAAGTTAAGGATTCAGTCCAAGTGCGGTAGGCTATGCTACTCTTGTACATTGCTGTTGCAAGTTAAAGGATTTTGATCGAGCGTATGATCTCTGTATTGAGATGATTGGTCAGGGCCACTTTCCACAAATTGCCACCTGCAATGAACTCCATATTGGCCTTAGCAATGTTGGATTGTTGGATAAGGCGGAGACTCTTTCCAATAAAATTAAAGAAAATGGGGGAGAATGGAGAAAGGGATTTGGATTTATCTTGAGTTGAAGATGTTAATTTTTTTTTATAGTTTTTTTTCCTCTAATGCAATTTCACATTTTTTCTGGTAGCAGAACTAAAAATATGTAGGGGAAACTCTTCCCATGGCCATGAGTTGGTTGAAAATTAGAAAAGGGGGAGGGAGTGTTCCTCTCATCATGAGGAAGTTCCACAAAATAAAATTTTCAAAAATATAAAAAATTTGAAATGAAATTAAAACAAAAATGATTTCAGTACTTTGACATTTTACTGTGAGGTTTTACATCCTGATGTGGCAGTCCCTTGGCAGCCTAGTTGGCATTTCAAATAAGGTTTAGGGTTTAGGCTTCCCTATAGAATAGGAAGATAGTTCCTATTTAATTTTTTACTTAGACTACCAACCAGAATGCCACGTCATACTGGAAAAAGAAAACGAGACGTGTATATTTCCATCTAGATTCAAGCTAGCTTGAATTTATGTTCTGACTCAAGGTCAAGTTCAAGCTAGAGGTCAAGCTTGGAGGACAGATGTGTTCCTATGCACTACCAATGACCTCCATTTTACCCCATAGAGATACCTCCATTGTCGGTGTGACTTGTGTTGATTGAATGTGGGTGTGGAACCAGTCCGAGTTGCCATATAAATAATGAATTGATTTAGGGAGTGGAGCCACCACGTGTACAAATATAGAAGATCTGACGTTATCTTATCACATATCAATTTGTGGTCTCATGTGAGGGAGCGTAGTCACGAAGCTGTCAAATGGGACTCCCTTGACAACCCTGTTTGTTTCAAGTGCCTGGCCATTAACATGTTTGGAACTCCAGGGGCCGCAACCCTCATAACTATTTGAGGGTACTGCTTAATTTTGCAGTGAAATTCAAACAAAGTTCTATGACGTAGCTCTGAGAATATGCATGTCTATATTATTCAACCAAGCAAAGTACAACCATATACCTCGTTGCTTTATTTAGTGAGATCTATATCTCATTAAGGCACGACGAGATAATAGAAACTACTATTTACTCCACGAAATGCTTGGTTTCTACATAAAAGATGAGAAATAAATACATACTTATAATGTGTGTACTAGGTACGTACTCTTGGATCCCCTGCATGCATGGATTCTCGATTAGGAGTCTGCGTGGTCGTGTAATCTAAGGGAATTGGTAGTCACAGCAAAGGTTGTCGCCGTAAGAGACTGAGGATGTCAAAGTAACGCTTGTAGAAGCCAATCCGACCTTACATTTGATGTCATACAAAAGCCTGGGAGCCCATTGGCGGCGATATATATCGGCCGACGACGGAGTCCAGCTGCTGGTGATGACATCGTGGGGGTGACGGTGCATTCTTGTACTGAGGGGTCATCCAGAACCACATGCCGATTCGAAGGACACGAAAGCATAGAGGCCACCAGGTCTGGGTTGGTGAGGAGGTCCAGTCCTAGTGCTTCTCTGGCCGGGGAATACATGTCGTTGCTGCAATATATTAAGGAGTCATATATCATATGCATGCGGGTCTAATAAGTACGTAACAATATTCTGTATAGGAAAACAATGAGAAGGCATGGTTCCTGACACAATAATTCGGTCTATATTCTGAATACGGACCCAGCAATAACGCCGCGAATAAGGGGCATCCAGTGCACGAAACCAACCTCCTACGTACATTTGACAATTAAAGTGGCCCCATGAAGTATTATAGTAGTATAGATAAATGGAGAAAGCTTTTTATAAGCGGCGCATACTTAAATATGTGTGCGTGCGTGTGTGTATTAATTAATAACATATTTTGCAGCATTAACATGAGGTTTCATGGGAGGTTTGAGCAAAAAAAAAAGCAGCGAGCTCCCTCCCTTTTACGGCTTTTACGGCTATTAGGGGGTTTAGTGCACTGGACACGAATGTCTCAAAAAAATACTTTTTTGGGTTAGTGGAATGGTAGTCAGTTATAACACCGGATTTTCCCTAAATTTAAGAGAGACATTGAATTTTTACTTTTTGTATTTTGTAATTTTGAGTGAGGATTTTTTGTCACTCCTAAATAGGTAGAATTTTGAATTCTCCTGAATTCTCTCACCACACTTAACTTAAAAAAAATGAAATCAGAGTCTTTATTTACTCTATTTAATGTTAGTTACTTTAATTTCTCCATGAAACATCACTTTCTCTTTGGACTAACCCCCCTTAGTTCCAAATCCTTCAAAGGACTACTACTTTGATGAAAGTCGTAAGCGTGGGAGGTTATTATACACCTTCAGTTTAAAACCGAACCAACTCACCCCGTAGGAACTGGGGCTTGAATGGTTCGGTTTGCTCAAAAACCTTGGTTAAAAACTGGTTGACCAGTGGGTTTTAGCGGTTCAACTGCGCAATTGTGAATCAGACGGGAAGTTCAGTTTAGCATTTTTAATAATTTTTGTATATTTAAACTTGTTCGAGTTTCGGCAAATTAAATTGTCAAACTAATTTTTATTCTCGCGCGTATAGTGCAGAAGTATAGTGATGAAACGGAAGGAGTTGATTCTGGGACTACCTAACGATGTAGCAACTGGTGCCTGGTTCGAGTCCCTCTGCTCCACTCATATAAGTTTGGGATCGTGTGTAAGCTATGGTAGTCGGCGGCGGCCCACCGTTATTTCACTCTCCAGCAGTGCCGACTACTGGTCTCTCGTTCGAATAATAGACCCGGTGAGAGAGGTCAATTCATGGTTTTATTCCAAGAAGATATTGAACACACGAAGAAGAATCCGGGCGCCGGCGGCCACCCGGCCCAAGTGCTGGTGGACGTTAAACTTGACTGTAGAATGTTCTGCTGAAGCGTTCGACTTGACCATCTTCTCATGGAGGGTAACTAATAATTCCCACCGGGCCTCAGCTGCACGCCACGAAACATTCCTTCGTGAGGTTCTCAAATGGACCGATTTCAGTTTCTTTTCCAGTGCTTGCAACATTTTGCTACTAACATTACCAATGAACAAGGATGGTCATATATTAATACATCTAATCTCCATGTTAGACTTGGAGCATTCACATATATATTGATCAATTAGAATCTTTTGTTGGCAGTTTTACCACTAATGAATATGCAGTGCACGATTCAGAGGTAGATGGTGATGAAGATGCAGAGGAAGATGCAGAGGAAGATGCAGAGGACGATGCAGAGGAAGGTGCAGAGGAAGGTTATGTGGCAGTGTTGCGCAAGAAATATTCCGCAGCAGTTCGTGGAGTTTCTTTGACAAATTTTTTAATGCAAAAAAATGTATAATAAATTTAGATCAGCTCGATCCTAATGCTAGCTGCCTCATGATAATATTCGGCTTGTAATATTTTTTTTAATTATTAAGAAGCCACTTCATCTAATATTCATATATATTGTCAAGGTAAAAAGTTCATTTCACAGAGGGTCATGGGACCACATCCAGGCAAAGATTGGATATTATCCATTGGTTCTGATCTAGAAGTCATGAAACTGAAGTTCAGGTCATGCATGAAAGACAAAGGGACACTGCACGGTCCATTGGTTCTGTCTTCTGACTTGGATATAGAGTTGTATGTTAACATTTTAATTAGATTGTCGATATGATTTTGAAGCACCTATCTTCTAGTTAGATAGTTATACAGATTCGACAGACATAAATATTCATCTCCTATTGATTGAAACCTCGATATACAAGCAAAACCATCCCGATTGTTTCTCCTAATATTTCTCCCCGCCAGTAGATTTTCAAACCCTTTATCTCAATTTATATTATATACCATCCTCTTATCTTGGGTGAACTCTTTTCCAGTTTCCGTTTTTGCTCTTTTAATTTTTTTCGTTTTCTTTTCCCCTTAATATATCCTTGCCTGCCCCATTTTTCTCTTCGCGTTCTCCTCAATGCCCTCTTTAGTAGTGATTTATATAACTTCATGGTGTACATGATCGTGATTTTTTCTTTCGAGTTTTGAAGGTAAGTATATTGCAGCAGTAGTGATGACGG
The DNA here is from genome assembly GCA_022405105.1 of Aristolochia contorta. NCBI lineage: Eukaryota > Viridiplantae > Streptophyta > Magnoliopsida > Piperales > Aristolochiaceae > Aristolochia > Aristolochia contorta. The sequence continues at coordinate 15,867,852 of CM039669.1, read as the reverse complement.
AGGAGTTAATTCCGGCCGGGATTACCAAACGACGTTGCAATATAAGAGTGCCTGGTTCGAGTCCCTCCTCTCCACTCGTGTAAGCTTGGGAGAGGGCATCTTTTTAGACCTGGAGCATTCACAAATAAATACGCAGAGATCAAAGTACTAGCAGTGTTGCCTCAGATATAATCCGCCGCACTTAGTGTTGACAAATTTTTTTAATTCAGAAAATGTATGATAACATTAGATTACCAGCTCAATCCTAGTGATAATAAAGTTGGTGCTAATTTTTTTGCATTATGGAATTGTTTTTATGCAAAAACGATCATATATATATATAGATGCTATTCTATTTCTTTTGTGTTAACGTCTTGCTAAAAAGTCAGGAGGTACTCGAAACTTCATGGACTTTAATATTTTCCAGTAATCTCCATTTACTCAAGTGGATTCTTCACTAATTTCGACATTCAAAGAATTGGATGCATAATACATGAGTACTCAACAGTTCAAAGCACCTTCAGTTACTATTTGTCCAGATCCAACTCTGATAGGCCCACCGGACGAAAAGATCCTGCACCAATTAATACACAAAAAAAAAATCATCTCATACTATGTTCCTATGCTTGGTTTAATATTGCTTGAGATATATAGCCCAGTTTCTATATATGAGTATAGCAGAAATGTACGTTAACTTTGATTAAAGAAGCATGACCAGTTCTCTAGTTTGTGAGTTTTATAATATCTTGTACATTAATGATCAATCCATTATATTTAAATAAAATAATGCTAGTTGCACTTTGCCCACGCACCTATCCCATACACTTATTAATCTAAACCATTGATGCCTAGGGTTTATCCTCTATAAAATAGGATTTTATAAAAAATTAATATTTTTTATATTTTAAAGTGCTTAGCTAGATTAACATGTACGTCCCATAGGTGCTTCCCCCAGGTGCTTCTAGCATTACTCATTTAATTATTGTCTGAGTAGGGCCAAAGTCATATTCAAGGGGAGTTAGCAACATACATATAAGGGGTCGAATTGCTAATCTGTTAAGTGATTCCGATTTGACAGCATCTAGATCCAACTCATGAGAATAAACTAGAGAAGGCGTGCGATGGGACAGTGATCTTGAGAGGAAAAAGAAAAATGTTAGATGCTGGCCTGAGATGGACAATGAAAGCTCACTGACAACTAAATGTAGTCAGACTGATGAATTAGAGGGGATTAAATGGATAGGTTCAGGTTGTGCAACTTATCATATTGTTTTTTTTTTTTTTTTTTTTGAGCAAAGTGATTTTCTACTCCAATTCCATACCCTAGGAGACTTGAACCCGCGAACTACAAACCCACCCGTATGACCAGTGAGCTATATATTATTAATCAATCCAATTTGTTCATCTGATCCTGTGCATGGTATGCCTGTTTCATTGGTTAAAGTAATTAAGGAACCTGGTTTTTGTTCTTATACCCACTAATGAACCTCCAAAATAATCAGTGAACTGTACTAGTCATCAGCATCAAAATTGTGACAAATCCTTAAATTAGACTAGCGTTATGTCCTTACATGGATTATATCTATCTACTTCAATCCCACCATGCCATATACTTATAAAATCTGTAAATGTTCAAAGAAAGAAGTGTAACAGGTCAGTTTCTCACTCACACGAGAGAGTGGCCTTGAGCCAATGGGGTAAATCTGCCAACTGTTGATATATATTGCACTCAATAAGGGACAAGACCGTCAAACCCACATCTTTCGTCGGAATTAAGGAGAAGAGATAACAATAACTCCACTTGCTCCCCGATACGCAACACTCTGAACTGATCCTTACAGAAAATTAGTTTCATCTTCTTTGTCAAATGGAGCAAATTGATCCCCTATATACGTTGACGCTTTTGCTTGATACATACAAGCAAGTTTGTTTGTCAATACACTTGTCATCAAGTGCGGATGTAGGATTTCGGAATAAATCGACCATAAATGATAATATAAATTCTCCATCTGGTGCAGTACTACTCTGAGCTCTATATGAAAGTAATTAAGAACAAATTAGTTTTAATGAAGGTGATCAGTTTGTTTGAAAACAAACATTATTTATAACTCGATACCATGTTAAAGTTGGGTTCAGTAATTAATCCAATCCATCTGATCAAATGACATGTAGAAATTATACGAGCTTGTGAATATTATCCAAGGAAAAAGGCAGACATCCAATCTCAGTCATGTTTTTACTTTAAGAGCGGTACTGCTGCGAATTGAGGTCCAGAAGCTGATATTGCTCCTTATAATGGAAGAAAGGAAGACAAGGCATGGAGCTTCTTCAACTACTAGATAGAGTACTGATCTAATTAATTACTTAACGGAAAATTAGAAAAGAAAAACAAAAACCCAGGTGGGATCACTCAGTTCTACGAATATCGAAGAGACAGTATGACACGATTATTAGCTGAGCAGAAAATGGAGTAGGCAGAAATTAATGCGCCCTTCAATTTTTCAACCTTTTTAGGTTTAATGTCACTGTGATCTCGACCTATGCCATCCTCGCGCGGGTCCCTTCAGCGTATCTTCTTAATTTCCAAAAGTTTAACCTGTACATATATAGTGACAACCAGCTGAAGCATTGTGTATAATTGTCACCAATTGATCAACAAAATTAATAATATCTGACTTTACATGATTTGTTTTCACAATTTCTGTTGTTCAAATCAACTTAACCCACTAATTTGTCAATGGCGGAAAAGAGATTGCACGCATCTCCACCTTTCATGGCTGCAGCCGAAAAAGTAGTCGTTTTCTTCTGGGTGGAGAATTTATGCAAGCACTAGGGGGGTCGATCGGAATCGAACAGCTAGTATTGACGATGGTAGAACTACAGGTTAATTTCAACAAAGAATTGTCTCCGGCATTATCTAAGGCGTTAACTTTTCACCAAATAAAATGGACAACGTTTGATGTCGACTGGGGAGGGGACTGGAGTGACATATTTTAGCTGCTTATTCAACCCTTCTACATTCTAGTTCTTTCTCGTCCCACCTACCCACTACTCCTTAATTGGTTTTTGCGGCCATGGAGCTTCTGAAAATATCGATCGGCTTTCATTTCTGTTCAGACTACAAGGCTTCTTAAAAAGATTATGATGTAGTACTTCACAAATCAGAGATTGTATTACGCATAGTACTCGGCTGTAAAATAACAAATCGAAAAACAGTGATATGTCACTGAAGAATAATAGAAAGAAGTTGATTAGATGAAATTAGAAAAGCAAAAGAAAAAGATGATGATCAAAACCTCAGTACGTACGTCATGAACACGCAATGGCAGCTGCTACAACGGAAGAATTATCTGAAAGAGACGGTTTCCCAATTCAGTCTCCGGACTCGCTCATTCGTGTAGATCTTTTACTTGAATTAAGACTGGTGTTTTTTGAAGTTTTTACTTATCAATTCCGTAATGGGGTTTCCAAATATCTGGAGTGGATAAGCTTTGTTGTCGGTATCCCAGCCAAGCAATCGAGTAACCCTCAAAGAGTTCCCCACGAATGAACGAAAACCCCTGCTCGCCAACCAACTACAGATCCATATATGGTTTTTTATTCAGTAAAAGCGTTGTGATCGAGAACTACGTACTTTTCTTAAAGAAATAATCAGTATATAGTACTGAGGAAGTATTTACTTGGGGAGATTTTATTCAGTACCTTTGTCTTCCACGCAAGAATCAGGCTTCCATGCAAGAAAACGTTACATGTGATCGAACACATGCACATGCATCAAACATCAAATAGGCACAATGGGTCTCAATTACTTTTAACGTTCAGTCAACTTGATATATAACGTAGGAACATCTAACAAACACTGATCACAAACACATAAGCTTAAATATTAGAGGTATAGACATATCTATGTTCAACTCCAAGTAATTAACTTAAAATTGTTCAAACTCCTACCTAGCGCACCCTAGTTTAATGTAAAATTTATTCAAAGTTTTGCTTGACTATAAATAAATTATATATAATGGGTTTCACACTAGCTCCCAGAAAATTAAATATTCCCAAAGAAATAACGTTTTTGTCTCTTTTGTCAGTACATGTGTAAAGGGTACCTATCTCGTAAGAGCCTTTTACCACTATGGGAATATAGCTAGAGATGTGTATCGATCCAAGGGTACATAAAGGATCACATACAGGCCACTTATTTCTGGTAGCTAGGTTAGAAATTTGAGAGGGACACTTCTTTTTTTCCTTGAGATTTAAGACAAAAAAGATTCTTTATATGGCCAAATCATACATAAGACAAAATATGTTCACAAGTCAATTAAGATACACACATAGATATCCAATCAAGAGGGTCCCAGATTAGCTGAATGTGCGCAAGCATGCATGAAAGCTGGCACATAGCATCAAGCTGGTGTTGCAAATCATCGAACTTGGAGAATTAATATTCATTCTGTTAATTCCATAAATACACAAGTAATCATACTAAATATCTCTCTTTTTTTTAATTTTGTAGCAAAAACTTAAAGCTCATGAATTAGTCATGTGTATCTAACCCCATTTCTTATTCACAAATGTCTCAAAGCCCTTGATTCTTGGCTTCTCTATTTAATTTCGTCAATCAGAAGGTTGGAAGAAAGCTAAATGGAAGCACATGTTCCTTGATCATTGACTTCCAATGGGACTTTAAATATGACGACATAGAAAAATTTGAGTAGCGACTAATGGGATTAAAATTAATTTGAATACTTTTTCCCACAATCGAGATGCATATATAATATATGTCTGATTGCATTTTAATTATTTCTTTTATCGGGTTGTGAGATTATATATATATATATATATATATATATATATATATATATATATACAGACCAGCCAATTTAGTTGATCAGTTCTATCTAGCTATAAGAGTCAAAGGACAAATCCCTCCCCCTTCTTCCCAATAATACTTCTAATTATGTTTAATAATGTAATTACTACCTCATTGATATTATTGAGACATGGTCAACATTTCAAAGTAGATGCACCAAGTAGATCGTTTGATGACGTATTTAATTTAGCTAATTAAATTGCAATATTGTGTACTGAACTAATTTCCTCATATCTGCTAAAATAAATAAATAATAATTTTTTAAAAAAACATTAAAGGGAAAGGGAAGGCAATGAAGGAAAGGATCGATGAAAATCAGGGAAACCATTTGTTTACCTCCTCATAATATATGTACCTCATTGTTTGGTCGTCCTATATATAACAACTGCAAGATTTCTATCTAACACAACCACCTTTGTCAGAGAAACCATTTGTTTTTTACTTCGTAAATGTATACAAAATTATTCTTTCCAACCTTTAAATTGAGAAACATGGATTTGATTAGTATCTGAAGATCATGATTCTGAACTATAGTACTGTTTGGAATTTTTCTTTCCTGCTTTAAAACCGCAAAGAACCCATCCACTATTTTATAATTTTAAGGTTTGATTATTTCAAAGAGAAATAACTGCAGTTTCTGGCATCTAAGAGGTACGTACGAAGAAGAGCTTTTAATTGTAGTGATCATAATTAATAGAAAAATGATATCAGTACTTTGACATTTTACTGTGAGGTTTTACATCCTGATGTGGCAGTCCTCCTGGCAGCCTAGTTGGCATTCCAGATAAGGTCTAGGGTGGTTTAGACTTCCCTATAGAATAGGAAGATAGTTCCTATTTTATTTCTTACTTGGACTACCAACGAGGATGCAACGTCATACTGTAAAAACTCACAGTAAAAGGTCACAGTACGCATATCACCACTCTATTTAATATTGGTACTGTTGTTCGAAAAAACCCTCCTCCCACCAAATTACCAGCTGCAGAGAGAAGCTTTTGGCACCCTTGATTCCAAGCTACCTTCTTTGGGGTGACAAGTTCGTGCTAGGACTAGACAGATAATAATGGCCTCCAGGGGGCGATTCTTGTGGTGGCACAACGCCTTTGGAAGGATCAGTGATGAATTACTGGAAAACAGGATGATCTAGTGACAAGTAAAGATGACCTAACGGCCAGATGGAAGCACATGATTTAACTAGGGTTAATTATTAATAAATAATACTCTTCTATGAAAAAGCACCAAGAAATAAATATTGGAAAATATTGATGATGATGATGATGATGATGATGATGATGATGATGATGATGATGATGATGATGATAAATTATTTGGAACAATTTGTGCTAATGGGAAAACATTATGAGGAATTTAAGTAAATTAGATAATTACTTAAAAATAAATCCACCAATATAATCCATATTAATGTAGTAATTTGGATGTATATACTTTCAATATTAAAGCCAGGATTGCACAACTCACGTACCGATTGTTAGCCCCTTTATAGTAGAGCTAGCCGAATCAAGTCTTGTAGCAACAAAGCAAATCACTATTTTTCAAAAATTGAAAAACTCAGCACTTTTATAATAGAAATAAACCCTTTTTTGCCCTAAACGTGTACTAAGCATGAATTAATGGTTTACGGAAAACAAAAATAGTGGTTTTTCCTTGTAAATTAAACAGATGGACAAAGCAAAAATCAGCTTTATTAATGCACAATATTTGAGAGGAAATGATAAAAAAATATCTTTTACCATTCCCCGTAAAACATAAATCAAATAAATGACTAAAATTAAAAATTAGAAATTTTATTAATTGTTTTAGAATAGGCCTTAAAGGCTTAAACAGAACTAAAGAAGATCCCAAAATTTCAGCTCTATAAATCTACATAGATTCAGATATTAAGATTTGTATAAAAAGGAAATAAAAATGGAAAATAAGTTTTTAAATATGAGTTGTCAAATACTCAAAAGTCAAAACTATATAGAATAAGTGTCGTACCTAATAAAGATAAGATCACAATAAATATGAATAAATAAGGAAATTATTCAGTACACGAGAACACAAAAAAAAGAAGGTAGAAAATGACTTTGAAAGAAAGATTGGGATTATAGATATTGAAGTTCTTAAAAAAAAATAAAGCATTTCCCTTTTTGTACATTACAGCGTACAGGAACAATTTGTCACTATTCTTACCAACCAATAACATTTTAAAAAATATTAAAAATGTACATTCTTATATAAATGGAGTAGGTTAAGTTATTCTTATTTATTTTAGGTTTTTCATTAATAATTACTTGAATAAATTTTCTAATCAATTTTTCTTTCTTAGGACTGCCTGAATAGTACTTTTTTAATTAATCGTGACAAAAATCAAATTGTGTATTAATGTTGGATTAAACCTAACCACAACTGTTAAAAGAATCAGATTTCGCGTTAAAATGGGTATAGTCCAACTCTTAGGCAGTAATCTTTCTTTTTCATTAATATTCAGTAATATCCATTCAGGTCTAGGATATGGGTTGAATAAACTTAGCTATATTTTTACTTTTAAGAATATAAAAAATATTCATAAAGTTACCATTTATTTCACTAATATATAGTGCTACTGTACTATTTCCTTTTTTGTCATTAAAATTAAGTAACAATTTTTTTATAAAAAAAAACTTTAATGGATTTGATTATAAAAAAATGGATGTTAATTATGTATTGGTAGTTGGAACTGGCTGTGTCGACATATATAGCACCAATTTAAAGCTTAGCTATATCTGACCATTAATATTCATGTTGGTTTCAGTCTAACCAATTTTTATCGTAACATCATCTCCTAACCAAATTGGTTCAGACTGAAACCCAATAGGAAAAATGGTCAGACATATGTACCTAGGGTTTAAAATGGTGGTATATATGTCGACACGGCCAGTACCAATAAATGGTGTTCTGTACACATAGAACGGATCGATCTAATCCGGCAACTAATTGGGAGCAAATTCTATCCAATTTTGGCATCAGGCACCGAATTAAGGACCGGTTAGTCAAACCTGACTAATGGGAGTAATAAATTCGGTAATTTTTTTGCCTAGAGAGGAAACTGTTCATCACAGGAATATAATTAATGCGAGACGCGCGAGGTAATTTTGTACACATAATTAATTTCCTCGATCCCTGTAGAAAATCTCAACGCCGAGTGGAAACAGTGCAGATACGCACTGTAGTACTGCAACGTCTCGGTCTGGACCAGATTACGTACTAGGGGAAACAAATCAACAAATCCCAATAATAATAATTTCAATGCTAGCTCCAGCGAATTGATCCGCTGTAAAGATTTTTACAGGGGATTCCCTGTATTACTTCCCACGTCTGAATTGATTTCTTACCTTAATTCAGAGTGCGGCTGATCATATATCTTCGGGCTCGTGCACCATTATAAATCCTCCACTTTCTGGACTCTCGTCTTCTCAGGGCAGAGAGAGAATTAAAAGGGAATTAATCTTCCTGATCATCTTCTGCTTCTTTCGAAGAGGTTTGGGTTTGGAGAGAGGAATCGACAATAATATGGGTTCGTTGGGGGAGTTCATGATGGAGTCGTTCAAGGATTATTCGTCGTCCCTTTCTTATTATTATTTGGTGGTTTTCGCTGTCTCGTTCTTTTTCGTTTCCGGGTTTTTTCTCCGGCGACGGAAGCTCCCGTTGCCGCCGGGACCGAAGCCGTTACCCATCATCGGCAACATGTTGCTCATGGACAAGCTGACCCACCGAGGCCTGGCGGAGCTCGGCAAAAAGTACGGCGGGATGGTTTATCTCCGTCTCGGAGTGCTCCACAACGTCGCCGTGACGACGCCGGAGATGGCTCGCGAGGTTCTCCAGGTCCACGACAACGCATTCTCGAACCGTCCGGCGACGATCGCCGTCCAGTACCTGACTTACGACCGCGCCGACATGGCCTTCGCCCACTACGGCCCCTTCTGGCGCCAAATGCGGAAGCTCTGCGTCATGAAGCTCTTCAGCCGGAAACGCACAGAGTCGTGGGCCGCCGTCCGCGACGAGGTCGACGCCGCCGTCGCCGCCGTCGCGAAGAGCTCCGGCGAGCCGGTCAACATCGGAGAGCTCGTCTTCACACTGACCCGCAGCATCACCTACAGGGCCGCCTTCGGTTCCAAATCGAAAGACGAACAGGAAGAGTTCGTGACCATCCTGCAAGAATTCTCCAAGCTCATGGGCGACTTCAACATCGCCGACTTCATTCCCCCGTGGCTCCGGTGGCTCGACCCACAAGGGTTCCTCAAGCGCCTCGCCAAGGCTCGCGGCTCCCTCGACCGTTACATAGATAAAATCATAGACGAACACATGATCAAACGTAAAGAAGGCCGCGTCCTAGACCAGTCCGCCGATATGGTTGACGATTTGCTCGCTTTCCTCGACGATGGACAGTCCCCCACCGCCGGAGGCGGTTACTCCGATGACCTCCAAGTGTCCCTCAAGCTCACCAGGGATAACATCAAAGCCATGATCATGGTAGGTACATAATATCTTGTAGTATGGGATTTTTTATTTGTTGGGTAAGCAAATACGTGCCAATATAGGGAGATGGTAGAAAAGAACGTGTATGACATGGATGTATTTTGAATATTACAGGACGTGATGTTTGGGGGAACGGAGACGGTGGCGTCGGCGATCGAGTGGGCGATGGCGGAGCTGATGAAGAGGCCGGAGGAGTTAAGGAAGGTGCAAGCGGAGCTGGAAGAGGTGGTGGGGTTGGACCGATTGGTCCAGGAGGGGGACCTGGAGAAGCTACCGTACCTGAAATGCGCGATGAAGGAGACGCTGCGGCTGCACCCACCGATCCCGCTTCTCCTCCACGAGACGGCGGAGGACTCGGAGATAGCCGGCTACTTCGTCCCCCGCGGCTGCCGCGTGTCCGTCGACGCGTGGGCCATAGGGCGGGATCCGACGGCGTGGACCGACCCTGACGCTTTCGACCCGGCTCGGTTCGCGAAGGAGAGCGCACCGGACTTCAGGGGCAACTTCTTCGAACTCATCCCCTTCGGCTCCGGCCGGCGGTCCTGCCCCGGCATGCAGCTCGGCCTCTACGCTCTCGAGCTCGCTGTCGCCTCCCTCTGCCATTCCTTCCACTGGGACCTACCTAATGGAATGAAGGCCGTCGATCTCGACATGAGCGACGTGTTTGGCCTCACTGCGCCCCGGGCCCACCGACTCATCGCCGTCCCCACCCCACGCCTCCGCGTTCCCCCCTGCTGAGAGTCCACCCATGCACCCAGCGCGACGGCTCTGATTTAATCCCCGGTGATTCTATAAAGTGAAAATATATTTAATTTTTTTTCCATAGAAGATTGGGTTTTTAAGATATTTTTAATGACGTTGTGTCAATTTGTATACTGTACATTTTAAGGCAAGAGCGCATGCATGCGAACTCTGGAAGTGTTGAGATAAATAATAAAAATAATTTTCATTTAATGTACCAACATTATAACTACTTGAGTTAGTTGGATTTTGCTTGGATTTTAGTGATCGACTTTGGAAAATAAATAAATTATTTTTTTCCCAAATAATCTTAGGAAAATTGAAAATAAAAAAAACCCATTGTTAATAATATTGTTTCTTGTTGAAGGTGGGAATGTTAGATAAGGTTAGAGAGGAGATTGCTTCCTTGGGAGGCCAGCTCCACACCTAATGCTAGACGCACATGTATATGTTAATCTAAGTCCTTAAAAATATAAAAAAATAAATTTTTTATAAAATCTTTTTTCTAGAGGATGAACTCTACATCAATGGTTTAGATTAACAAATATGTGAGATAGGTATGTGGGCAAAGTGCAACTAGCATTATTCTACATTTAATCAAATGGAACATCTAAAACGGATGTATACTAAAATTATTTTGTATTAAAAACGTGTCGAGCCAATTGAACCAGAGAAACATCTGAGTTGTACGTACATGCTAGCCGATAGGTAAATTGTCACCTCTAAGTAACTCAATGGACAAACCAAACTCACCTGAAAAACATTCATGCCTTATCTTTTATTTTTGTTTAGGGTGTGGGAAGGGAGGACTCAAAGTTGACCAACCTCAACTATTTGACTGCTAATTTTAAAAAGACACCCCCTCCATTTGATTCACACAAGTGAAAAGATTATATCAAGGGGCAAGGAAGCTTTAAGATTTGAGTGATGCCTAGTTGTTCTCTGCAATTGTTTGTAAGGGTTAACAAAATCAAAGCAATATATTAACAGAGTTTTATTACAGTTCTAGTTCTTATATTATTTTTTATGGGGAGGAGGGACCTAAAACTCACATCAATGTGAGACCAACAAAGAAATGATGCAGTGTAACACGCGTGGACTTCTGCAAAAGGGGGGCCGGTAACTGGTAGTGCTTTGTTATCTCGTTATCACCACCAATATGTACAGTTGGGAAGCATATTTTCCACAGTAAGGTCCCCCCCTCCCTTAGTCTTTATATGATATCCGATAAAAATATTTGCAGCCACAATTTATTTGATAGTCTTAACGTACCAAATTCATGGAAATGTAAGATAAAAATGGTAAAATTTTGACCTACCTTTCTCTGCAAACCATAACACGAGTCACTTTTGTTTGGTTTCTGGCAGAAGGATCGAGCATCCCACTCGTCGAAATAAAGACAAGAAGCCAATACGGAAGAGGTGTTCTCATATATAAAACGATATAAGATTGCTACCCGTAACAGTCTTAATAGGATTCGGAGAAGATTTCTTTTCAGACCAACAGCAAGTTTAATTCGTAGCCATAGGCGACTTTTTTTTTCTCTACAAGGAACCCATGAATCAGGAAAAAGGTTGGCCTTTTTCCAATTGTAATGGGTACTAGAAAGCAAAGAATTCTCTCCCCATATGTTGCTACTGTATCATTGTGACCCTCTCTCTCTCTCTCTCTCTCAAAAACTCACGAATGACAAGTGATAGCTTGATATGCTTCATGTCTTGAGTTATCTCGGCTTAAAAAAGACAAAAGAAAAAAATGAATGTGATATTATAAATTAGATCCAAAATATGATATGCAACTTTGGATATTTGCAATGATACATGGACCATAACTAGCCAATTCGAAGGGCCATTTTTAGTACTCATCATCAGGCAGGCACGTCGAGGTGCACTTGACGTCCAGAATGGGACTTACCTTTTGTAATCTTGTTCTTCTTCCATGGAGAAAGCAGGATTCCGCACTAGTCAGTAGGGGACCTCTATGTTGCTTTCATGGAAAGTGGATCTCATATATTCAGAGTGATCCGCTACGACAAAGAATTCTTTCCTAATTCGGACACGTTTGGCTAAGCTCTATTCTTTGGATAATAGATGTGTTTGGGTACATTTACAGCTTTTAGATAAATCCTTTTTGAAAGAGGAGACTCAGTGCTTGAAAGCTCTTAAAGTAAATTTTTCCATGCAAAGAGATAAATCTTTTAGAGAGTTATCTCAAGGGTTGTAGTGCCAAACGCTGCTTCATGAATTAGTCCTCTTCCAAGTTCTCGTAGGGTTCTAAACTGCCTCAAACCATTTTACTTTCAAGAATAACAATGAAGGGTGTTCTAAAATTTCATCTATTTCAAGGTATTTTTAGATTTTTCTGGAATCCATCAATGAAAACTATAGTGTTTCTCATAAAAAAAAAATGTCCTTACAGGAGAGAGATTCATCAATGGGAGAAAATGAATAATACTTCTATTGGACAATCGTCAAACCTGGCCTGCTCAGAGGCCAGTGGACTTGTTTCACAAAATGATTCATGAAAACGATTTCATTGCCCACCATCAAAAGGAAGACTGCAAGTCCAACAAGTTGGTGCCATGGACTGGAAACCAGAAACTGGAAGGGTATATCATTTATAAGTTATGCCTACTCTTCCAACAAGTAGTACGTAAGTAGATCAAAGAAACCCGCAATTCCAAGAAGTTGGTGCCAAGGACTTAGAAACCTGCAATTCCAGGAATTAATAATGTTCATGGAGCATGAAGGTTGCTGCAGAAAATGACAGATCATGTAGAATTCAGACGATTGCAGGAAGCAGTTGTTGGTCAGATTCAAGGTCAAGAGACGTTGCAATTGTAGAGGCCCAACTTATAACCAACTAGAACCTGTAGATATAAAAAAATGAAATAGATAATGTATACGGAATTAATACAATTGTAAATCAAGTCATAATCTCAATAGTCATTCTCACAAACTAGATACTGATATCTTCGTCTAATTTAATAAAAAAAAATCTTGGTGGAGAGCGTAAATCAGCTCAACATCCCTAATTTCCAATGTCTAATTTGAAGTACGAGAAAACAAACTTAACAATAGAATTTGAATTGAAAACACGCACTGAAATAGATCAAAGAAACAAAAAGACACAAATGACATCTGTTTCCCCTTATCATCTGAAGGGCATGCATGGGCTGCGGCGGATATATGCATGGTGAGACACACACAGGAATGCCTACTCGCTACCACTAATTGCACTTTTCGGCACCTTACAAACGACCACAATCCGGCTCTTAAACCCTAGTAAGAACCTGCAAAACCTGGTCAGCTATTATAACATAATAAAAATGAATATGAAATGAAGTGGTCAAATGTCTATTTACACTCCAGAGAAAGCTCTAACAATATTGGGACCAATTAGTTTTAACTAATATTAAAACAAATTGGGTTCAACATTATAATAGCTATTAGAAGAATGGATTTTGCGATATGTAGTTGGTCTTCCCATCTATTCCGATCATCCCCCTCAATGTTAATGAGAAGCGTTTATTTTGATTAAACTAAATAGTAGAGAATTCAAACCAAGTTTTCACCTTTTCGACCTCTCCTCCTGATTTATTTATTTTGTGAATATAAATCATCATGAAGCTAATTTCAGTGTCCAAAAAATAAAACAGGGTTTGTAATGAAAATAAAAGTTTTGTCAATTGCAACAACCACGAACACAAATTACATCCGTTGATCAAACATTTGGACACTCGAGTTGATGATAATTAGGATAACGAAAAACTAAACAAACGTCCGAAAAACACTGAAAAACCTCATTTACTACTAGCAACTGCCAATTTGCGATATTCATGCTTAACTTTTAATACTTGCTCTTCTTCTCCTTTCCCATCATTCATTCATTTGACTCAAACAATTAATTTAGGGATTAGGCTCTGAGTTTACAAGTGATAAAATGAGGTTCTGCCTTTTCTCATTGATTCAACGTGATACATATACAAGAGGCAAAACAATAGTTGCCTAAAATGCCCCATGATTCACGGCATTAGTTTTGGAATTATAAAACAAAACAATCACCCATATATATCCTATCCTGGAATCTAGGAATAAAATCTCACCCATGATTCACGGCAAAGTGGCAGCTGTAGTAATCATTGGTCGCCATTTTAAGCGCCCACAAAGCAATTTGACAGGTTGTTTCTTCCTGCTTATTTATTACAGTACAAATAAAAAACTTGACATAAAAAATATACATATATGCTAAAACTTACCGTGCAGGTCACTGTTTGTTCTTGAACTACATTTTTTTCTAAGTCTGTCTGGCAACACCTCTTGCCGGATCCATCAGCATCAAATTTAGTTGGCAACAAATACACATAATTTTGAAGATCTTTGGCATTTAACTTGTATATACCTATGCCCATTTGTGTGCTAATAGCAACTTTAGAATGCATGCCAATATGTATTAGTATTGCAATATTTGCGGACACACTCAACTTCATGCAATATACTATCGGTGAAAAATTTCGAAGAAAATCTTGAAAGATATTGGTAAGTATGTATCTTAAAAAGATTAACCTTGTAAAATGCTTAAATATAATAATAAACTTAATTTTTAAGTTCTTAAAAATGTTATAGTCGCCCGAGAAGCAAATGATGACATTGGTACCGACTTACACTATTTTGATGTTATTGTCTTCAATGGAAGGCCAGAGGCACTTGCGGTTAGGATCGACAGCTTCACAGTGTGGTATAACATAGTGCGTTGTCACCTTGTTGTCAGCTCAACATAGCCTTCACTAAGAGGCACGCAAACTGTAATTGTTCCACTTAGGGTCATCAAGATAGCCTGCAGAATAACAACAAAAAGACTACTTTCAAAAAGATTACTTCGTAGCTGCTTGGTTTGCTTTTTTTTTTTTTGTGACATGTTGGGGAAAAACTTTGTTTTCATTATTCTGAAAGGAAAAATCTTGGGTCGTCGTTTGATTACATTACTTCATAGCTGCTCGATTTGCATTTTTTTGTTAGTAATTTGTTAAGAAAAATCTTAGTTTTTCATAGCTGCTTGGGTTGCATGTTTTTTTTTTTTCATTTGTGACATGATAGAAAAAATCTTAGCTTTCATTATTTTGAAAGGTAACATATTAGGTGGTCATCTGATAACATTACCTCTTTGTTGCTTGGTTTGCAGTTTTTTTTTTTTTTTTTTTTTTGTGATATGTTAGGAAAATCTTAGTTTTCATTATTCTAAAAGGGAAAATCTTAGGTGGTTTTTTGATAACTTTACTTTATAGCTGCTCGGTTTGCATTTTTTTTTTTTTTTTTGTGTCTGTGACATGTTAGGAAAAATCTTGGGTGTTAGTTTGCTGCCATTGGATTAATAGGTTGTGAAGGTGCTGAAAAATTAAAAATTGACAATCTTGGGTGTTAATTAGTTCGCTAATTTGACCTATGACTAATAGGGCAACTCTTCTCAAGGGAAGCTCGTCTCAAGTATAATCTCAAATTAAAAATGAAAATTAAAAAAGGAAAGAAATAGCATCATTAAAATTTTCAGAACTGAAGTCTCAAAAAATTTCATAATATCTACAAAATAATCTACAGGTGTTCAATAAGACTCACTCTCTATTAACTACACGAGGGTAAGTGTAATAAAGTTTCTGTAATTTTCTATTGCAAGTTTAAAATCCCATAAAACTCTACGGCGTGATCTTGTTCCTGCAAATAAATTATAATATAAATAAATTTTTAAGAAAATTTAAAATAATAAATTTTCTTAAAAAAGAAACCTGCAAATTGGTTAAATGAAAATTATCTCGCAAGTTTAAAATAAGGAATATCTCAGAGAATATGGCAAAGATAATATAGTAAGTCGATTTTAAAATTAAAAGTAGGGCAATTGGTCTGCCTAAAAAAAAAATTTCCTAAAACACTATAGTTCAAAGGCCACATTGGACTGCCGAGATGTATCTCCATAAGAATACATACAAAAAAAAAAACAACAAATATCATTTGTTTGAGACCTAAAGAGAAAAATAAACAGCACGGCCAAAAATAAATTCACAATCTATAACCAACATGGTGAAATGAGACAAGAAACAATTAATCTTGTTTAAAACAAAAAACAAGCGGCAGAAAAAGTTTTGAAAAATGCAGCTACCTAAAGTATATCTTTTCTAAAATTAAGAATATTACATCATTTTTAACCCCGCATGTCATTTCTGAGTCCACACCAATAATCATGAATCATTCCGATTTTATGAGCTTATCTTGGAATAGATATCCAAATAATTCACATTACTTTTCTTAAATTTTCTATTGTCTAAAAGATATCTGCACATTTCTGACACGTGTTTATAGGGGAAACATGCCATATAGCAAATTTAAAAATGAAGACTTTAATATGTAAGAGCCCATAGAAACTCTAAACTTTGGATCTGCTTCCTCAAAGAAGAAGCAGCATTCTTCAGTAAATCGCGTTTGCTCTTTTACCATGAAACGGCATCAATGGCTTCGAAAGGGCAAAAAGATATGCATCAACGGATTACGAGAAACACGGACGCAGCCAGTAGGCCAGATGATCGATTGGTCAAAATGGTATCGGCTATAGTTACGAAGTTAAAAAAGAAAAAATAAGTGTACATGAAACACTGAAAATACCCAAAATGTATCTGCAATTGGGAGTTTCATTTCTAAATCTGCTAAAGAACGAATGGCATCACATGATTTCGGCAGACAATGAACAACAAAAACAGCACATTCGTTAATTACGCTTCTCATTCAGTGTAGAAAATTAATTAGTAGCTAGGTACGTACGAACGATTTCATATATATACATCCGAGTATAAAAGATCTAAACACATGAAAAAGAGAAAAGACTGCAGCAAAAGAAAACAATTTCCCACCCATTCAGCAAGCTCAAAATACTCGTCTTTCACATGCACATCAAAGACTTTTTTTACAGTGAAGAAGAAAAAACTTTCAAAACAGAGAGACATACGCGAGAAAGAAAAAAAAAAGTACTTGGCCTGTCCAAAACCAAAAAAATCATTTTCCCACTCAAAAACGCCAAAGATTCTCTTCAGAAGGACTCGCCTGAGAGCTCTAACAAATGACATACCTTACGAATCATATCCAACGAATTCAAAAACCTCCAAATGCTTTCTCTTGTAGAAACGAGTGTTGCTCGCTGAGAACGAGAGAAAGGAAGGAGGAGGGGCCTCGACAAGATCCTCCCCCGGGCTTCACTTCACTGCCTCCCTGAAAAATCCGCCATGACTCTCGAAACTCGTGAATAGGCCGTTCATCTCATTTTACTACTTGCAACTGCCAATTTGCCATTTTCTTGCTTAAATTTTAATATTTGCTCTTCTCCTTTCCCATCATTCGTTCGTTAGCCTCAAACAATTAATTGAGTGATTAGGCTTTGAGTCTACAAGCATAAAGCTATAGCCATGAAAAAGTTTCCATCAGAAATAAAAATCGCAAAATTCGCATTCAATAATTTACTGCAAGAAGCAGTTGGCTCAATCCTCCACTTTTTCTCTTTTAAGTACTCTCACTGATCTCATTTATCACATCCAAATATTTTGAGGAGGTAACATGCTAATGCTTCTGCTGGCCCTCCCCTAATGCGTATCATTTATAACATCTGCCTACTGAGACAAACTATGAAACTGGATGGGTATCATTTATAACTTGTGCCTATCTACTGAGACAGACTATGAAATTGGATGGACATATAAAGGTGAAAATCCTATATATGCCTAAATTTTTGTTCTAATAGAATGACCCACCGGGTATATTAATGACAAAAATACATAAGACTATCATCCAAAAATCTCGAATCCCAAAACCCAATCCAATAATCGGTCTTGGATGATCTCAGCTGACTCAAGAAAAAAGAAAAGATGAATGCAATATATATTGCCAACAGCTTCAAAATCAGATATGTAACAATCGATATATAAAATAAAGGGACCCTTCCTGTAATTGTTACTTTATTATTAAAAAAAGAGCGGTGATATAAGTACTATAGGTTTTTTATTCCAAGACTTTACATCGAGGCGCGTCCACATTGCAGTTTAGTAAGAGATAAACTCGGAGATAAAATCTGCAAGATTTTAATTTTGTAATAAAATATTATCAACCTATTTTATAGGTAAACCTTAAACCCTAGATTTTATCTAATTTAGACCGCCAACTATGCAGCCATGTCAAGATGTAAAACTTCGAAGTAAAATCAAGTACTGTTATCATTTTTCTTAAAAAAATCTGATTGCAATATAGATTATTTGGCGAACTTGAAAATCTGACATGTAACAGTAGATATCTAAAATACAGGGACCACATTAGCCGATTTGAAGGGCCATTTTAGTATTCATCATCAGGAGGGCTTCTGGGCCTTCACTTGTGCCCAAAATGGGACTTCCTTTTTTCCGTTCATCTTTTGTGAATAAAAAGCAGGATTCCCTCGCTGGTCAGTTGGGGACCTCTCTATGTTCCTTACATATATAGTTGATCCCACATTAGATTGAACCCCTAAGACGAGTTTCCACTGTTTTACATGACTGCCATAGGGTTAGCTGAAAATAATTTCATTCTTCTTCTGGAGAGGCAATAAGTATAAAAATTGAATTATTCCTCTCCCAAGTTCGAATGTCATAAGTTTAGATCACCCGGTCACAAATAACAGGAAAGTAAAAGTTCTGTTTTCTTTTTCTTAATCAAGTCTCTCACAAATGGAAAATTAATTGCCCCAAATAGAAATGAATGAATTAGTTAAAAATGACTTACATATTGGACTAATATAAGTTTTGTCACATAAGCATGAGTTAGAAGTGATGTAGGATGACAATATTCAAATACATTATTGTCATCCAATACCCACAAAAAAATGGACCTGATGGAATTTAGTTTTCCCAGTTTTTGGCTTAACTCAAGAAAGAATATGTCACTTCCAAATTCGAACTAAGGCTAACCCAAAAGCTCCCATTGAGATAAGCGTACCAATACAGTATTTTATCACCTCATACTTCGCAGCTTCTAGTTGAGCTCTCAATGAGTGGATTTCCTGAGAAAATTAAAAGATCTAATAACTTGACTAAAATACCTTTCACTTATAAATGAAGTAATTGCTCGCTAATTTATATTAAAAAAATCTACAGTAATATAAATCTTACCCTATCAAGTTTGCTATTAATATTTGTAGTTTCTCCACTCTGATTGGCAAGCTCATCCCGTAGACGCCTGCAAATCATAACGGTTCAAATAAATGACATACCGAAAAAAAAAAACGAAAAATGTCTGTCTTGATCATAATTGAAGCCCCAGCATATGAAAACAATCATTATTATCCATCAAAAAAGTATTGCCTTTACTTACCCCTGGTATTATCCATCGAAAAAGTATTGCCTTTACTTACCCCCGGTATTATCCATCAAATAAGTATTGCTTTTACTTACCCCCGGTATTATCCATCAAAAAAGTATTGCCTTTACTTACCCCCGGTATTATCCATCAAATAAGTATTGTCTTTACTTACCCCCTTTCAAGATTTAGATCCAAACGCAGACCCGCAGTAACTTTGTCAACTTCATACCTTTGTCCAAAGAAAAAAGAAAGATTTAACAAAAAGAGTGCCAGAAATCCCTGAAATAATTTTGTTACTTAGATACAGAAGTAAGATTAAACCTCAATTCACTGCGCATCTTTTCAATATCGTTTCGTAGTTTCTCAGTCTCACTTTTCAACAATGAAAAATGGTGCTCCTAAAACAAAAACAAATAAAATTAACAAATCTTTTGAAATGTTAGTCTTGCAAACATGACAAGTTCAAGACTGTTTCTATTTCATTTTCAGTATAAAAACCTTGAACCAACAACACGGGAGCAGTGGACCACACAACAGTTTTGTCTCACTCATAATTAATCATACACAAAACATTCAAAGGCATAAAAAAAACAATAAACTTTCAAAAAGTTATAGCCAAACATAACCTCCAACTGAATAAAGCAATAAAAGATTCAAATGCAGGCATGAAGTGTTTTGAGTACACAACTAATAAACGAAGATTTCCAGAACAAAATACAAAAGTTTGATCATACCAAGCAAAACCTAGAACCCTCTTTCAATTAAATACCTTTTTAAGAATAAATCATTCTTTTTATGAGTAAAAGTTCAAATTTCACTGCAATCAAGGAAAAGACAATAGCAAAAATACAGATCAAATAAGGAGACAATGAAGAAATTCAAAAAACTTTGCTACCATTTCCAAGGAAATTTTTAATTTTTCTCAAGACTTCAAATAGCATATAATTTCTAAAATTTTCTAAAATTTTAATACTTTTGGAAAGTTTCTGGAATCTCTAGCATTTTCTAGGAATGATAAGGAATTTGGTGGCACAAATTTCGATTTTCAGGATGTTGGAGACTTTTTTAAAAGTTTTATAGAATTGTCTACAGTTCTCAGATTTCTTTCTGAATTTTCCAGGTTATTTAATGAAAAAGGAAATTCAAGAAAAACCTTTGGAGAAAGTAAATTTCTTCAAAACACTGTCCACACAATGTTGCTAAAAAAAGATTTGCTGGAAATAATTTTCTTCAGACAGGATTTAAACCAGAAAAAAAACTTTGAGAAAACAGTTAGAGAAAAAATTCCTTTATACTTATTTATCGAAAGCAACCCATAAATGGTAGGGACTCAATATAGGTGAGCTTGTAGAAAGTGACCCTGTCTTCAACAGTGTTTTTAGGAGAAAAATGAGAAGAGGCCACGCTAGCAATTACCCTCCAATTGGCTACATGCCAAGTAGAGGAGGAGGCCAAACTGGCTACTCCTCCAATGTTCTGCAGATGAATTATTGGTCAGGTCAGGCTTCTAATATCCTCTTGCCCTCGATCCCTTAGGCCTTAAGTCTCCAGCAAGAAGAATGACAGAATCTTTTTTTTATTATTCATTTTTTTTGGGAGAATGCTGAAGCTAAAATTTGACAAATAAACATATTTCTGTTCTTGCTACTTATAGGGGACTCTAATGCTAAGTATTGATTTGGAGTCTGTTTACCCTTTCAACATTGCAACTAAATGGAAGAGCAGTTAAAAGGCTCTTATCCAAGTCCTTCATGCAGACAAGCAGCACTGATTTGCTGCCCTCTTTTGAAGTTCTAAGATTATTATCAACTTGACTTTAAGGAAACTCCAACAAGCTCCTTGCACTTATTGAATAAACTAAAAGATACTTCAAGCAACTTGGTCATAACTTCGGATGTACAAAACCACTAAATAGCACTGTGTATTCGTTACCATGAAAAAATGTGGCCCGCAAAGATCTAACTGAAAGCAATTTCTTCCCAATGGATGGATGACGGTTTTCTTAATTTTTTGGGTATATTTTAACATCTTGCTAGTCCTTTCATTGCATTAATCTGTTGTTTCTATATTTTTTGAGAAGACTCTTAGTACAAACTCAATGCCTTGACAAAGAAAAAGAGAAAGAACTATCAAACACTGCAGAGGTTTTGCATCTTAACAAATCTAAGGGTCTCTTCAGCCGACACCATAATCACATAGGAAGGTTTCTCATTTAAGGTCTTGGGTTTAAATCCCACTAATGAGCAAGGATGGTGTCTGCTTCTTTAATCCAGAGTTAATTAAAAAAACTAACAGATCCAAGGATAACATGAAGCGAAGCTAGAAATATTTCACTAGCTGCAACGCTGAATTTTCGAAGCAACTCTCATGCTCTTTACACAACAATAGACGGAGGAAGCAACTTGTTGCTTATCATTGGATGGTCAAATTGAAGCCAAATGCAGAAAGGGCAAAACCATAAAAATGACATCACACCATCCATGTTTTCTAGTTTGGACTCAAGGGAAAGAAGTAACATCCATGAAAGAGCAGTACACTAGATAAGGGAATACTGAGATGAACATGTGTAAAACAACAAGCAAAATGAACTGATGACAAAATTTTGTAGTGTCTAGATTGAGAAACTAGGTGTACAGAAAGTCTCCAAATGACAGTTATGGAAGTATCAATTTTGCAGATTGCCAATAACATGTTGGTAATAAAAAAACACTTAATGCATTGTACTTTCCCTAATATAATAGTTCAGAAGAAAACAACCATGATACCATAATTTAGAAGGCTAAACCATGTAATATTGGAAACCAAATTCTAATACAGAACTTCACAGTAGAAACACAATTTTATACAATTCCCAACTAATTGCAATATCATTTACTACAATAGTCCCAAAATTACCTACAATATTTACACATGCCACAAGCAAAATACATTCACCAATTAAAGTTATTTCCATACTTCTTAAATAAGATAAAAAAAGGATGGATTTCAAGAATTCCTTTTTTTCTTTGAAAATGGAGTTTCAGACAGCAGTAAGAGGATAACTACACATCACACATGCCATTAGGAGTATCATACCTGAGAATTTTTTACTTCTGATTTGAACTTTGAAAGGTTCGCTTCTTGGACCATTTCAATCTACAATAAGAAAAAACAAACAGTTTTTATCTAATGAGGCAAGATATTGTTGATAGAATAAAAGAAACTCAAATGACATATTCAAAAGTTAATTTGTAATGTTTAATACACAACAAAAAATAAAAGAAACACAAATGACATAGGTATACCCGTTGCATTTCACCCTTTGTTATGAAGGACTGGGCAACAATTTCTAGACTATCATTCAAGACCTCTGTTATAGCTCCAGTAATAACTTCGGCTTGTTTTGATGGTATCCCCTGAGCTTCCAATCTTCTAACCTAAAGTTTGGTGTTGATTCAGAAAAGTTGTCTACATTACATGAATTAAAAAACACAAACAATGAAAATTTTACTAGATAAATTACCAAAGCTAAAGTGTCAACAAGAAAAGCTCGTTTTCCATTTTTAGCTATATCTGCCAAGGTCCTGAAATCACATCTAGCATAAGGGGGATTTGAATGTGATAAATAAGTAGAAGACCGGATGATGTTGCTCTCTATCAATTGATTCACCCTAGAAGCACCGCCAAGTTGTGTAACAACCAACCGTCTGTAAATAGAAGCTGCCATTTACCACAACCCAAATAGTCTTATAAGCAACCTGCAACACAAAGGAAATGAATCATCAACTCAAGGATTGTTAAACAATCACAACCATCTGTCAAGTCAATTGTTCAGATAGTTTTATATCCATGTATACTCTTCTTTTATTCTCCCTATGTGAAGTAAAGGAAACAAAAAACAAGTTTCCCGAACCACTCTTGTTTCTCATTTTCGTTTGAAAAATGGTATATTAATAGTTTATAGAAGTGATGTACGGATTCTAAACAACAAATAGACTTATTTTCGTTTTGAAATGTTCATGCCGCTTTCCATTCATTGACTTGCAAGCAAAGAATAAAGATGAATGAAAAAATCATAACAAAAATCTCTTTCTGGCATTTGTGGTGTTCGGCCTCTGGCCGAAATTCAAAGAAATGAATCACTTCACCTTAAAACAGCTTAATACAATAACAGACCTATGCTGAAATTAAGAAAAAACAAACTAATTCAGAAGGTAAACAAACGTTAACAGTTACAGGACAAGGACAATGACTAAGAGACTTCCCACGGGTAAAATGTCCGACTGTATAGGAAAAAGAAAAAAGAAAAAAGAAGAAAAGAATCACAGAAAGCGAAATCGGTTACCTCCTCCAGCAATAACAATAGCAACAATGACAATAGGAAGAAAAGCACACCTCCAATCTTGCGGTACAATAATTCGTGCCAACTCGAATGTAGACGACAGATACACAGAGACGCACCCTAAACGGAATCGACTCCGGTTCCTTCCTTGTCAATCCCAGCTCCGACCAAGAACGGAAACAAGAGGAAAAGAAATCAGCAACACTTTCGCAGATAATAACCTAGCCGTACACGAAAAAAGCCGTCCTTGACGGGTTACGCCGTCCCCTTCGTTTCGCTTACGCAGGTGCGGCGAAGTTCAAGGTGCCTTCGCAAGTCGTCAAATTCTCGTCTCGAGTCTTCAGAAACATCCGATGCCACCTTCTTTACGCTGGGCCTGCTAATTCGTTATTGGAGGCGGATGAAGTCTAGCTTAAACTTGGAAGAGAGCCATGTAAATACGAACGTGTGCGGATTCAGAATATTTTTATTAAATGATTCGCTAATTTCGTTAAGTTATTTTATAATTTACATAATATTATATATATTAAGTATTAATTTCTCTATCAGACAATTGAAATCTTAGAAATTAGAAAAGATAATTGAACATAATGGAATGATAAAAAATAAGTAATATAAAATATATGTAATTATGAGATTTATAATATTACAAACACAGAGCTTAAAAATAGAGAATTCTAATTTAGCACAAAATTTTAAAAGGAATATTGCGAAATTTTTTAAGAAAAACTGGAATAAATAGAGTTATATATCAGCTATTTCTACTATGATATAGTATAAAATATTAAAAATACAATAACATGTTTTAAAGTAATGCTTTGCTTCTAAGTTCGGTCCAAGTAAAAACTCCGGCGTGCGCACGGGCAGTGCAACATAACCGATTTCCCGCCCTTTTCATCGAGACGCCGCCTCGGGTTTTCGCGCCAAGTTCGATTTGAAGAGAATTTTTTTCTTTAAGCAATGGATGCTGCAGAAGGGGATGATGATGAGTTTGGATTCTCCAGAAACTACTTTCTAGCGAAGGAACTGGGTGCTTCTGGAAAGAAATCAAGCAAGAAATTGTCTGATATTAATCAGGTGGATGAACAGGTAGGTGGTGACCTAATTGCTTTCTCAAATTTGCAGGCTTTTAGTTTTAATTATTTTTTTTATTGTCGGTGTGTTTTCTTGGCGGAGGCACAATGACCTGCCTTAACTTTAATATTTATGCCGATTCTAGATCACGCTGGTGTCAAGTGATATTTTCCTAAGGTTTTGGAAGAGTAGAAACCCCTTTACTACGGAGGGGCACTTTATCCTGCTCACAAACCCCCAAGCCTACAATAGCAAGAGGTGTCTCATGGAAAAATAGTTAAGTTACCTTGTAGGTTCAACATCTACCTGCTTTTGTCAAGGAGTTAATAATTGGTCAGATTTTTCCGATCTGTGACTTTTAGCATAGCAATCCAATATATGACTCTTAGTTCAATTTAGTCTGTGATTAATCATACCCTAACTTTAGTGACTCATGTGTTAGTCTTAGTCCATGTTTCCTTATCAATATTTCAGGGTTGACCCTCCATGAAAAATAGGTTATTCGATTAAGGATATATTTCTAGTTTACTTAAAGGGATAATAATCTCTTGGTCGGTAGCATGTAAACTGTATTGCTATAAGAGCCCTGCAACTTTTGTAGATTAGGCATGACACTTCTACGGTAATAGGAGCTTTGCAGTTCACATACCCTTGGCATCTCACTGTTTATTGCTCCAGGGACATGTGTGCTATTTACATATTAGTCGATCTATGTTAAAATGTCAATCATGTTTTCTCCTGCTTTCAAAACTCTCTTGATCAACTCTTTGTGAATTATTTTAACATATGAGCCTGTTTTTATCTAATTCTGCAAACATTTTGTTGAGGTAAATTATTTCTTGACAGGAACTGAGAGCTGCTGTGTTTGAAACAGTTGTTAAACATGAGAAAGAGATATCGTTGTTGATGAACAGTTACAAAGAGTTATATCCTAAATGGCTTTTCGAGCTAAGGTCTGTTTTCTGCTTCCTTGAGATTTATTGGCGAAACACTGCAGATGTTGGGTAAATAGTTCATTTCTGTTTTTTCACGTGTTCTGTATTTTCAGTCAAGTTATTTTATTCTTCCATCAAAATTATGATGAGAGGTTGACAACGGTCACATTAAGCAACTCCTTTAAGTTGAACTTTCAGATTTTTATAATTGTTTTGGTACATAAAAGAATGATGCACACTAGCAAAAACAAGTCATGGATTCAGGTTGTGTCAGATGAATTCAACTGAAAGTAAAAATGATCTTTAAAACAGTTCATGTCAGTTTTCTAGACATGTATAGCACTTGAGAACAAAAGTGAGAAAAAAAGTTATATTTTGTTTCTATACAATAATTAAATTACAACTTTCAAAAGAAAATTATCTAAAAATCACTCAAAACCCCATTTCCAGCCTATCTGGTGTGTGATGATGGATTTGGTAATGATTGTGTTAAAGATGGATCTAGTCGGCATGTAAGTTAACATTCTAGTCTTCTGAAAAGCATGCATTTTATCAGGTACAATTTGTTCTATGTGCTATTATGTATTTCTTTTCTATTACTTATGTTTCTACATTGCGCTTTTATATGGTCAATTGTGAAAGTTAACAGTCTTATTTTAGGTGCGGCTTTGGACTTCTGACATATGGCTTTGGATCGAAAAAGCTTTTACTCGAAGATTTTGCTACATCTGCTTTGACTGAGTATGGTGTTGTAGTGATCAACGGTTACCTTCCATCAATTAATATAAACCAGGTATGTGGCTGTTGACTTATATTCAGCAATAATCTGGAATCCACTTTTCTTTGAATTCATTTCACCTGATTTAGCTTCGGCTAATAAGTGATGTCAAAATTATGATGTATTATCAGCACAAAAGTTGGAGTTAAAAGCATAAAAGATCACGTCAGATTTAGGATTAAAGACACGGCAAGAGAGCCCTTTGTGCTTCATTTTCATGCACATATTTCCGTTTGCTGCTTGTCCATGCTTATGGTTACTTCTTTAAGAAAAATTATCTTGGAGTGGTGCTCGAATATGTACTGGGCTAATATGCCTTACACTTGTCAATTCTTTAACTATTGTGTTGCACATTTGTCTTATCGATTTTCCATCTTCTGATCTATTCAATGTCGTAGATCAGATTAGTTTTTTGTATTTTTTGTAGCTGACAGCACTCTCTGCTTCTATTTTGATAGTTGTCAAACACATTATTTGTGTTGAAACTAGTAGATCCAGTGCAAAGTTAATGGATTTACTAAGGTCGCTGTCTTTGGTCTTTCTGTTTTAGAACGTGGCATATTATCTTTCACAGAAGTCATTTCGTTATTCAGGATCTCTGGATCTTTATTGTATTTTCTTCTTAAAGAACCACCTGAAAAGCGCTTCTGTCTAGGTGCCTAAAGGATAAGTGCCTCTATACTATATAGAATAGGTTTTCTGTTGCAACATACAGGAAATTACCTGTAGGTGAGCCTCTCTGTATCATAGGATCCATACCTTGAGGTTTGAGCAGTGGCAAATGGGTAAAATAAAGTAAAATAGGCTTGAAGCTTTACTGGTTTTATTCTTTAAAAGACCACTTATAGAGCCTCTTCTCTGTAGGTGCCTACAGCATAGGTGTGCACTTTTCTATACTGAAAAGGTTTTTTGTTGTAATCTTCAGGAGAGCCTCTGTTTATCATTGGATCCATACTTCGAGATTTTTACAGTGACAAATGTGTAATAATGAAGTAAAACAGGCCTGAATCTTTACTGAATTTATTCTTTGAAAAACCACCTATAGGTACGCTCCTCTGTAGGTGTCTATAGGATAAGTGCCTTTTTTTATACATATTATCTAGTAGTAGTTCAATGAAGCAAATTCATTTTACTTTGAACTACTTCATCTGCTAGACTTCAAAAAGTAGTTGACTCACTAAACCAATACCATGCTGAGTGAACTCACAGGGGCCCAATAAGTGGCAGGACAGCTGGTGCAATTAAGCTACTTTTCACGAACCTTGTTCCTACTAATTCTCAAACTATGTTGGTGTCAACTTAATGATCCTCCCTCTGTTATCTCATTAGCTAACTTCATTGCTGGGTCAACCGTATGCAATATGGTATTATTTGTCTCTGGCCTGTGTATAAACCTACAGTAACAAGCCATTCCTGTGAGTGATCTATTGAGTCTCAACATGCCAAGCCATCTATTGCGTTTTACTCCTTGTCTTCCAATCAGCAAGTGTTTTTTTCTTGATTTTTTTTTCTATTCTGCTCTTTCCTTGTTCTGGTATGCATTAATCTGCATGTGCTTCATCTTCCATCCTCATCTCTGGTACTGCTGCTTTCTATTTCAACACTGCTCCAAATAGCTGGCAGATCTATCTAATATCTTGTAGAGTTTTGCCTTTAAGTTCATTGCATCCATCTAGCGCTATTAAGTCTGTTAGCTGCTTGGGAAAGCACCTTTTTCAATTGTCTTAAGATTTAACATACTGGAAACTCACATTTATAAATTGAAAACATTCTTAATTTCCAGGATGTGATGTAAGTATTCCATGTGCAGGCTGTAATTGCCATGGCTGAACTTTTAATGGAACAGCAAAATATTAAACAACGTACTACCAAAATCAAAAAGCCTTTTGCTTCACAATCAAAGGAAGATCTTCTGTCCTTCTTGAATGGGTCTCATTCAAAAAATGGTGATTCTTTCATCTGCGTGATCATCCACAATATTGATGGACCTGGGCTACGTGATAGTGAATCTCAACAATATCTGGCTGAGATAGCAAGTTGTTCCTGTGTTCGTGTAGTAGCCTCTATTGACCATGTCAATGCACCCCTCTGTAAGTATTGAGTGTTTTTATTCTCTTATTCAAATTTGTAGATGATTCATACTCTAGATAAAAATTTCCAAATCTTAAGTAATCATTGGTACCTGGAAATTGTGAATATATATAATACTAATGAATCATTAGTTTCATGATTTTGGTTTCTTACTATTTTTGGTTTCTTACCTGGAAACATAGCATGAACAAACCTCCACAAATAACTGCTCTTCTCATTTTAATGGACTATAAAAGGGAGAAGAAGTTGGTGATATTTTTTCATGTATTATCCTTTTTGCTAATAAGCTTTTTTTGCTATTTACTTTTTGTATAATACCTCAGTCATCTTTTGTTCTGTAGTGTGGGACAAGAAGAAGGTCCATACCCAGTTCGACTGGTGCTGGTATCACGTGCCCACCTTTGCACCTTATAAAGTAGAAGGCATCTTCTTTCCGTTAATCCTTGCAAACAGCGGGAGTAGCCAGAACGCAAAAACAGCATCTATTGTTCTCCAAAGCTTAACTCCAAATGCTCAAAGTGTTTTCAAAGTCCTTGCTGAATATCAACTTGCACACCCTGATGAAGAAGGTAGAGTAAACCATCTTGACTTTTGTGGGTTTTTTTTTTTTTGTTTTTTTGGAAAGTTGGCTTTTGTGGTTTATTATGTTTGGTCTGAAGCAAAGATCTCTTTTTGACAGGATTGCCACTCAATAAATTATACACAATGTGTCGGGAACGATTTATTGTTAGCAGCCAGTTGACACTAAATTCCCATTTGACGGAGTTTAAAGATCACGAAATGGTGAAGACTCGACGAAATGAGGATGGACAGGAGTGCCTCTATATTCCTTTCGCCTCTGAGGGGCTTGAAAAGGTGTTGGAAGAGCTTAGCTGAACCTTGGTCTTTCAATTTTGTTTTACTGAAGATAAACGCACAAGTTATACTAACCCATGTCTCAAATAATTCAATATCTTCAATATCTATTTGTGGTCGGTTTATATAGCAATGCATGAAACACGCTCCATCTTTTTGTTTTAGCTAATTGGCCTGATTTAGATGTTGTATAATCTCAAATGCGTCCGAGGATAAGGGCTACATGCAGCATCATACGTTTTGATTAACCAAAGAAACAAGCAAAGAAACCAGATAGAAAAGAAAGGGGCAAGGGCAAAATAATGCTTTCCCTGCTGGTTTGAACTGTTTCCATTACAACAAATGGCACCACCCGAGGCACGCACGACCAGCTCAAAGATACGAATTCTTTACCAAAGCCTTGTAAAAATGAACCAATTTGACCAGAGGGAAAAAGTCAGAAGCTTCCCTTAGCCTTGCCCGTAACTCATTATTGTCACATTATTATACAGTAACCAACAGTTCCAGACTTCTCCACTTCTTTGGCTACTTGGGTCGACCACGATAGGGGTAAAGCATGTCATCCACATAATCCTTGACATGGTTTCCCACTCGCTGCACATTCCGCGCTACACCCCACGCAATCAGACTAGCATTTCTTTTGAACCTGGCAAGTGAAACACCTCACATAACTCTCTCCTTTTGGATGGACTAAACAAACCGTGGATATGTAGATATCAAGTGCAATACACAACCACGTTTGGCTGCCTTACCTGGTCAGGAATTCCTCACCCACCGGGTGAGCCTTTGGTTTAGAGAAAGCATGCCCATCTGCAAATAACCAATGGGAATGAGCCACACGGATCCAAATGTGAGTATCTGAAAAATATATTCTTCAAAACACGTACAATATACGATGTTAGCACTTTGTTACTTAGGCATATTCTCTCCTCCACTACCCCCACCCCACCCTCCCAACAGCCATTTCACCAAAGGTAAAGCTCAATCTAGGATCCATTAAGCCAATTGCTGCTCACCAACAACATCCACAAGATCTGCCTCACCTCTGCTTTGTAAGAGAGGTTTCAAATTATTTTTATCTACAAGGGAAAGTTTCGAATGGAACCTCCTTTGTAAGGTTTTTTTTTTTCTTGGTTAAAGATTGAAATAGAAGATAGAAGTTCAGCGTGGCTAGGGGGATGGTGAGAACAAATGCCAACTAGTAAAGGGAAGACATTCAAAAGCATATGGTCTAAAACAAGCTAAAGTAATAAATAGCTTTATTTAAAAAATTTAGAAAGGATGGTCCTAGTCTCACATACCTTCTTTATTGTTAGCATGAGTATGAACACCATCAGCACTGGAAACTCTTCTATCTGCCAAAACCTGTTACCACCGGATATTACACAAAATTACAATGTTAAATAAGAAAAATGATGAAGTAAACAACAATAGTACCTGAAACTCTTGAAGGAACGAATTTTAATTATTTAAAAGAAACACCAAATTAGCTTAATTGCACTGGACCCTAATAAGCCTCAACAGAAACTATAGTTTACCATTAATGAAACACTCTAACAAGACTTTCAAGTACATATTTCAGTTGTCATACTAGTGTGAGCAATTGACTGTACACGTGAAGATATAACTAAGTATTTCTGGCTATAGCTTTTGTACTCAAAAGAAAAAAAAATCAGAATCAACAATTGCAATGCAGTGGATATCTCCCCCATACATGGTTGGGCATCCCATGAATATGAACCAATGTTATAAATTACAAATTCCTGGTGCCCTTAACGAAAATTTATCCTTTGTTAATAATTTACCATTAAGAGTCCCAAGAAACTCCAAAAATAAGAAAGCACTGCTTCCACTCTCTGGGAAATATATAACAAAACAAACTTTAAAAATTTCTCAAAACAAATAAAAAGAGTTTGTCTTTGCTTTAGTGAAGAAATAAAGACCACAGAAAGATAGAGTGATCCAAAGGAATGAAATGACCAAGGTAAACATACCACAGATAACACATCAAATCAATGCTAACTGTTGCATAAACTGAAATTAGGATGGTGAGAAGAAGATAACCTCAACGCCTACACAGAAGGGAAGTTCTGCTTTTGTTTTCTGCTGCTCTGTCAGACTGCCTTTGTTTTCAAAGAATACAGAATAACCAACACATAAATACTTGAAATCGGACAAGTTGCGACCTTCTTTAGAAGCCTCCATCTCAGATTCTCCCACTACATTAGGTCCAGGCACTGTTCACAGACAAAATAAAAACGTTGCATCATGAGGTTACAATAACTTTAGGCAGAAAAAGGAATATGAGAATATGTTCATTATATAAACAGATAGATTCATTTACAACAAAATAAGCCCAATCGGCTAAGTAAAAATAGGAAGAAAATAAACTTCTGGTCCCTCCATCTCTAGTTCTAGTAGGCAACAAATAGGTTTCAATCACAATTTTTTTGAAATAAAAAAAGAAAATAAGAGTAAAGAACAACTGAAAGAATTGACAATTTACTCAGAGCACAAAAGGAATCCAAGGACCATAAGTCCAATACTACCAGAAACATCCATTGTACCTACTAAAAAACACGATCAAACCAGAAGGAAGTAGAACCAAAAACAGACAAATACAGGCTCCCAGTTCAATGGTATGTAAATCTGTGCCACTAGGTATGTAAGAGCAAACCATCAAAAAGTGAAACACTCTCTAGCATGATTTGAGCCAAAGACTTCTGTATCTATCTTTTAAGCTTTCTTTTTGGCAAGGAAACTACATTTGAGCAAACTGTGACCTCAGATATAAAACCTGGACTAAACCTGCTAGTAGAAAACAGGTTCAAATGGACAATCCTTTGTCCAATTTTCAGGTCTATAAAAGCAATAGATAGGTCAAAAGCTGCCTGACTGCCAGGATCAGCCAAGTCTCCCTTGACAAACGTGTGGTGAAAAATGGGAGCAGACAGGTTCGGGAAGTGGCTCCTCTTTCATCTTCATTGCCATTCCACTAGGGATGCACCTTTCTGCCCATTCCTCTTTTCTGAAACAGAAATTAGTAATCCCACTCAGATTAAAATCATAAGCCCCTGCAGAAAAATCACTTTCCTGCTACTACACTATTTCCTGATTTAGTGCAAAATGACCTATATCAAAAGCTTGAATAACAATCCTTTCTTATCTCATTTTTTTATGAGAAAATTAACATCAAAGACAAGAACTGATGAAGAACCGATTACAAAAGTCGTACTAGTCTAACTATCAGAAATGCCGACACGGACGCCAACCTAATTCACGAGAAGGGGCCAACTGTAAGAAGTGAAAACCTGTATTGAGGTTCCTGGGGAGGCCAACGCAGCGGGGGCTCAGGCCATCGGATCTTAATATAGAGGAGTAATAGAGGCATCCTTTACAGGATTTAGCCTTGGGCGATTCGAATTCGGCAGTCGGGCGTTCGCCTATTTCATCTTCTTTCTCCATGCCTGTTCTCTTCTCTTTTCTCCCACTCTCGCTCTCTCGCTCCCTCGTATACTAGATATTGTATGTGATGCCTCTGAGAGAGTTTTTGGAGGGGAAGTCGACGCTGCTAGGACGTTCCAGGGCGGAAACAGAAACACATTCCCGATTCACCAAATCACCGCTGGCTCCAGTATGGGAGCTTTATCGAGAATTTTATGTTTTACGCAGGAAAGCCCAAGGGCCCATACATTAAAGGCCCCAAACAAAGGACGACAATCCAATGGCTTACTTCAAGGCCCAATAAACAAAATGCCCCACTTAAGGC
The DNA here is from genome assembly GCA_022405105.1 of Aristolochia contorta. Lineage (NCBI taxonomy): Eukaryota > Viridiplantae > Streptophyta > Magnoliopsida > Piperales > Aristolochiaceae > Aristolochia > Aristolochia contorta. Next base: position 15,834,559 of record CM039669.1, on the reverse strand, counting down.
CCAAATAACAAAGGCCCCATATGATGGCCCTACACGACTGCCCAAACAATAAAGGTCCCACACAAATGCCTAATTGATATCAAAGGCCACACTAGGAGGGAATCTCAAGAATCCCCACGTACATGTCTTCATGACATGATGGACCCTGCTATTGGGCTAAACGTACATATAGGCCTTATTCCATACGGTTAAGACTCTTGTGGAACCATTATCATGGTCTCCCGACCGGACTCATCCCTTCTGAAAGCTTCTAGTTGAAGACATATTGATATTGTTAGAAAAAATCACGTATAGGAAGAAAACCTAAAGCTCCAACAAGTATAAATGGCAAATCAATAGCTGCCTATTGGTGGAAGTTGAAGCGGATCTGGAGACCGCATGCTATCTAGCTATGAGCAAAACGCTTTCATCTGTCAAATTAAACTAGATTTTCAGGGGACATATTTTGGAGAGCCTAATTGGTGGTTCTTATATATGAGCTTCAACATGCTTAGCGAAAGATTAATGAAATAACCCCAAGCTGTGTGTTTGAGAAATGAAAAGTGGCAAGGCTGAATTGAGCTAATTGCCAACTCAAACAGCTCAAGCGTTGCCTAGCTTGGGAGCTAAGCTAGCTTTGGCTTTTCGGTTGCCCCCCACCCAGCATTTGAGCTGTAGCCCACAACTCCTCTGTGAAACAATAGCGGATGCAGTAGATCACAAGCCTACTTTTGTCTCCAAGACATGGGGGGTTGGTCCCTTCGCTAGGGAGAGTGGATACAGTTATGAGGCTACAAGAGGATGGCAAGGGGTGGCGGAGTGGCGGGGACAAAGTGCCGCCCAAGGCAGCTCACTAGATTATATTATTTTGGCAATTCCATTCCGGGTCTCTATCTCCAGCGACTTCTTGCAATCCACTTTGTGTTGATATAAATGGAGGTGTGAGTCGAGAACTTGCATGGTGAAGTACCTAAATGTGTGGCTGGTCGATCTTGAGAAAAATCAGTAGTCATGAGGGACGTTTTGCTGTTTTTTGTCGTTGCATGCTTGCTCGGGAGAGAGGGAGCTGGTACTTCCAGATCAAGTGGCTTTGATGAGATGGTGCAGATTGCACCACCGATGAATGAGAGTGCTCCATGGGAAGACCAATCAAAGAGTAACTTGACATCTCGTGGCCATGAGGTAGAGGATGTTTTAGATTCGGAGCACTTTATAGATATTAACGGGAAGGGTGGAGGTGGAGGAGGTGGTGGCGGTGGTAGTGGGGGAGGAGGAGGTGGTGGTGGTAGTGGGGGAGGAGGCGGAGGTGGTGGTGGTGGTAAAGGAGGAGGAGGCGGAGGCGATGGTGGTAAAGGAGGAGGAGGAGGCGGTGGTGGTAAAGGAGGAGGAGGCGGAGGCGGTGGTGGTAAAGGAGGAGGAGGCGGAGGTGGTGGTGGTAAAGGAGGAGGAGGCGGAGGCGGTGGTGGTAAAGGAGGAGGAGGCGGAGGTGGTGATGGTAGAGGAAGAAGCGGTGGCAGTGGCAGTGGCGGTGGCGGTGGCGGTGGTGGTGGCGGCAAAGGAGGAGGAGGAGGAGGTGGAGGTGGTGGCAGTCAAGGAGGCGGGGGTGGTGGTGGTGGTGGTGAAGGAGGAGGAGGCGGAGGTGGTGGTGGTAAAGGAGGAGGAGAACAAGCTGGTGGCCGGGGCAAAGGAGGAGGACAAGGTGGTGGGGGTGGCAAAGGAGGAGGACAGGGTGGTGGGGGCGGCAAAGGAGGAGGACAGGGTGGTGGGGGCGGCAAAGGAGGAGGACAGGGTGGTGGGGGGTGGCAAAGGAGGAGGACAGGGTGGTGGGGGGGCAAAGGAGGAGGACAGGGTGGTGGGGGCGGCAAAGGAGGAGGACAGGGTGGTGGGGGCGGCAAAGGAGGAGGACAGGGTGGTGGGGGCGGCAAAGGAGGAGGACAGGGTGGTGGGGGCGGCAAAGGAGGAGGACAGGGTGGTGGGGGGGCAAAGGAGGAGGACAGGGTGGTGGGGGCAGCAAAGGAGGAGGACAGGGTGGTGGGGGCGGCAAAGGAGGAGGACAGGGTGGTGGGGGCGGCAAAGGAGGGGGACAGGGTGGTGGGGGCGGCAAAGGAGGAGGACAGGGTGGTGGGGGCGGCAAAGGAGGAGGACAGGGTGGTGGCGGTGGCGGAGGAGGCAAAGGAGGAGGTGGTGGTGGAGGAGGAGGAAAAGGAGGAGGTGGTGGTGGAGGAGGAGGAAAAGGAGGAGGTGGTGGTGGAGGAGGAAAAGAAGGAGGTGGTGGTGGAGGTGGAAAAGGAGGAGGTGGTGGTGGAGGTGGAAAAGGAGGAGATGGAAAAGGAGGAGGTGGTGGAGGAGGTGGCAAAGGAGGAGGTGGCGGTGGAGGAGGTGGTGAGGGCTCAGGTAGTAGGGGAGGTGGTGGTGGTGGAGGGGGAGGTGGCGGTGGTGGAGGAGGGGGAGGAGGAAGGGGAGGAGGAGGAGGTGGCGGAGGTGGAGGAAGTGGAGGTGGATATGGATGGGGTTGGGGAGGTGGTGGAAGCATTGGTGGTGGTGGTGGTGGAGGCGGTGGAGGCGGTGGAGGCGGTGGAGGCGGAGGTGGAGGAGGCAGTGGTGGAAATAGTAAAGGGGATTGGCCACACCATCCTTGAGAAAGACATTCAACGTTTCCAAAACTGCTGGCTTCTCAGTGCCATGAAACAGCCAATGTCTAAATTTTAAACTTCACCTCAATTGGAGAGTGGAAGGGTCATCCTCTCTTATTGTTTTTGTGTCTTAAGAGTGTTTATTCATCCTGATAATGGGATTTTCTGAATTTCCAATTACGTGCCTTGGCTTAATTAAATTTGTAGCTCAGAGGTGTCTGCAATTGTACTCCATAATACCCACTTCCTATTTTAACATCAAATTTTAAATAAGGTTCCCTATATTAAACGTTTATGTGTGAATATAGATCTTCTTGATAAATTATATATTCTCATTTATGATGACAAAATATAAAAAAATTCATGAACAAATATAATCTCCCCTTAAGCCCTCTCTTCTCAAGTAGTAAACATCAAATTAGTAATTAAATACTACATATAAATTTAAAATATAATTAATCCATGATTTTCAAGAGCAGTGCTCTTTACTTACTTTACCCTTTAAGATCAAACGAAAAATTGATAAAACTAGAAATGGTCTTTTTTTTTAAATATTTCTATATCCGAGTTGACCATCAAATCAGAGGTCAACCTTAAATCTTAATCTATCATTACATAAAAAAAAAGACTGAGGTCAACTTAAATCGTAACATATTATTACATTAAAAAGTCCTTACGTAGTTTCGAAAACAAACTAAATTACGGAAAATGTTTCTTTTCTTAACTGGCGGAATAACTTCTTCGTTTTACGTAAATCTACTTAAAATATTGCATGAGAATTGAAGTCTTCAAGTTAGACGCATCTAATTATTCGTCGCCAGATCAATTACTCTCCGCAGCTTTGAATCCCGACGATCATGGCCGCCTTCCGGCTTATAGGACAAACATAATTCAACCGTCACGGAATTGTACACGATACTTTCAGACATGATATTTAAATACTCCTCAACGTCTTTGTTAATCCTCCGGGACCGGCTAATTATATTCAATCCTGCAACTAGTTTCAATCTACGAAGATCGCCAACTTTGATGCCTAGCCGGTGTTCGCAAATACATGTCGTACGTAAGATCGATAATGAAGTTCCCTATTTTCCACAACTGGGTTCATGAATTCTCGTTCCTGCAATATATTCTCAGAATTAGCCGATCGACCAACCCAATACGTACCATACCCATCACGAGGGCCTTCAATCATTTCCCTCACTGGACTCTCCCCAGATTCGGAATAAAATAAGGGGAATTATAGCGGTTCGTCAGCTGCAATTCAGTAAATTGCACGTCTGTTTCTGGCAGAGGTATATATATATATATATATATATATATATATATATATATATTCCGGCGTGCTATAGTTCCCGTGTACGTGGTCCCTCTGATAAAAGAAAAGCTAGAGATCAAGATCGATCGGAGACAGTTATGTAGCTCAGACCGTAGAGTACCTGCAAAACGCCGCATGCCGGAGAGAGGTGGGCCACTTCCGGTCGGCGCTGCCATGATTTTCCGGCATGCATGGGTCTATGGGGCGGGGGGCCCATGCCTCGTGGGGACAAATTAAGTGTGAGCGAAGGCAACTATGGTGGATCTTCATTGGTGCACTACGCCAACTTGTAACAAATTGAAGAGATTCTATTCATATAAAGCTAGGCGTACGTAATGGTTGTTGAGTACTCGGATTTGCCATGAGAATATTATCGCAAGTTCTCCTCCTCCTCGCCCTCGCTTGCTTGCTCTGGAAACATGGGATGAGCGAATCTGAATCTCATGATGAACTCGCTCCGGCTGGGCGTAATCGGAGAAGAGAGACTATTGATGGCAGAGATCATAGCTCCGGAAGCTCTTTGATCCCTGAAGATGAACCGGAGAGCTCAAAGCATGGAAGTAACGAGCTACGAAGTGTTCGCTACCACCAAGGAATCTCAGGCGGAGGCGGTGGCGGAGGCGGTGGTGGCGGCGGAGGTGGTGGTGGAGGCGGTGGAGGTGCATTTAGTTGGGGGTGGGGAGGGGGTGGAGGTGGCGTTGCTTGGGGTTGGGGTGGCGGTGGAGGTGGCGGTGGTGGCCGCGGTGGTGGCGGAGGCGGCGGAGGTGGCCGAGGAGGAGGTGGAGATCAATATCACTGGAGTCGCCGTGGGCAAAACAACCCTAGCGCAAACCCAGCAGTCCCTCACAATGACAAGAGACAATATGACAGGCACAACTACGGTTCCTTCAGGATGGGAGAGTACGTACGTTGCATGGGGAAAGGTCCATGCAGGGGCATGAAACTCATCTGCCCTCTCCACTGCAACACCCCTTGCTACTATGACTGTGTCAAATTCTGCCGCCCTCGTTGCCAGCCCAAGAAACCCTAATTTCCATCTCTCTTCTCCTCAGTTCCTAAAATATTGGAGCAATTTTTCTTTCATATTCGAATATCGAATATCTCAATTTTTCCCTCTGATTTGTGACCTTCATCGGGGTATAATGTAGCAACAAGGGTAACTAATTGGCCAATCAGGGTCCCTGATTATATAATTAAGTACTCCCGTTTTCAACGTATATATGGGAATATTGTATTAGTTGATCAATATTATGTTTTTTTATCAAAATTAACCTACGAAGGCACTCCTACTTTAACTAAATAACCTGACATTCTCTAAGTTTAATTTTATTTCTCTATGTAATTATTTTTTTCAGTCATGTTGGTTTTGGTTAAAATCCTGGTTTAATTTGGATGATATTCTTTCCTCAAACAAAATAAATAGGAATATATCTATCATGGAAATCTAACGGCTAAAATATCAATACTGTTTTTTCATTATTAATCTGGCCAGTTACTCAGTACGTCCTTATATCTTGTAACTTACAGAACTTTTAAAACTAATCCATCATGTCAAAAATCTTTTCTACCTGCAATATTGATCCACATAGGACTATTAATTTCTCGATCGGCCATGGTTTTCTGAGAGGAATTAATTAGAATAAGGTGTATTTAGCTCATGATTAAGGCAATATTAGTTATCTTCATATTATATCTCTTTATAACTTCTGGTCAGTCTTCTCTTCGGTCGATTTATAAAATAACAGAACAATCAACAAAATGACTACCGAGTCTCAAAAAATAAAAAATAATAATAATATAAAAGAACTAAGTTGTCCCTCTACATTGGGATTGTTCTTAGTAAAAAAAATAGGTGGGAGGGAGTATTCTTAATAGTGTATTTGATTGAATATCCCTTAGATTGGTTTTCCATTAACAAGCAACCATCTCTTGTCTCGAGCCTTCTTATGATCTCCAACGCTAGCTAATGATTTGACCACATATATCTAGTCCAAAGTACTCTTCACGTGGAAGCTGTATTCAATCTTTGCCAATTATGCTTATAAGTTTGTCTATATATAAACTAGATATGGCATTTTTAATGGCATATAACCGATGCTATCAAAATTAATGTGATCATGATTATGTCAGGTATAACGCCTTCAACTAACTCGGGAATAATTCTGAAATAATAATTTAATTTTATAACTTATACAGTAATACTTAAGTTTAGAGTATGATAATGTGAGAGCCCCATTATGGGAGGACACAAAAAAATAGTTTAATAGTAGATAAAGGCATCTTAGAAAGAACTAACTAAGGGTTGGATTCGAGCTAAAGTCTAATAGAGAAGCCTTCAATTACGTTTGGTAAAAAAATTACAAAAAAGTGCTTCTAAATTAACTCTATCAAAACGAGCTTCACGGTGAGTAATCCTATCCAAACACAAATTCCGGGTGCGGAGCTGCTTTTCAATACCAAAAGCCGCTCCAAGGCCCAGAATCAGTTTGGAGCTTATCATTTTTGCGGGATGGTTAAATAAAAAACCACCTAACTTTTGGCCATAACTTTGTGCCTTCACTGTAGCTGGATTTCTATACCAATGTTTGGTCAAGAAATACCTGGTGGTATTATAATGAATGGTTGAATTGTTTCACTTAAAATACAGTACCGCTGAATATATATATCTAATTAATTATATCTCTTGGCTAATTAAAGTTATTTGATATTTAGGTTTTGTAATTATTTAATCTCCTTCCATCTTAAAATAGATGAATTGTTTCCGTGAACTATCATTTGCTCTATGAATAAATTTTTAATTAAATCCGCTGCCTGTAATATATTTATTTTGTCAAATCTGAATATATCCCCCTGCCCAAGTAGATTAACTTCAAGAAACTCTTAGGAGATTATTAGTGTCGTTTATTTCCTATGTCTTGTTGTTTTCATGTAAAAGAGTTTTGGAAAGGCAACCAATCTCTTTGGGAAAAAAAAGTAGTTTTGGATTAGAATAATGCTAGTTGCACTTATCCCACTCACCTATCTCACACACTTGTTAATCTAAACCATTGATGCCTAGGGTTTATCCTCTAGAAAATAAGATTTTATAAAAAAATATTTTTTTTTATATTTTAAGGGCTTAGATTAACATATACGTTGGATAGGTGTGTCCGCAAGGTAAGTCTAGCATTACTCTTTGGATTAATGGCAGTTTAAAGAGGCTTTCAGAGGGACAGTTTCAACCATCTTCTCCCTATATAGATCCCATCCTCCCCCTAAGGAAGCTCCTCTTCCCCATATTTAACCTATTGCCCCTTTGCCCCACGCCGAGGTGAAACTTTGCTGCTTCAGGTTGCTTAAAATAACCTTTAGGTTGTAATTAAAAGGATATCAGAACAGGGCCTACTATGAATTATCAGTTCCATTTTTATTGAATACTTCAATTATTCGTTCTATGATTTACCAACTCAATGATTACTAACAGAGACAAAATATGGATGTAAAACAAAAGTGTAGGACTCACAGTGGGTGCATCAGATGCTGAATATCCCTGAGAACTATTTTAGGACTACTCCAGAAACATCAGAAAGGCCGCCAAGGACAATAGCATGCTCAATAGTTGAAACACTTGGGGGAGCTCTGCAATAGGAATGTTTTTTGCCAGAACCTTAGGGAGTGAGTAATGACAATGGTGGTGCAGAACCTGCAGCTGTCTGTATCTGTATAACATACAAAATATAAAAATCCATTACAAATAGCAGAAGAAAAATTTGATGGTTCATAATTGCACAACATCAGAGAATGTATTAACATAGATATCCTGGTGAGAAAAAAAAAACTCCCAGAAGGTATTTAGTCTGGTAGACCCCCTCACAATTGGAGCATACTTTAATAAAATTTTAGGATAAGATAAGAGAAGGATTAAAAACATGAAGACAAAATTATATCAAAATCATAAATTTTTAAGCACATTAATTTCTTGTTCTTCTTTATCCTGGATTCTATTATAAATATGAAGACAAAAAATACCCGCACACTATTCACAAGTTATGGATGGCCAATCAACATCACATAGAAAGTGTATCTTATATTGCGTGTAATTTTTAGGCAGTTTAATTTTACAGTACTTTTAAAACATCATATAAAGTGTAGAGCCAAGGAAGATACAAAGGCGTGCATAAGTAAGTCTACAAGAACAACATTCTACATTTTTCACTTGCAAGAGATTTTGCATGATGCTTTAATTTGCATGGGGTATGGATATATAAGAAAAATTTAACCTGTATAAGGGGAAGTAAACAAGTCTCCCTCAAAAGAAATCCAAGGACTCACCAAAGGGGCAACAACACCCTTATGCCATCTGATCAGAACCTTTCAGTAACGTTACATCTCATAATCAAAGAAAAAGAAATTTTCTGTATAGATGCAAAAAATATTTAAGGGAAGAAATCTCCATAAATATTTAACCATTACTAGAAGGCTCAAATAACAGAGAATAGTTAGCATCTAATGGCGTCTTAAGATACTGACATAACAGACCGGATAGAGGTTACCCATAGAATAATCCTATGCCCACAGCGGCTGTGCTCAGCCTTGAGCACGTCCCCTCACATGGAATAAAATATTATTTCTATGCAAAGAACCGGACGTACAATATTTTATTCCATGTGAGAGGGCCGCAGCATTACTCTTACCCATATGCTCCCATCAATTTTTGTACACTTAATTTTGACGTCACACTGGTTTCACCACTGATTTATGAAACTACAGCAGAATCTTGATTCCTTTCTACCACTGCAATCTTTCTTGTTTTAATGTCAACTAGAGATTTGTCAGTATAACTGATCAGTACCACTGGAATGTTTGCTTTTACAGTGCAACGGGAATGCCTTTGTAATGTTCGTTGTGATCGTCTTATTATTCAATGTCTTTCATTGTCATACTGTTGATTTTGATCCAAACTGTTGAGCACCGCAAAAAGCAGGCTGGTGTTATGAAATCTGTATTCATCCACACCGGATTGTGGACATCTTTTGGTTGAAAAACCACTCCAAAAAAATTTTGGTGAGCAAAAACACAAAAGCACGTCTCTATTCTCTCAGTCATCAGGTTCCAGGTATGTTTACTTTTATATTTGGAGCTGCTATCTAGCTCCCAGGGCCGCGTGTAATACAGGCTTACAAATGGCGAAATAGAAATTGGAAGCAATGCTTTTTTTCTACTCCGTGAATGACAGCAATACATTCGTGAAAGCAAAGTCATGCATGCGCTCCCTTAAGGAGCTGAACTCATGAGATGTTTGAGTAAACAAAACGATCCAGCTGCTGTTGGACTAATAGGTTGTTGGAGGGGGATTCGAACTCAGAATGCCTCAAAACACCTTTGTTCTTAAGACTAAGAGCCTAAGTACCAGTAAATTGTGAATTTTAGTCATCTGGGGATGGTCTCTTCCTCTCGTAAGAACGGATGAACCCTGCCACCATGATCTCAATCGAACTACACCCTTTCGTCTTCTTCTTTCCACTACGAACCATGCATTTGATGTCTCTCACGTTGCTCACCCAATATAAAGAGGTCGTCTTTGTTCTTCACCAAAAGATTAATTAAGAGAACACGACCACGAATACTTTCTACTAGAAAGGCCTGCTTCTACTTAAGAAAATAAATATTACCAGGAGTTTGGACAGCACCTTTATACAAAATCTACGGTAGTATTCAAAAATCTTCTTTCATACATCAACGCTCTGTTACATCAATCTGACAAAACTGAAACGGGGAAATAAGAAATCGTTCCAGCTCGGTTCCAAAGCAAATGCTTCAATTCTTCTTTGACAGTACTCATGTGTAAAAGATCATACAAATTTCAGACCACATCCGGGAGTTCCTTTTTACTAAAAGAGAACTTGATATCACTTTCAATTACTAAGCGATGATGGGCTGTGCCATTGATCTAGCCATTTCGTGTTCTTCGTTCTAGGCTGTCCTCTTCGGGTCAGTCTGTGGTCCTCCTCCATATATCTGCGTATTTATAAGCATGATTAATATATCAAAAAATACTACAAATGAAAAAAAAAAACTCAAACGCCATGAGACAGAATATAGTTATTTTAATTCATACACAACGACACAAGTCATAAACAAGAAGAAAATTGTTTTTCTTATAAAGTGTATATTAGCTCATGACTAATATAATATTAGTTATCTTCATATTATATCTCTTTATAACTTCCGTTCAGTCCTCTTCGGTGGATCTATAAAATAACAGAACAAAATGACTATCGAGTCTTACAATAATATTACAAAAAAAAAAAAAAAACTAAGTTGTCCCTATATATAATGTAAGCCCACATTGGGATTGTTCTTAATAAAAAAAATTAAGTGGGGTAAGCATTCTTAATATTGTATAATTCGATTGACTTGCAGTACTAGTTTTCCATAACAAGCAACCATCACTTGTCTCTGGTCTTCTTAACTTGCCCCAACGCCAATGATTTTGACCATATCGATTCCCTAGTAGTACTCTTGACGTCGAAGTATTCAATCTTTTCCCATTATGCTTATGAGTTTGTCTACAAACTAGATATGGTATTTTATGATTATGTTAGGTTTAACGCCTTCAACTAACTCTGGAAAAAAAATTCTGAAATGATATCATATTTTATATTTTTATGCGTTATACACTTATACTTAATTTTAGAGTAAGGTAATGATGGTGGCCCCTAAGAAAGAACTAATCGTTAGAGGAGGTTGGATTGGAGCAAAACCACGTGGCAACGGGTCGACGGACACGTGGCGGTGGGACCTGTGAAATCGTTCAACGCCTGGTCAACCGTCAAAAAGGAACGGTCCCAATTGGCCGTCGACTCGTGGAGAGTAGGTCCACGTCCCGTGCGCCGTCCAACGTGACCACTTCCCCCTACCGGTCAAGATCGTGTCACAGTAGCGCCACGCGGTCTACTGACGTGGCACCAAAAGCGACTCCTCAGTTTTTTTCTAATTTTTTATTGTTTCAACCTTATCCCCACAGCTTCTTCACTCCCAGCATTAATTATTGCTAAAATCTAATCAGCCCCACTAATTAGGCTCCGATTCAGTGGGTTTTCAAGAATTTTGGTCAGATTTAGTTGGCGACCGGGACCCACCTCTCACCCTGCCACGTCGCCGTCACAATAATCCAATTATTAAAAGCCTCCTCGCCGTCCCACACGCGCAAAACGTGAGAATCACGTGAGGGCCTCGTCAGAGAAAGACGTAAAGCTGGAAGCAAAGAAAATAGTTTCGCTGCGGTGGGCACTAATGAGTGGAAAGAAGAGGAAGCCTTCGCTTTCTTTCGGTAAAAAGCCGTTCCCAACTTTCCACCTCTTTCTCCTCCAGAAAAAAAATAAAAAAAATAAAAAAAACACACACACACAAACACAGGTGAGAAGACACAGAGAAAAAAAGGTAATATATATAATTTATATAAGAAAATTCTAAAAGCCTAAAATTAGTCTGAAATAATTAAAGAAAAAGATTTGTCTCTCGTCTCTCTCTCTTTCTCATGAATTCCTAGCTAAATCCGTTACAGAGTGACCAACTAAATGTACACGCGGATCGAACCGATTCGTTTCTCCCTCACCTCCTACGGCTGCTACTGCTACTACTACCTTCTTTTCTCTTCTTTTCTTCAGTGGGATTTTTTTTTTTTTTTTTTGGTTCCTCTTTTCCTAAAGCTTCAAAAGCTCACAACCGGGTCCGAACCCGGTTCGAACATCTCGGTCTCCTTCTTCCGTCGCATCTCCAGGACTTTACGGTGGCTGTTGGAGTGAACCTCGCTCAGGAAGGTGGGGCTCCCGGCGGGACGGTACTCCGGCAAGAGCCGCCCGGACTTGTACCGGACGCCGCACGCGTTGCAGAGGGTCTTGGCCCCGAGCGGTCCGGTTCGCCATTGCGGGGTCTTCTGAACCAAGCAGTGGCTGCATCGGCGCGGAGCGGTCTGGGTCGCCACGCCCGGTCCGGTCTCTCTACCCCTGTTGGGTTTCTTGGAATCCGGTTTCTTGGAAACATCATGGACCTGCTGATGCTGCTCCGGGATAAGACAGTTCGAGGACTGCGACGAGGACGACGACGGCGACGCGGCGGAGGAGGTGGAGGAGGCGGAGGAAGTGGTTTCGACGGTGAAGGGGCGGATGCGGGGGCAGGGACGGGGCCGCTTGCTCCGGGCCTTCGCCGGAATTTGGGTCTCCGGCGGGAAGCATCGGGGGCGTTTCCGAGTCTCGCTGTGGCCGTCGAAGGCGTCGGGTTTCGGGGCAACGGCACCGGGGAGGGAGTGGGTCGAGGATGGGAATTCGGAGAAGGAGTCGTCGACGAAGTGGGATAACCATTCGAGGTGCGCGACGTCGTCCGTCTGCGAAATTTTTGTCGTGAAAATTCGTTAACAAAAAAGGAACGAAGGATATTATTATAGGCTGTTGGAGAAGAGCTTCGGTTTTTGACACAGAAATAAATAGGAAAAAAAATGCGAACACTGAGAGTTTCGAAAAGAGCTCGCATCATCTATCATGGAAAGAGGAAAAAGTTGGGAAAACGAGAAGAATCGGTTTGGAATTTGAGTAGGAAAATAAACACGAAAATAAATGACAAGAACCGGAAAACGAAAGAGATAACGAAACAGTTATGAAATGAACAGCAACAACTGAGTTTGAGGGGAAAACAAAAAGATGGACCAAAAAAAATCAAAACAGAGATGATGAATTCTTCAATTTAGAGATGGAAATTATAGCACTTTTAGCTGTCAAAAAAGTGATTTTTTTTATAAAAGAAAAAAAAACCCATAATTGAAAGAAAGAAATAATTGTATGTAACAGCAGCTTCCTGTTGTAATTTGTTGAGGGAAAAGAAAAAGAACAAGAAGAAGGAAGAAGGAGACGACGTTGTGCTTCAAAAAAATTCATACCGGAACGCCAAGTTCGCTTCCGGGGATGTTAACAAACTCCTCTTGGACGGAAACCGTGGAGCAAGAATCAGCCTTCTCGCCGGCGGCTTCCAAATGGGTGGTTTCCCCCAAAGAAGAAACACACGCAAAGCTCCCCCCCTTCTCTTCCTCCTCCTCCTCTTCCTCCTCCTCGTTCGAGAAATCCAAGAGGTCCTCCACGACGAAGTCCTCCCCCACGCCGTTCCCGACCCACACCTCCTCCGTGAACGCTTGTTGCGACGACAAACCCACCACCATCTCGTCCCAGAAACTCCTCTTCAGCGCAGCAGATTCCACGCACTCCATTTCGGTCTCTCTCTGCACTCCAAAACGATTCCAAAACGATGAAAATGGAAGAAAACCCAAGCCGAATCTCCCAAACCCCCCAATAAAGAAACGCAACAAAAACACAGAGAAATCGAAAACGGGTTATTTCCGGTTATGCCTTAAATTGAACAGGGCACGCCCCCGGAGTCTGTTAATTTTGAGCGGTCGTGGTTTTATTACCTGGGAAGGACGAAGAAGATTGGAGGTTGCAGAGGGCTGGAAATGGAAGGCAACCGGGAGCGTTTGGTAAAGCATTGAATGGTGCCAGCAGAAAGAAAGGCAACAGAAAAAAAAATGCTCTTCTCTTTCTTCTTTCTCTCTCTTCCTTCTTTCCTCGTTGATTAATTTTTTGGGGGGGTTTTATTTTATGTATGCTAAATTTATGTCGCAATATTTGTACGTATGCGGGGTCGGAGTCCACGAGATTTTTGAATCACTCGTCCCACCCAAAACCAACCAAAACGGAACGTCTTTCTTTTTGCCTCCGTAAAACCGCCACCTTTCCGTTTTCTTTTTTTCCTTTTTTCTCTCTTTTCGCATATATATATATTAATTTCGGAATTTCCCCTTTTTTTATCCTTTTACGGTATTCAGCTTTCACCATCGCTTTTGACTGATTATTACCGTTGTACCAACTCCACCTGCCTTTTTTTTTTCTTTCTTTTCTTCCCCGTGATTTGCTCCGCTTTACTTCCCCGGCATCCATGGTCCTTCCCGACTTGTCGTCCTTCCGAAGCTACGACTGGGCCCACCACGTGACCCGGCCCCACCCTTGTTCGTCGATGGGACCTACCAAATTAGTTCGGTGAGATACATCGGAGGGGTACAGAAATTGGGGAAATTACGTAAACTGCCTCGTAGGCCGGCTTTTGTCGGGGCATCCCCGAGGAGAGGATCGAGTCCACGGAATCCGAATTCCGGTGTCGGCACACTCAGATATTTAGTCTTCCGCTTCGCGCTTTTTTCCTCTTTGAAAATTCAAAATTTGTTTTTTTAGTGTGTTACCGGGGAATTCAAACTCACGGAAAGAGAAAAACCCGATTCTCGAATCTGGAATCTAGCCTTTCTCCGCATTGACCGAGAAACCGGAAAAGTCCGTGAGAGGGGTCCGGTTCGACAGCTTATTTTTATCCCGAGTCAATCCGAAGCCGGGTCGCCGTCTCGGGGTGTCACATTCGGCGTCGTTTCGTATCGGAGACGGGAACCGGTAAAAAGTGACAGACGGCGGCGGAGGAACCCGGGGGAGACGTGATATCGGAGACGGCGTTAGGAGATATTCATCCAAGTGGCGGGAACAAGACTGGTGGACGGAAGCCGGCCATTTGAATTCCAGAGAAAAGACTGGGCGGGCGGAGTCCCCGCTGGCCGGCGGCTACTTTAATTTTAGCTGACGGCGACCGGCGGAGATCGGTCAATCGCCCGGTTCGATTCTACGGGACTGGTTCCTTGCATGAGAGACTTTTCAATCGGAAAAGTAAATACTCGTCTCTGTCGAGAACGACCGGTCCATACGAACAGGTGGATTTATTATTATTAAGATAAAAAGAGGAAGGACGTGGAACTTGATATGAGCCAAATTAGGTCGTCCCGACTCCCAAGTCCTTTTTTTTTTTTTTTTATCACCAAGGATTAATTTGTTAAATATATTCACTTGTTTGAATAGCTGGACTTAGTCCATAATCCATAAGTCCAACCTTCGTACTATGATATAACTTTTATTGTAGTTACGTAGTATCCTTATTTAAAAATTTATCTAATTAAATTCTATATCGTGTCTTTTGTAACGAACTTTGAGAACCGTGGTTGTTAGAAATGCAAATACAAGTCGAAAAAATCTTTACTTATTAATGAGTGACAAAAATCTAACTTTGACTAGTCATTTTAGTATATTTTTAGCAGGACGGTGGAAGCACTCACACCTATCCAACGTATATGTTAATTTAAGCCCTTAAAAATATAAAAAAAATATTTTAAAATATCTTAATTTTCTAAGTTGCACAGCCAGGATGGTGAAAAGTATAAGAACAGCTGAGATGAGAAATGGGATTTTGGGAGAGAAACAATGAGAGGAGAGGACAGGTCAGAGATTCAAAAGGATGGGGTGACAAGTGGGGTTGGCTAGGTGGTTAAAGTACATATCCAACTAAGCTTGTTGATGCTCAAAAGAAAAAGAAGGTGCATTTTATCATCATTGGTTGGATGTATTAAACGGAACCATACAAAGGTTAAATGAATTTGAGTCATGAAAGTGGACTCCCACTTTTTACGTTAATGTCATTTGAGTTGAAACTTTATAGTGCTCTTTTGCACCTTCAAATGTTACTTGAATTTAGTGAAGAGGGAAAGAGAATTGATCGCATTGAGGGAAAATGAAGATTCAATATGAGTGCAAAGACTTTATTTCTACTCATCTTGATGTTCCTTTTGTTTTTTATCCTTCATGTGTCCAATGTATTGCCACCCACACCACTTAAACCCTAAAGCTTAAACCATATTCTGGTTAATTAAAACCCGAGACAGCCCAAGGACTTGGTCCACGTCAAAGGGCGACTCTGAACCTTGATTCCGTTGGCTCCGTGATAATCACTAATGTGGAAATGTCATGCCTGAATCTAAGCTAAAAAGTATTGGGAAGTTAGCATGATGCTTAGTGTGATGGGGGCAAGGTCGATTACTATTATAGGGAACATTGTTTTGTTATAGTATAGTGTCCCACACGTTTAATGGTTTCCTTTTATTAAAAGTGTGAACGACATGAAGAGATCCATTTGGAAGATTAGAGACGCAATGTGTTTGGGTTTTCAGGGATTCAGGGGCCCTTTTGGATAGAGAATTTTGAAAAGATCCCGGAGGCAATAAATGTGAGAATAAGTGAGATAGTGAGTGTTGACTTATGTAACATGCGTCATACTCCTTGTTAAATATTTGAGGCTTCCATTTACAAAATAAATATATATTTGGGGTTTAAATAAGTTCTTTTCATGAATTATTTTGTTTTCCTTTAGCGCCTTCAATTGCATCACTACTCTAATAACATCATTAAAATTTATATATCCCCTTAACAAAATTGAATCAGTGTAATGCTACAGGTACGAAGTAGGGGAACGAGCACGGAGCTGACATGGAGGCACACTTGTTGAAGGCTGATTGGAGTATACATGGTGGGTCCCAGCATCCGCGCTCCTGCTCCATACCGGCAGCATTACTCTTAGTCTTTTAAGGTTTAGGAGCAAGAGCGAATCTCTCTCTTCCCTATCAAACATGGGGAGGGGACTCCAACTTCTCCTTTATGTCAAATATTGATTGTAGAACAAACATTAAAACATATTGATGGCTTATTTGGGTCCTAAATCCCTGGACAAGTGTAAAGATTTGCAGAAGCAAGAAATAGATTTTACCATTACAACTCAGAAATCCTCTGATTTTTTCTCAAGTGTCTGCATAGAAATTATCAATAACAATTCTAACTGCTAAAGGTACCCTCACTACATGAACTCCATCCAACCATGACAGGCTTCCAAAAGAATATCTTCCTTGGACTTTCAGAAGGGAATGGAAGGTGACTCTGAAGGTCAGGTGCTTGATGGTGGAATTGAATGATAAGATTGATGGGTTTACTCCAACCCACACTCCTGGGGGATGCTCGATATGAACAGCATACACAGAGTTGACTGGACCAACATTTTTGACAGTTCTGGACACAGTCAAGCTCTTCTTAAGTCTGGTAACTGAAATTGATGGCAGGTTCAGATCCATTTGAGACCTGAGTTTCTTGGAGCAGACAGTCATGGTCCTCGTCATTGAACTGATTGCAGAGTTGTTATAGCCCATTGAACAAAGGAAGTCTCTGTGCTCCAATAGATTCATGTCATATACTAAACCAGGATTTGCAGCTCGGTCCGGGTTAACATGACCACCTCCAAAGTCGAATGGATCTGCTTGCTTGTGATTCCCTCCTTCTGCTACTATATTCTGGTAATATTCATCTCTTGTCAAGGCTGAGCAGATAGGCAACTAGAGAATTAGCATTCAACCATTTGTATATAAATGGTGTTTTAACTCGGTATAAGAAGAAATTTTACCAGTTGTAACCAGTGCAGATTTTATGACTGCAGGGCTCCAGTCAGGGTGGATAGATTTCAGCAAAGCAACAACAGCAGATACATGAGGACATGACATGGATGTTCCTGATTCAATTTTAAAACTAAAACCAGATAATGATGAAGCTGGGGACCATGCGGCTAAGATGTTGACTCCAGGAGCAGCGACATCAGGCTGTGTAAAAGCATTATGTTGTTCTTGACCAAATAAATGGGTAAATACTAATAAAATGTTAAAACTTATGCAACTAAGCACAGTACAATGATATGATGGAAACAGAATTACCTTCAAGATTGATGGGGAGAGGGAGCTGGGTCCTCGAGAGGAGAAGAAAGCCACTTCAGGGGACATTGATGTCCCAATTGATGTCTTTGTATGGCTAAATCTAACAATTGGATTTCTGGTACATTGACAATACGTAACAGCATTATTATCAGTTTAGTTCCCCCTTAGAGCAGAGAAATAGAAGCCCATCATAATAAGCTATCTATTCTTTATGTATCTTAAGTTTGACATTTGGTATTCAATGAAAGGCAGTATTCAAACTTTTGCATCTACCGTTAAGCTTGTTTTTAAGAGCTGGAATTGCGCTTTTTAATTTTCAGTTTCATGACTAAGAGCAATCAACTAGGTAGACACTCAACTGCTGGGCCTGCACATGTACATTTGACACTAAACTGGAATCTCTGCTTGAGTAAGCTCTAACTTTGGCCTTTGAGTTACCTTGTCTTCTCCATATAGTTCAGTAAAAGGGTTCCTACTTCAAAGTCAACTTGAATGCATGGTATAACCAATGACAGAATAACATCCTTAGCTGGAAACTGAGCAAAGACAATCCCAATACCGCCAGCTCTCTCCACAGCTTTTACGGCAATAGCGACAGATCTCTGTATTTGAGACTGGAAACATAGCACCACTTTCCCTCTTGCTAAAGTAGCATTGAGAGATCCCACATCGCAACTCCTGCATGCATCATTACTTTCAGTTCAGTTCGAAAGAAGGATTGCTAGTAACGGTAGCTTAAAAATAGAGATCAAGTGGAAAATATACAAGCACATTGTCCTCACCCTGCTTTATTTTCATCTATGTTAGATGAAGCAATATCTTCTCCGTATACTATTTGGTAAAACTTGTCAAGATGCTTCCTTATGTACAGAGCTTGCCCCTTGATTGAAGGATAGTGAATTAGTTACTATTTTTTCACATTGATAAACTAGGTATTCTTAGGGAAGGAAAATATTACCACATAGGTGCGGTTGTTTCCCAGGATAATAGCTGTAGGGAAAGCCCTATCAATTGTACTTGCAGCCACAGTTACAACCCATGGTGCAGTGTTTATAACTGTCTGTGCATTGGGACCAGAATTCCCTCCTGAACAAACAACACTAATGCCCTGAGCTACTGCATGGTAGGAGCCAATAGCCAAAACATCCTCGATATAGGAAGTCAGCGGAGGGCCTGACCCAAGAGAAACTGAAATCACATCCACTCCATCATATATGGCATCATCAAAGGCCGCAAGAAGGTCAACTGAGCTGCATCCTCCAGTGGCCCAACAGACTTTGTACATGGCTAAGTGAGCCTTGTGGGCTCCTCCTCGTGCTAAGCCTTGAGCAAGACCCATAAAGCTTGCATTACTTACAAAATCACCAGCTGCAATAGATGCTGTGTGGGTCCCATGTCCAACAGCATCTCTGGGGGATAAAAACTCAAATATGTCACTTGTGTTGAGATGTCCAAATTCAGCTTCATAACCTTTGATGTACCATCTTGCACCAATTATTTTCCTGTGGGAATAACCCTAGGTGCTTTCATATGTCAGCTTTAATGCACAAACTTATTGTGCTAATACTGTTTCAAATAAATACAAATGACAGCAAAAAATATGATGACAAATTAGCACTTCTTGATTTTGAGGGAAGAGTTATTTGATAAAGAGAGGGAATGCCAGAGATGCGTGTTACAATATATAGCTAGTGAGAAGAGAGATGGAGAAAGTTTTTTGACCTATTACAGTTTGAAGAGATGAACTGCTCTCCTCCCTGACAAATACCCTTCCAACGGAAAGGGACTTCTCCTATCCCAGCATCATTGAAGCTTTCAGATTCCGGCCAAATTCCTGAATCAGAGAACCAGTAAATTGCACTCTAAGCAGCACACCTACAGCTTCAATTGGTAATTAACATAAACAATAGGACGAATTTACCAGTATCCATGATCCCAATAATGGAGCCAGCGCCTGAATGGCTTTCCGAAAGAATTCCAACTCTTGAGTTGACACCCAATCTGAGAAAATCCCAACTTCTTGTAGTGTGCAAACTTAGAATGTGATTGGGCATAACTCGAACTACACCAGGTAAATCTGATGTCCAATGCACAAAATGAAATTCCCACAGTGCATTAAAAATACTAACATACAAAACAGAACAAAATATGTTCAGCAAACTCTGGGTACTAAATCAACGCACAAAAGTATGAATTTAGACAATCACACTGTAATGTGCCACCAAATAATTTTCAAAAATACACACCAGCAATAAGTCTTGCTTGGGCCTGAGTTAAGACAGCTGCAAACCCAGAAAATCCATGCTTGTAGTGGTAGAGAATGGCCGACGTAGCAGCTTCTTTGCTATATTAATGAGAATAAACATTAAAAATGCTCTAAAGAAGATCAACAATCAAATTTTTTGATCTAGTGTCACAAAAAAAAAAAAAAAGAAAATAAAGAACACCTTCCAAGAACAGAGGAAAGCATGTCACGGTGTGAATCCTCAGCAACTGTCGGTTCAGCATGTTGGGTACCACCCATATAAACAATGTGAACCTACACAGGCACGGGAAAAGAATCTAACCTTCACTTCTGTGACCTCAGAAAAGAACGAAAGAAAAGTGAAGAAGATGAAGAATAAGAAAAGCTGCAATTCAAGCAACGAAACTCACATTGCTTGCATAGACGCAGCAGAAGAAAGATACGACAGCAAGTTCAAGGAGTAGAGAAGAAACACGAACCATCTTCGGCCCCTGAAGAGAGGAGGACGGTAAGATGACCAACAAAAGAGCAGGTATTAACACGAACGCAGAGGAAGCTGCATTTAGTATTTACCTACAGAATGCTGACGAGAGAACAGGGGCCACCATTGTTGGTTTTGGTGGGCAGGGGTCGTGGAGCATCCTCTTTGTGGGTAGCGTCGCATTCGCATTGATAAGAACAAAGAGCTTCAGTTCAAAACCATGAGAGTTGATCATTTTGACGTTGACCTCAAATCCCGTCTCTCTCCGTCTCTCCCTCTCATCTGTGGTGCGTTTTAATGGTGTCCAGTCTCTACAGTCTAGACAGTGTGGTCAGTCAAACTCGTCATAATACACGCAACACTCGGGAAGTTTTAACCTTTTCAAAGCCTCTCATAACCTTTTTATGCAAAGACCATGGTTTTCATATCCGACCCGGGCAGGTCTTGTTTGAGTAAACTCTTTGGTTGAAATCTACTCTTAAATAATTAACTAAACCTTTTTTACATAAATTTCTCTTAGACAATATAAACAGATAAAAAATACAAAAAACAATACTTTAAAAACTGTTAGAGCGAGCTCAAAAGTCCAGTGCCAAAGTCCGTTTAGGAAATAAGAATAACATTCGGGTTTTGCTCTCTCTCTTCCACTTCTCTTTTGAGCAGAACTAAGCGAACAGGAAGTCCTGTCCCAAAGTCCCTTTAGTAAAGATAACAAGGATAATAACTAGTATCCAGGACTATTGTCTTCAACGAAATGGAGGCTCTTGATTTTATGACTGGAAAGAGACCAAATGTGCATACTTTCTTCAGAGAAGTGATACAAACACTTAGTATAAACAGAAGTAACATCGTTACCCTCACAGAAAACATGAAAACTGGTCCAGAAACTGACATTTCATCGCACAATCTCAACTCCCCCACTAAGTTCAAAACTACCACATAATACACCTCTCATACATAGTAAACATTCCAGCAAAAAGTAATTAAAAGACCTCTGCCATCTTGCTTGCAAGAACCCGGTCCCGTCTTTCGACAAATCCAAAGGGAAACCAACCAGCCTTACCCTTGGATTCACCTTCTGCCCACCCGTTGTTAGATACCTGCAATGCAACCAAAAAAAACAATGAAATGGGTAATCTAGCACTTTCAGAAGATCATTTGCCCGGTTGATGAACAGGAAGTAAGAAAAGGTTTCAGCACCAAGGGCAGAAGACTTCCAACACCAAAAACGCAACTAGTCCAAGACAAAGTAAAGTTTAACTACTCCCTCAAAGAAATAAGAGAACAATCTAAGAGCACCAATAGAGGATAAGGACAAAAGCGATGTGTCCAAAATGTTAGTGTTGTAAAACGATGTTGTTTCCGACATGAAGCCCATTAAAAAAGTTTTAAAAGTACAACATAACCAATCCCCGCGATGCCATGATGATAATCTAGGCCTGTAGGATTCACATATACAAGGGAGGATTGGGCAAACCACACCAATAGAGAGGGCCCACAGTGGACCCACCTTCAATGAGTAACTAGGAAAACGAAGTAGCCCTTGTTGGTCCTCATTTTTGTTAAGAATCTTGACCAAGTTGGCAATAGTGCAGAAAAATATTCAAATTGTTCTTGATGTACTATTATTGACATGCAGAGAGCAGACAAAAAAAGCACTCAAAGGGGCAGCACAAATCAAATATAGAATATGTCATGCAATACCTTTCGAACAACAACATAGTCACCTACTGATAAGTTCAGCTCAACATCTGACTCAGCTTGGTAAGAATGCATGACCTGAACCAAATAAATAATTAAACAAGTTAAATATTAAAACATAAGGAATTCCAACCTACTGCACGAAATAATGGGACTAAAGAAAACAGATTACCTCTCCTAAGAAGTAGCCCATAGCATCAGTCGAACCATCATACGTGGGAGATACAAAAACACCATTGGCTTCTTCATACGAGGGAGGAGGTGGAACAGGGTTGTCAACAGCTGGACTGGGAGGAGCTTCAATGCGCTGCCGCTCTGACACCATCTATCAATCAAATAGAAAATAAATAAATAAATAAATAAATAATATACATCTATGAAAATGTAAAGAAGTATGTTGAAAGCATCGCCAACCTCTCCTTCAAGCTGATCAAGAATCTGTAGAACCCTCTGGTGATATGCCCGTTCAGATTCAACCTTCAACACAGAACAAAGAGCATTTTATATCTCAAACTCGCCACTGAGTTATCACTTGAAAAGGGGGGAAGGGATAAAAAATATCTAAAGGAGATTCCCTCGATGGAAATGCATGTCCAACCTACCATAGCAATAAGTCGCTGGAGAGTCAAACGCTGCTGTTGAGCTTCCACTGCTGCCATGGCTGCAGCAGCCTCCTTACCCAACATTGCCATGTTTGACTTCAATTCTTGCAGCTTTACTTCTGCAGCTTCCAGCTTGGCAGTATTTTCGGGATTGCCTGGTGTTTCCCTTGCTTTAATTTGGCGTTTGGAAACTTCAATAGCCTGATCCAAATTACCAGTGTAAAATTTAATTCAAGATATACAATAAGTGGCCTGTTAAAGCTAAACTGACAATTAAATATTAGGAGTTACAGCACTGTTCAAATTAATAGTCAGAAAATGTAAAAAAATTAAATAAAATGGATATTATATCCGAGTGCACACACTTGAAGCTATGCATCTACATATAAAACATAACAAAAAAAATTTGGAAAAGAACTGAAAATGACCTATAACACATGAATATGCCACTTATAGAAAGCTCCCAAGAGAATATTAAACTACCTGAGCTTCAGCTTCTTGGCGGATTCTATCATAGCGTTGAGCAAGATGCCGAGCATCTTCAAGTGGCGCTCCCATCACCATCGCTCTTAATGGTTCTGCAACCTGGGAAGAGAACGTATCTTTAACTCTTAAGAAATAGCAATCAGAAGAAAAAGAGTACACAAATTGAGATAATTCATTCAACTGTTGACTGTTAAACAGAGGAGTATAACTTCATTAGTTACCTCCAACAAGTATAACGAATATATCAAAGGGCTTCTTGCCTTCTCAGAGGAATGACACTATTCCATGGACTAACTTATCCCCTATTCGGGGTTAAAGAATAGACCACATGAACTGACAAGTAGAAAGATCTTAGGTTTATAAGTTATTTCTATTCTGGATAGCTAATTCGAGATATACCTTTGACTCAAATTTCACATTTAGAACTTTTCTAGGTTGAAAAGCAGTGAGAGAAGCAGAAATAGGAGACAGTTATTGATGGAGAACCATGAAGGCAGACTGTCCCTTAGAAGAAGGGTCATGCAATGAATTCCAAGTAACAAGATTCAGCATTGAGCCTAAGATGGAGTAACCACAGTGTATCAAGTATCAGTTCCTTTCTAGATTTTGAGCCCCTAGATATTAGCACCTTGTCACTAAAAATTTAACTTTCTCCCACCTATTAGATTTCTCGTCTTAAAAAAAATCTATTTATATTTGCGTAAATGACATCATAGATGTCAAACAACAGTCCTCAACTTGCAAAATGGTAATAGTCATCTGCACAAAACCGTGACTGTGAATAAAATACAAATACCATGCACTTTTCTACTCTGTATCCCTAGTAGAGTATGAGACGAGTTTAATAGATAAAAGAATGGGACAAACCTGTGTTCCAAGGGCTTTTAGTAGATTTCCACGTTCTTTTTCCATCTGAGCACGGGCACGCCCATAACTCAGTGCAGCTTTAGATAATGTATTGCCACTGGTGCAGGTGTTTTCAACTCCATATTTACGACTGTCCTCAGATAACTTTGTACCTGCACAAATATAACTCCTCGTGCATAGTCTAACCGGAAGGTAGAGACAAAGAAAAGGACAAACTGGAAATCAGATAAAAGACTCTACTCACCGATTTCCACTTGCTTGGAACCAGTTACAATAAAACCTTCTACACCACGAACTATATCTCGTTGAAAATGCTGGCAAAGCAAACAAGTATGAGAATAAGAAAAGTATCTAGAAAAACCATAATATAATATGAAGCAAGAAATTGACTGTAAGCCCATGCAAGTCAGACGCAACCATTACCCAACTAAGCCATTAGACTTAGAACTGCTGCTTAAACTTCGCTTTTTTGTTGTTTATATGTTTTGATGTTTATCTTATCTGTTAATTTCTATGATAAAATAAAAATAATATCACTGTATTGAAGAGTAGAGTAAAGAACACTCTATATATATATATATATATATATATATATATATATATATATATATATCATGATCATATATAAATTTTTGAAAGAGATTTGAGCAACCAATCTTAACTGAACTTGAGAGAGAGACAGCAAGAAGCAGATAGACAGAGAGTCAGAGAGAGAAAGAAGCAGAAAGCAGACAAACCTTGCCAGCACGAGTGGATATGTACAGCTTCTCAAGTTTTTGGTGGTGCTGGTGTTCTGCTTCATCAGCTAGTACATTATCTGAGCCTCCATATCCAAATTGCTTGAATACAGCCTGAGTTTATTTAGATAATGAGAGATAATCAACATTATATGAAACAATTCAATAATTTAAACTGGCACAAAAAACATCCTGGTAGATTACAATGAACAGTTCACCACATAGAGGATTTGGGTGGACAACAGATTGGATTAAGACAAGACCTCTACTTTCACAAGCGTTATATCAAACAAAAGCAACACCAAAACTAGCATGTACTGAAGCAACTTCTAATAAACTAGTTTGAAATAGATTTATTTCACTTACTGAACAAATGTTATACACGTGACAGGCATGCAAATACTAGCATTTCATTGGAACCTTTCTAGCAAAGAACTCCGATACCAGAACTCCAAGAGCTAGCCAGCAATATTTAATTTCATGGTTTGTTCGTAACACAGGATAGAGATGAAAATGAAGGTCCGAGCTAATCTTGAGCCCCAGTTCATCACTATAGTTTGTTGAAGGGGAAAATGACTCCCTGAAAATATCAACACAACAGCAGAAGGAGATATAATCACCATGAACGCATCGTCCATCTATACTAGATCAAGCCTCGAGAAAACATAGATGAGTGGCAGGTGACTCAAAAAAACAGGTGGAAGATCCTCGTTTTGTGCAATAGAAACAGCCACACCGATCCCAATGAACATTTACATGGGCCCATTCTGTTTTACCATTCCAAAACAAGCAAGTCTCTCCTGATCTCAAAAACCAAACTTATGTCTCAGTACAACAAAATTTGTAAATTTAAGAGTGCCAAAATCAAAACTCCTTACATTGACTAAAAACACAAAGTACAATGTTCATTTACGCCCTGCCGTTCCATTTTCTCAGCTGCAAATAGACCATTTTACCCTAAAGAGCTGACTCAAGAATTAAAACATAAGGAATAAACATATACATCCATCGTGGGTTTGCAAGAAACTGCTCGCACGGATCAAATGTCACCCATTTCCCCGATCACGAGAAGCCATCGGACCATCCAGCACGCAAAATAAGAAAGTTTGAGAAATCGAAGAAATCAGACCCAAAGAACCCTCTGCGGTGTTTCATGATCCATCACCAACCGACGACCGGGAAACTTAAAATGGGAACAGGCAAGACGCGAACCCGGAAACGAATATTATGCGTAGATCGAATCTGAGCAGAATACCCACCTGTTGCTGCTTGGCGACCTGTTCCCTAAACTTCGTGGCCTGCTTCCTAATGGCATCCATTCACCGAACAACGCGTACGTGAGCAACTCAGACCTCCCCCCTCAGCCAGATATTCTTCTGAAACCCGAGAGATCTACCGATGGCAGGAGACGACCGCGGTGTTCAAGTACGACTCTTACGAGTGCCTAGCTCCAAACGTCTTTCAAAAATTTTCACCTGCGCAGAAACGGCAATTTTCAAGGTGTCTTTGCTTTTTCTATTCACCTTCCCACGCAGCTCTTTGTCCCGTCATATATCGCTGCTCCAAAAGTAATCTCATCCGTTGGCTCTTGCCATCATCGCCAACGGACTTCAGAAGAAATATTCATATATAATATAATTCATTTTTAAGTAAATAAGAAAATTATATAATAATAAACCATATGGTATTAAGTGATTAATCATAATTAATCAAGGTCACCAGGCCACCATATATGGCATCTAATTATTCATTCATGTGGAAATAGAAAAAAAAACAATTAAATAAATAAGTAATTAGTACAATCCTGATGGCTACGCCTTCTTGATGGCATACCTCAAAGCTCACCAGAAGAAGGATGAGACTTATCCAGATGAAATAACAGTTGAACATTGTGTAAGTTATCAAGTGCTTTATGAACTGTATTGAACTATGATCAGCCTTGATTATTATTTAAACTTAATATTTTCTTGTGCAAGAAGCGGTTCATCAATGAGCCCTTGAAAATAATGTCGCTACCTCCAAGGATCCCAAAGACGTGACACCCGTACTGGATACGGTGTTTGGGGGCCACAAAGCTGGTTATGAGATATGAGTTGAAACGGGTGTTCAACTGCGGAGAGGTGCCTCTTCAAGCTCTCCTAATTATTTGGCCCTGTCTGAACAATTGGAGAAGGAGAGACGACATAATTGTCCCATAAGGTGGATGTCATGAGCCAACGCATGGAGAAGTTAGAAATGTTGATTATTGCACAGTCACAATAGGGTAAGTATTGTTTTCAGTCGTGTGAATTAGTTTAAATTTATGAATTTAAATGTATGTCTGTAATGGTGTACATAATTAACCTTGTGCAGGATCTTCAAACAATAGTGGAAGCGACCAATCGCGTCATTGAAGATATTGGGGCTTCTGTTCATTATAACTGTGCATTATGTATATGTAAACTTGTACATTAATTGTAATGGTTACGTTTAACTTTTAATTTTATATCTGATGTGGAGTTTCATTTGTATGTGGAGTTTCATTTTTAATCTGATGTCGTGTATTTTTTATTAGCAGGAAAAAATAATATTAATAATACTGACAATAATAAATAAAAAATGCTTCCCCCGACGGGTGTTCTGTCGGCCGAAATCCATTCTGCTGACGCACCCACAGGTGTCAGGGGAACACACTCTGTCGACGCACCCCTAGGCGTCGGGGGAATCCATTCCGACGACGAACCGCCACGCATCGGGGGAATCCATTCTGCCAACGCACCCCCACGCGTTGGGGGAATCCATTCCGTTGATGTTGTACGGTCCGTCGTTGGACGACCAACTATTCCTCGACGGCTCCCAGCGTTGGCTGAGTAGTTTTGTTTGCGCGACGAGATTGTTCGTCTGCCGAAGTCTCCACCGACAGACGTTCTGACGACATTCCGACGACGGGTATTCGTGTTCCGCTGGCGCCTTTTTTGGCCACCGGCGGATTGAGGTTTTTTAGCAGTGTGTTATCTCGATCCTCTCCATTTGCATATTTATTTACGCCAAACTTGCCAAGATGGACGCGTTCCTAGCATTCATGTGATTGCTTCGGATACAATATATAGCACGACGCGTATTTGTAAATCACCAGTTAATTAATACGAAGAATGTATCAACAAAGACATGCAACACCAAAGTAGAACGATCGCTTCTCTAGCATATGGGCGGCAGATCCCCCTGCTTGGAAAAGTCATACACCCGCACAGAGGTACACTAAGAAGCCCATTCTAAATGAAAAATGCTAGCTGCACCTATATACAATACCTATCCCACGTACATGTTAATCTAAAGCATTGATGCCTTGGATTTATCCTTTAGAATATATGATTTTATAAAATAAAAATATTTTTTTTATATTTTAAGAGCTTAAATTAACGTATACGTGGGATAGGTACTACACATACGTGTAAATAGCATTACTCATTCTAAGTAATTCATCAAAAGGATATATTTTCACTGTCTTCGTGAGATTGCCCATCACCACTAACTTCTCTCCTTTTAAGGAAATGACGCAGGAATTGGGCAGGGTGGCCGCCGGTAGCGGACGCCTGCACCGGCGCACTTAGGCCATGCAGCTTGTTCTTCTCCTCGTACGTGTTCAAGATCTTCTGGGAACAAATTAAAATCATCAATTTGCTACGACGTCCCTCCCAGCTGCCGACTTCCATATATACATGTAATATTTCCATAATTTTACCAATTAATTCAGAGGTTACATCCGAGGCTTAAGTGGATCAATGTGTCACAGATTCCCGTGCATGCATGTCATCTCGAAGAGTATAGTCATCATGAATTCTCTCCCTGGTTTTTCTCGCATTCATTTCTTTTATAATCTTTTGGCAGTTTTTCGATCTCCTGATTCTTCTCTCAAATCCACAAATTTTACACGACCAGGAAGTTTCGACAAAGTAAAAAAATTCATCCCGATTATTTCTCCCAATGTTTGAAATATTCTTCTCCCATTAATCATTGAAATTACCTCTATATATATAAGCAAACCCATTCCGATTATTTCTCCGAACATTTGAAATATTCATCTCCTATTGATCATTGACAATTTGAATTACGTACACGCAAACTCATCCCGATTATTTCTCCCAAATCTAGCTCCCCGGTTTTTCATATAATTAGTACCCTTTCTCTCCATACTCTTCTCTTATGTATATATATCTAATTTCGAGAACTCTTTTCCGGCTTTCGTTTTAAATTTACTCTTCTCTTCACGATTTTCTCCTCATCATGATTTTCTTCTCATGAAATTTTTCTCTTCATATATATATTTTTTAATTCTCGCATCATGTTTCTCTACACGAGTACTTACTTCTCTTATTTGGGGTGTTTTAATTCATGTTTTGGAATATTTCTAATCCAGATTTTTGATCTCCAATATTATGCGGACGCTGATTCCTGATCGATCTCTTTAGTTGTGAATTATTTCATTTCTTTTGGAGGTATTGGAGTTTCCACTAATCAATTTGTCAAACTAATCAAATTTATTCTCGCGCATATATATAGTAGTAGTGCAGTAGTACTACTAATGATGAATCGGAAGGAGTTGATTCCGGGTCTACCGAACGATGTTGCAATGGAGTGTCTGGTTCGAGTCTCTCCACTCCATTCGTATAAGCTTGGGATGGTGTGTAAGCTATGGAAGTGGGCGGTAGCGCGCAGCGATTTCACTCGCCGCCAGCGCCTGGTCTCGCGTTCGAATAATAATATACCTGGGGAGGGTGGCAGATTCATGGTTTTGTTCCAAGAAGATATTGAACACACGAAGAAGAAGAAGAAGAACGCCGGCTCCGGCGTCCGCTGCCGGCTGATATTGTACGACATCGTGAAACGAGTTTGGAGGTGCGAGCCTCTGGTGGGCAACTTCCCGGCGGCCACTCTGCCCAAGTGCTGCGTCATTTCCATGACGGGAGAGAAGCTGGTGGTCATGGGCGACCTCACTACACAGCTAGATGATGATCAATACCCTAATTATTTCGATGATGCATGGGCTTCACTGGGCACTTCCGTGTGGGTTTATGACTTCTCCAAATTAGGGGGGAATATCAAATGGCGAGAGGGAGCCCGGATGCCAGGGCCACGCCGGTTGTTCTTCGCTCACGCTTCCGACGGAATCGGGACCATTTTTGTGGCGGGTGGGTGGAATCCGGTCACCAACGAGTCACTGAGTTCGGCGATGGCTTACGACGTAGAGAGGGACGAGTGGAGTCCTTTGCCGCCCATGCTAGAGAAGCGATCGTGGTGCTATGGTGTTGTCTTTGATAATAATAAATTCCTCTTATATGATTCTTGTTCTAAAGCCTTATTTAACCTAGACACCTTCTCATGGACCAAATTCCTTTCCCATCGTTTCTCTGGCCACGAAACACATGCTTCGGCTCGGGATAATATAATCAGTGCCTGTGCCGATTTTACTTACGTCTCCAGTGCCTGCACCATTGTGCTACTATCAAACCCATTGAAGAGGGGTGGTTATTTAATATCACTACAAGCCATGTTAGACCTGGAGCATTCACATACGGAAGGAGCCCATCTTGGCAGTTTTTTAATTGACGAACATGAATATTCAGATGAGAATTCAGAGGAGGATTCGGAGGAGGATTCAGAGGACGGTTCAGACCAAGGTGCCGGGCAAGGTGTAGAGGACGATGAGGTAGTGTTGCCCAGCTCGATCTTACCTAGTGGTACCTCATATGGATACTAATGCAATTAACCAGACTCCAAATCAAACACCTATTGATTTTGTTTCTAGTTATTAATGTTTTCTTTCATATTTCCATTGTGAAAATCAATTAATTCATGCGATATATATATATATATACTATATGATGCCTATCTCACAATATTAATCAGCCTGCCTTAGTGGCTTAATTAGTATGCAGTTTTTGTAGCTAGGATTTCTAATACTCATAGCTAGGCTCCAGTTTTAACTTGAATTTCCATTATGCTTCTAAATTAGTAAGGTTCTATTAATTAAGTCTTTTGAGCCCTCTTGTTGTACAGGTGAAAGTCATCATCTATCAAACCAGATAATTCCACTAGCTAAGGGTAAAAATGGCGGGAAGTCGTAAGGAGCGGTTTGGACCTTGGTTATAAATTAGGGGAGAAGAGATGGTGATCAGGTGAAAGTCATCATCTATATATCAAAAGTAATGCTAGACGTATTTGGTGGACGAACCTATCCAACGTACAAGTTAATTTATACCCTTAAAAATATAAAAAAATAATTTTTTATAATATCCTATTTTCTTAAAGATAAACCTTATACATCAATGGCCTAGATTAACATGTACGTTGGATAGGTCCGTCCGCTAAGTGCAGCTAGCATTATTCATATATCAAACCAGAAATTCCACTAGCTAATTAGGGTAATATATATATAGTACTAAATGCAATGAAGCTTAACCCAACAGCAGAAACAGCAAATCCAAGTGCACATGATCTACATCATGCAAACAAAGACTCTCACATGTGTTTCTCTCATATCGAAATTTAATTCTGTATTAAGGAATGATCCATTTTAACATTTTAACATCCTAATAAGATTATAAGATGTTGTTCCGTCTTTAAATTGTTGGAAATTATAACCGTAAAACACATGTAAAAACATTATATAACTCACAAAAATATAAACTCGGTCTTTAATTATCAAATGAATGATAAACCCCAATTAAAATATGAAAATTCAGAGAGGAACTTATGAGTTTGAAGAGACTGCGACATGGAGAACCCACTGCCTTAAAGACGGATTCGGCGGCCACTGGTGCATAGTCCTACTGCCGAGTGTCTCCCAAGGTAACGCAGCCAATCTCCTTCGACGTGCACTCGTCGCTAGAGATTTGGAGTTCGTCCAAGTGCCCAGAACAAGATAAAAAAAAATGGAGACATCAAAACTCTCTCTCACTAAGACATTGCAACAGGGCCAAGAAACCAGAGAGAGCACAACCAAGAAGAAACAAAGTCGGAGCCATAAAAGCCTCATCTAGGTTTTCTGAGGAACCCTATGTAAAGCTTCTTCCCTTAGCTTCAACGGACCCAACTTCAAGAGTCGCCTCGCTAAAGAGTCACCTTGCCGAAGAGTCGTTTTTGCTCCCCTTCCTCTCCCTCTCTCCCTGTTTGCTCTAACCCTAACCACTTCCCCAATTTCTGTCGGGACACCCAAGAAGAAAACATGATACGAGTCGGATCCAACTATCGAATCCGGACCCGAACCCGGATCCGATTCATGGGAGTCATTTTCCCAACAAGGCCTTGTGGGAGATACCCTGAGGGTGTTTATGCAGTTCAAGCAGCAGCATATAGGATTAAATGTTGTTTCATGGACCTCTATGGTTGCATGTTGTTCGCAGAATGGAAAAGATAGAGAAGCATTGGAGCTCTTTAGAGAGATGCAAACGGTGGGAA
The DNA here is from genome assembly GCA_022405105.1 of Aristolochia contorta. Lineage (NCBI taxonomy): Eukaryota > Viridiplantae > Streptophyta > Magnoliopsida > Piperales > Aristolochiaceae > Aristolochia > Aristolochia contorta. The sequence goes on along the minus strand of CM039669.1, from coordinate 15,802,428 downwards.
TAAACCCAACTCAGTGACAATTCCTTGCTTACTACCGGCTTGTGCTAATATTGCTGCTTTAACGTATGGAAAAGCAACCCATTGTTACTCCCTGAGGCAGGGAATTTTTGAAAATGTTTATGTAAGTAGTGCTTTGGTTGATATGTACGCCAAGTGTGGAAAAATTTGGGGTGCAAGCACTACTACAAAGATCATTTTTCCCTACGGTTTTAGGACAAATCGTAGGAGAAAAATTACTTTTCCCTACGGTCACTAGTAGACGCTAGGGAAAAGTATTTTTCCCTTCAGTCCCTTTCCACCCGTGGCGAAAAACCCTTATTCCCTTGGGTTATATGCGGAACCGAAGGGAATATGGATAAGAAAAAAAACCTCCCTTTCATTCTGTCCTACGCGTGTGCCCTTACCCCCGTCTTTTCATTTTCTGCCCTAGCAAGCTGAAGTCCTTCCGATGGCAAAATTCTTCCCTACCCTACTCCCTCCCCTAACTCTCTCCCTCTTCGTTCATAGTTGATCGGGATTAGGGTTCGCGTTACGGGAAATGCCTGGCTGTGCCAATCATCATTACTTGAAGCCCCTTTTGAGCTAGCTTTTGAGATTTTTCCCGTGAAGGTAAAGGATAGAGAGGCTGCAGTGATGGCCGAACTGAGGGAGATAAGAGAGAGAGAGAGAGGAAAAAGGAGGAGGACTGGATGGAAAGGGAGATGAGAAGGGAGGAGGAGTTTTTGGAAAGGGTGAGGAAAAGGGAGCATGAGATGCTGGAAATGGAGAGAAACAGGGAGCAGGTCAGACTGGAAATGGAGAGAAAAAGGGAAGAGGAGTGGCTGGAAAGAAATAGGAAACATGAGGAGGAATGGCAACAAAAGGAGAAGAAAAGGGAGCATGAATGGAATGAAAGGGAGAAGAAAAGGGTGAAGGAGGTGCTGAAAAGAGAGAAGAAAAAGGACAGAGAGGACAAAAGAATACGTAAAAAATTGTTGTTGTTGAATCAACGGTGCAACACAGATATATCATCATCTTCAGGTTTCATAAGACAATAATTTCCTTTCTTAGTGAATTTTTTAACATATATAATTATTTTGCTCTCATTCTAATTAAATTTTTCTAATTGGCAGATCCAGAAGATGAAGTTGATAGTGGGCTTTCAGCATAAAGTTTGAACAAAAGTCATGATGAAGTTGGATAGAGTGAACTCCATACATGATTTTTTTTTTTTTTTTTGGAATGATGAAGTAGATTGATCACATTCCATACACGGAAAGTTTTGGGAATTTAAGATTGATAGCAGTCCATACTTGTTTTTTGTTTGGCAATTACATGTATATGCAAGTAATACTTATTTTTTGGGCATGGCATGTATAAACAAGTTAATGTAATACTTGTATTTTTGGCAAAAGATTCTTTTGATGTGTTTGGATTATGAAAAATTATTATATATGTTTTTTTTTTTTTTGAATGTGTGGTTGGCAAATATTATGTATGTGGTGTGAGAATCTATAAAACAGGGAGAAAAATACAGGAAATTTATAAAATAATTAATAGCACAAAACTTTATTGCCTAAGGTTGAACCGTAGGCAATAATATTGCACATAAAAAGCAATGCCTACGGTTTAATAAGTAAGAAATAACAGTAGGCAATACGTTTTACAGAAGGGAATACTTATTCCCTACGGTTGTTCTTATGGTTAAACCGTAGGGAATACGTTTTGCCTACGGTTTTTCCTGCGAAAAAATCGAAGGGAAAACTTTTTGCCTACTGAAATGCCTACGGTTTAACCGTAGCGAATAAGTTTTGCCTACGATCGTCCCTACGGTTTAAAACCGTAGGCAAAAATGAAGGTTTCCCTACGGTTTCTCAACCCGTAGGTAATAGTATTATTACCTACGGTTATGGACCGTAGGAAAAAATTCTTATTATCCCCTACGGTTTCAACCGTAGGGAAAGATTATTCCCTTCGCTTTTAAGACCGACGCATTATTGGCGATAGTGAACCGTAGGGAATCGTTTCCCTGCGGTTATTTTGACTTTTCCCTACGGTTTTAACCGTAGGGAAAAATGATCTTTGTAGTAGTGAAGAGTTGTGTTTGATATGATCCCCCTTAAAAAAGTAGTCTCTTGGAATGCAATTATTGTTGGCTACTCTATGCATGGGAAGGCATATGAAGTGGTGCATATGTTTAATCTAATGATAGAAAGTGGGCAAAAACCAGATCATATTAGTTTCACTTGTGTGTTATCTGCTTGTAGCCAAAGTGGCTTGATAAAGGAGGGAAAGGAATATTTCCATAGCATGTTCGATGAGCATGGTCTCACAATTCGAATGGAGCACTATGACTACATGGTCAACCTTCTTGGCCGTGTAGGGAGGCTTGAAGATGCTTACCAGATGATCTCTCAAATGCCTACTAAACCTGATCCTTGTGTTTGGGGAGCGATGCTAAGCGCCTGTAGGATTCATGGAAATGAGACTTTGGGTGAAATTGCAGCAGAAGAGCTCTTCAGGCTAGAGCCCAGAAATGCTGGAAACTATGTACTACTTTCTAACATATATATATATATATATGCTTCTAAACGAATGTGGGATAGGGGAAATAGAGTGAGAGGCAGAATGATGCAAATTGGTCTAAAGAAAAACCCTGGTTGTAGCTGGATTGAGTTGCAGAACAAGGTTCACACACTTCTAGCAGGGGATAAATCTCAGACACAAGTGAAAACAAACCAATAAAGAAAATTTTACTTGACACACGAGACGCCCAAAGTATTACAATGTAACTTATTACATTCACTGAAATGAGTATAAATAAATTTCCAATACATGGCAATGTACCCAGCTCCTCTATTGTGGCTGCAAATGAAGCTAACAAAAATGTTGAGGTTTAAAGTTTATACCGATTGTTCTCACCGTGATGGAAAGACATTGCTATATCACTTTAAAGTTTATACCGATTGTTATTTTGTTTTAGTGGAGCGCTTTATTTTCCCTTTCCTTTTTCAATATTTTAATCTTGTTAATTGGTTACAGGGCTAATGCTGGACTATGAAGTAAGTTGAATGTCTGGACGTAATGCATTTATGTTTCACATAGATCTCATCTAAATGGCTGGACCACTCTTAATTTGTTGAAGTCCAAATATGAGATCGTGCTACAACTCTTGACCCACGTACTATCTGAATAAAAAGCATTATAGCATCAGAAATACTGGTGCATGGGATAGCTAACCGCTATTCTTTATAATCATATCTAATGAGATGGATTAAATTAGGGTCGCCGGAGGTGGGTTTTTAATAAGGGACGCCAGGTTAGCTCAAACTTCTCATAGAATTTGAATAGTGGGTACTTCTGCTTCAGCTGCTTATTGTACTTTAATCAAAGTAGAAGAGAAATGAAAATGGCAAATTTTCTTTTAAGCTCTGTTTTAAAGGGTTTTCCAAATGTTCAAGAAAATGACTTTTTCTTCCAAGGTACGTAGCCATTTTCTGTTCATTGTTCGTTGTTACTGAATAGAAGTTTTTAAGTGTTTTTTTATTGCGAAGTTACTCTCCTGGTTGATTCGACTGCTCGACTCTGAACTCGGTCATGGGAGACTTTGTTCCTTCTTTCATCTGGAACGATAAAAAAATAGGTTGTTATCTCATTCCAGCTATGGATTCTCTTTCAAAAAGCTTTCCCTTTCTTTCATTTTCCAAATAACTAAAACCAATCGGTTCAGATCAAAGGCAAGGATCGGATTAATCAATCCCACAAATACTGCCTGCCTGATTGTTCCCATGATTCCAGACCACTCTTCGACCAAAATGATCTCGACCGCTCGATAAAATCAGAAGACCTCCACCATTTAATCCAAGTAGACACAGATCAAGGATAGCAGCCAGTTTGGGTTTAAACAGGTTGAATTAGCCAGTTTAATTGGTCCGGTTTTCAGACCACCGTGAAGAACTATTATATATATTACCATTTTATTAATATTTGATGTATGTACACATTATGAACGATATTTTATATAAGTTATTTTATATATTATAAATTTACCAATAAATAATAAGATCATAAATATTAAATATATTAATAAAAATAAATATATTTTTTATGTACTCGGATGCTTAAAAAATAATAGTAGGATAAACATATTAATAATAGTATATTTTTATCTAAGGTAGATATGTAAACTCAAATCAATTTTCCTACCAGCAGGATATATAATACTCATGAGTTTCGTGATATATTACCGTTTATTAATATTTGATGTATTCGTGGTATAGGAACATGATCGTTCACATTATTTTCCCAGTCATTTCTTAGGTTTACTGGTTGTGCAGAACAGAAGCCGTATCAAACACTCACTTGCAGTATAATAGGAACCTTGTGAGCCTCACTTCTTTCTGGAGTATACGTCTGGTTGGCTCTAACACTTTATATAAATATGGGCCATCTCTCATGAATGAGAGGGTACATCTGTTCAGAACCATAAAACATGAAATTCGTTTTGTTAAAAACATTTAATACGAATTAATGGAGAGTCAAGCCAGAGGAAGTTGTGACCTAATTAGTTTTAATAGAGTCAAGAATAGATAAAAAAAACTTGAACAACTTGAAATTTATTTTTATATATTATCCATTAAAGTATGATCACTTATTATCAGAATATCGGTATACTACTGATCTTGAATGTGTTTAAGATTTAGACTATGATCACCTTCATTAACCAATAACAATAACAACCCTAGTAATATATTCCCACAACCAACCCCTGTAACCCTGCCCATATTTGCCATACTCATTGAAGCTGGTCCCTTATCCTCTATAACAGCAGGTGGGGTTTTCACCCAATGTTCATGGACTTCTGGTATACAATAATCTTCAGTAGTACTTAACAATTTAAAGCATATGGAACATCTTATGAGATAGTTTTCTTTTTATATTGCTTGAAGCTCTTTTGGGTGGGTGGCCAAATAGACTTGAACACATAAACCATATGGTATAAAGTGATTAATCATAATTAATCAAGGTCACCAGGCCACCATACATGGCATCTAATTATTCATTCATGTGGAAATAGAAAGAAACAATTAAATAAATAAGTAAATAGTACAATATGCTGCTGCTCCGGTGCTCCCGCTTCCCTTCATGTTTAAAGGCATTATTGCCATATAAATTGTTGCTTCTTATGATAAAATAACTTCACAATATATAGAAGCTTCTATATATATATATTTTTACTTATTAAACAGTTATGAGGTGTGATTTTATCAATTATCAATAGAAGAGAAGAAGAGACTTGTGTGACTTGTGTCATCTTCAATTTCGCAACATAAACTAAAAAAATGAAAAATTTAGTCATCCTACCCAGTCAAGATGAGCAATGTAATATACGTGAAAGACTCAGAACATACATTGATGCCACTACATGTAGAGAGATTTTGTATCTTATAGAATCTTAACTTTACCATGACCAAAAAAGCTCATGGGCCTTAAGGTCTGTCTCTGCTAAATCGAGTCGGGTTATTATGTGATGCTAAATCACGAAGAGTTGGGTTATTATGTGGGCTAAACATCGATCCTATGAGGCCACTCCTTAGAATTATCTTCTTCAATCTTCGGTATTGCTCCATTCATTCTATCCTCCTTCCCATCATCTTAACCAGGTTCCTGAAAAACAGGCACGTACAAGAAAAGAAAGGGTCAAGAGGCACAAGGGCATTTCTGGGTGCTGTAAACGAAGGCAAGCTTCTTCTCCCATTTGACGGTCCACCCATTAGAGATCGAGGTCAAAGATATGTAAGGGTTATTGTGATACTTTAATATGGATTATGTCAAATCTTCAACAAAGAGGGATATCCTTATTGCAATAATGAATTGTTTCGATCAATTCTGAAACAGTGCTCGTCAGATATTTGTAGATCTTGCAAATATCTACTCCAACTTGATTACCCACCTCCCTTTCAGTCGATAAAACAATGTTTTATCTAAGATGATCATCAAAGATGCTTTATCAAAGATGACTATCAAAGATCTTGCAAAAACTGGCGGAGTTCCAAGCTCAAAGATCAAAACAGAAAGATATTATCAAACAAAGTAACGAACCAAGGATCACGGTGGGCCTCGTAGCTTTATTTATCAGAGCTGCTTTTGTGAAATTCCAGGAAAGAAGAAGAACGGATAAGCAACAGCTGTTTCAGAAAGGTTGGAGGTACTTCCTATTCAATAATTGGGGATAGACGTGCAATCATCCGAGCAAATCAGTATAAGAAAAGTGATGAAGAAAGGGGAAGTGGCTTTTGGGTAGTTCGAAAGGGTGCAGAATGGAGCGGCTATAAACGGGGGACGCGGAGACCTGAAAGCCAGAGAGAGCCAGCGGAAGCAGAAAAAGGAGCGACGGATCAAGCATGCTGATTTCGAGATTCAAACTGTGCATAGATGTAATGGAGATCACCTTGGAAATACTGCTCGCCGTTCTGGAAGCAGCGCGAGAGATTGCAGGACGGAGGCCAAGTCATCTGCATCCCGCCCCGTTTTTTGGACTCCTCCCTTAGTTCTGTAAATACTCTGTTTCGTTTTCCATAAGGGAATTTTATCGAACAGATGTAGACCTGCTCTGTTTGTGCAAGAAGGCGGCGTTTGGAGATCTTTGTTTCCGTTTTTTTCCTTCATGTTAGAGTATTGAACAACAGGAATGTTAAGAAATACTGGGATTGATTGCTTGTTGCAAGGTGGAAGGACATATCGGAGTGTATGATGTACAGAGAATTTTACATTGAATGAAAAGATTTTGTGCATAACCCAGAACATGCATTCGATGGAAGAAGCAGAAAGCCACTCTCGATCCCAGTGTTGAGATCCCAAACTTTGTTTTTGAAAACAGAAGCAGAATCCAACGGAATTGTTATGAAGAAAAAAGCATGTTCTTGAGTTTTTGTTGACAATGAATCACTCAGAGGAATGTGATAACCCTGTGCCGCAAATGGTACCAAATCCGATCACTCACAACCTAGTTGCTCACATGGATCAAGTTCAAGATAGCAGCCAATCTCGAGAATGGAACTGGTCTCGGTTGAGCTTGCATTTGACAAATTAAGGTTGGATGTTAACAAATCCAGCTTCTCTATCTATAAAACACAGCTTCTTCTCCAGCTCATACTGAACCCACGGAAAAAAAAAACAAAGCAGTTTTCTTGGATTAAGAGATGAAGCTGCCAAAGAGAAGCAGAAAGCCAAAAGCCAGAAAAGAAACAAAAAAAATCCAAACAGAGAGAATAATATGCCAAAATTAAAGCGCTCGCCTCGTAACACAGAATGGCGATGAATTAAACCCAGAAACAAAGAAATCCAGTCTCGAAGTTCTTAGCTTCGACGAGTCGAAGGAGGAAGAGATTCCCGAGAAAAGTCGTTTCATTGGTCAGCCGCAGAGACTTGTAAGAAAGAGACTATAAAGAGAGACGACGGCGGCACATTTCTGTTTCCTGCCATGATTCTCAGTGTCCACGAATCGCTGCAGATTTTAGTACCGTTCTCGCTCTTGTTATTCTCATTCCAATTTCCCTGTTTATTCCAATTGTGTTCTCACGAGAAGGCGGTATTAAGCTGTTGCGATTTGCGACCTCTGCAATTCGATCCCCCCCTTTTTTTCGTCTTCTCATTCGAGAAAAGTCAATCGAACATTTGGAACGAGCCGGCCCATCGAGTCGCCTAAACGCGCACGTGTTAGACGGCCAACCGTTTTGGACTTATTGGAAACTTCCATACCCTTGTCCTAAAATTACCAATTATACCATCCGATCGATCTCATCGTTCGATACCCGATCTCATACGCTTATATGACGAAATGGTAATGTCGTGGTATTGAAGAACTCTGAGGGTTTTATGCGTAGAAAAAATGAAGCACTAAACATTTTTAACGAAACCCGGCTCTCCCTGGCTTTTTATTCTCTGTTTTCCTCCCGGGAAGCGCGCTCTCTCGCGACTCGTCTGCCTCTTTCTGCTTCATACTTTTCAATAACTGGTTGTTGGTTGCCTCTGATCGAAAAGGTTGGACATTTTCTTTTTCGGCTTCTTCCTGTCCGAGCGTTGTTCGTTCATTTTGCTCTCGTCTGTGTGTGCTTGTTGGTTTGTGTGCATGTGCTTTTTTGTTAAAAAAAAATCGAGTATTAATGATTTGATCGTTTTGCTGAAAGTGGAGTGTTTCTTATTTGTTCAGAGTCTCGAGTGAGCGATGGTTTTCTTTCGGAGTGTTGCGGCGCTTTCGAGAATCCGATCTCGTCTCGTAAGTGATTTCCTTGTCAGAAAATTTTGTATTGAGATATATGTTTGTTTCATTTGGTTAGTTTCCGTAATAATTTGTTCTTTGTGTTTATACAGGTGCAACAGCCGTCATTGAGCGGTTCTGTTCGATGGCTACAGATTCAAAGTGGTTCCGAGATTGTGAGATTTCGCCATCCTATACTTGACATGTTGTCTTCTCCTTGTTCAGTTAACTTATTTGTTGAATTACAAAAAGAATATCCTGCTACTTTCTGCTGAGGATTTGTTCAGGATTCTAGTATTTTTTAGTATGTGTTGATTGTCCAACGATTGAATCAGAATATTCCATATCGTTGACGTCACATCTTTATTTCTTCAGTATGTCTTGCTTGAAGAACTTCTAATTCGTTTCTACATTGTTTTATTAATTCTAGTGTTGAAATAGAAGCCTTATATAGTTGTCTTTTTGGGTTTGAGTTGTTTTCATGAGTTTTGCTTTTTATGCAAGTTTAACCTCCTGAATTTTTTATATTGGTTGTTGTTTAGGATCTTCATGCACAGTTGAAGGAGATCATCCCAGAACAGCAGGTCAGTCAGCCGTCTATCTCTTGTGACTATTCTTGCTTTGGGAAGTTGAATGTGCTTATGATTAAATTCTGAAATTCGATGGGAATCATAAGTTTCCATATGCTAACATTCGAAAAGTATTGAACTAAAAGAAAAAATTGAAAGTTAGATTTTTGGGATTTAAGCATGCTTCTGCAATGATTCATCCAATTTTTTTTATTGTTTTTAGGTTTCTGTGTCTCTCAGTGATGTAATTTCATTTGACTTCAGTTGGATGAGTAGACAAATGGTTCTTTAGACACTTTACTCTCCGTGTGCAAAAGCCTTGTTTTTCAAGTTTTTTATTCTGTCTACATTTATGCCCCGGTTGTTTTGGTAAAGTTGCAATTTGTTTTATTCTCTGTCTTGGATTGATGATTGATCTTTTTGGTGGAATATGCTATCAAGCAATACTACTATTATTTAATTTGCCAGGTTCTCAAAATATTTATCACATAGACAAAACCAGACTGGAGAATGAGTGCTTCCTTGATTTTTCAAGTCCAGGTTGAGGGATATTATTGTGAAGAACATTAAAGAGGTCATGTTTTATGCTACAGGAAAGACTGAAGAAGCTAAAGACAGAACATGGGAAAACCCAGCTTGGGAACATTACTGTGGATATGGTATGGTATTGAGTAGTTGCTGTCTACATTAGCTAATCACTCTCCCTCCCTCCCTCCCTTATCCTGGCTTGGGAACTTTACTGTGGATATGCATAGTCTTTGGGTATTTCTTTTACATTGACTTGTGGATTGCCAACTTTGGAAGGTGTTAGGTGGAATGAGAGGGATGACTGGGTTGCTGTGGGAAACCTCATTGCTTGATCCTGAAGAGGTACCGTTTTTTAATTATATTATTATTTTTTTTCAAACTTTCTGTCTCTTTTCCTTTGTGTTCACCATAACAATGGTTTGCTTTTAGGGAATTCGCTTTAGAGGTCTCTCCATTCCTGAGTGCCAGAAAGTACTTCCTGCTGCTGTCAATGGAGGAGAACCATTGCCTGAAGGCCTTCTTTGGCTTCTGTTGACTGGGAAGGTAGTGCATACCCATGCTTTATTCTCTGATTATTTTCGAATTTTACACTAAGTAATTAAATTCCCAAACTTTTGTAGAAAAGAAAAAGAAAAAAAGAAAAAGAAAAAAAGAAACGGAGAAACTACTTCATGGACCCCCAACATGCTAATTGTGCTATCTATTACGTATAATGAATAGCATTATTATAAATCAAATGAAAAATATTTAGGGAAGGAAGGCTATCTAGCAAATAAAAAATAGAGGAAGTATTTAATATCGATACATGGCACTGTATTAGGGCTAACTGCAACCAATCTGCAAGAAGCTCCCAACTTTTTTCCTATTTAGGAAAGGGAAATTGACAAAGCAGCTGACTTCATATGTCAAATTTGCTTTAAAACATGTAGAAGATTTTTTATTAACAACATAAGCATAAATAGAGGACCCTCTGCTGTGAAGTCAGGTGATAAAACATAGAAGACAAATGAAAAGTGACAAACAATATTTTATTGATATGTTACTTTAGGACATTTAAATACTTGATAAAATGAAAATGAGGTGATTAAAATGCATTTTATAATGGTTGGAGAACAATTTTAAAAATTTATGACAATGCAAAATTTTTGGAATCCTTGACAAGAAGGTGACACTGAAACACTGAGCAAGGGAATATAAAAGCTAAAACTTCAGCATATGTTGGAGAAGACTACCTGATTGGAGCTAACGGAAGTTTGGAACTTCTGTGCAATAACTTCAGAATGCTCTTGAAAACCTTATTAGGCATCCAATATGTACCATAGAGGTTTAGGGTTTAGAGTTCTGGGTTAGAACTATGAACAAGTGGGCCAAACAAAAGTGAGGCTTCAGTATGGGTTGAACCAGAATGCCAAACAGGCTATGAGGGAAACAACTTCTAAGGTACCGTCTTGAAATGCACCCACTACCCTACTTGGGCTCCTGATGAGAGAGGGGAATAGGGTCTTGTGGAGATATTGCTATATAAAAGGTAATATATTCTTGCGTAAGTAATGGATAAGAGAAACTAGGGTTTTTAATTATTTATTCAATTATATGGTCTAACTTATCTGTAAAAAACACAACTGAGAAGGAGAGACTATTATTTTCTCCTGCCACCATTGCTGAAAGATGATATCGTTGCTTCACTATGATGGTATTTTACGTATTAGGTGATTAATCTGCTTTAAAATTTGTTTTCCACGTGTTCTGCTTTAAAATCTGTGTTTTATGTGTAAATAATTTATTTAAAATGCTATAGCAGTACAATAGTTCATTAAGAAAAATAGCAGATAGTTTTAACCACTTTAACATCAAATGGAACTGGAGAAATATTTATCCATTTGCCTTTTGTTCTAGATCAGTAATCTGTTTAGAAAATTCATTATGCCTTAGGTACCAAGCAAAGAGCAAGTGAATGCATTATCCAAGGAGTTGCAAATCCGTGCTAAAATTCCAGGTTCGCTACGTTACTCTTGTCTTTAGCTGGCACGTTAATTTACTTCGTGTCTTCAGTTGGTGATAGTTTACTTGTCTTTGGTTGGCATGTCAATTTTCTTTCTGTTTCAGTTGTGGTTACCAATTTACATTTAGTCATCAGCTGACATGATAAATTACATAATTAGTTCTCTGGCATGTTTATTTGTGAAGTTTGTAGAATGAGTAGCAAGAATATGTCGTCCATTTATTTGTCTCAAATAACTTTTGTTGTTACCTATAATGATGTAATGCATGAACTTCGGGCTTCTTACTCTCTTCAGTTAGCATATTATCTTCATGTTTGATGATGGACAAGTTGACTTAATAATTTATTTATTGACCTCAAATAACTTGCTTTTTTTTTTTTTTTCATTTGTCTCAAGCAACTATTGCTATAGATAATGACTTTCTTTGGCAAACTAGCAATGGTACTTAGATCTACTTCTCTGTGGATTCAATTATGTCCAACATGATTGTGTTTCGGTTACTGGTTTGCTCCCTAATCTCCTAAAAGATGGGAGTTCAATGTTTCTCTTGTTGTGAGACTTGTATTGTAAAACCTTCAGCTTCCATGACCGAAAACATACTTGTTTAAGTAGAGTCCTTGTTTGACATTTACATGTCTAAGTAACTGAGATCTAGAACTTATTGTCTAACTGGGATGAATTGCAGATCATGTATATAAAGCTATTGATGCTCTTCCAAAGACTGCACATCCTATGACTCAATTTACCACTGGTGTTATGGCACTTCAGGTGGAACAACTTTACTCAATTAGCCTTCAACTTTACCTTCTTCATTTTTTTCTGTCATTTTGGGTCATGCATATTATTTTGGGTTAGATCTCTGAAACTTTGATCCACAAAAGGTGACTTTTTTTCTGATCTACTTCTCTGGTTTGAAGTGAATTTGTCCTTCTTTGAGTTTTTTACTGTGAGAATCTTGTTCTTTGCAAAGTTTTGGTTATCACTTGTACAATACCCTGTAAGTGTCAGGATTGGCTTGTTTCTTGACCTTTTTCCTTGCTCAGTAGGTTTTTTTATTATTGTACATTCTTCTCTCCTTCAGATTGATTTGTTACCCTTGTGCTGTTCTCCTTCAGATTGATTTGTTACCCTTGTGCTGTTCTCCTTCATTGAATATTCTTCTCACCACTGTCTTTATTAGCTTGTCTTGATTTGAATATTCTTCTCATCATTGTCTTTGAGCTTTTGATTAGCTTGCCTTTATTAGCTTATCTTCATTGATGTGGATAGCAGACTGGGGCGGGGACCTTGTCTTTATTAGCTTTACCTTAGGCCATCAGCCGAGTATTATTATGTTAGAAGAGTTAAATGTAGATCATGTTTATCTGTATCTCCATTTCAAAAACAAAGTTTAGTTTTATCTATCCTGTTAGTGCAACTTATTAACCCCTTGTCCTGATTTGTTTGTAATATAGCTTTTGATGTTTGGGTTGGGTTGATGCATTTTTATTATGATTGAAGAAAGCTTAGGTTGATGCATTTATATGATTGAAGATAAGTTCTAAGATAAATTGTTTCAGTAGGTTTTGAACTTCGACCTGACCTAACAATGTGATATATTAGATCTACATCTGATAATTTTAAGAGAAAAACTATTTGATATCAGAATACTTAGATAAAGAAGGCCTTATTTTTAGAGCTATTTTAGTATGACCTGGGGTCAATTCAACCTCAATCTTTTAATCAGAATAATTATTTAAATGGGACGCTTGTGAATAAACTAGGAAGAAAAACTGGGTCCAGTTCTTGCTTTCAATACATTTGAAATACTAATAATTATGATGATTCAGAAGTAGATCTAAACATTTTGTTCTGAGTTAAGTTTTAGTTTAGTTAAATGGTCTGAGAAAATTTGCATGTATTTCTTTTTCGAGGATGCATATTATTACTGTGATCTCTTAATCATTTCTGACATTTCTTTTCTTTATTTGTTCGTTCTCCTTTCCGCACTCAGGTTGGCAGTGAATTCCAAAAGGCCTATGAGAAGGGCATCCACAAATCCAAGTAGTCTTGTCACCTGTCTTGTTTCAATAACTCCTTTTAATGTATATTGTCTTGTTGACGTGATTGCTACTTCTATTTCAGGTATTGGGAGCCCACATTTGAAGATTCCCTCAATTTGATTGCTCAACTTCCTGCTGTTGCTGCTTATGTTTATCGAAGGTGAGCACATTTAATGAGTATTTGTTATTTTTTACTTTAATTTTTTACTTGTTCTTGCTGCTTACAATGGGAATCTTGAGGGTATGTGTACCTGCTCCTCGTATCCCCCTGCTCTTCATCTACCATTTTCATGGGATTACAATGTATCTGTTGTTAAAGAAATGATATGTTTGTTCATATTAAACTTAAGATATGTCTGCTCATATTTAATTAAATTATCAACAGTGTACTCTGCTTACTTGAGTGATACATACTTTAGATGATACGAACTTGGGTTTAAAGTGCGTTTTCCTGCTTTTATGTTGTAGGATATATAAGGATGGGAAAATTATCCCTTCTGATGAGTCTTTGGATTACGGAGCAAATTTCTCTCACATGCTTGGGTTTGGTGATCCCAAAATGCAAGAACTGATGAGGCTATATGTCACAATTCATAGGTGAGAAGAATAGACTGTTCTCTAGGATGACAATCCTTATAGCTATCGTCAGTATAATTTCTCCCATCAATAATTTTCTCAGAAGAGAGAAAGCTCGTCTGATCTCAGTTCAAGTTTAATGCTAATCTTCTAGTGTTGCAGTGATCACGAAGGTGGAAATGTCAGTGCTCACACTGCTCATTTAGTAAGTCATTAATGGCAAGATAATTTTATTTTCTATTTAAGTGCCAAAGGAATAGTTTGACGATGTATAATGGTTCGAACTATAAAATATACCAGTTCTCATTATTTGATGTTTAAATTTCTTGTTCATTTAACTGAATCCGTTTTGGATATCCTCAGGTTGCCAGTGCTCTTTCGGATCCTTATCTATCATTTGCAGCGGCTCTGAATGGATTGGCCGGTCCACTGCATGGCTTGGCTAATCAGGTAAGGTGGCCCCATTTCAGAATGTAATTTTCTCCCTATACTATTTCTTGTCCTTGAGAAGGGCAGATGATAGGTTCAGTCATTTTCTTTTATTTTGCTTTGGTTGTCAGGCGAAGAACGACCTCTGCTTCTGCACTAGTGACGTTATTTTGTTTCTATCTTCAGGAAGTGTTGTTGTGGATCAAGTCTGTAGTTGAGGAATGTGGAGAACATATAACAACAGAACAGCTTAAGGAATATGTCTGGAAGACATTAAATAGTGGCAAGGTGGGGCGTTTTGTGCAGTGTCTATCTTAGATTTTGGTGCATTATATGCTAGTTATGTTAGCATACTTGTTTAAGATGCTGCATTGCAATTTAGAGGCTATGGGTGAAGGATCCTATATAATGTCTTTGGTTGCCAGAAATAGGTGTTTCCTCTGCTAAATGATCTTCTCCTCCATGGTGTGACATTTTCTTTTTCAAATGTTTCGTTAAAAACAATACTAGATGAAAAGCTTAGCGGTGAACTGGAAGCTGAAGGAGACTGTCTGAATGTGATTAATTGGTGCAACAGAACAACCCAACCTCCTTGGCGATTAGTGGCTCACTATAGGGAAATCTGGTCCCTTGGTCGCACTACATCATGTAAATGGGCACGTCCCTAGAACTGCAAACTCGATTGCAGATTCTCTAGCTCGAGAGGGAGTCTCACTAGCTCAACTGGAAGTGAGAGATCCCCCGTAGAACCAATACGGGAACAGGAATTGTAAACTCCAATTTTGCATGAATGAAATCCACATCAACCTCTTCAAAAAAAAAAAAAAAAAACAATACTAGATGATAAGGTTCTTTCTTAGTTTTCCTTAACACATCTATATGGTTTTTTTCTTGTCAGCTAGTTATCTTGTGGCAACTCATGTTTTTTTTCTTGCATAATTCCATGTTTCATTTGGGAAATTTTACTGTTGGACAAGGCTGTATTTGTTAAGGTTATTGTGCTCTAGTTAGTTACTTGGTCATTCAGTGTGTGGATCTGGTTTTTGCAAAGAGAGTATTGTCATAGCAGAAGTGGCCTTTATCAGTTTCATGGGAGTTAAATTACGTTTGTGGGCCTTTAAATTAAACAACTCTCTGCATTCATATGATGCAATGTTCTGCACAAATTTAGTTTGTTGCTTTGATCATTTCTATTGCCATCTCCTTCAAGTCTAAAGAGTTACTTTGCAGGTGGTACCTGGTTTTGGGCATGGAGTTCTGCGTAATACGGATCCCAGATACACATGCCAGAGAGAATTTGCATTGAAGCATTTACCTGATGATCCATTGTTTAAGCTGGTAAACAACTATACCTGCTGAATTTTGTTTTGAAGCATGGATCTGTAATTTTGTGATGTCCTATTCTTGTTGGTGTTTACATTATCATTGGTTTGCAGGTTTCAAAACTCTATGAAGTTGTTCCTCCAATCCTTACAGAGTTGGGAAAGGTGAAATGATAACACTTGTTACCCTCTCTCTCAGCTAGGATATGGTTTTTTGTTTTGATGTTTTATCCCTTGGTTCACACAAACCTGGGATTTAGTTGCAGAACTTTGTTTTGCTTGGATGGGAATGTTTAAATTTTTGTGCTCTATTTGCTCAGGTTAAGAACCCTTGGCCTAATGTTGATGCTCACAGTGGAGTCTTGCTGAATTACTTTGGTTTGACTGAAGCCAGGTATTTAACCTTGCAAACCAAGCCAAATTCTTGTTTTCTTTATTTATATCAGAAATTGGATGATTTATTCAAAAAGAAGAAAATCAAAACCCAGAAATGCATGTCACCTTCAGTGTATTGTTTGCTTCTATTCTTTTATTGATGCTCAAGTAACGAGTATCTTGATGTGATCAGATATTTCACTGTCCTATTTGGAGTTTCAAGAAGTATAGGAGTATGCTCCCAGGTACGATGCCTTTCTTCTTGGTTCCCTTATTTCAATTTACTGTTCAACTAGATTGGCTTTCATTCCTGTTCAACGTCTCTGAACATTTTCCGAACTCACATCTTTAATGCAGCTAATATGGGATCGTGCTCTGGGCTTGCCACTTGAAAGGCCTAAAAGTGTGACAATGGAGTGGCTGGAAAACTATTGCAAGAAAACGCTTGATTGATCTTTTAATTCGCATGTCTGGGAGCGCAATTCGTTGGTCTGAGCAATAACTGGAAGAGTTTCAGTAGGCCCAGTTTATCTGCAATAAATTTGCTGAATGTTAGTTGTATAACCACCCGACTTGAGAAATAGGGCGAGGGCCGCCTAAAATCGGGTTCTACCAATTTTCCTACGAGTTTAGTCTGGGTCCATCTCCCATTTTATGATATTTTCATGATTCACATTCGAAGTTACACATAGATCCTGTCATTGCAACACAAGGTTTCGTTTTTCAAATACAAATACTAACGCTGAAGATATTCTGGTGTTAGCGAACCTGCTTTTAATATGGAGTAACGCCGTGGGCATAGTATTGAAATAATACCCTTGATGCTGCGCACGCTGTAGGCATAGTATTGAAATAATACCCTTGGTGCTGCGCACGCTGTGGGCATAGTATTGAAATAATACCCTTGGTGCTGCGCACGCTGTGGGCATAGTATTATTTATCTTTTTTATGTGGAGTTATATATGTGTGGATCATATATAGATTTTTTATGGATTTATCTTTTCCTTTGATTTTTGTTCAAGAGCCGGAGGATGAAAAAATTATCATGTCGGGTTCCCTAAGGGATGGAGCCATAAAAACTCACCTGTCCCAACAGCAAAGAAATTTGAACGATCCTGTATTAAGAGCTAATTTGGCTAAAAAAATGGGCCCTAAATATTGAGTAATATTCGGTCCACCTAGAGTAGGTACCCTATGGTGTACTTTGACTTGGCATCCATGTCAAAATTTTGGTTAATGTCTTTTTGGAATAATTTTTTTTTCAAAAACCCTAAAGCGTTAAATCCTAAAACTGCATTAATCTGCACTTCACTTGATGCGGTGCCAACTACGCCAGCGTTTGGTTAAATTTATCAGAATCACATTAAATAATTGCTATATAATAATATAATATTATTATTATTATATTTAATAATTATTATAATAATCATGAAACAAAAATATTAGTTGAATAAATAAATTTAATAATAATATTTGTGGATAGATTTTTATTATATATTTTTTAAAGAAAAATGATATCCATACTTTGCGGTCTAAATAAGAGAATATCTAGGGTTTACCTATAGTATAGGTAGATAATATTTATTAGAAAATAAAATCTTTCACATTTATCTACAAGTTTATCTCTTACTTTGACCATGGTTTGCATTATCGATACGTATCGATCGATACTGACAAATACGTATACGTTTCGTTACGTAAGGAAACAAAATACGGATTACGTTTCAATTTAGTTAGATTCAGGCATGATACACTTTTTACGAAAAACTAACCCTTGTATCCTTGTGTATCGGCAAGTTTCCTAAGGTATCAAGGAAACCTGTTGATACGATACACTGTGATTTCTATAGGAAACCTACGACAACGTAGCCCTTTGTTTTTTGTCCAGGCAAAATCAATAGTCGTTCGGCGACGGAAGTACAAGTGGAACGGTCTCCGATGGTCGGCTCACCGTTCCGTGGTGGTAGGAGGCAGTAATGGCGGGTGGACCCTGCAGGAGGTCAGGATGACCTCTAGCGGCTCTGTTTGAACCCCCGAATCAGACTGACCGTGGCTCTATATTAACCCCCAAACCAGACCGATTCGATTGTGGTTTAATAAAAAATTATTTATTGATCTGGTTCAAGTCCTTAGTAAAGTTCAAATTAGGATGAAATTTGGATCATAATGGGAATATAATATATTTCATTTTATGGTATATTTTGAAGATTTATTAAATTTTTCCTTATCTTCAATTAATATATTTAGATTTTAATTATGATGAATTATTGTATAACAAAGAGAAACATAAAAAATATAGTAAATTATTAATATATTAATTATATTTCAAATTATGGGTGATGTTGGTAGATCTTCTCATTTATTTTTGTTGTCCATACTACACAAGATTGTGATCATGGTGTAAGAAAAAGACTAGGTGGTAGTATTTTAGATAGTTAAGTTGTTTGTTTTTTTAAATATTTGCATCAATAAGAACATTAAGGCTTTTATATTTATATTTTTTCATAATTTTAATTAGTTTTTCTAGAGTATCCATACTTATTACATGTGTATCTTAATGTATCCATGCGTATCCACAATGTGTATTTATATCCTTAATGTTCGATACTTTGCATATCTCTGAAACTGCAAACCTTGCGTAAACTGCAACGTGGATGCCACGTCAGGATGTAAAGTCTTGGAAGTAAAAAATCGCAGTACTTATTTCACCGCTCTTTTAAAATAAAAAATGATATCAGTACTTTCATATTTCACTTTTGAGGTTTTACATGAATGACATGGCAACTAGTTGCAATCTAATTAAGGCAAAATTTAGAGTTTAGAGTTTACCCATAGTATATGAAGATAATATTTAAAATAAACAAATAAAATCTTGCATCTATTATCTCCAAGTGTATCTTTTACCTGGACTGCCACGTAGACGTCATGTCCGGATGTAAACCCTTATAATAATACTTTAAAGTACTTGTATCATCGCTCAAATTTTTTTTAAAAAAAATATTTAAAAAAATGATTTCATTAAAACTTTATATTCATTTAAAGTATAGATAATATTATGGAGAATAAATAGGGATATATATGTAGTCTCTTTTTTCTCATTTATGAAGACATTTAATTTAGAGTTTTTCCAAATCAACCTTATTTTCTTTTTTCAAAGCGGAACTTTATCTAAAGGGCAATCATTTTCAACATGATTTTATTGAAAAATAATTTCAGTACTGCCATATTTTAATGTGACTTTTTACATCCTGATGTGGCAGTCCTCCTGCCCGCCTAATTAGCTGTCTAGGTAAGATCTAGGGTTAGGCTTTTACCTATAAAATAGGAAGATAGTTCCTATTTTATTTCTTACCCAATGAAGACACAAGTCACTTTGTAAACTCTCACAATAAAATTTGGCAGTGCGCATATCAGTACTCAATTTTATTTGAAGTAATGATACAAGTACCGTGAGATATTATTTTTAAGAGTTTACATTTTGATATGGCATCCACTTTGAAGTCCAAATCAAAGATAAACTTGGAGAAAACATCGACCAAATTTTATTTTTTTTAATAAAGTATTATCTTCCTATTCTATGGATGAACCCTAAACCCTAATTTTTTTTCTTACTTAGACAACCAACTATGTTGCCACGTCAAGTCACAATGTAAAATATACAAGAAAAATGATTTCGGTACTGCCATAATTTACCAGTGAATTTTATGTCCTAATACAACCGTCCTCCTTGCAGCTAGTTGGAAGTCCAAATAAGGTCTAGGGTTTAGGCTTACCTATAGAATTAGAAGATAATTCCTACTTTATCTCTTACCTATACGAGCAATAAGGATGCCACGCCATACTGTAAACACATATCATTTTTCATTTATTTTTAAGCAGTTTTCATTAAAAAAGAATTTTCAGCCTCCATAGAAACCTAGTGAACCGTGCTCTAAATTATGTATAAAAATATTATTTAAACGATTATATATTTTTCAAAAATAAACATGGGTTAAAAATAAAGCTGAGCCAGAAAAATTCTTTAGTTTGAAACTTTGAGTCCAATTAACTAACTCTTGCTTAATTGAATATTATCTGTGCTCGTTGGAACCACTTTCCTTAAATTTTAAAACATCCAAAATAATGTTTTCCTATTATAAAAAAACCCTTATAAATGAAAAAATATCTTACCTTAATTGGAAGATTACATCCGAGATTCCCGAGCCTGGAACACTTTTGGTTCTGCTTTCAGGTCTGGTTCAAGTGAAAGATCTTCTGAAAATCAGAAATCCAGTTTCTAACTCGAATCTCTGCGGCATTTGTCCGGTTTCGTCACCCAGGTGCCGAAACCAAATAGACTGTCCTGCCGTCCCACTCCTCCATAAATAAATCATTGGTCGAGACTACAGAGACCGAGGCTCCGTCGGAGAAGATCGGAGAATTCAGAACAGAACATCGGAAACGAAATCCTTTTCAACAGGAACGATATCGGCTCTACTGTTCAGTAACGTCTCTAAGTTCACTAGTTTTCTTCTTGTTTTATAGTGCAATCCTCTGTGTGCCTGTTCGTCTCCGGGAGAAATCAGCGTGCAGATCAGAGGAAGAGAGAGAGAGTTTTTTTTTTAAGGTCGGAAGAGGATTCAGAAGACTTTTGTCATCTCATGCATTAAATGAAGCCGCCAGGAGACGAAACTTGCCATGCATTTAATAGTAATACCGATGCAAATCTAATGATGAGATTTTCTCTCTCATCCTTCCTTCCTTTCCCCCTTCGTCTTCTTCTTCTCTTCCCTTTTCTCCTCTCCACAAGCAAGCACAGCCACCACCCTCATTATATATTTACAGTGGAAGCTGATCATTTTGCTGTTACCCTCTTTTCCTTCTCTCCCAGAAAACAGGGTTAATTTCTTTCTTCTCTTCCATTTTCTCATTCTCCAGATAATTAAGAACTTAGTTCTCATTGTTCAGTCCATTCTTTTCTCTGTAGTCATGGCTGCAGGCTTAAACCCACTAGCCCTGGAATTCTATCCTTGCCTTGGGGCACCTCCCTCGTCCTTCTCCTTCCAGTTCCCGTACCCTGCATCCGACTGTTTCTATACTCCTCCAACGCCGTTTCTTCCTCTGCTTCCAAATTACCCTCTTCCCTTCTCCGGTGCCACTGAATCGGCATACTTGTCTCTGGCTCCCCTGTCTGTGTGTAATAACAGTCTTCATCTCTACTTGGATTTTCCGGCACCTGTTAAAGTGCCCGATTTGATCAGTCACTCGACCTTGTGTGGATTACCGCTCCGGGTGCTGGAGGAAGAAGGGAAGGTCGTCACAGGTGAAGAAGTACTTCAAGGTCTTCGTCGGAGATCAGAAACAAAGAACAGGGTTGACCGTTATTGTAGGAGAAGAAAGGAGGAGTACTCGCCTCGTCGGGAGAAGGCTTTGTGGGTTGCAAAAGGGCGTGGTAGAGTTGTACTGGAGGCAACTCGTAAGGAAGTGATGAAATCGCCGCCTCATGAGGCGGTGCAGGTGATCGGCGGAGAGAACAAGAGCAAGACGACTCTGATGATCAGGAACATACCCAATAAATTCACGTAAGGAATTGTTGATTAATACTCGTGTTTCCCCCTTTTGTTTTTCTCCTGTGTTTTTTCTTCTCTCTGATTACATTTTACGTTGTTGATTTTCAGTCGGAAGATGTTACTGGATTTTCTCGACTGCCATTGCCGAGAAGAGGCTTCTTCGGCCTATGATTTCGTATATCTTCCCATGGATTTTGGGTACCTCTTCTATCAAAGCTCTCAGTTTGGAAAAGTCCATTTGATTTTACCTTGTGTTTTGGAAGAAACTGAAGCTACGAAGTGCTTATGCATATCTTGGGTTGATTTGCAGGTCCGGGTGTAATCTGGGATACGCGTTCGTTAATCTCACTAACAGCACCGCGACGGCGAAGCTGCACCGGGTTCTTCACAGGAAGAAATGGGATGTTCTGGGTTCCAAGAAAATTTGTGAGATAAACTTCGCAAAGATCCAGGTGAATCCAATGTTTGTTCTCTTCTTACTCTGTTTTCTTTTGCTATGTCTACAAGAGAAGGAGGATTATAATGGGGTACTGTACTGTGTTTTGGAAACAGGGCGTTGAGGCTCTCCAGAAGCACTTCGAGAAATCCATCTTCGCCTGCGAGTCGGACGAGTATCTTCCCGTCCGTTTTTATCCGTTTCGAGACGGCACAGCTTCCCCGTTCGAGTCTCGCATGGTCGGAACCCGGGTGCCTCGCGTTCCAGTCCTTCCGGCCGATTGATTCGCCGGAGAAATCAAAGATGGGTTCCGGTTTCAGTACAACTCAGCTTCCATGTTCATGTGTTGTTTGTACAGTATCGAAGTGAAGAAGACGAGAAATTGCCCTTTTTTCTTTTTTAGTTATTTTCTTATCCTGCTTGTTTGTTGCTGTAAGGCTGCTGTGTGCTTCATTTCAGCTTCTTCGTTGTGTCTGTCTGTATAATCTGTTTCGTCCTGTTAGTGTTAAGACTCGGATATGTCATCTGAGACCTGACTGATACTTTTTGCTGGGGTTCTACGTCTTGCCGTGGGTGATGATGAACAGTGAAATGGAATTTCAGGATGTGGATGTGTGGGGGGGTGTGGGGTTGGGGTTTCCAATGTTTTGTTTGTTCTGTTTTTCTCTGGGAATGAATGAGTCTGCAGGATTGGACTGTGGGGGGTAAATTGTACCTTCTCTGAGCTCTCTGTCTGCCTATTTGTGGAAGATTTTTCTGTTCGTGTTTAGTACAGATGAGTGAGAGAGGTGTGGCAGAGCGTACTGCACTCTGAACCCAGGTGGCGCAGTGAAGCGTCGATATCTTTGTAAGAGATCGGGTGGTAATGGTACCCAGTACCCACATTTCTCCGGAACCTGCAAAAAGTCTGTGGCTTTCTTCATTTTCGTCCCCGGCGCCGGTGGAATTCTCAGTTAAGCCTCATATTATTAATGTGGGTTTTTTTTTCTCCTAATTTTGCCTTTTTGTGCGTTTGAATTCTTCTGCAATTTGCGAATCCGGACTCTATTGGGATTGAATAGTCCCGAAAAGTTTTCTTCTTCGTTTTGCTCCGGCGCCGGTCAATAAATAGTACCTCAGCTGTCACATCCTCAAAAAATCGCTCGAAAAGTGGAAAAGCTCACTTTTTACGTTTGTCTGATGAATCGAAATTTCGAAAACAGTTACCCACTTTCCATCCGAATTACTCGCGCTCATCGTTGTATTATTCTGCGTCGCTAATGCCGGAACTCTCACCCCTCACCGTATCTTGCCGGAGTTCATGTCTTCCCGATCGAGATAGCGCCGTTATACTGTCACAAATCGTGAAAATTGTGATATATTACGGTCTTCCGACAATTGAACCAGATTTACTCTCCAATCCGGTCGGCAATGATCTGATCCTCGTGCAGTTGTCAATAAATGTAGCTCCGAAGCAGGCAGTGAATTTTTGCCTGATCTTCTCGCGAATTTAATGTGGAATATCCAGGTGAATCGAAATAGGGGTAGTAGGGGCGGCTTGTTCTGATTTCTCTTCCGAACGGACTGAATTCGCACCTTTAATAGAAATGAAATCTTAGGCATAGATAATTAGGACATATCCCCTCTTCTCCGGGTGATTTTGGCTGTTTTTTATCTCTTTTTCTTTTTGGGTTTGAGTTCTTCTGCAAAATTGCAAGAGTCTCTGGACTTTGAATACCCGCGTTGTGAGGTTTCCTTTTTCGTGTAATTTCTTCTCCGGCGCCGGGCGAAATCTCAGGTGTCACATTCTTAAACTAACATCGCCTTTTGTTCGTCAGTACTGCCGAAATGGATAAATGGGTCTCTTTCCCCATCCAAAAATTAGTATCCATGTATCCAAATTTTGACATTTTGCCACTTCCGTCGACCCGTTCGAGCACTCTCGCCCATTGCCATCTTTCGCCGGAGTGCCTTCTTACAATAAACACGGTCTCCAATCGTGAAACTCTGAATATATATTCGAAGTACTTCATACAACCTGAAATGCCTTGAATGCCTTGATTAATGCCGGAATTCCTGAATATTTGACGTACAGTCCTCTCCGTTTGATGCAGGCGGGAAGAGGAAAGAGATCTGATATTCCTCGTGCCATAAAGTCTCCAATCAAGCCAATGATCTGATCCTCGTGCAGTTCTCATTAATTCTGAGAAACTGATCTGAGGCAGGATTTCGCGGTCGATACGAGTTTAATGACAAATACCCAGGTGGAATCGAACCAGAGGCAGAAAAGGGCGGTCCTTTTTGGCCGAATCCATATTCATCCCTTCTTTCTCTGGGTGATATTTGGCTGTTTTCCCGGCTTAGGGTTCTTCTGCAATCGCAAGAGTGTGGAGTCTGTGAGAACTCATCGTCGAGTAAAATGTGGCTTTCTGAATGTCGCCACGAAATGGAAAAAAAGCTCCGTTTCCCACTTTCGATCCGAGCACTGTCGCCGGAACTGTCATGACCCCTCACCACGTTTCGCCGGAGTTGTACGTACCCTGTATATCGACACTCCTTCAGTTTGTTTCAGATCTTCAGCAGGATTTCCCGATCGATACGAATTTAATGCGAGATACCTTGGTAAATCCAATAGGGGTAGAGTATAGGGGCGAATTAATGGATTCCCAAGTTCATAGCTTTACATGAAGAAATGAAATCTTAATAAGGCAGGAACGTTATTATATTAGAAAATTGGGTCTGACGGTTCCAATCTGTCTGCTGAATTTTAAGTCAAAATTTATAGCTTTTAACCAACGTCTTTAACGCTATTCACTCTATGAAATTGAGTCTAAAAGACCCTCTCGTTCTTTTTGGTATTAAAAAAAGAGCAGTAAGACTTTAGATCGTGTATAAAATCAAGAAATACTGATATCATTTTTCTTAAAAAAATAAGTAGTTACTTTTAAGACTGTACATCCTGTAGTGATGTCCACGTTGCCGTCCAGTAAGAGATAAACTCATAGATAAAATGAGCAAAATTTTATTATTTTAATAAAATATTATCTACCTATTCTACGGGTAAACTCTAAACTCTAAATTTTCCCATACCTAGATTGCTAACTATGTAGCCATGTCACGATGTAAAACCTCAAAGTGAATTCAAGGAGTACTTATATAATTTTTCTTTTGAGTAGTGATTCAGGCACAGCGGTTGTGCCCGAGTCGGACACAACACCCCTCACATTGAAATAAAAAAAATATATTTTACAAAATCCAAAAAATATATATTTTTTATTTCATGTGAGAGCCGCTGTGTCCGAGTCATAGTGGTTGTGCATCAATCATTATTCTTTTCTTTTACTATTTACACTTTTTCCCTTTTTAGAGGATTCTTATTTTGTTTTTATTATGAGTGGTGATATAAGTATTACAGGTTTTTACTTCACAGACTTTACATCCTGACTTGCGTCCACGTTTGCAGTTTAGTAAGAGATAAAATTGGAGATAAAATCTGCAAAATTTTAGTTTTTTAATAAAATATTATTAACCTATTCTATGGGTAAACTTTAAACCCTAGATTTTTTCCTACCTAGACCCCCAACTATGGGGCCACTTAGGATGTAAAATCTTGAATTAAAATTAGGAAGTATTGATATCATTTTTCTTTTCTTATATAATAAGAATCTTAGCAAAAGAGAAAGTGCTTATACAATGCGTTCCAAAATCAAATCGGCCATCAAAGAGTGATTGAAAGGGCAAAACAAAAGCTTTGATTAATCATGTCTTTAAAATAAACCCCAGAAATAACGACCTAACTATATTTTTGTGGCAGTAACTTAAAATTGTGTTTAAAAAATTGAACTTGTGGTTGCTTGCCACCCAAAAACCTATGCAAGGACACTATTTAATAATAACCTTAGCCTATATATGATTGACATGTATATCACACCCAATTATATATAGAAAGTGACAACATATATCTAGTTTTTTTTTTTCCAAAAAGATCAAGTTTTAGAGTAATGCTATATGCATTTTACTGTGCATGCACTTTGTGCAGAGGGACATTAAAATAATCCTGATGTGGGTCCCATCACTACAGTGAGGGGGGAAGTGCACATATCATTTTTTCCAAGTTTTATGAATATTTGATGAGGGCATTCTTATATGCTGTATAAAACATGTAGTCCTTATGGAAAGATAAGTCTCCTTTATTATAATTTTAGTGCAAAATCACGAGGCTAGAAGCTCAATCCCAAGTTAATCTTCACTAAAAGGAATTAAGCGCTTTACTAAATATCTAGTTGTTTTTTCATCAGGAGTACTTATATATGCAAAAGGAATTAAGCCCTTTACTAAAAGAATTACACAAGGAAGCAACTAAATAACATGATCTGTCCAGTGGGTGGCATGGTTTATTTAATGGATTGTTTAGCCTTGAGATCATGGAAGGAGTAACAGGTTGTTGAGATCTTCAGTACCATGATCTCATTTCTTATTATCAGCAACTGTCACATTTTTCTAATGGAGGAAGAAGAAGGTTACATTAGTTCCATGGATTGAAGCTCGGTTTTGGTTCGCGAAAAATCTGTTGCTTAGTAAACTTATCTGTAAAATATTATACTGGTTTGATCCTTAATCTCTCTCTCTCTCTCTCTCTCTCTCTCTCTCTCTCTCTCTCTCTCTCTCTCTCTCTCTCTCTCTCTCTCTCTCTCTCTCTCTCTCTCTCTCTCTTTCTCTCTCTTCATCATTGATGTAAATTACATTATCTGTAAGAATTACTTAAGTTGAGTCCTTGAGTTTGATTTTGAGCTTAGTTCGAAGCTTAGTTCGAACGGATGACACTTTACCTGGACGTTTAAGGTTAGAGTTGCCACTGGATCCAATTTAATAAGTCTTTTATCTATGACAGAGAAGGCAATTTGATCCAATCAAGTGTTTTCCCATTGATTTTTTAAATTTTCAGGCCAAGATGACTATGTAAAAAAAAAAAAAAGGAACAAAAGTAATTACTTGTTTAAATGGACTCCTTACATTTGTGGAGAAAACAATATAAGACATGACCACAGAAGGACTCAAGCCAGTGTTTTAAACCCAAACCGGACTAACTTGGTATAACCAAACCGAATGATAGGTTCGGTTTTTAAAACACTGATTCTGATGTTATCCATATCGAGCAAGTAATCACGAACCGACTCGGTTCTATTCTGATTTGGCCGGCCGGGTTGAAACGGTGGACCGAACCCAGCAACGCATCGGGCCCCACAGCTTACAGGGAAAGTTGACAAATCTCAGTTGCGTTGCGATTTTTTTATAGAAGCGACTTTTGTTGGGTAGTTGGAAGTCGTCTTCCGCCACCGTCATGTCGGCTTCTCCTCCAGGAAACGCTTTCACATCCCGACCGTTGATGGGCTTTTTATCCGCAGATTTTCTTATTAAAACAATTCGACGGCCTGGATTGTACTCTGCCTCTGTAATCATCTCCGGCATTGCCATGGCTCACCCGCCATAAATTCAACCGACGTGTCATCTTGTGGTATTACGCGGCAGAATTTCGGTCAGAATTGTGCTGCTGGATTTGATCCAACGGCCAGAGATGAATTTGTGGGTCCCATAATCTGCGTCTCCGGTCTTAATGGGCCGTTTCCGACCTGTTGAGTTCAGAGTCTTTGAGAGTGGAGAGGGAGAGTGGAGAGGAGAGAGAGAGAGAGAGAGAGAGTGTAAAATTTGAAAAACGATTGAGAGAGAAAGGGAGGGACCCACGGAACGTTCTGTGTTATTGCGTCGTTGGTGTGAAGAGGAACTGAGGAAGAAGGAGAGACGTCAACGACGAGGACTCCGTCGTCGAGTGAGCGGCCTCTGTCTGCCTTACCCTCTCCGCCATAACTCTTGAAACGTCTCGCCTGGAATTCGTTTCTGTTGACTGGGAGGAGGGGGAGATCTGGGTGCCCTGTTTTATGATCCCCGAATGCGTTTTAGTTTTGGGTTAGTGCGGAATCTGGGATTTGTGCAGACAGACTATGGCTTCTCGGGCGGAGACTCTCTTGGTGCTCTTACTCGCGTTGGGTGCGCTTTGTGTGTCGGAATTCGGGAGATGCTATGCAAAAACCTTCTCTTTCGATATCCATCACCGCTTCTCCGATCCTGTACGGAAATGGGCGGCGGCGGGAGCTGGTGGAGGAGTCGTGCCCCGTGATTGGCCGAAGATGGGGACTGTTGATTACTATGCGGCGTTGGCGCACCGCGACAGGACTTTTCGAGGCCGTGGCTTGGCGGACGACCCTGATCGCACGCTTACCTTCTCCGATGGGAATGAGACGGTTAAATTAGCCTCCTTAGGATTGTATGTTTCTCGTTACTCTCTTCTGGGTTTAGGGTTTTCAGAATTGGGACTGCTTTGTTACGATTACTTGGGTAGGTTGGATGTTCTTTAACAATGTTTGTTTCTTTTGGAAACTCAGTTTGCATTACACAGTGGTCTCGTTGGGAACACCGAATGTGACCTTCTTGGTGGCGCTTGATACCGGCAGTGATGTCTTTTGGGTACCCTGTGACTGTATCAGCTGTGCACCAACATCTTCTTCTCGTTACCAATATGTGAGTTTTCTGCTTCCTTCACATCTCACTTGAAAAATTTCTTTTTTCTGATTTTCGGGTTGTCTATTTGGAAAAGCGGTACTGCGTAATCAACTTTCATCGAGGGGGAGACCAGAACACGCTTTTCTTGTTGTTTTGAACTTGTACTTTTCAAGCTTTTTCAGATGCTTTTTTGTTTATATGACTTTCAAATACTTCTAACAAAAAATGATTGAGAAACCTGTTAGCTATAATTAAATTCGATAGAAGAGGTTTTATACACATGTCTCACACTATGACGGTCAGTTTGATATTCTTTTATCTAGGTTAAGTTTGTTCTCTTTAGGGAGGCAGAGCTGGTAGTCTCGGAAGGATACCTTTCCATGCTTCTGGCTATTATTCTCACTGTAGTTAGGGGTTATTCCTGTAGTATTGGAGATGATGACTTGGTTGATGGGTTTTGAAGGTAAAATGTCACTAATTTCCAAAAATAGTTAACTGGTATATACTTTGCCATACTGACCACCACTCAGTTATAATGCCAGACTTACTTAAGTGTCTATTTGCTGATGCATTGCAGATTTGGGGTGTTCTTGTTCTGACCTTGTTGTTCAATCATTCAGCTAGTCATGTTGAATTTTGCAAGTATAATGGATACTCAGAAAAATTTGTAAATTGACCCAATCTGTGTGGTTGCAAACACTTTTTCAAAATGGTTTCCCACTCATGTGGGCAATTTAAGGGATGTTGCAAGAAAAATTATCTAAGCTGATATAGGCAAACTTGTGGTGCTAGTCTCAGCAAATTTTGTTTGTATTTACATTTCACAGATTTTGGGTGTTACAGCAACTCTAGATCAAGCATCTTGCTCACCCACGCGTGGTGAGGATAGAATGGTTATTTTGCAAGAGAGTTTTGGTCGTCATTTGTCATTTATATAATTTGGTGATGCTGTGAGGATAGGCTGGTCTTTCAATTGAGCTATTCTTATTATGCATTTCTTTTTACTTTGGTAAGGAAATATTCTTGGTCATCATCTTATTTAAGTGTGAGCAATTGAAATAGAAACTGTGTGATTTTGTAGATAGTGATACACCAGTAAGGTGGTTTTTTTTTTTTTTTTTTTTTTTTTTTAAATAACCGTGAAGACTAAGCCGTAGAAATTAATGTTTGCAAACAGAATCTGGAATTCAGCTATTACAGCCCCAATGCATCTAGTACAAGTTCAAGAGTCTCCTGCAATAATAGTTTATGTGAGGAGAAAAGCAAATGCGTTGATTCAGGGAGTTGCCCTTACAATGTTGCATATGTTTCAGAAAATACATCATCTTCTGGGTTTTTAGTTGAAGATGTTATGTATCTGACATCTGAAGATGGGAAACATGATATTGTTGCGGCACCAATCACATTTGGGTGGGTTTTTTTTTTATTATTTCCTACTACATGTTATTTTTAATTACTTACTCTGGTTCTAAATTGGTCCCTGTGCAGCTGTGGACAAGTTCAAACCGGGTCATTTTTGGATGCTGCAGCTCCAAATGGGCTGTTTGGTCTTGGTATGGAGAAGGTATCTGTTCCTAGTATCTTGTCAGCTGCAGGCCTCACACCAAATTCCTTCTCCATGTGCTTTGGACCCGATGGCATTGGAAGAATTACGTTTGGAGACAAAGGCAGTCCGGATCAAGATGAGACTCCTTTCAACCTTAGACAGTCTCAGTGAGTGTTTGTTATTTTTGTTTAGTTTTTGTTTGTTATGACTTCATATTGGAGTCATCTTCTTCATTGCTCCAGGGATAGGAATAATTGGTAATCTGACCTCTCTCCGTATCTGAATTTACCAGCCCAACATACAATGTTACTGTCGATGGAGTTCATGTGGGAGCAAACCTTGTTGATACAAATTTCCATGCTATTTTTGACTCGGGTACCTCATTCACATACTTGGCAGATCCAGCCTACACCCTACTTTCTGAGAATGTAAGTTCACTTCTATAAACCACAGAAAACTTTCTTCGAACATCCAGTGCTTATTCATATGAAGTAATTGGTATAGTATTGTAGGTTTATTTGTTTGTATTCCATCCATGTAGCTTTTCAATGGGCAACCTGGGTACAAGAGGGCCACGTGATAACTTATTGAAGGTCCTTTCCATAATATAGGCTCTTTAGTTAAATTCTTTGAAGAAAGTGAACTCTGTTATTTGTAAAGATCTTAGAAACTGCAGTTTTCTATACATGGTCTATCTTCTGCTATATGCCCTTTGAAGCTCTCAGAAAGACTAGCTTGTGCATATGCTGCATCCAATTGAAGCAATTTTACTGTGATATTGCAGAACTACTTGAGAGTCTACCTATTTACTTTCTTATTTAACTATTTGATATGAATCTTGTTCTCTTTTTTCAGTTCCATTCACAAGCTCTTGATCCCCGCCGTTCATCTGATGAAAGGATACCGTTCGAGTATTGTTACTCTATGAGGTCACTTTGACAATTCATTCAGTACATTTCCTCTTGTCGTTCCTTGATTGAATGCGCTTAACCCATTTGGCTTGATGTGCAGTTCTAATCAGAATTCGAGTCTGATACCCCGTGTTAGTCTCAAGATGAATGGTGGGGCAGAATACTCTGTATATGATCCAATAATTGTTATTGCCATTCAGGTAAATCCTCTTCTTAGTCAGACCTCGAATAACTTGTCATCATGTGGCCTAAGTTTATTTCTTTCTATATGTGAACTTGCAGAGTGAACTTCTATATTGCTTGGCCGTTGTCAAAAGTCGTGACATCAGTATCATTGGACGTATGTTCACTACAAACTGTTAATCAACAACACCATTATGTATTATTACCTTTCAAAATCCTGACTGGTTGCTTGGCCATTGCAGAGAATTTCATGACGGGGAACCGAATTGTATTTGATCGAGAAAAAATGGTGTTGGGATGGAATAAGTCCGACTGTAAGTGCATCTCCCCCCTTTCTGCTTCCTCCTGGCATGGTCAAGAAGGGTCTTGAATTGACAAAAAGTTAATATTTGTGCTGCAAACCAGGTTACTCTTCCGAGGATTCAAGTAGTACTCTTCCATTAGGCCCGCATAAAAATTCCACGACGGAACCTCCCTCAGTGGCCGTCGGACCAGATAAATATGGCCCAGAAGCCACAAAGGAGACGGGCAATCGTGGGACTCAAGGCTCCGTCGTCCCTTCTCCCAATCATTCACCTCCATCGTCGTTGTCCTGTCTCTGGCAGGCTAAGATCTTCATGATGCTTTGTATAGTCTGTTTCGCCATTCTTTGATTATTCTTTTTTTAAAGTGGGTTTGGTCGCCTACCCATCACATTGTATCATATCAAAGTTTTATATGTTATGAACCGTCTCCGGATCTGTGGGTTTTTTCAAAGGAAATACGGGGAAAAAACACAACTCGGTGATATGTAAAATCTGATTTCCTTATTAATCAACCAGCCACATTGGGAAATCATACTTAGTAATTAAGTCAATAAAACCACTAGCCATCCATGATTATCCATATAACAATCTTAATTAGCAAATTGAATATGGAATCATGGTTCAAGTAATTCGGAACAAGGTCCACATACGACTGGACTGGTGGAGGCGCATAGGGGAGAAGGCGAAGATCAGGTCTACGGCGAGTGGAGGATTTTTGGGTGTGCTCGTTGTTCACGTTGTCCGAGTGGAAGTGTCTCGGTCACGACTTGTGACTCGTCGTGAGTCGAGATTTTTTTCTTCGGGTCCGAAAGCGAAACCATGGGACCGTTTTAGTTTGACTAGGGGTTTTTTTTTTTAATTTTTTCCACTCTTCTACTTGGTCCAATGTAGGAAAATACGGTGTTGAATAACAATAGAAAGGAACAAGGGTTCTTCTTTTCATTTATTTTTACAATAATTCAAATTGAAAGTTTGGAAAGTATTTGTCCTTTGTTCTCTACTATATACATCTAGAATGCAGTGGAAGTATAGGGGTTAATTACGTTGAACCTCAAATATATATGATTGTTGGAAAGAATACACTATCAAAATTCTTGATAGGCCCTATGGGCCCACATCTCCACATTACACGATTTTGCTAATGGGTTTTACTCCAAAATGTTTCATTACAAAGGATATGTGGGTTATTTCTTTTATGCACGTGATTCTTCTCACTTCCTTTCAATGTGGGACTAAATCTCTTAACACTCCCCTCACGTCAAGGCCAGGTTTCAATAGGCCTAAAACATGAGAAACTGGACTCATCTTATGAAGCCCACAAACATATTGGGTCTCGCCTTTTGGAGCTCACAAATAAATTGGGTCAAATCCACAGACAGATAGAGAGGTTCTGGCCCACACACGAAAAGTGGTTCTCATACCAAATCAAAATTCTTGATGGGCCTTACGGACCCACGTCTCCATATTGTAATGATATTGACCGCTTTGAGGCCAAACCCGCATGGTTTTGCTAATGGTTTTACTAATGTTCTTGTTCTGACCAAGTTGTTCAATCATTCAGCTAGTCCTGCTGAATTTTGCAAGTATAATGGATACTCAAAACAATTTGTAAATTGACTCAATCTGCTTAGTTGCAAACACTTTTTCAAAATGGTTTCCCACTCATGTGGGCAATTTAAGGGATGTTGCAAGAAAATTTATCTAAGCTGATATAGGCAAACCTGTGTTGCTAGTCTCAGCAAATTTTGTTTGTATTTACATTTCACAGATTTTGGGTGTTACAACAACTCTAGATCAAGCATCTTGCTCACCCACGTGTGGTGAGTATAGAATGGTCATTTTGCAGAAGAGTTTTGGTCGTCATTTATATAATTTGGTGATGTTGTCAGCATAGACTGGTCTTTCAATTGAGCCATTCTTATTATGCATTTCCTTTTACTTTGGTAAGGAAATATTCTTAGTGATCATCTTATTTAAGTGTGAGCAATTGAAATAGAAATTGTGCGATTTTGAGTTTTCAATTTGGGTGATTTTGTAGATAGTGATACACAAGTAAGGTGGTTTTTTTTTTAAATAACCGTGAAGACTAAGCCGTAGAAATTAATGTTTGCAAACAGAATCTGAAATTCAGCTATTACAGCCCCAATGCATCTAGTACAAGTTCAAGAGTCTCCTGCAATAATAGTTTATGTGAGGAGAAAAGCAAATGCGTTGATTCAGGGAGTTGCCCTTACAATGTGGCATATGTTTCAGAAAATTCATCATCTTCAGGGTTTTTAGTTGAAGATGTTATGTATCTGACATCTGAAGATGGGAAACATGATATTGTTGCAGCACCAATCACATTTGGGTGGGAAACAACAATGTAAAAAGGAAAAAAACAGTGTAAATAGGAAAAAAACTAGTACCGTACTAAACTCGAACAGACACTAAACTAAACAGTGAAAAACAAAAAACACTGAAATGCCACCCGCTTTTAACCACGGGGATGGTGGTGGCCCCATTGGCGCCACCGCCACAACTGCCGCCACCGTGATAACCGCCTTGATGTCCACTGCAGCTTTCGTGGGAATCCGGTTTTTCATCACCATCTTCTTCTGGATCTTTCTTTTTTATCCCATGCTTCAGACTTTTCTTTCACAACACGAATTTCTTTACACCATCTTTATCTTTTGCAAAATACTTCCTTGACGACAACGGACGTTGCTCCACGGCCTCCTCCTCGGAGGATTTGAAGGGTTCAGATTCTATTCCACGTTTGTAGATTTCGGAGGATACAGATGACGCTGCAACTGATGAGGATGACGTGCCCGCGATTGCCGACACCGGAGGTAATCGACCGGTGTAGGCTCCCAACGGTTAAGAGAAATTCAAAAACTTGTTTGCCAACGTCTAGAAACGTTCTTCATGATCAAAATCAGAATCCTCCATGGAGTCCGCGGAGCAACATCGATCGAAGAGGTTCATTTTCGTAAAAATGATGGAGAAAGCAAATAAAATCATATTGGAAAAGATGAGGCTGCAACTGGTGATGATGAAGAGTCCGCTGTTGGCGACGTCAGAGGCAATCGACCGATGTAGGCTCCAGCGGCCGTGGGAATTTTAAATGGTCGATAGCTACATTCGTCGCAATCAGAATCTGATTCCTCTGAGGATTCCGAAAACAACGTTCGACCTAGTGGTTCATTTTTGCAGAAATGAATGAAAGAGTAAAAAACCTCATATTTGGAAAAAAAACATTGATTTTGAAAAATAGAGAAAAACAAAGGATTTATGGAGAACATATTTCATACCATTGCGAGGGCCACAGGTAGCCTGCACCAGTCGATTGGCTCCAACGTTGCCAACTGCGGGCTCGTCGTCTACGTGATCTTGATCGGTTGCAGCCTCATCTTCACTACTCTGCTCCTCATGTCTGTTTATAAAATGGAATTGGAAAATGAAGTCTCAGCTATAATATGGAATCGAAAAATGAACTCTTGAGGTAGGGGCAAGGGGTTTATATAGGGTTTGCTCATGTGAGCTATCTGTTTTTCACGAGTCCTCGCTGAAACTCATGCTTAAGTTCTTTCCTCACGAGTCCTCGTTCAAACTCATGTTTAAGTTCTTACCTCACGAGTCCTCGTTCAAACTCATGCTTAAGTTCTTTCCTGATCAGTATTCTGTTCTTCACTGTCGTTCAAATTCTTTTCAGAGTACTCTGTTGTTCAAACTCATGCTTAAGTTACTCGGTTATTCTGTCTGTTGTTCAAACTCATGCTTAAGGTGCGTCCAAAATCGCATGTCGACTTTCGGTTTGGGGTTGATAGTCGCGGTGCCAATGGGATGGAATGACTCCGTCTTACAGGCTACACCCACACGTATCGAAAGGTCGCGTGGCCCAATAAAGAGAGGAGGAGAAGTGAAAGGCGAAAACTGATGAATATGACGATATGAGGATGATGACTGTAGAATTGATGATGATGACAACCCTGTAGTTGGAGATGCCGGAGGCAATCGACCGACAAAGGCTCCGTCGGCTGTGGGAATTATAAAAAGTTGTTTGCTAACGTCTACAAACGTTCTTTTGGATCAATATTCGAATCCTCAGAGGTGTCCTTGGAGCAAAGTCTGTCGTAGAAGTTCATTTTTGCAAAAAAATGATTGAGAAAGCAAATAAACAAACATTGTAAAAGTACTTGATTTTAAAGAATAGAGAACAACTGAAGACTCACATGAAGAACATATTTCATTCCATTCATGTACATGTACCCTAAACCCATCCTCCTACCTCTCACTTAATTTTTCGATCGTTCGTGAGTTCCATCTTATGGCTTTAGTTATCCTAATGGCACCGATTTCGCTTTTGGATGACTGGTCGTCTTTTTTCTTTACCTAGAGGCCCAAGTGAGAAAGGAGGAGCAGAGAGAGGCAGTTGTTGATGAAGATGACCAGTAGACTGATTCGGATGATGACGCTGCAACTGATGAGGATGACGTGCCCGCGACTAGCGGCACCGGAGGCAATCGACCGGTGTAGGCTCCCAATGGTCAAGGGAAGTTCAAAATGTTGTTAGCTAACATCTAAAAACGTTCTTCGTGATTACAATCCGAAGCCTCTACGGAGTCCGTGAAGCAACGTCGGTCGGAGAGGTTCATTTTCGTAAAAATGAAGGAGAAAGCAAATACAATCATATTGGAAAAGATCTGCAACTGATGATGATGATGAGCCCGTTGCAGCGACGTCAGAGGCAATCAACCGATGCAGGCTCTGGCGGCCGTGGGAATTTTAAATGCTCGATAGCTACATTCGTCGCGATCAGAATCCGAATCCTCTGAGGAGTCCGAAAGCAACGTCCGAGGGGGAGGTTCTTTTTCGCAAAAATGAATGAGAAAACCTTGAGTTTGAAGAATATAGAAAAACAAAAGACTCGTGGAGAACATATTTCATACCATCTTATAGCTTTAATTATCCTAATGGCACCGACTTCGGTTTTGGAGGACTGGTCGTCGTTGAAGCGTTAGAAGCCACGTGTCGCTAGATCTTGTCCTCTTCGAGGGCTCTAAACTCCCCCTATCATCTCTTTGCCTCCTAACATATCTATCTCATATCCACTTGGCTCTATTTACATAATTTCCACTCCTAGCTCGAAATCTCCATCGGGTAATACCCAGCCAAAGAAACAGATCTGGGTACTTACCTGCCGCCCATCTCTTCTCTCTTTTCCCTCTATTGTTTTCCGTCCTTCTCCATACCTTGTTAGTCCGAGCGCTCCAATCCAATGTAACATTTGTTGTTTCAATAAATTTTCGTTTGTGGGAGGTGCTCCGGTGACTGATTTTTCTTCCGGTCGGAGCTCTGCTGGTGTTCCTTCTTCCTTTTGCTGTCAACCATTCTTGGTTTTCTTCCCTTTTTCATGACTTTGTATGTGCAAGCCACGGGGGGCTTCTTAGGTTGGATCAAGTTTCGGTTCCGGTGAAGAAAGTTCCCGTTTGAGATTGGGGAGGTAGTTTTGTGTAAAAATTCTTTTGCGTGTGGAGGATGGGTGGACGAATATCAGTGAGCTTGTTTTTGTGGGTGATACGTGATTTTTGTATATTTCTTTACTTCTGATGAGGTTGTTCCTCGAGCATGGTAGTTTGTGTATTTGAACTTTTTGTGAGTTGTGGTACACTGGTGTTTCGATGCATCTCTTGTGATGCTGTATTTGAGAAGCTCGCCATGTTTGGGCTTTCTTCGATGGATATTGTTTCAAGCGTATTGTGGTGTTCAACACATTTTGTTGGGGAGAGTTTTGTGTTTTTTCCGGGATAAGAGGGTACCCGGTTTTCCGTGTTGTGGTTGATCTTTAAAATTTCCATTTTGGTGCAAAGTGTGTTTATCTCTTTTGTGTTTGAGATATTTTCACCATCGGGGGTAGAGTCTAAAAAGAAGAGCATTTTCCGTTGTCCGACTGATGCGGGAGTTCGTGTTTCAATTCTATTTTCGTTCTTGAACGATTTTGTTGTAAAATGGTGGAGTGTGTTCCATGAAAAGGGAATAAATTTGTGTTTGTTATTCCCTTTACTTCTCAAATATCTTCCATTGTGTGGAAGATTGGAGTGATATCCTAGATTGATGATTTCTCATCTCTTGTGGCCACCGGAGTCTTCTGTATTTTGAGATCCTCCATCATCTGTGAGAGTATCTTGATATCTTCATCGAGTTCACTTTTGAATTTCACTTCTTCTTCCTTTAGTGTGAGTGCCGAGAGGGAGGAACAAAGGGAGGGCACCCTTCATTCCACAATTCAAAGCACCAAAAACAGTTGGTTCCATCTTATATAAACCCTAAACAAAGGACTCATGAAAAACATATTTCATACCCTAAACCCTAAACCCTAAACCCCTCCCCCAAGTTCTCTGTTCATTTTCTGATCATATGTGGGTTCCATCTTATAGCTTTAGTGATCCTAATGGCACCGACTTTGGCTTTGGATGATTGGCCATTGTTAAAGCATTACCAGGAGGCCCAGTAGAAAAGAGGAGAAGAGAAAGGCAGTAACAGATGAAGATGACGTCCAGACTGATGAAGATAATGACGCTGCAACTAATGATGATGACCAACCTTTGGCTAGAGACGCTGGAGGCAATTGACCGACACAAGTTCGGTGGCCGTGGGAATTTTAAAAGGTCGTTAGCTAACGTCTACAAACATTTGCTGAGATCAGAATCCGAATCCTCTGAGGAGTCCAAGGACCAACGTCCATTAGGGAAGTTAATTTTCGCAAAAAATGATTGAGAAAACAAAGAAATAAATATTGGGAAAGAACTTGATTTTAAAGAATAGAGAACAACAAAGAACTCCTGAAGAATATATTTCATTCTGTTCGTGTGCGGGAACCCTAAACCCCTCCTGTTAATGCGTTAACTCTCTCTCTCTCTCTCTCTTCCTCCGTTCTATTTGTTCTTCATGATTGTTAATTTCTGTTCTGATTTTGTGTAATGTTGTTATAAATGATTATTCCTGTGAAAGAAACAAAATTGGACCATTTTCATAGCCGCTCATTGTCACAGGAACAAAAAGATTTTCAAGTGAAAGCAGATATGGATAAAAAATTGATGGAACGTGGCTATCGGGTGAAGGTAAATATCCATTTATAGTCGAATGGTCTCCTCATTGTTTTTTTTTGTTATAATAAAAAACTAAAAAATGCAATTATATTTTGTGCTTTTATTAGTTGAAACTTGAAATTGTCAATGTTTTTCAGGTGATAGATATTATAAAAGTTAACTAGCGCTTTCTTTGTGATACTTTCTTCAGCTCTTGAGGCTTTGTAATACGTCCTCTTGTGTTGCATTTAAATTTGAAAATAATTTCATAAGTGGACCACATTCCTATTTGCAATTGGTCTTCGTGTTCCAGTTTGCTTGTTGAAATGATGGTATAATAATATATTTGGAGCGCGCAATGAATAAAGGGAATGTATGTTAACGTACAACAATAAGCCAAAGGGTAAAATAGTTCCTAGATCAGGGTGAAAATATATTACTTCTCTTTCAGTTTTATCTACGTGACTTTAAATACAAAAGAAGAGGAAGATTTGGGGGGTCTGCTATCAAGTCTATCAGTGCTTGCAACTGCTATTGCCTTCGTTTCATTCCTAATTCTCAAGATTCTTTCCAACTAGTTATCTTATAAGCTCAGAGGCCTTGTGACCTGTTTCATTTAGTGGAAAGAAGACAAGCTTTTGCTATTTGTCAGACAAATTAAGTCGTTCTGTAGGCTCCACACAGATGTCAAAGTCTACTGACACGTCAAAGGCTACGGTTTGTAATATTAACTGTAAAGATGGAGTATGTTCTGCTATGGCTGATGAAGATCTTTCGGATCTTGAAGTAGACGAAGAGGCACAAGAAGTTGGTGGCAAAGAGGACACAGTCTTGGTCCAATCTTCTGATTTCTCAACCAGCCTTGCGATTGAGAAGTCTGAAGACTCGGAGTTGTTGTTTAGTGAACAGAATACCTGGTCAGTTTTTGGTACTGAGACATTTAGCACCGTTTTTCAATTGAGTAATGCTATGGGTACGGAGGCTGTACTCGGCCCGAGTACGGAATCTGACGTGGATGGCTTATGTGGCCATCCACGTCAGATGCTGAGTCAGCAGCCTCCGGCTCCCTCCCTTCGGCTCCCTCCCTCCGGCTCCCTCCGTCCCGTGGCCTCCCTCCATCCCGCGGCCTCCCCCTCCCTCTCCGTCCCGCGGCCTCCCCCTCCCTCTCCGTCCCGCGGCCTCCCCCTCCCTCTCCGTTCGCATGGCCTCCCCTCCCTCTCCGTCTCGCGGCCTCCCCTCCCTCTCCGTCCCCGCAGCCTCCCCCTCCCGCTCCGTCCCGCGGCCTCCCCCTCCCGCTCCTTTCCTCTCCCTTTCCCTCCCGCTCCTTTCCTCTCCCTTTCCCTCCCGCTCCTTTCCTCTCCCTTTCCCTCCCGCTCCTTTCCTCTCCCTTTCCCTCCCGCTCCTTTCCTCTTCCTTTCCCTCCCGCTCCTTCCGTCATCATCTACACCGTCTCCCCCAAAAATCATCCGGATGGAGCGGGAGTGAGGGAGGCTGTGGGAGGGAGGGAGCGGGGCTGCATGGACGGAGGGAGGGAGGCTGGAGGAGGAGGAGGAGGAGGAGGAGAGGGTGGGAAGTCATGGACGGAGGGGAGGATGGGAAGCTGCAGATTTGAGGGAGGCCGCTGGGACGGAGGGAGGCGCATGGGACGGAGGGAGCCGGAGGGAGGGAGCCGGAGGGAGGGAGCCGGAGGGAGGGAGCCGGAGGAAGGGAGCAGTGAGGGAGCAGTGAGGGAGCCGGAGGCTGCTGACTCAGCATCTGACGTGGATGGCCACGTAAGCCATCCACGTCAGATTCCGTACTCGGGCCGAGTACAGCCTCCGTACCCATAGCATTACTCTTTTCAATTTGATGACAACGAGAAAACTTTGTCCACAAATAAAGTGGACCATTCTCTTTCAGAAGGTACAGATGTAGCAAAATTGCTAAAACAGAATTTTCCAGTTATGTCTGAGGGAAATGATAAGGCAGACAATATAGTTGCAAGAAGTGGCTCCAAACCGACAATATCTGATGAAAGACTGAATACGTCTATTGGCAGACCCAATGTAGCGGTTGAAACAAAGTTGGGCTCTGGTTCTGTAAGTTCATCCCTAAAAACCTGAAGCCGCCACCTTAAGCGGCTGAAACAAAGCTGGGCTCTGATTCTGCAAGTTCATCTTCCAAAATCTTGAAGCCACCACCTACGATGGCTGAAAGAAAGCTGGGCGCTGGTTCTGTAAGTTCACCTTCCAGAAGCTTGAAGCCACCACCGCAGGAGGAAGCCAAGAATAACATAAACCCGAAACAAAGGCAACCATTGTCGAGCTATGGAATCTTTAGTAGTCCAAAAACTATAATGGGAGATCCAAGAGCCTCTAGGGAGGCCAATAATGGGAGACAGCAGAACCCAGTAAACTTGACAAATCCTAGTTTGGGTAAACCTCCCTCACAAGAACTCGCCCAAACCAGACACAGACATCAAACAGCAGGAGGTAGATAAAAGCAAACAAGAGGGTGGGGAATATTTAGCAACCCCGGTCAGCCTAAGAGTTCTGATAGTTCAACCAAGGCTCATAGAAGATTTTAAACCTCAACATTTTTGTTAACCTAATTTGCAGCCACAATAGAGGAGCTGGATATATTGCCATGTATTGGAAATTTATTTATACTCATTTCAGTGAATGTAATAAGTTACATTGTAATACTTTGGGCGTCTCATGTGTCAAGTAAAATTTTCTTTATTGGTTTGTTTTCACTTGTGTCTGAGTGGTCACCAGTAGTCCTCGCAGGAGCATACCCCATCCTTAAAATGATGAAACCGATTGGTATCTCTAACAAATATTTCTCTTTCTTCAAATTTTGCTATAAACTTGATTGTGCTGTGGCAATCACCACATATCCGAAGGTTCTTAATAACACGAAGGGGGTATCCAGGTGGCGTGTTCAAAAGCCCCAGGCCTACGGCCAACTTCTCACTATGCCCACATAATATATGCTCCTTTTCTTGTTCTTCAACGTCTTGGAGCACATATTGAGTATCCGGAAAGTGCCCAGATTTATGCATCTCCAAATTCAGTCTATTCAACCTCTCAAGGATTTGGGTCATTTGAGGGTGAGATTTATCCCCTGCTAGAAGTGTGTGAACCTTGTTCTTCAACTCAATCCAGCTACAACCAGGGTTTTTCTTTAGACCAATATGCATCATTCTGCCTC
Source organism: Aristolochia contorta (assembly GCA_022405105.1). Taxonomy (NCBI): domain Eukaryota; kingdom Viridiplantae; phylum Streptophyta; class Magnoliopsida; order Piperales; family Aristolochiaceae; genus Aristolochia; species Aristolochia contorta. The sequence continues at coordinate 15,760,616 of CM039669.1, read as the reverse complement.
TCACTCTATTTACCCTATCCCACATTCGTTTAGAAGCATAAATGTTAGAAAGTAGTACATAGTTTCCAGCATTTCTGGGCTCTAGCCTGAAGAGCTCTTCTGCTGCAATTTCACCCAAAGTCGCATTTCCATGAATCCTACAGGCGCTTAGCATCGCTCCCCAAACACAAGGATCAGGTTTAGTAGGCATTTGAGAGATCATCTGGTAGGCATCTTCAAGCCTCCCTACACGGCCAAGAAGGTTGACCATGCAAGCATAGTGCTCCATTCGAACCGTGAGACCATACTCATGGAACATGCTATGGAAATATTCCTTTCCCTCCTTTATCAAGCCACTTTGGCTACAAGCAGATAACACACAAGTGAAACTAATATGATCTGGTTTTTGCCCACTTTCTAGCATTAGATTAAACATATGCATCGCTTCATATGCCTTCCCATGCATAGAGTAGCCACCAATAATTGCATTCCAAGAGACTACATTTTTAAAGGGGATCATATCAAACACAACTCTTGCACCCCAAATTTTTCCACACTTGGCATACGTATCAACCAAAGCACTACTTACATAAACATTTTCAAAAATTCCCTGCCTCAGGGAGTAACAATGGGTGGCCTTTCCATATGTTAAAGCAGCAATATTAGCACAAGCCGGTAGCAAGCAAGGAATTGTCACTGAGTTGGGCTTTATTCCCACAGTCTGCATCTCTCTAAAGAGCTCCAATGCTTCTATATCTTTTCCATTCTGCGAACAACATGCAACCATAGAGGTCCATGAAACAACATTTAATTCTATCTGCTGCCGCTTGAATTGCATAAACACCCTCAGGGAATCTTCCACAAGGCCATTCCGAGACAGCCCTGCCACCAAAGCATTGCAAGAAGCCACATCCATTTCAACCATCTCGTCAAACACTTGAAGCATATTTGCTGTTGATCCGCACTTCCCATACATATCAACAAGTGCACTAACTACACATGCATCAGCTGCAGACCCGTTCTTAATAGCACAACCATGAATCTGGAGCCCAGTGACTAAACTGGACAAATCTCCAACAGATGGAAGAATGCTAGAAATTGTAGTACCGTCAGGCCTAAAACCTTGTGAATGCATCTCCTTTAAGATAGCCACAGCATTGGCAGGATTTCCGCTGTGGTTAAACCCCGCAACCAAACCATTCCATGAGACCAGATTAGGTTCCACCCCTGAATCCCTCATCATTCGGAAAAGCTCCATTGCCTCGCTAGCATACCCCTCCTTGGCATAACCTGCGACCATAGCACTCCAGCTAACGACGTTTCTTTGATCCATTCGGTCAAACACCTTCCGGGCCTCTACCATTTCACCACATCTTACATACATGTGAGCAAGGGACGATTGCACGAAAGGGTCTGAACCAAATCCACTAACAGAAACGAGACTATGAATTTGGCGTCCGACTTGCAGGACTGATAATCCCGCACAGGCCTTGAGCGCACTGGGGAAAACGAAATTGTCACAAGGGAGGTTAAGCAACATCATTTGTTCGAAAAGACGAAGGGCCTTGTGGAAGAGATTGGATTTCGAAAAAGCGGATATGAGTGCAGAGAAAGAGAAAGAATCCGGGTCAGCGACAGAGTTAAGGAGGCAGCTAGCCTCGGAAAACCGGAAGCGGGAAGCGTAGAGGGAAACGAGCTTGGTAGCCAAGTGTGTATCATTACATAGGCCCGTTTTGACAACCTGAGCGTGGCTCTTCTGGATTTGAGGAAGAGAAGCAGTCGTGGAGAGAGATTGCAGACAGGTGTATGTGTTGTCTATTGAAGCTATCGCTTGCCTTGCCATGAAATTCGCCACAAGATGAACATCCGCGCCAAAAATATAAATCCCAGAGACGCAGTTTTGAATTTGAAAAACACACAGCGGCTCTGATCCGGCCTATGGCCCGGATCCCATCGTTAGATCCGACTGAAATCAACCGGATTCCAATTCGGGCCGTTCGATCAGGCATAGCAATAGTGGGCCGGGGAGGGGCCGGGGCTTTTCTTTTGCCCGAGATCTGATCTCCTTCTCCAGAAGCCGTGAAGGTTTTTAATATTTCGTTTTCGATTCGAGCCCCAAATAGTTGAGACATACGAAGCACATGGATGGTAAAATATGTTAATTTTTTAATTAATCACTGTTTTTCATGGCATTATCTTAGTTCAATTTTAAATTATCCACAAACCAAATAGGTTTTTTATTTTTCTTGTTCTATAGTACTGAATTAATTAAGCTTTACATTTTACATAGTGACAATTTATTTTGATGATTATCTAAATGGCTCAGGTTTTGAAGCTCCTAGAAATAGTTTAATTGCAGCTGCCTATAGAGTGTACATGTCTCAATTGGGATGATAAGTACTCTAACAATGGAAAGTTTATCACTAAATTGTAGCTCTCTTAAATTTGTAATTCCATGCCATTCATAATGCATTTATGTTTCACACAGATCTAATCTAGGGGGGACTATTCTTTGTTAAAGTCCATGATATCTATGAGATCGTACGTACGTGCGTGCATGCTACAACTCCGGCTCGCGTACGTACTATATACATGGTTTGCGGTATGTATACAAAACTATCGATACAGGCCGATATGTATTTGTATCTTTAGTTAAGGAAACTATAAATAGAAGGAGTTTCCATTTACAAGAAACAAACCCCCATATCCTTATGTACCCTCTTGTTTCCGTATATTTCCTAATGTATCAAGGAAACAAAGGTTGATAAGTAAGATACCTTACCGATACAAATTTGAACAACTAGGAATATTAGAAAGCAATAACATGGAACATAAGTCCAAATAATGATCCCATAAAACTCTTTTCTTGTGTTAACAACGTCACATCTATGGTAAATCTACAATAGAAGTTATGATTGGAATTAGTCTTCTAATATTAAGTATTTTGAATATTTGAAGATGAAAAACAACTTGAACTTTATACCTATTTCATTCAATCTTTGCACCATTCCTAGTAAATTTAATATTTTTATCAGTAAAAATATATTTCAAGGCCATATATAAATTAAGTATTCTTAGCTTTATTATAATTTGGGCTATTATTTGATCTTTTATTTTTGTCTTTGACACAAGTTATCATAGGCTCTGTAAGTTAGAGTTGTTTGTTTTGAATTAATATGTACAAATTACGTTGATTAATTAAGTTTTAGATATAATTATTGTATATTTTTGTGTGAGTTAATTATTGAACTAGAATTATTGGTAAATATATTGTTTATTTTTTTAAAGTTAGTTCATGTAAATGATAATGTCTCTTCTTATTTTATTTTTTTTTATAATGTTTCAATAATTTACATGTGTTTCTTAGCGTATCTATGCGTATCCATGAAATCTATCCGTTTCTTTAAGGCCGGATTCTTTGCATATCTCCGATACAAACCTTGACTATATATCTGAATAAAAGCATTAGTACGTACGCTAGCATCAGATCAACTACTGGTGGTATAGCTAAGTGCTATCCTTTATAATTAATCATCTCTAATTAGATGAATTAAATTTCGATCTGAGAGAAACACTAGTGAGTCTTTTGCATGATTCAGATCATGTGCACTTGGATTTGCTGTTTCTGCTGCTGGGTTAAGCTTCTTTGCATTTAGTACTGTATATATATATATATATATAATTACCCTAATTAGCTAGTGGAATTTCTGGTTTGATAGATGATGACTTTCACCTGTACGGCAGGAGGGCTCAAAAGACTTAATAGAACCTTACGTAATTTAGAAGCATAATGGAAATTCAAGTTAAAATTGGAGCCTAGCTATGAGAATTGGAAATCCTAGCTACAAAAACTACATACTAATTAAGCCACTAAGCCAGGCTGATTAATATTAATTATGAGATAGGCATCATATAGTATATATATATCGCATGAATTAATTGATTTTCACAATGGAAATATGAAAGAAAACATTAATAACTAGAAAAAAATCAATAGGTGTTTGATTTGGAGTCTGATTAATTGCATTAGTATCCATATGAGGTACCACTAGCTAGGATCGAGCTGGGTCTAATTAAATTTATCATACAATTTCTGAATTAGAAAATTTGTCAAGGAAGCTCCACGAACTGCCGCAGAGTATATGCTGGGCAACAGTACTACCTCATCGTCCTCTGCACCTTGCCCGGCACCTTGCTCTGAACCGTCCTCTGAATCCTCCTCCGAATCCTCCTCTGAATTCTCATCTGAATATTCATGTTCGTCAATTAAAAAACTGCCAAGATGGGCTCCTTCCGTATGTGAATGCTCCAGGTCTAACATGGCTTGTAGTGATATTAAATAACCACCCCTCTTCAATGGGTTTGATAGTAGCACAATGGTGCAGGCACTGGAGACGTAAGTAAAATCGGCACAGGTACTGATTATATTATCCCGAGCCGAAGCATGTGTTTCGTGACCAGAGAAACGGTGGGAAAGGAATTTGGTCCATGAGAAAGGTGTCTAGGTTGAATAAGGCTTCAGAACAACAATCATATAAGAGGAATTTATTATTATCAAAGACAACACCATAAGAGTCACAAAAATCGTCCCGATTCCATCGGAAGCGTGAGCGAAGAACAACCGGCGTGGCCCTGGCATCCGGACTCCCTCTCGCCATTTAATATTCCCCCCTAATTTGGAGAAGTCATAAACCCACACGGAAGTGCCCAGTGAAGCCCATGCATCATCGAAATAATTAGGGTATTGATCATCATCTAGCTGTGTAGTGAGGTCGCCCATGACCACCAGCTTCTCTCCCGTCATGGAAATGACGCAGCACTTGGGCAGAGTGGCCGCCGGGAAGTTGCCCACCAGAGGCGCGCACCTCAAAACTCGTTTCACGATGTCGTACAATATCAGCCGGCAGCGGACGCTGGAGCCGGCGTTATTCTTCTTATTCGTGTGTTCAATATCTTCTTGGAACAAAACCATGAATCTGCCACCCTCCCCAGGTATATTATTATTCGAACGCGAGACCAGGCGCTGGCGGCGAGTGAAATCGCTGCGCGCTACCGCCCACTTCCATAGCTTACACACCATCCCAAGCTTATACGAATGGAGTGGAGAGATTCGAACCAGACACTCCATTGCAACATCGTTCGGTAGACCCGGAATCAACTCCTTCCGATTCATCATTAGTAGTACTACTGCACTACTACTATATATATGCGCGAGAATAAATTTGATTAGTTTGACAAATTGATTAGTGGAAACTCCAATACCTCCAAAAGAAGATGAAATAATTCACAACTAAAGAGATCGATCAGGAATGAGCGCCCGCATAATATTGGAGATCATAAACCTGGGTTGGAAATATTCCAAAACATGAATTAAAAGACCCCAAATAAGAGAAGTAAGTACTCGTGTAGAGAAACATGATGCGAGAATTAAAAATATATATATATGAAGAGAAAATTTTCATGAGAAGAAAATCATGATGAGGTGAAAATCGTGAAGAGAAGAGTAAATTTAAAACGAAAGCCGAAAAAAGAGTTCTCGAAATTAGATATATATATATACATAAGAGAAGAGTACGGAGAAAAATTTCATTCCCGGTGGCCTAAAAGCGGGCAACACTTACATCCTTTGTCTAGCATTTGTCTTTAGTAGAACTGAACATTTGTTTTTTCAACTACTGTATGTAATTAATCTTCAATAGAGTAATTTCATCCCAGAGGCATAAAATTAGGCGGCATTTACATCCTCTATCTGGCATTTGTCTTTAGTAGATCAAAACTTTTGTTTTTTTTAGCTACTGTATGTAAGTAGTCTTTAATTGAAAATTTTAGTCCCATTGTTATAAAAGAGAGCAACACTTACGTCCACTATCTAGCATTTGTCTTCAATAGATCTAAACCATTGTTTTTTCAGCTACTGTATGTAAGTAATCTTCAATTGAAGAATTTCGTCCCGGTGGCATAACAGCGGGCTACACTTAAGTCCTCTATCTGGCATTTGTCTTCAGTAGATCTAAACCTTTGGTTTTTTAGCTACACTATGTACAAAATCTTTAATAGAAAAAATTTCGCCCCGGTGGCATAAAAGTGGGAGACACTTACATCCTCTTTCTTGCATTTGTCTTCAGTAGACTGAATCTTTGTTTTTTCAGCTACTGTATGTAAGTAATCTTCAACGGAAAAATTTCATCCATGTGGCATAAAAGCGGGTGACACATACATCCTCTATCTGGCATTTGTCTTCAGTAGATCTGAACCTTTGTTTTTTCAATTATTGTATGTAAGTAATCTTCAATGGAAGAATTTCGTCCCGGTGGCATAAAGCAGGCAACAAATACATCTTCTATCTGACATTTGTCTTTGATGGATATATGAATCTTTGTTTTTTCAGCTACTATATGTAAATAATCTTCAATGGAAAAATTTTGCCACTTTTAAATAAAAGTCGGCGGCACTTACATCCTCTGTCTGGTATTTGTCTTCAGTAGAACTGAATATTTGTTTTTTCAACTATTGTATGTAAGTAATCTTCAATGGAATAATTTCGTCCAGGTGGCATAAAATTGGACAACATTTACATCCTCTATCTCGCAGTTGTCTTCAATAGATCTGAATCTTTGTTTCTTCAGCTACAATATGTAATTAATATTCAATTGAAGACAAATGCTAGACAAAGGATGTAAGTGTTGCCCGCTTTTAGGCCACCAGGACGAAATTTTTTGTATTCAAGATTACTTACATACAATAGCTGAAAAAATAAAGGTTTGGATCTACTAAAGAGAAATGTCAAATAGAGGATGTAAGTGTCTCCCACTTTTATGCCACTTTCACAGAATTCATCCAGAATATTTGGACCTTCTTCATCTGTGTTTTCTTGTTAATTTCTTGGAATATTAAGACTTGATCCTCTGAAAAAGTCATTTCTTTTTTCTTTACAAATCATGTCTTAATCCGCTTTTTCATATATATAGTCTCTGTTGCTAGATTCGACCTGATCCCACATTGTTGCCAGCCGGACCACTCGGGGACTTCACATCGGTAGACCCTTGCTAAGGTCCGATTAAGCTTCCCAAGGTGGTTGATTGCCTCCTGCGTCAGTGTCGCCATCGACCTCGTCAGTGTCATCTGCGGCCTGTCTCTCTCTCTCTGCTCCCCATCCGCAGCATCTACATCCTGATCTCCCTTGTCATCGTCTTCATGTGCCGCTGCCTGCTCATCATCCTCTGTATCATGTGTTGTGGCCTGTTCATCATCAGCCTCTTGAGGATGTGGAGCATGATCTCTCCTCTGGCCCTCCAGGTAGTGTTTCGGGGAGTAGCAGCTATCCAACGCCGGCACCATTAGCACAAAAACTAAGATAATGACATGCACAATCCCCATAGCTTCTCAATTGAACAGAAAGTATTGAGGAGCTGTCCACGGGAGGGGGTATTTATGGAGTCGGCCAATATTCCGAACGAATTATGTGAAGACGGATAAAAGTGGGAGACACTTACATCATCTATCTGAACATTTGTCTTTAGTAGATTTGTAGCTTTGTTTTTTTCAAAACTGTTTGTAAGTAATCTTCAATGGAAGAATTTCGTCGAGGTGGCATAAAAGCGAGCTACACTTACATCCTCTATCTGGCATTTGTCTTCACTTACATCCTCTATCTGGCATTTGTCTTCACTTACATCCTCTATTTGGGCATTTTTCTTTAGTAAATCTGAACCATTGTTTTTTCAGCTACAATATGTAAGTAATCTTCAATAGAAGAATTTCGTCACGGTGCGATAAAAGTGGGTGACACTTACATCTTCTATCAAGCATTTGTTTTCAGTAGATTTGAATCTTTGTTTTTTAAGCTATTGTATGTAAGTAATCTTCAATGGAAGAATTTCGTCCCAGGGGCATGTAAGCGGACGACATTTATATCCTCTATCTGGTATTTGTCTTCAGTTTAGAACCTTTGTTTTATAGCTACAAAAATCTTCATTGGAAGAATTTCTGATCTACTCCTGTTCGTACATGATAATACATTTGTACTTCATACGGATAATATAATGAAGGACTTCTGTTATGATTGACCAAACTTCCTTTGAAGTTTGAGTTTTCTAAGTCTTCATTTGATCAAAATATAATAAATTTTACATTTCTATGTGGTCTGAAGAACCTTTAAAGTTTCGTCAGCTAAAGCAGTCGCAGGCTGTAATGCGCCTTGGATGCCACGAATGAGGAACTAGGAGAGAGAGAGGCCGCATATGACAATGACGAGCCCGATGACGATCAACCGCCTTCGGAAGCTTAACCGGACCTTAGTTAAGGTCTACCGGCGTGATGTACTCCCGAGTCGTTTGGCTAGAGGCAAAGTGGGATTAGCTCCACTCTCACAGCAAAGACTATATATATGAAAAAACGGTCTAATACATGATTTGTAAATAAAGAAATCAGGAATTTCTCAGAGGATCAAGTAGAAGATCCCAATAAATTAACAATATAACGCCAATGATATACATCCGAACATTTCGAACAAATTATGTGAAGGCAGATAAAAGCGGGAGACACTGATATCCTCTATCTGACATTTGTCTGTGGTAGATCTAAACCTTAGATTTTTCAGCTGTTGTATGTAAGTAATCTTAAATGAAAAAAATTCGTTCATGTGGATAAAAAGCGGGCGGCACTTACATTCTTTGTCTGGTGTCTTCAGTAGAACTGAACATTTGTTTTTTCAATTACTGTATGTAAGTAATCTTCAATAGAATACTTTCGTCCCGATGGCATAAAATTGTTTGACATTTACATCCTTTATCTGGCATTTGTCTTCAATAGATCTGAATCTTCGCTTTTTCATCTACAGAATGTACTTAATCTTCAATTGAAGAATTTCACCATGGTGCAATAAAAGCATGCGACAATTACATCTTCTATGTGGCATTTGTTTTTTCTACTGTATGTAAATAATCTTCAATGGAAGAATTTCGTCCCTGGGGAATATAAGCGGACAATAGTTATATCCTTTATCTGGTATTTGTCTTCAATTAAGAACCTTTGTTTTTTTAGTTACTGTTATCATCAATTAAGAACCATTGTTTTTTTAGCTACAGTAATCTTCTTTGCAAGAATTTCTCATCCACTCGTGTCTGTACATGATAATACATTTGTGCTTCGGTCTTTTTACATTAGTAATTTAATGAAGAGCTTATGTTATGATTGACCAAACTTCCTTTAAAATTTGAGTTTTCTAAGTCTTCAATTGATCAAAATATAATAAATTTTACATTTCTATGTGGTCAGAAGAAGTTCTTTTGAAGTTATATCAGTCGAGGCAGTCGTGGGCCGCAATGGACCGCGGATGCCGCGAATGAGGAGCGGGGAGAGAGAGAGGCCACATATGATAATGACAAGCCCGATGATGACGCCGACGCAGGAGGGAATACACTGCCTTGGGAAGCTTAACCGAACCTTAGATTAAGGTCTACTAACGTGAAGTCCCCAAGTCGTCCGGTTGGCGGCAATGTCCGATTAGGTCGACTCTCGCAACAAAGACTACATATATATATATATATATATATATATATATATATATATATATGAAAAGCACACTAAGAAATGATTTGTAAAGAAAAAAGTAAGGAATTTCTCGGAAGATCAAATCTAAGATCCCAAAAAATTAACAGGAAAACGTCAATGAATAAGGTCCGAATATTTCGAATGGATTATGTGAAGGTGGGTAAAAGCGGGAGACGCTTACATCCTCTATCTGGCATTTGTCTTTAGTAGATCTAAACCTTTGTTTTTTCAGTTACTGTATGTAAGTAATCTTCAATGGAAGAATTTCATCCTTGTGGAATAAAAGCAGGCGACACTTACATTTTCTGTCTGGCATTTGTCTTCAGTAGAATTAAACATTTTTTTTTCAACTAATGTATGAAAGTAATCTTTAATAGGAAAAATTTCGTCCTGGTGGCATATAAGCAGGCGACACTTACATCCTCCATCTGGCATTTGTTTTTAGTAGACCTGAACTTTTGTTTATTTAGCTACTGTATGTAAGTAATCTTCAACGGGAGAATTTCGTCTTGGTGGCAAAAAAACGGACGACACTTACATCCTCAATCTAGAATTTGTCTTTAGTAGATCTTTACTTTTGTTTTTGCAACTTCTGTGTAAAAGTAATCTTCAATTCTAGAATTTCCTCCCGTTAGCATAAAAGTGGCAACACTTACATCCTCTCTCACACATTTGTCTTTAGTAGATATGAACCTCTATTTTTTCAGCTACTTTAGGTAATCTTCAATAAAAGAATTTCGTCCTGATGGCTTAAAACCGGGTTGTACTTACATCCTCTATTTGACATTTGTCTTCAGGAGACATGAACGTTTGTTTTTTTAGTTATTGTAAGTAATCTTCAAAGGAAGAATTTCGTCCTGATGACATAAAAGACGGCGGCACTTATATACCCTATCTAACATTTGTCTTCAGTCTGTAGCCTTTGTTTTTTTTTAGCTATTGTAATCTTCAATGGAATAATTTCTCAGCCACTTCAGTTCGTACATGATCATATATTTGTACTTATGATATGGTTGACTAATTTTTTTTTTAAGTTTGAGTTTTCAAAGTCTTCAATTGATCAAAATATAATAAATTTTATTTTTTTATGCGGTCAGAAGAAGTTCTGTCAGTCAAAGCAATAGTGGGCTGTAATGGGCCTCAAATGAGCAGTAATGGGTCGTAAATGGGCCGGTGTTTGCCCTAGATGTGATCTCCTTCACCCGCGAAGTTTTTTTTTATTTTCTATAATTATATTGTTTTCGATTCGAGCCTCAAATTTAGCTTTCTCACTTCCTCTCTGTGTTTTTTTCGAAGGTGAGCTTCTGTCTTGTTAGGGTTTTCCGCCGTGACCTCCGGACATCTGATCCCTTCTGGCAGCTTAAGCTTTCTCCCTTTCTGTGAAGTTCTATCCAGCATTTTGTTTCACTTTGGCGAGGATTCCATGGATTTCGACGAGTATGATTACTTAGAAAAAGTGGTGGAGAACCCCCAGCTTGGGAGTGAGAAGGAAGTTTTTTCGACGAACGGGAATGCCGACAACCATGAGAGCAAGAGTTCGAAGCGTCGTAGCGACGAGAAAGATCGAGATTCGGATTACCGGTCGAAGCTGTCCTCTATCTAGAATTTGTCTTTAGTAGATCTTTACTTTTATTTTTGCAGCTTTTGTGCAAAAGTAATCTTTAATTCAAGAATGTCGTCCCGTTAGCATAGAAGCGGCAACAGTTACATCCTCTCTCATACATTTGTCTTTTAGTAGATTTGAACCTCTGTTTTTTCAGCTACTTTAAGTAATCTTCAATAAAAGAATTCCGTCATGGTGGCATAAAACCGGGTTGTACTTACATCCTCTATTTGACATTTGTCTTCAGGAGACATGAACGTTTGTTTTTTTAGTTATTGTAAGTAATCTTCAATGGAAGAATTTTGTCCCGATGACATAAAAGACGGTGGCACTTACATACTCTATTTAACATTTGTCTTCGGTCTGTAGCTTTTGTTTTTTTTAGGTATTGTAATCTTCAATGGAATAATTTCTCAGCCAATTCAGTTTGTACACGATCATATATTTGTACTTATGATATGATTGACTAATTTTTTTTTTAAGTTTGAGTTTTTAAAGTCTTCAATTGATCAAAATCTAATAAATTTTATATTTTTATGCGGTCAAAAGAAGTTCTGTCAGCCAAAGCAACAGTGAACAGTAATGGGCCTTTTATGGGTGGTGCTATTCTTTGCCCTAGAGGTGATCTCCTTTAGCCGCGAAGTTTTTTTTTATTTTCTATAATTATATTATTTTTGATTTGAGTCTCAAATTTAGCTTTCTCACTTCCTCTCTGTTTTTTTTTCGAAGGTGAGCTTCTGTCTCGTTAGGGTTCCGTCGTGACCTCCAGACATCTGATCCCTTCCAGCAGACTTAAGCTTTCTCCATTTCTGTGAAGTTCTATCCAGCATATTGTTTCGCTTTGGCGAGGATTCCATGGATTTCGACGAGTATGGTTACTTAAGAAAAAGTGGTGGAGAACCCCTAGTTTGGGAGCAAGAAGGAAGTTTTTTCGACGAATGGGAATGCCGACAACCATGAGAGCAAGAGTTCAAAGCGCCATAGCGACAAGAACAATCGAGATTCGGATTACCGGTCTAAGCGGTCCTCTATCTAGAATTTGTCTGTAGTAGATCTTTACTTTTATTTTTGCAGCTTCTGTGTAAAAGTAATCTTCAATTCCAGAATTTCGTCCCGTTGGCATAAAAGCGACAACACTTACATCCTCTATCATACATTTATCTTTAGTAGATATGAACCTCTGTTTTTTCAGCTACTGTAAGTAATCTTCAATTCAAGTTCAGGAGACTTGAACGTTTGTTTTTTTAGTTATTGTAAGTAATCTATGACATAAAACACTGCGGCACTTACATACTCTATCTAACATTTGTCTTCAGTCGGTAGCCTTTGTTTTTTTAGGTATTGTAATCTTCATTGGAATAATTTTCGAGCCACTTCAGTTCGTACATGATCATATATTTGTACTTATGATATGATTGAACAATTTTTTTTTTTTAAGTTTGAGTTTTAAAGTCTTCAATTGATCAAAATCTAATGAATTTTATATTTCTATGCGGTCAGAAGAAGTTCTGTTGGCCAAAGCAATAGTGGGCCATAATAGGTTGCAAATGGGCCGTAATGGGCCTTTTTTGGGCCGGTGCTTTCATTTGTCCCAGATGTGATCTCTTTTAAAAAGTTTTTATTTTTTTATTTTCTATAATTATATTTTTGATTCGAGCCTCAAATTTAGCTTTCTCACCTTCCTCTGTGTGTTTTTTTCGAAGGTGAGAGCTTCTGTCTTGTTAGGGTTTTCCGGCGTACTTAAGCTTTCTCCCTTTCTGTGAAGTTCTATCCAGCATATTGTTTCGCTTTGGCTTGGATTCCATGGATTTTGACGAGTATGATTACTTAGAAAAAGCGGTGGAGAACCCCCAGCTTGGGAGCGAGATGGAAGTTTTTTCGGCGAACGGGAATGCCGACAACCATGAGAGCAAGAGTTCGAAGCGCCGTAGCGACGAGAACGATCGAGATTCGGATTACCGGTCGAAGCGATCGAAGTCGGAAGGTGAAAGCCGTGATCGGGACCAAGAAAGGAGCTCATCCCATCATAAGTCGTCGCCGGACCACCGGTCGAGAGAGGATAGGCATCGGAGCAGCAGAGAGAGGAGAGACAGGGACAGGGACTGGGAAGACAGGAATGGCAAAGATAGGGTCCGCGAGAGAGATAGGAACCGGGACAGAGAACGCGACAGGGAGAGGAGCAAGGATAGAGAACGAGACAGGGAGAGAAGCAAAGATACAGAACCAGATAGGGAGAGGAGCAAGGATAGAGAACGAGACAGGGAAAGGAGCAAGGATAGAGAACGAGACAGGCAAAGGAGCAAGGATAGAGAACGAGACAGGGAAAGGAGCAAGGATAGAGAACGAGACAGGGAAAGGAGCAAGGATAGAGCACGAGACAGGGAAAAGAGCAAGGATAGAGAACGAGACAGGGAAAGGAGCAAGGATAGAGAGCGGGACCGGGAACGATACAGGGACAGGGACAGGGACAGGGAACGGGAACGAGACATGGAACGAGAACTGGAGCGGTCTCGCCGGAGTAGGAGTCATTCTGAGAGGCACTATATTGAACTTGAGAGGGATAGGGAAAAGAGCAGAGACAGAGAGTTGCGAGAAAGAGAGTTAAGAGAAAGAGATCGAGAAAGCAGGTATTTTTTGTACGCTCTTTTGATGGTTGCTGATACCCATCAATTCGGGAACAATTCATTAAAACTTTATCCGACACCTTATCTAGTTATCTTGAAGCTTCCGATTTGATTTAGAGAGTTATGCTTTTGGTTGGCAAGTTAATTTCTGTATATTGTTACGCGAATTCTTGCTTTTAAGAAATCGTATGGCAATAGCTTCGTGAGTTTGAACTGTAAATTTATCTGGTGGCGCATTCTTGCTCTATAGTTTGACTACTTTTAAATTCTCTGGTAGCTTGTAGAGTTGCTATTAAAGTTTTAGTTTAAACTGTAATTGGAGATGGGGATCCGTCTTTTTATATTGTATTAGTTTCATTGTATGCTATAGTATATTTCTTGATGTTGGTGTGTTCTCTTGCTTTTCCTGCCTAAACCTTCTCTTGCTCTTTCCCGCCTAAACTCTTTTTCCACTCTTTCATTATCCAGGCGAGTTTTTCCTATCTCTGTGGAACCGATTGAACTGTATTTTCTTTATTTACTTCTTGTTTTCAATCAAATTTGGAGAAATTTCTGTGTATTGAACATTAGGCTCTGAACACTCGCAGATATGGTAGAGCAATCTTCAGATGGTCATTCTGGCAACTGAGCTCAGGTCATGAGTCTTGAAAGCATTCTCTTTAGAATAACTGAAATCTGTTTTAGAAGCTTGCATCCCAAGGGTGGGGTCGTGGAATTGGGGTCTTTGAAGGATGGCTGATGTCATTGTTGTAATTTTGGTTATCCTCAACCTCAAAACATAGTGGCTTAATTGGTATTTATTCTGTTGCAGACACGCTGATGAAGGGAATCTTGGGCTTTGCTTCACAGAAGCATCTCATCTTCTGACCTTTGTGAAGAAAATGGGTCTTTCAGTTGTCTACCAAACAAAATTATCTGTTTTGCAGGATATAGTGCGATCATTTTGGCTGATGACTTTAAGTAATTAGGGTAGTAGAACTTTTGGGTGCTAATTTTGTTCCCTTTCTCTTTTTCTGGTGTCCAACTTCCATACTGCCTTATAGGTTCTTAGTGTGATGCTTGAGTGTGCTCCTAGAATGGATCATTGACCTGGTAGATTCAAGTTGCTGCCACAATAGAAGCCATAAAAGCCTATACACCGGTAAAGGTCTTCTGTAGAAAATTTCCACTTTGGTAGGGTTTGACACTGCTGCATCTAGTAGTGTTTGTCTAAATGATAAATTTATTCTATAAATAGCAGAACGTCTTAATAAATCTAATCTGCTGAATATTTGGAGTTATTGGATCATAATATTCTAACCTGTCTTAGTCTATATTTTTCGTACAATATTCCATGTAGAAAAATGGCCATATAGTTTTCATCACTGACCTGTAGTGTCAAACCAGAATATCCGACCATCATTTGAAGAGTGGGAAAGGATTTTTTTCCTGCTTGCAGGAGCATTTCGATGTGGATCTCAGTTCTGTTCATGTGGAGCGAAATGTTTGCTGCCATCACAGTTTTCATGATTCTGCCTATGCACAAAGGATCATTTTTTGTCTACATAGTAAATGGATCCTCGTTCTTAGATCTTTTTCCACGTTTTGTTTGCCTGAACATAAATGCTATTTTGTGCAGGAGATATAGAGAAAAGAAGGAAGAGGTCCCTGAGCCAGAGGCTGATCCTGAACGGGATCAAAGAACTGTATTTGCATATCAGGTAGTCATTTTATTAAACATGCCTTTTAGGTTGTTTACAGATTCCCTCCACATCATTATGTTCATGCTGTAACATGAAATTGATTGTTAATGACACTTTGTTGAAAATTTTACCAGCTTCCTCTAAAGGCAGACGAGAGAGATGTTTATGAATTCTTTTCAAGAGCAGGAAAGGTTAGTTTTGTGCTTCCATCTTGTCTATGGTTGTCTGCTTCTTTCTTGTTTGTAATTTACTGTCTATAATTTTCTGCTTCCTCTTGTTTATACTTTTCTGTTTCCATATTGTCTATAATTTTCTGCTTCCCTTTTGTCTATTGTTTTCTACTTCCATATTGTCTATAATTTTCTGCTTTCACCTTGTTAATAGTTATCTGCATATGTTGTTTCGTTTTCTTAGATAGTGGGACTGCCTACAAACTCAGTTTTCTTTTTAAGAAAAAGAAGCTTATAAACTGCTTTGATCAGGCCTCAGACTGTGATGTTAGAAGTGACTCATGGAAGTGCATCTGTGTTAAGTCCATTAGCATTTTAGAAAAAACCAGATTTTTTAACTTATATGTATAGATATTGATAATTATCATTGGATTTAAACAATTTTAATTGTCAATTAATTTTTTTTTTGTAAGATACAATTGACTAGACCTTTTCATGCAACCCATTGAGGTGCAGTTCCAGTCATTGTTTGGAATATTGTTTCATGCTATTCGTGTTGAGCTTAATCTTTTGTTGTTCTATATGTTATAGGGATTTAAGGGTTCATTGAAAACGTGACAGGCAATCATATAGGCTGCCTTTCATGAACCTCTAAAATTAATTAGAAAGTACTTTGTGAGGGGTGCGTCTTTTTGTAAGTCAATGATTTTCTGATATGTTGATGCACTGTTCCCTGTATCCTCTTCATGATGGCTTTAAATTCTTTTCCTTCAGGTGCGGGATGTTCGCCTCATTATGGATCGAAACTCAAGGCGTTCAAAGGGAGTTGGGTAAGCTACACTAATGAACACATATTGTAGAACTTATGCCTATTTTATTCGAAAAATTTGACCTTATGTGCTATGTGGTCATTGATAGGTCACCTATATCTTTAAGCATTCTTCTGTATCTTGATTGTTGTGCAATCTAATTAACTTTGGACTAACTAGTCACGAGGTTTACAGGTATATTGAGTTTTATGATGTGATGTCAGTTCCAATGGCTATAGCACTGTCAGGTCAGTCTCTTCTTGGTCAACCAGTAATGGTTAAACCATCAGAAGCTGAAAAGAATATGGTCCAATCAACCACTGCATCTGGTGCTGGTATGTCTGGTCCCTACTCTGGAGGAGCTAGAAGGTTGTATGTTGGCAATTTGCACTTTAACATGACTGAAGATCAGCTTCGGCAGGTACGAGTATATTCAGTTGTTCATGTTGTTCAGGGAGACTGTTTCAAATCTGTTGTTGTGAGGGAACCCCTCTTGTGGTATTCTCTAGCTCTTTGCCCTCAGGCTTAGTGAAGTTGCGCTTTCCTTGAAAAAGAGTTCTTTACATAGTACTTCTATAGCACTGGCAGGTTTTACTTAATACCCTAGTTGTTGTTTCTGGCAGGTTTTTTGTTCCCTCTCATCTAAAATCCCATGCTTGATTGGTACTTGTAGGTATTTGAATCATTTGGGCAGGTGGAGCTAGTGCAGTTGCCTCTTGACACAGAGACTGGCCACTGCAAGGGTTTTGGTTTTGTCCAAGTAAGTAAATATCTGAATCCATATAAAGTTGACCTACTTAACTGTTTATCAATAATGCATCTCGTGTCTTTCTTTTTAGTTTACGCGACTCGAAGATGCTAAAGCTGCTCAGACCTTGAATGGTCAGCTGGAAATTGCAGGCAGGACATTAAAGGTATTTCCTGACTATCTATATTTGATCAATTTTATGACTTTTTGTCTCTGTAAGGTGCACGTAATTATGCTGATTTTTATTGTGTTTGGATTTCTGTTAGGTTTCTGCTGTTACTGATCAGGCTGGGATGCAAGATGCTGGGGCAAATGCTAGTGATTTTGATGATGATGATGGAGGCGGTTTGGTTAGGCATCTTTTTTGCTATTGTTTTATACTTTTTGTTGACACATATATTTCAAGGTGCAGTTTGTTTGTCTAATGTGATTCATGATCTATATTTTCTTGCAGGCTTTAAATGCATGTTCTCGAGCTCTTCTCATGCAGAAGTTGGACCGCAGTGGCACTGCTAGGTAGGAATTTGTATGGAACATTTTTCCCCTTTCCTTTGACACATATAAGCTGGAATTGGCAAATCTGATCTGGAAAAATGACCCACTCTGTGCCTGAGTTGAGCAGTAAATGTGTTGGGTAAGTGAAAGGTGATCCAATGAAAAATAGGGTGAACGTTATGCCTTGGAAAGGCTTCCAAGGCATGTACTCTTTTACCAGAAAAAAAAAAAAATTTGAAATGGATTTAGTAGTGATGTTGATACGTAAATCTAAGCCTGCGTCGGTAGTTTACTATATTCTTCCCTACCATGCCATCAACATCAGTTGTATTGCTTCTGAGAAAAGGCATTATTCATATGACTGACTACGAAAGTATTGTGTAAGAATTAGCCCGTGATTACAAAATTTCAAATCATAATTACAGTTTGTTTGCCTATTAAAAGAAATTTCTTGTGACTTAAATATAGTTTTTTTTTCCACATTCCCAAGGAAGCAAATTTTGTCACTGAACGCAAGTCTACCTTGGACAGTGGAGTAAAGATAGGATTAAATAAATGATTGTTTCCTATTCCTTTTAAGTAGGTTGACCAGAGACCAACCTGAACTTGCTCAGTTGGACTTTTGGTCTGTTACTGTTTTCGCTGATCCAGGCAGAAGTGGTGGTGGGGTCTGCCAATTAGAAGAGTCCTATTTAACCAACCTGTCTAACTGACCCCAATGTTTGATTATTTTTCTCTTTTCTGTTCTAACTTCTATACAATCTGATTATCTTGGATATTGTAGCACAAGCGCGTCTGCCGTCACTTTGCCTCTAGGATCTGTACTTGGTGGTCCTCCTGTGGTGGCACCCCTAGTGTCCCCCCTTGTGCAGGCCCCTGTTCCTGCACTAACTGGTTTGCAAGGTTCAGGTATTCTTCCTGTTCCCGGGGTTGCACCGCAATTGGACACCATTGGGGTCCCCAGTGAATGCCTGCTGTTGAAGAACATGTTTGACCCAAAACTTGAGGTCAGTTGAGCTCATTCTTCCACTTCCTTAACAGTTATTCTCTTTTAAGTTGCATTTAAACAAATGAAATTGCTGCAGGTTGAACCAGATTTTGATCTGGATATTAAGGATGATGTTCAAGATGAGTGTGGGAAGTTTGGTGCTGTGAAACACATATTTGTGGACAAGTAACCTTCCAGTGCAAAATCTTTTTCTACTCTGAATATGCACACCATCGTATTAAATTATTAATACCGGCCCTGAAACTCCTCTGTTGTTTGTTTCAGAAATACCGCTGGTTTTGTATATATACGTTTCGAGAGTGCTGTATCTGCTGTAAGCGCACAAAGGGCCCTTCATGGAAGGTGGTTTGCCGGGAAAATGATCACAGCAACCTTCATGGTAAAAATCTTCTGGACTCATTCCCGTTCCTGTTAGTATATTTCAGACGATCTAAATCAGTGTTATTTTTATGTTTACAGTCCACTCAGGCTTATGAGGCGAAGTTCCCGAACACCAAATAGTGGTCGCATTAAACTGGAAACTGGTTAGAAGGCTCGTCAAGATATATTATTGTAGACAAATAGAATCATTGTATATTTTTGTTTCTACGGTATGGTAGTAGTGTTCAAAGATTGCACCTGGATTAGGAGAAATTAGTTAAAAAAGTTGTTTCTAATTTTTATTATCAGAGATCTATTTCCGTGCGATTACTCACTATTATAGGATTTAACAGTTCTCCCGTGGGACTGATGGGTCTTTCTCCACCCTGACAAGTGACGATCCGTGTTTTATTGCCCTCTAAGGCATTACGCTCCCATACGGGGATGACACGATAAAGGGTCCTGATATACTTTTAAATGCAACGTCTCTTTCAGTCTCTTAGACCGATCAAGCCACCTCATGGGCATCAAAACGGGAAAAGAAATAATAAGAAAGGGACAAGGGAGGGAGGTAGCGACTTCCATTTGTTCTATTCCTCCTGTTTGTTGATAATGAATGATTAATAAAAGAAGATGCACTCTTTAATTATTAAAATCTAATTCTAAACGAAAGTGGATAAATACTTTGGGTAGAATTCATCGCCTTCTCCACCTCTAATTTTTTTTTAATAAGTTGAAATTTTACTATTGATTCAGTGTTCGATAACATATTGGTCAGTTTATTATTGAATTTTTAATCATTAAGATAAACAGAATGGGTTTCTTAAGATATTTATGTACTAAAAATTATAATCGATAAGAAATTAAAAAAGTTATGAGGTCCGGTTTTTTTGGAGAAACTTTTGAGGAGGATAATCGAGGCCGTCCATTAAGTGGACCCTCTAAAAGTTGTCCGTGCAAGGTGGTTGGAGTCAGGGTAGATTACAGACTTACAGTTCTTCGCCGATTCGAAGTCCTATCATAGGCCGAAATTCGGCAAAAGTCGCCCAACAAATCGTCCCGCGAAATTCAGACGCTGTCTGTTCGAGGACAGATCTCAAAATAAGCTTTGGAAGGAGAAGAGCTGAGCATGAGCAGGGAAGGAAGAGGGGGAGAGAGTGACAGAGAGAGGAAGATGGGTCGTCGTCAGATGGAGAATGGCGTAGATGGTGATGACGAAAGGGAGGAGGTGGAGGAAGAGGAAGAAGAAGAGGATGAAGAGGAGGAGGAAGAAGAGGACGAACCGAGACTGAAATACCAGAGAATGGGAGGGAACATTTCTTCTTTACTCTCTAACGACGCTGCTTCCTGTATCTCCGTAGCTGAGAGGATGATCGCTCTCGGGACCCACGATGGCACTGTTCATATCCTTGATTTTATGGGAAATCAGGTGATGTATTGTATTTGATACTTTTCCTTCCTCTTACGAGTCTGAGGTTTTCTCACATTGATTTTTATGCTTAGATGAAAATGGTGTCTGGGAGTTATTTCTTCTTTTATTCCGCAGTGCTTTATATGGTGTTGAGAAAGTTATGCTGCTGCAAATAGTAACGATTGGGGGGGTGTTTGGTATTACCTTCTTTTCCTTTTTCGTTTTTTCTTCTATTTTTACGTCGATCAGACTGAATTGGAGTAAAGGTTGCGTATTGAGCGAATTGGATTTTACTTTGTCCTCATTGTTGGAAGAGGTCGATGACGTTAAATTGTGATCGAGCCTTATCATCACATGGCTGAAGCTTGTACATGAGAAAAATGATTGTCTTTATTCAAGAGTGCAATGATGATAATTTCTCTTGTACATGAGAAAAATGATTGTATTCTCTTAAATTGGTAATTTATTTTCTAATGGAAAGAACAAGAGAGAGTGGCCTTTGTCTGACAATTTTCTTGTTTGTTTTGAACTTGAAGCCTTCATGATCTCATATTGCCACATCTTTTCTTATTTTTTTCCCGTGATTTAAATTTTTAATCTGTCCTTTTCGAGACTCATCTACCTGACATGTTTACCCAAGATTTCAGTAGATGCAGATGAAAATTTTTTTCTTTTATGCAGGTCAAGGCATTCCCTTCTCATGCTGCTACTGTTAATGACCTAAGCTTTGATGGTGAAGGTGAGTTCATAGCGAGCTGCTCAGATGATGGACTTGTTGTCATCAATAGTCTCTTTACTGATGAGATGTTGAAGTTCGAGTACCATCGGCCCATGAAGGCCATTGCTCTGGACCCAGACTATTCAAGGAAGTCCTCAAGAAGGTTTGTTACCGGTGGTTTAGCTGGTAATCTTTTCCTGAACATGAAGAAATGGCTAGGCTATCGTGACCAGGTTCATATAATTTCTATAGTGGGATGTCAATTTGGGGGTCATTCCAAAAAACCTATGCATGCTTAACTTTTTTTTCTCCTAATCTACTTTGTGTCTTTAGGTTTTACACTCTGGAGAAGGTCCCATACATTCAGTGAAGTGGAGGACAAGCATTGTTGCATGGGCAAATGATGCTGGCGTGAAACTTCTTGACATGGCAAATGATCAAAGACTCACTTTCATTGAGAGGCCTCGAGGAAGCCCTCGACCAGAGCTCTTAATTCCTCATTTAGTTTGGCAGGTCAGTGATAGGTTTATTGAGTGGTGAATGAAATGGTTTTTCTGTGTTAGTCTCTAACAATTGGGTTTCGAAAAAGTATTAAGAATGCTGCATCCCCACAAGACTGAAAGATATCTCCATATTGCATAAGATATCTACATGTTGCATAGCACTGAGAAAGTAAAAGATTCCTTTCAAAGAACTCCTTGGGAATCATTTTGGTTATGAAGCTGATTTAACAACATATATAGAATAAATGATGTACTTTTTACTGGGTGTAGGATGACTCTCTCTTGGTAATTGGGTGGGGTACATCTGTGAAAATTGTCGCCATTTCATCAAGCTTATCTAATGGAGCGAATGGAACTCAAAGAAATATTCAGACATCAAATATTAAGCGTGTGGATATTGTGGCATCTTTTCAGACTAGCTACTTCATTTCAGGGCTCGCACCGTATGGTGATGCTTTAGTTGTTCTAGCTTATATCCCTGAGGAAGGAAAAGATGAAAGAGACTTCAGTAGTGCTCTTCCTTCTCGACAGGTCTCTCTCTCTCTCTCTCTCTCTCTCTCTCTCTCTCTCTCTCTCTCTCTCTCTCTCTCTCTCTCTCTCTACCTGTGCGGTTATTGTGTTAGTGATCCTTAACAGTGGTTTTGAAATGCTTGACAGGGAACTGCTCAAAGACCAGAAGTACGAATTGTGACATGGAATAATGATGAACTTGCAACTGATGCGCTTCCTGTACATGGTTACGAGCACTATAAAGCAAATGATTATTCCCTTGCCCATGCACCCTTTTCTGGTAATAAATAAAAATGTGAAAATTGTTTCCAGTCATTTTAATTTTGCTGAGAAATAATTATTTGTGAATGAATTCGAATGTAGGAAGCAGTTATGCTGGTGGTCAGTGGGCTGCTGGGGATGAGCCGTTATATTACATTGTGTCTCCAAAAGATGTAGTAATTGCAAAGCCTAGGCAAGTGTTTTACATGCAAGAGTTAAAACAACTGTTGCTCTCATTGGATAATTTTTATTAGTAACACTTCGTACCTTTTTCTGCCTTAAAATCTGATTATGGTTTTTGTTGATGAGAACTCTTTCCATGTAATACAGGGATGCTGAAGATCATATTAATTGGCTTCTACAACATGGGTATCATGAAAAGGCATTAGCTGCTGCTGAAGCAGGGCAAGGGAGGACAGAGCTTCTTGATGAGGTATGCTTAGAAGTATCTGTTTATATTATTAGGTTCTGATTTGGGGTAAGCTTGAAACTATTTTTAAATAGGACGGAAGGCTTTGTACTTTTCTCTACAAATATTGGGTGTGGGCGAGAAAAGAATGTAGATGAAGATTTATGACTAAAGAGGATTGAAGATTTAGGACCAGACTTAGAAAATGTACGGTTAAACTAGGATCAATGGGCTGGATTATCAGAAAAAAAAATGTTAGAGATGGCTTGGGCATGGTACATGGAGATCTAGTACACACTAGTTGGAAGGGTTTTCTTCAAAGTCAACCGGGGAATGTTCTATAATAGATGAACACTAAAGCATACATGGATGGAAGTAGCAAAGAAAGATTTAGGTAAATGACGATATTGCCATGGAAAAATTAATGGTATAAATGGAGGAAAGTTCATTTATTTCTCCCCTTTATAGGTTCTGATGATGATGTACCTATTTGTCTCTCACATAGTTCTGCAGGCTCTCTTAAGAGCAGTGGGTTTTATGAATAAATTTTCTTGCAATGCATAGCAAAAGTTTTTTTATAAACATGTATACAGATCATTAGCCTCTTATACTAATCCTAACTTTAAATCCAATGTGAGTGGCCATAATCCCTCTTATGATATGAGTAAAAATGCTCAATTATTAGCTGGGAAAAAGGCTTCTGAATGTCTGCAAGTGTCTGTTGGACCTAGTTCATGTTCCTTTCTGTTTGTACCCCTTTTTGATGTCCATGTCTTAAGCCTGTTGTCCAGTGATACAGGCCTAAATTTTTTCTTTTTCATTTTTTTTGAAAAGGTACTGGCCTAAACAAGAGGGGAGAGTATAACATAAGCTCACATAGGTTATGTCAGGAAATATTTTATGGTCAATTAGTTGATAAAAGGTTTCCCAGCTTGGGTTAGTCTTGTCAGGATGTACAAGACCAAGCTTTATCACCCAAGAAGCATCTAGGCTTTTTCTTTACTGTGAAAGGTGTTTTATTGTACTGAGAATGAAAAATATGTCGTGAAGCTGAGCATAGCTCAGTGGTAACACCGAGGGTTGTGTTGTGGGAGGTTTTGAGTTTGAGCCTCCCGGAGTACAAAGTATTAGGCTATTGTAGCCGCTGTATTAATCCCACATGTAATGGAATGAATCTTTAAAAAAAAAATTTCAATTGAAGCATAAGCAGTCAATGTGAGCGGGAGATTGTAAGGGCATATGTTGCGGCCAACCATCTTAACTCCCTGTACTTTTTCTTCTTCTGATAGGTGGGATCGAGATACCTTGATCATTTGATTTTAGAAAGGAAGTATGCCGAAGCTGCTTCCTTATGCCCAAAGTTGCTCCGTGGGTCTGCTTCTGCATGGGAAAGGTAGACATATACTTTCTGTCCTTTGTCAACATCAAGTCTTAATGTGTTTCTGTTTCTCTTTTTCCTTCTATTTCAGATGGGTTTTCCACTTTGCACATCTCCGCCAGCTTCCTGTGTTAGTTCAATACATACCAACTGAGGATCCAAGGCTGCGTGACACTGCTTATGAGGTCAGTAGACTTTGCTCTTGATGTTTGCTCAGTTAAAATCCACAAGGGTCTTAAGCTGAAAGAATTTTTGGATGTCATAGGTAGCTCTTGTGGCATTAGCCACCAATCCTATATTCCACAAGGATCTTTTATCAACCATCAAATCCTGGCCACCTGTGATATACAATGCACTGCCTGTTATCTCTGCTATCGAACCGCATCTCAACACTTCCTCTATGACTGATGCCCTGAAAGAGGTGCCTAAATTTATTGTTGGTTAGAGTATACTTGGTAGCATTTTGTTTTTATATTTACTGTAGCAACTCCATGTACATTACAGGCATTAGCTGAGCTGTATATAATCAGTGGACAGTATGAGAAAGCCCTTGATCTATATGCCGATGTAAGTAGTAAATGTATGTATAGTCTATACTGTGATTTCAGTGTCTATATCTCATATTGTCCTTAATCCCTTTTTACCTAATTCAAGGTGTCCCTTAAAGTATCTCTTTTACTTTTTTTTTATTAATATACTTGGTTCTTAACAGTAGTGCATTTTTCTTGCCTTTTCTGTATCAGTTGATGAAGCCAGAGATGTTCGATTTCATTGAGAACTATAGCTTACATGATGCAATTCATGACAAGGTATGCTGATTGTCCCCTAGCTCTATATAATCTCAATCTATAGATGAAATTTTTTTCCCACTTCAATTGTCTAGCATAAGTATCTGCCTGAAGTCGTTATCTACAAAATCTTTCGCTGCCATTGTGATGTCTCTTTCTTTAGTGGTTGTGCTCTGTAGTATCAGCTTACTTTTCTTTTGAATGTGTTTGTTCTTATTATTTTTTCATGGTTAAAGTATAATATATGAAGAGTGGCTTCATTTAAATGGAAAAAGTAACCATTTCAAAAAAAAAAAACTGGAAAACATAAATGTAAAATCTGGACCACTGGTTCGGAGAAATATTATGGTAGTCTAGTACTAGCAAGAAAGTTTCAGGGTTGAATAGGCATCATACCGATGGAAAATTGGTACGAGGCTGGAAAGTGTTGAAACTTGAAATCAGCTCAATTAATTTCCATTATCTCAAAATCCTCCGGAAGGTGGTGTTTTGACATACACACTGCAGCCTTTTAAACTGTTTGCATTGGTTTTTAATACACCAACTACCTAATATTTTCAAATATGAATTGAATTGCTGAACTACCTTGTTCTCAGGTGGTCCAGCTAATGATATTGGACAGCAAACGAGCAGTCTCTTTACTTATCCAAAACAGAGACATAATTATTCCATCAGAAGTAGTTTCACAACTATTGGCTGCTAGGAAGAAATGTGATCATAAATATTTTTTGCATCTCTATCTCCATGCTCTATTTGAAGTCAATCCAGATATTGGAAGAGAGTATCATGACTTGCAGGTTAGTCAATGGGCATGAACTCTATTTTTATTTCACACGCTCCTTTAGTTTCTTGACTTAACTTTTGGGTTTTCTATTAAACTAATTAAATATATCTGGAATAGGTTGAACTATATGCTGATTATGAACCACGAATGCTGCTTCCGTTCCTTCGAAGTAGTCAGCATTATAAGCTTGACAAGGTACTTTTGGGCAGTATAAAATTAAGTTAATTATGCTTGTTTAACCTTCTTTGGTGGTAAAACAATCTCTTGAGCTTTCATTTGCCAGGCACTTGAGATTTGTGTCAAGCGAGAACTCCTAAGAGAGCAAGTTTTCATCCTGGGGAGGATGGGAAATACAAAAAAAGCTTTGGCTGTTATCATTAACAAGTTGGAGGATATTGAGGAGGTTAGCTTATCCCCCTCATTGATTAACACTCTTTGTTTATTACATATAGATTAGTTTGATTAGATGGTATCAGTGGAAGCTGAAGATTGATTGGTAAAAGCTGCACATGGTATGCAGGCTGTAGATTTTGTAACAATGCAGCACGATGATGATCTTTGGGAAGAGCTAATTAAGCAGTGCCTGCGCAAGCCTGAAATGGTATGTTGCTTGTTTGGAACTTCAGGATTTACGGATGGGGTCGATCAAAGCTGCATGGGCATGTGAAAGTGCCTATGTAATTATTCAGTGTTACTTACTAATCTCATTTAACATTGATTATTTACTTCTCTCGTCTCCCATGTGATCCTGTGAGATGTCCTATTTTGAGTCTTTTTCAAGGCATCGGTGGCACTTAGTTTCCACTTCTGCTTTGCATATTCGAATGTTTATAAAGAATTAAAGTAATGGGCAGGTGGGCATGTTGTTGGAGCACACTGTTGGTAATCTGGATCCCCTCTATATTGTTAATATGGTGCCAAATGGGCAACATATACCCAGGTATGTTTCAATAGTTTGTACCTTCTTTTCCATCTTAACTTTTTCTCTATCTAATCCCAGTTTATATGACTTGATTTATTTCCAATTATGTTACAATTTTATTAATTGAACCCAGTTCTCCTGGTTCTCTAGCATATGGTTTAATGGAATGAGCAATTCTTAATCATCTAATCAAAACTAAGCAACAGACCAGGTGGCTCATATGAGCGATGAATAGGTTGATATGCTAGAGTACAAAAATGCATCTATAAAATTAAACTGTCTGGGCTGGTCATTATTAGTTGAATGAACAAAGTTGAGCCAGAAGGTGTTCTAAATTGCATATTTCATTACAGTGAGTTTATCTGGTGATGTGAAGAGTAAGATTGCACAGAGCAATTACTGTGTGCAATTACTGTGTGCCATTCATCTGCTTACTTAATTACATGTTGAAAAGAAGATGGAGCATACTCTGCCATTTGCAGTGGTTTTGTTTCTTTGGATTCTTGCTGAGTGTCAGATCTCTCTATGATAAGGAGCATACTGTTTCATTTACAGTGTCTTTGTTTCTCTGGGTTCTTTCTGAGTGTCAGATCTCTTCATATTTGTTCATCTTATTCATAACCTTTGCAGGCTTAGAGACCGCCTTGTAAAAATTATCACTGATTACCGAACTGAGACTTCACTTAGACATGGATGCAATGACATTCTCAAGGTATTTGGCATACTATTTGTGTAATTACGTCTTATAAATCATCACTACATTAGAGTTGTTTCACATTTGAGGAAAAGCTTTGTAACTTATTGTAATCTATAAGTTTCTGTTCTACATTACAGGCCGATTGTGTGAATCTTCTGGTGAAATATTATAAGGAGGCACGACATGCAGTCTATTTGGGCAGTTTAGAAGATGAAGGTCACTCCGAGGATAATAGAGCTAGCCAGTCAACAGAGAGGTCGATAAATGGGAAGACAATGGAGGTGAAGTCGAAAAGAAAAAGGGGTGGTGGGAGGTGTTGCATGTGCTTTGATCCTTTATCCATTCAAAACCTCTCAGTGATTGTTTTCTTCTGTTGTCATGCCTACCATGTAACCTGCCTCGCTGATTCGACAGTCAATGGTGATGAGTCCTCTTCACGAGGGCATTTGTCAGATTATGAGAGTGAAGATGATTCAAGAGAGGAATTGGGTTCAAAGGATCCCCGGATGCGATGCATCCTTTGTACTACAGCTTCAAAATGAGCTCCTTTTCTAGTAGTCAAATGGTAGGTTCAAGTGCTTGCAATGCAAGTTTTGGGCCTCTTGTCTTCTTAATCTTCCATATTTGTGGGGTTTGCCAGTTTTGCGGGGCATCATGGGGCAGTGTTTTCATGTATTTTTGTGTATCTATTTGCTAATTTATTTGGCATTGTTTCTCTTGTGGATGCTCTTCTATTTAGTCTAATGTTCTTCTTGTTTGAGAAGTATGGAAAGAAAAAGCATCTACTACTTTGGTCAATTTAAGCGAAGACCTCATTTTTACACCGTATAACCAGAAAATGTGTAAACATGAAAAGCCTAATAAGTCTACATCTTATTTATATGAATGTTTGTGGTGGGTTAATTACTATAAATATTAACAAAATAATGTGATTTGGGGTAAATAAATTAATAAAGTTTATAACATTATAATATTAGAGGTTGAAATGCTGCCTAAATATTTTACAATATGATATAACATTATAATCTTCGAGAGAACTTGGTTTTGGATCTCTTTCAAGGTACTAACTTCTAAGAGTTGAAATGAGCTATTTATTCAATTATTTATTATTTAAAGAGTGTTTTTTTTCATCTGAGTTTGTAGTCTAGGCCAGCTGCGCCCTTAGTTTCAGCTGCACTTTTATGCTGTTAAGTCTTTATAAGATCAATTATGCTGACAAATGGAGAGCTTATGCAATTTCAGGACGTTGGATTTTAACATTTCTATTACGTTATCTTCAATAATCGGCTTCCAATCACTTGAATGTATAAATATGAACATTCCAATAATCTATAAGCCATGCTTCAGTACTACTGTTTTTTTTCTTACACATTAATGTAATCAAAATCGTACAGTCAAATTCTTTGTCTCCTCTGTTGTCTGGACGAGTTCCTCTGTTGATCCCAGGATGAATGCGTGGACGTTGGTTCGTCCACTTGTTCTGCAAATTCTCCGTCCCATACTCGACACCCCATTTGTTGTTTGTTTGTGTGGCAGCCTTCGTGATCGCAGGCATCGATCAGTGAGGAGCTGCGACATAAGGCTTTCGACACTCTCTCCATTCGTCTCCCAACTGGTCGTTACTGCCTACAAGCCAAAATGATTATTAGTACTGGCTGCTGGACTGCGGTGCCTCCTCGACTCGTTACTGGTCCTTACTTTCAGAACGTACAGCGTAGTGCGCTTGTTTGCAGAGCAGAGGCTTTTGATACCGGTCATGCCTCAGGCAGAAAGCAGGTGGTTGTTGTGGGTGCCGGTTGGGCTGGCCTTGCTGCTGCTCATCATCTCTCCAAACAGGTTTAATATCTCTAGCAGTTTTCTTTCTTTTTCTTTTTTGTTTCAAATAATTTTTTCTGTATCCTGTTTGGGATCGTGAAAATGGGATGCTTTTATGGAATTTGATTTCAGGATGTCTCTGTGACAATCCTTGATACTGGGTACCCGGCTGAAGTTGGAATGAATGGTAACTTCCCTTCATATTTTCTCCATGAAAGTTTTGACTTTGACCTCTGATTATTGAAAATGAGCTCCTTGCTCCTTTGATATTCTTTGTTGGATACAAGCTTTTGACGTTAGTGTAACGGTTATATTATGTGGAAAGTTTGTTATAATACTTCTGATGGAGTTACCTTTTCATGGCTTTTTTGCCTCTTTTTTCTCATTATAAGATACAGATATCTGAAAGTAACTATTGTTCTCATTATAAGATACTGCAATCTGAAAATTTCTTCATATATTGGTTCTTTGAAGTGATGAAGCATTAGAAAGAATTTTGGAAAGTTTAAATTGCCACGAGTTGACTACCAAGTTCTGCTGTGACTCATAGCAGGTTCATGTTTATCTGATATTTTAATTTGATGTTTAAATATCTCATCACTGCACACGCATGATCCTTTTTCTGTTGAAATTTCAAACGGTATTTTCTGAGGAGAATGAGAAATATGAAAATCTCAAGAGACTTCTTTTATAGTGCCTGCCTCCAGTTCAATAGGAGACTTAAATACTGTTTGTCAAGAAGTTAAAATCTTGTTCAACCATCACGAATGATTCTTTGTGTTCTCTTCTGGTTCTGGAAGTAATTGTGCCATATTAGAAAAACATAGAGCTCCCAAGTTATAACATTAGTTTTACTATATCCCATATGGTTTCTATTCTCAGTTTGGTTCAATTAGCACCTCAGATTTGATAATTAGAGTTAGGTTTTTGAATAAAATTTAATCCTATGATGCATTTTCAGGTTTCCGGTATCCATATAGAAACATCTTCTCGCTGGTTGATGAGCTTGGTATAGCGCCTTTTACCAACTGGACAAGATCGGCACAGTATTCACTCAATGGCATAGAGGTCTGTTTTGTTAGAACTGTTTACCATTCTAGTTTTAAGTTGCTTATAGAAACCTTCAAGTAGGTGCTGTTTTGTTAGAACTGTTTATCATTCTAGTTTTAAGTTGCTCATAGAAACCTTCAAGTAGGCTTGCAAACTTTGCATGAATTAGAGATTTTTCACTGCATGTTACCTTTTTTTAATGTGTTTTATTTCCATCTACAGAAAAAAAGTCAAGTATTCTGTTGTGTTTAAACTGAGCAGACAATCCACTAAATCTGAGATCGTTGGAGCAGGTTGAGCTTCCTATATATGGAGATCATCCTCGGTTGCCAGCACCATTTGGGGCCTTAGTATACACTCAAGTAATTTTTTCAGGAACTAAATATTTTCTTTATCTATGAAAACAGAGATAATCCATGTTCAGTATTGGCGATTTTTTTAATTTCTACATTTCAGTTTCTCCGACTTCCATTGGTGGATCAACTGACATCACTTCCCCTCATAGCAGCTGGTATGAGTTTTTTAATTTTCCTGAGAACATACATGGGAGCATATGTATTTTTTTTAATTTTATCATGAAGTGCATGAGGGTTTCAGGAATAAATGGTATTCTTCTACTGGATACTCCTTTCTCAGATTAAATCCTTTTCTAATTAACTTTCCAATTTGGTGGTGAATCTATGTTAACTGACAATTCCATGATGTGTTATTGCAACATTTAATCATAGTTATCAAACCGTTCTTTTTCGTCAACTGCATTGTTACTTACCTCCTGTTGTTGTGTCCAATTTACAGTCATTGACTTTGACAACACTGATGCATCATGGAGAAAATATGATCCAAGTGAGAAAGCTCATAAGACAAGCTCTTTATTGCGGTCATTTCTGTCTCATATATCTGACTAAATTATGTGCATCCTACCACAACTTTGAAGCTTTCGAAAGATGGCATTCTTATACGGTACCATCTCAATTGCAGTGACTGCAAGAGAGCTCTTCAAACGATATGGTTGTTCAGAAAGGCTTTACCAGGAAGCACTAAATCCAGTTCTTCAAGTGGGTTTATTTGCACCTGCTGAGCAATGCAGTGCTGCAGCAGCATTGGGAATGCTTTACTATTTCATTCTAGCTCATCAGGTTCAGTTTAGCTAGTTTTCATTAACAATTAATGTGAGAACTTTGTAGCAAATGGTGACACTTTTATTCCTACAGAAAGATTTTGATGTTAAGTGGTGCCGTGGTACTGTCAAGGAAAAGGTTTTCAAGCCATGGTTGGAGTCCATGAAATTGAAAAATTGTCAGGTTCATGAGAACAAAACTGTCACTGATTTTTCTTTAGACGAAGAGACTGGAGGAGTTTCTGAGGTTATTTGTGGAAGAGAATCATATCCTGCTGATGCTGTAATCTTAGCACTTGGAGTCTCCCAACTTCAAGAGATTGTTAAGAAGAGGTATACCAACGTTCCACTAGGATATTTGCACTGGTTCTTTAGCGGAGCGATGTCAACTAATTAGGTTCTCAATTCGTGATGAGTGAAGTATCTTCTCACATTTCTTCTACCCGCATTTAAAGTCATCAGTGTCACTGATACATGGGTTTTGTTTAGTTCAGCGTTAAAGACAAAGCAGGAGTTTCTAAATGTCTTGAGCCTGGCTGCCATTGATGTTGTTTCCGTTAGAATGAGGTTCGATAGGAGGGTAAGTAAGATATTATATTGTCTTATTTTCAAGTATTAAATGTTATTCATAAATAACTCTCGGTTATATGATTAGATATACATTCCCAAGGCAAGCAATGCATGTTACGGGTTCGATGAATCAAGTGGATGGACATTCTTTGATTTGAATGCTATTTACGACGAATATAAAGATGAGAATGTAACAGTAGTAGCAACTGATTTTGTAAGTTTTTCTTGTAAAACTACTGTTCAACCATTTCTGTTATTTTTCTAATTTTCATTGTCATTAAAGTGACTCTGTATCTTGCAGTACTATTCCAGCCGGTTATTGCCATTGACTGATGAAGAGATTGTTTCAAAGGCTAAGTCATACCTTTCTAAATGCATCAAAGAGTTTGAAGATGCTTCTGTGATGCAGCAAGAAGTCTTTAAATATCCAAAATCCGTTACCCACTTCTTCCCTGGTAATAGATCTGGGAGCCTTTAGGCTTGATTTTGACTCGTAAATTGTTTGGTATCCTGCATAGCCATAATTATGGGCCAAGTTTCGGGGAAAAAATAAACTAGTGGAACAATTCTGTATTTAAACTGACAGGGAACTGCTAATTATAAATTAAGACAAATCATGTTTATTCTGCACCAAAATTGTGGCCTACCACATAAAATATGGCACATGAGGAGATGACTAATCATCTGTATTGCCAGGTTCGTACAAGTATTTGATGCGTGGATCAACAAGCTTTCCGAACCTTTTTATGGCTGGAGATTGGATCATTAATCGGCATGGATCATGGTCACAGGTTAGTAAACCATAGCAACATAATAATAAACTTTGTGCTTAGGTGTCTAATGGTTTCTTTTTCATAATCCTCCTGCAGGAAAAAGCATATGTGACTGGTCTAGAGGCTGCTAACAGAGTTGTGGACTACTTTGGAGAGGGAGAATTTGCAAGAATCTTACCAGTAGAAGAAGATGAACCCCATATTCAGTCCCTTCGAAACCTAAACAGAACCTTGAACGAGATAAGGGCTCAAATTCCCTTTTCTGATTTTTTTCTTCAATAGAGTTGTTGGCAATAATCATGATTACCATCTATATGCATGATGTATGTGCTTTGTAAGAGAATAATGATAACAAGATCATAAAAGGATTACTATGCATACTGTTACTGGGTATATTAAGATATACTCCTTCAGAATAAGACTACCCATGTTGAGGAAATGTAATAAAATAATGGTTCCCGCTGCTCTGTTCAAAATCCTTCTTCTGTTGGAAAATTCTATATTTTGTCCTTCATAAAATTTTCAATTATGACTTCATGTCTGCCGTACTGCCACATCCAGTTTTCTTGTTCTCTACTTTTCAAAAGACAGAAAAAACAGAAAATTGGTTTCTGAGCGATTAGTAAGTTGAGATCTGCCAACCTGCCAAAGCCACAGATTTCTGCTTCTGATTCTCTCTATTTCCCGAAGACGGATTGGTTCATAAGCAATGTAAATATGTTGGAAGTCTGCCAGAGTGCCACAGCCTCAGTTTCTTATTCTAACGTTCTCTAATTTTCAAAAGACAGGGAGTTCTAAAAGTTGGTTTACGACCAATATCAAATGGCACCTCCCAACACACTCAACCTGAATTACAATCTTTTACTGACCCAACAATTGATTTTGTAAGTATCCGTGATGCTGAACTGATAGTGACCCAATTCGATTCCTCTAACAAACTCTCTTCCTGAATTTTAATATTACAGTTCATGATGATTCAACCCAGAATCATTAGAGTTGTTTCTTCTTTAAACTCTATTTTGCTTCTGGAGAGAGTGATGTGTACGAAGGTTATTAGTTCGTTCTGTAGAAGGGGACTGGTGGTCTTCCACTCCCTCAATCAAGGGACATGTGTCTGCCACTTCAACAATGTATACTACTTTTTCAGATCTGCTTTTGCTTCATCACACCTTGGTTTATGTGTTTCACAAGCTCCTCTGAAAGAAGCTGGAAAGCTGACAGGAATTAGGTCTGCCTACTTATCATAGAGTACGAACAAAATTCTGAAAGATAGCACCACAACCTTGGATGTTGTCACAGAACACAATCAAATTGACACATAACCCATGATAAAGCAGGTTGGCAAAAGGTATGTTTCTGGGTAAAACCTTTTCTACCATTTTTTATAGAAGTTAGTTAACCAGCATTCATCAGGTCCGGGTATTGTTTGTTTCATTAACAAAAGATTCTACACCCAGTCTTCTGCATATATTTTGAAATTTGGTCACCATATCTAATTTTCAAGTGTCTAGACATGCTTTCTTCCTTTTTTTCTCCCTGCACTTTTTGATAATAACCCAACTGGTCTTCTATATCATCCCCTTAAATTAATTACACTAGGGTAAAAGGGTGGCCTGTGATTGTGCAATCACTAAATTTCGATGAATAAAAGCTCTGTTATTCCACTATGAAGTCTCATAATATGTCAATCTGTAACATTCAGGAGATGTAAAGTGTCACTTTGCATGACATAAATGTTGCATAAATTGTTTTGTTGTCTAGTTCTGATAATGGTATCAACCTAATCTGATGTTGATACTCATTTTAAATAAACTATCAAATAACCACGTGGCTTGAAAAGACTGCTGAATTAATTTTTTTATTTTTTATTTTTAAGCGTTATTGAAAATTTTTTGAAGTGCTAATTAATTTAAACAGTTAAAATCTCTAGGGAACACTTAAATCATAGAAAGCATACTGATGTAATTAAAATTAAACTCCATTCTATGATACTGAGTTTGATCTTAAAAAATATTTATATAGAAAAATAAAGAAAAAATAATTACTGCTGAACCATTTTCTTTGAAGAGCGTGAAAGATCACGCAATTGCTAATTCCAAGGCCGTCACACGCGTGACCATCTCAGCATTTCGGTCGTTACACGTGTCTCGATCACGGACGCGCCACGCGGTCTTCGCAGTTTTGCCGTTCTCGAACTTTCTTTGTCGACAGCACATAAAGAGTGGCCCGGTCCGAGACGACTCCAATGCCTTTTGTCCTTTTTTAAGTAACTCGGTCCCGGCGACTGCCGGGACACGTGGACGTCCCTCCCTCTGAGATCTTCTCCTCGAAACGTGGACGGCTGCGATCGGAAAACGGATCCCCTGGCGGGCCCCGCGTGTCCTTTCGAATTATTGTTCGTCCCTACGACCCACTTCTCGCGCGCGACACATGTGACTAATTTTACACGTGGCGGATTCTGGAGGGGACAGAGAGATATTACACGTCGCGTCTGGCTATCTCGTTGCGTCTCGTATCGTGTCGGTAATATATCGCGGTATTGCTTTCCCCGATATCTCCCGCGTCTCCAAGATTTTAGGCACTTTTAGATTTCTTTATCGTGATCGAAATGGTTACAGGAATTTTTGTCGTACGGACTGTTCTTCTCTAAATTAACTCAAATTTTTTTTTTCTTGTCTTAATGTTATATTTTCTGTGAACTTGTAATTTATTAATTCACATTATTATTACTTTTGAAATAATATAGAACAACTATTAGAAAAAAATTAATATAATGAAAACCGAACAATATCTAATTATATGATAAAGATTAGTAAAAACAGTATATAATTTTTAATAATGCTGTAGTGCAGGGAACCTGGTGCGGCGGCCTGCAAGGCTGCCAGAATGTCCATGTATTGTAATAAATCACGAACTAAAGAAGTTACAAAATGAGAGGACTCTTTTTTCTTCGTTCCATCGACGGGGGGACACGTAACAGGGAAAGATGCGTAAAGAAACCCAAGGAGAGAGCTTTTTTTTTCATGGGCTCGTCATGCTCGAGAAAGAGAAATTGAAAGACACAAGGCATAAATGATGGGGACTCGGATCTCCACACTTGGTTTCGACCCATTGGCCTTCGTCTTCGAAAACCCAGAAAAAAGAGTTTTCGGAGACGGAAAAGAAGCTAACACAGAGATCGATCGACCTTGCCATTGCAAAGTGGTTACGGACCTAAAGTACCCTTTGAAACTCTTTAATGGGGACGATCGAGTAGAGGCTGGCCGTCATATTGTGTTTGCAGACCTCGGTGGCGGCTGCCTGGTGATGTAAGTAGTTATAAACCTCGTCCGTCGTCGTGGGTTGAGTACTTTCTCTCTGTGCGTCTGCAACTAGAGAGAGAGAGAGAGAGAGAGGGGAAAAAAATAAGATGAGGAAGGAAGAGGTACTGCCCGTGGCGACAGGGAAGAAGAAGATTGGGGATGAAGATTTCTGGGATTTCTTATACGATGGCAATGATAAGTTTCCCAGGAGCAGATTTTTGTCTCTACTGGCTTCTAAAGATACAGATACTACTCTTGTTACTTCCCCTCTAAACCAGGTTCTCTCTTTCTTCCCTCTCTTCGCTCTCTCGATCGCCCTTTTTTTCTTTCTTCTTCCTACGCCATGGAAGTTTTGAGATTGTTGTTGGTGATACCCATTTTTTTGAGTGATGACTGCACGCAGCAGGACCCACTTCTCCAGTACCACCGACAATAGCAGATGCACTTGACCGCTTTAATTTCCGCGAGGATATGCATCGAGTTTGCCCGACATGTCGCCGGCGTAGAGTGTAACTCCGGCCCTCTTTATAGGCTGTTTAATTTCATCCCTCCAAAGCGCACTCACTTGTCACCCAGTTTCAGTCTCTCTCTCTCTCCTCCGTTGCTTATCACTAAATTCCTGTAATCCGAGACACGTACTTTGAAACGGACGTGATTTCGGTGGCGGCCGGCGTCATACTTCCTTCTGAGAACTGGGTCCAGTTTGAGATTCCTGACCTATCTCTGTGCCTCTGCAGTCTGCAGTTGTACCAGTACGTTTTTTCTATTTCTGTGTCATAACTCTTTACCCTTTTTAAAGAGATATTAAAGGTCTTCTCTCTTTCTACCAGAACAAGAAAGAGAGGCGAAAATGGTTACTGGTTTAACTTTGCTACTGATCTCGGCCGGTTGCATTAGAGTCGGAATACATTAAAAGTTTGTTCTGGGTCGCTCTATGTTAAAAATATTTATCATTCTAAAACGTAGTTTCTGATCCGTTAATCACTAACATGAGATCTGATTAATCGGAACGTATTTTTTGACGTTGAGTTGATGATAACGAGTATGTTTTTATGTTAATGATTTCAGTGGTAGCTTGCAAACGAATATGTATTAGACTTTTAAGATTTTGGGTTTAGTTAAACTGATTGTGAAAATGTTGATAGCTTCTGTAGTTAGTCGATCTGGTTAATTAAGATTACAAATGCCTATGTTGTGCCGGTTAAGAAGTTCTGAAAGTCCATTATCCACGGTGGACATCCCGTGTTTGCAGACGCAAATCTGTCGATTACCCTGTCGACTTCCTCGCAGGTGAACGCCACGGCACTGGAAGGGAAAGTGGTGGGACTCTATTTCTCGGCCAACTGGTACCCCAAATGCCAGCAATTCACCCGGGTCCTTGCCGGCGTCTACACCCAGTTGCGGGAGCGGGGAGCTCCGTTCGAGATCGTCTTCGTCTCCGCCGACGAGGACTCCGAAGCCTTCGACGCCTACCGCGCCACCATGCCGTGGCTCGCCATCCCCTTCTCCGACTTGGATCTGAAGAAGAACCTGAACCGCAAGTACGACATCGAAGGGATTCCGTCTCTGATCGTTCTGCAGCCCGGGGACGAAGAAGAGGAAGCCGTGCGGTACGACGGAGTCGAGCTCGTGTACCGGTACGGCGCCCGGGCGTTTCCCTTCACGAAGGAGAGGTTGAAACGGTTGGAAGATGAAGAGAGAGAGAAGCACGAGCGTCAGAACCTGGTCAGTCTTTTGAAGAGTAGTCATTCCAGGGACTACCTCTTGGCAAATTCCTCGCCTTCTAAGCAGGTTTGTATCAATGATTTTTTTCAATTAACGTCTTTTCATATATGGATTCATGCATGATTATGACTGGGGTGACTTTACTTTTCTTATTAAGGGTATTGTGGTAGTAGTACTAGTGGTGAACTAGAAAATAAAGCTTTTAGGATTAGTACTGTAGTAGATACCCTTATTATAAGTCTTTCTCGTTTGTGATTAATTGGTATTTGCATATAATAAAGCATCAAAGTAGATCTTTTAGCAGTCATTATTCATCAAAGATGGAATATAATATCTTTATGAAAAATGATATTCAATGCTTCCTAATTTTACTTTCGAGGTTTAAAGAGCTGCGTAGTTGGCATTCAAGGTAATAGAAAGTTTAGGATTTTGGGTTTACCCATAAAATTAGTAGATAGAAAAATAATATCAATACTTCTTGATTTCACTTTAAGGTTTTACATTGTGATATGGCTGCATAGTTGGCAGTTTAGGTAAGAAAAAATCTAGGGTTTAGGGTTTACCTATAGAATAGGTAGATAATATTTTATTAAAAAAATAAAATCAGCAAGATTTTAACTCCTAGTTTACCTGTTACTTGGACTGCAACTTGGACACCTTGACGTAAATTCTTGGAAGTAAAAAGTTGCAGTACTTATATCACCGCTGTAGTAGATAATATTTTATTAGAAAAATAAAATCTTGTAGATGTTATCTCTGTTTATTACTTGGATGTAAAGTGTTGGAAGTAAAAAGCCACATACTTATATCACCGCTTTATTTTTATTTGTAAAATTGTCACAATCAAATGCCTTGACTAATTTTTAGCGTGGGACACGGGTGTCACTTTGCAAAAATAAGGGATTTGACTACCTTGTTGAATTTGCCATGTGCCCTTAGTGTTGTAAAGGTTTTTTGTATCTTGCAATAGTTTGGGCCACATAGATGCCTTTAATATAAAACTGAGTTATCTTAGTCGAAGGGTTAACTCGGTCTAGAGCATTTTCCGGGTTTGGGCAAAAATCCATGTTAGTTTAAAATCTAATTTTAGCAACTTTGTTTTATGGGTTGAACCCGGAAGAAAACAGAAATAAAATTTTATTTTTTATTACCATCTTACTGTTTTACCATTTAATAAATTGAACTAGAAATAGAAATGAGTAATGCACACCTAGCGGATGCACTTATCTTACGTACATGTTAATTTAAGCCCTTAAAAATATTTTTTTTATAAAATCTTATTTTTTAGAGGATAAACCCTAGGCATCAATGGTTTAGATTAACAATTGTGTGGGATAAGTACGTGGGCTAAGTAGGTCTTTGGAATCATCTTACCAATTACCCTTTTAAGTAAGGGTAATATGGTAAATTTATCAGCCTTAATTATTGTATTGAAACATTGAGAAAACAATGTTGTGCTGCAATATTTATTGAATTTATTTTGATTTATTTTTGAAATTTCTAATTTTTAAAATATTTGTTTTAAACTTTTACAATTTTATATTATTTTTGCATTTATTTCAGATTGTTACCTTTTTACTATCCGAAATAATTGGAAAAAGTCAATAGCTATAAAATAATCGGATGAAAACAAAAACGAAATAGATTCCAATAATAGGAAACGGTAAGCAAAATAACCTAATTCTGTTCCTATTATTTATTTTATACACCCATAAGCAGGGGTCATGCACAAGCAAGGAATGGGAAGAGCAGCAGTAGTGTGAATGGAGAGGAAACAGAGAGAAGAGGGAGAGGAGTGGGTGTGAGTTTTCCCAAGAGCCTCCTACGCCTATGTTGAAGTGCTGGCTTTTCCACAGAGAATGGGGAGGGAGCAAAGAGTTCCGCTTACAGCAGGGAGGGCGGCCCTTTACCCCCTCAGCCAAGAAAAGCCTCGAGTTTTATAGTAATGCTATATGTAATTATGTCGGTACATTTATCTTACCTAAATTTGTGACAGAGTTGGCTGTAGTTGAACCGTCAATTCAGCAGGTTGGATTTCGTTAAGTATATACATATGAATAAAAGATTTCATATGGGTCTTGTAGACTTAATAATTTTTTGTGTTTTAACTATGACACTAGTTCTAGCCAACAATGGTTGCTGAGGAATTTTAATAGTTGTTAGGACTCTACCTCCCTCTCATAACCTGAAACCCTTCTCCTTTTTAGTGAAGTCAAGTCATTTGTTGAGTGTTTAGCTTTTTTGCCCAGTTTTGTTAGGTTGTCTGGAGTTTCGTTTTTGTGATTTACTTCCTTAATTCACTTTTCCTGTTTAGATTCTCTTGAGACTTTATATATGTCTTGATTTGTTTTTGAACTTATTATAGAGAATTTAATTCCTATCAACATACCTCTGCCTCTTATAGCTAGGATCATCAATGGCTAACTTTGAGCAAGCCGTTGACAGTGTTGAGGTATTTTGATTCTTTCTGCATATATCTCATGTACTAAAGCTTTGCAGGTAAGAGTTGCTTCGTTAGTAGGAAAAACAGTGGGTCTCTACTTCTCAGCTCAGTGGTGCCTGCCCGGTCTGAAATTCACATCCAAACTCATGACAGTTTACCACAACATAAAACAAAGGCTAGCAAATGAGCACGACAAAGACTTCGAAATCATCTTTGTATCGACTGATCACGACCAAACGATGTTTGACTCGTACTTCTCCACCATGCCATGGCTAGCTTTACCCTTCAGGGATCCGACAGTCAAGACCCTCACCAAATACTTTGATGTGCAAGAAATACCATGTCTAGTGATCATTGGTCCGGATGGGAAAACGCTCACCAAGCATGGGAGAACGCTCATAAACCTGCACTTAGAGAAGGCCTACCCTTTCACCCAGGAACAAATGGAATCACTTGAGAAGGAGATGGAAGAAGCAGCAAAGAACTTTCCAAGAACTGAGACTCACGAGGGTCATCCGCATGAATTGACGCTCGTCTCGCAGGGTTCGGGTGGGGGGCCATTCATATGTTGCACCTGTGATGAACAGGGATCGGGGTGGGGGTACCTTTGCTTGGAGTGTGGGTATGAGGTGCACCCCAGGTGTGTGAAACCAGTGTGCAAGCATGATACTGGAAGTTAAGGAAAGCACTGAAGCACTTTCTGATTGTGAAACTGTGCTAGTTAAAGAGCACTGAAGTATCCGATTGGGGGTGAGTGTGTTATTATTTTAGGTCGACTGCTTACTTCTGGCTGTATGGTAGAAAATAGCTGGAGCAAAAGCTGCTTAGATTTCATGGGAATGAGAGTCATTTGTGGCATCAACTGCTAAAAGGTTAGCTTAAAAAAGCAATGTGTCTTCCATTCCCTTATGTATTTCTGCAAATTGTCTAACCATAGACCTAGTAAGGATCATTCAGTTGAATGTAACTACAGAATTGAGTTGGCTGCTGCATATGATATAAGGTGAATGTAACTACAGAGCTTCTTATCTCTTGTCCAACTTCAATGAAGAAACAGAGAAGAAGTATGCTGGGGACTTCTCAGAATATCTGGGTCTAGGATAACTGTAAGGCATTGTTAAGCAGGAAAAAAACTGAATCTGTCAAGAAGTATGTATGTACCCAGCATGTGCTCTTTCTTAACCTTTTCCATGAGTGGATAATTGGGTGTATCACGGGTATTCGTTCCATGATGCCATATAATATCAACCACCAAATCTTTAATAAACTTAGAAAAAGATGATTCGTTCATTTATAATACTATATTGATACTAACTAAATGTTGCTTGCATATATTTGATTGATAAAACGACAATGTTTATTTTAACATATCGATTCAATTTAATGGCATTGTGGGTCATATGACAGTCGAGAGCGAAACAAAATGAGAATATTTACAAGCAATTTCGTTGAAGTAGTTCACGTTTTCACGCTAAAGTCTTTGAACGAGTCTAGTATTCTGTCGTGACTCATGAGGTTGGATAAGGCCATGAGTTTGGCCCTTTGTTCACCTTTAATCAAATCATTTATAACATGAATATGATTTCAATTTTTTTAAAAGAAAATGGAGTTCATTTGGCAACATTCAAAAAAATCGACAAAAAAAAAATCTGAAAACTACTGATATGAAAATGAATCCGAATAAGGACTTCAATAGCTCAGATTCTCCCTACTTTCAAATTTTTAATCAATCGTATCATCCAAGGGTTCCAAGATAAAGCACTTTGCCCACCGTCTCTCTGTAGAATTGTTTTAAATTGACTTCTCTAGCTAGAGATTTCTGACCCAATGATTCAACACCTTGGAAAGAAGATTTAGCATTTAATTCACCTACAGAGAACGACACGGAAGGCTTTCATGAATCCATCGGAAAACTAGAAAACCAGTTTAATTTCCAAGATTTTCACCATTAGTGAAACACTTGAAGGTCATACATACTCAGTATTTCCGTGTTCTTACTTTCACTCAACAGAGGACCCCAGCAAGGTTCTGAGACTGTTTCCTGGATTCAGAGCTCTGGACAGCCGTTTCTTCATTTGTGGGCTCTCTAGCCTGAGTGCCACGAAGTGGAAAACATCACATCTCTGCGATTTTTTCAGTCTGTAAAAGCTGCAGCGCGAGTGGGACTCACACGGTCTACCAAAAGGTTTGACGTTGCAGAGGGCACCGATTAAGTACTGTGAGCCTTTGAATTTCCTGTGTCACCTTTGTCAACAAAGGAGTCCTTGACTTCCTTCCGCCATTTCTCTCCTGATACCGTGTCCTTCCGAACTACCCACCGAAAGCGAAAACGATTTCAAGGGCATTGAATTTGACGTTCACGGATGACCCAGTTGCAGAATCCATCTGATGATGAGTACAAAGCTTCCGCGTTCCAGATTCTGAAGGTGCCAGGAGCAGAGCAACCAAAATTTTTGCCATTATCCTTCCTGGTTGCCCCTAAAGAACGGCCTTTTGCGATCAAGCTTGCAAGAAAAGAAACGACCATTCGGGTTTGATTGATTACCAACTAACGGGAACCGAAAACGGATGCGTAACAACAGGACCCAGATTGAAGAGACTTGTCAATTCGCTTGGCTTTAAGCTCATCGAGCTTCAAAACAGTGATAATGGTGAAGGGGCGGGCACCTCAAAATACTATTTACTGAAGAAATAGTTACAGAGAAAAAGTATGGTTGAAAGAAGGGGGAGAAAAATGAAAAGATTAATGAACAAAAAGGGAGAACCCATCAAAAATGGAATTCCTCGTGTACAAGTGGACAGGAGCCATGCCTGTAATTTTTTACATCCTGTAATTTTTTACATTAGGAAAATATCTACAGATCTCTTCTGCAAAGTGGACAGGAGCCATGCCTGGTAAGCCAACTATCGATGCAAGAAAGATGAAAAATATGCTCACAAAGAGGCAAGCACCGAACTGATTCTCCAAGCTGGAAGTCCTGCAATGCACGAAGAGCAAAGAGGGATTAAAACAAGAACAGAGGAACTAAAGAAAAGTTTTCGCTTTTCTGGTGCTTTCTAATGAAAAATTTGTAAAATGTGAAGGAAAAACCAATCAATCCTTACTTGGAGGCAAACGGAACATGTCATTTTTTCTCCAGCAGCATCCACGCAGTTTGTTTTTGTGATCGTAATCTTTGGGAGCTTCTCCAGCGAGTCGGCCGAAAGCCCCTTTGTGCCCCCAGTAGAGAAAATGTCCACAATCTCTTCCGAGTTCGTTTCAACTGATCTCATCTGTGAAACACCATTAAAACAATAAGATAAATTTAACTGCCCAAAAGCAAAGAACAGAAATTCATGGCTTGTGTTTTGAGATTCCGAGATGTTTTTCTCCGGTAC
The DNA here is from genome assembly GCA_022405105.1 of Aristolochia contorta. Lineage (NCBI taxonomy): Eukaryota > Viridiplantae > Streptophyta > Magnoliopsida > Piperales > Aristolochiaceae > Aristolochia > Aristolochia contorta. Next base: position 15,717,031 of record CM039669.1, on the reverse strand, counting down.
CTGACTCTGCACTGCGCTTAACATCACCGGACCGACTTGCTCCCGAACGAGTCTTCCGCTTAGAAGGCTTGAAAAGATGTCAAGCTGTAGCATTCCCATCCAGAACAGGGGAATTTCAGTAAATGGCGAAAGTGAAGGTTTGATTGAAGGAGACGGACATGATGGGCGTTTGAGATATTTACCATGTAGAGGAGACTCCAGAACCCAGATTCGTCAGACCGCCAGAGGTGAAGAGACGATTCCAAAACCTCCATTGAGAAGACGGCTCCGGAGATGGCGCCAATACCAGCTCCGCGAAAGAACCCGCTCTCGGTTGCTTGGCCGACGAAAGCACCCGTCATCGCTCCAATCAAGGAACCCACTGGTGAAAAAACATGGAGACATTCAGGTTTCAGAGAGGAAGAGATTAGAGAAGGTTCCTGGCAATGCCTTGCAATGCCAATGTGAGAAAATCTGTAAAAGAAAAGCAATACAAAGAACGATGTGGGGTATTTCTCTTTTTTTTTTTTGCAGAAAGAACCAGAAGGAAACAATTTTCGATTAAACGATGGGAAAAATATGCCCCTTTTGCAAAGCACAAAAAGCCTTTCTTCTGAATGATGAGAATAAGGGATTTCATGGTAACTCGGCATTATTCGATCACAGGTCCTTTTTAAAAAATAAAATGATAAAACAGAAACCCACATCAAAATCACCCAGAAACACACCAAAAGAAACACGCATATGGCACCCAGAAACACACCAACAGATGAACGAAGAAGATATATATTCAGAGAAGAAGAACCGGCAGAATATCATGAAAGAAAGAAGAAACGGCACCAACCCATTGCAAATACGAAGGTGAGTATCACGGAAACGAGTTTCCCCAGCATGGAAGACGCAACGAAGCCACCGGAAAGAGAAGACGAAGAAGCCAGAGGCGCCGGAGAGAGAGGCGGAAGAGGAGGAGATAGAGACGGAGGCGGAGCTGAAAGAGCAGGTAACTGAGACGGATAAGCGCAAAACCTCTCCATTTTTTTGCTCCCTCGCGCAACAAAGAGTACGACTGGTGGCGACAAACAACGATTCTTCGCATATAAGAAGAAGAGGGAAAGGGAAGATGCTTAGCCCTTAAGAGAAGAGAGAAAGCGATCCGAGACAAAGGGGGGAACACAGCAAAACGTGAAGTCTCAAACCACCTCCAACCGCTTTTAAAGCCTTCTCTTAAGAAGAGTTAAACAGAGCAAAAAAGAAAAAAAAATCCGCTTTTCCAAATATCCCTCCATTTCTCACTTTCTTCGACCTTAATTACTCCCCATCGACCGCCGTGACGCCGTCCGTCGTCTTCTTCCCCAAACCCGTCTCTCACTTTCCCCCCGTCTTTTCAGGTTTACCAAAGTCCTTTCGGCCTAAAAGGAGTAAAAACTGATAACAATTCCCGTTACAGATTTAATGGCGTATGTCATGTGGACGTTAATCTCCATTGACAAATAAAAGGGGGAAATTTGACGAGTTCCCGGTTGCTCCTCCGTCTTCAACAGTGGGTTTGAAAGGAACAGGGAAAGGAAACTCGGACAGGTGAGTCCTCTTCCCCAACCAGTTTCGAGGGACAGAAGAGAGATGGAGACAGAAGAATCACAACGAACCGTGGTACTTCACGTGGTGCCGACTTTCTCCGTTTTCCTGCGCCGTAAGGCCCCAACCACGTAGCCACATGACTCGCCAGGCTTCTCTCTTGTGTTTTACGTGGCATGGCCTGACCCAATGTTGTGAAACTTGTTTGGTGACAACCCGAGCGTCACGAGTTGTGATGGTGCCCCTCCACCATTTTCATTGGGTTGATAGAGACGACATGGATATGATATTGTTTATTTATTATATTTAAATGAAATATGTTGGAAGTCATATTTTCTAAGGGGGAATGAGGTCATGATACATGCAGCTTGCGCCAACTTGTCTAGCTAAGGTGCACGCACTAGGAAGGATCGTAGACAAGGAGGGACGTGGGGATTTTGGTCTAAACCTGGTTAGAATTAAGCTCGTGCATTTATTAAGAATAAAGTAGATAGTTCTCGAACTTAATTAATATGTTTTATTCATAAGCAACCCTCATAAAAAGTAATGGAGCTGGCTATTAAGATATTTTTAAGTAGGTAGACAAAAAGTAAATAATAGTATGAGGAAAAGGACATTGAGCTCTTGTGGAACAAAAGGTTAGATGCACCCACTTTTCAAAAATAAATATTGTACTTGTTATAATGACTTTTATGATTTCAGTGTTTCTAGGAAAACCATAATTAAGCTCAGTTTTTATAGTTAAGATTATTAGATAAGAAATTACGACAAACTTTAATGCGAATGTATCATATAAGAATCCAAAGTAATTATTATACAAATACGAAGAATCAGTTCATTAATCGTTCTATTCAAATTGATAATAAATTTGAAAAGGAATATTAGGTGTATCTATGCTTTTAAGATAGGCTTTTAATTCATTTTTCCTTATGATCTACGGGATAGTATAATACAAACAAGACAAAAATGATTCTAGTTGAAGATTTCTCTTCTGTACGTCTGAGATTCAAGGTAGTAGTAGAATTAGTAAAAAACCTTATTCCTTTTTCTTAAACCCAAAAATCTCAGCAATAAAAAAAATTAAAAAAAAAAGACTATTTGGGTTTGAATTTGCTCCCTCACAAACTACATATTGTTGGGCATTTAGAGCTCTTTGACGAGCTTTTCAATTAGGAGAATAACTGTGCTACTCAAACTTGGAGAATGAGTTTGATAACCTGAGTTGGGTTGTCTAAGCCGGTCCTAGTCAAACCCTGGACTCAGTCCGAGGAGACAATTGTATATAAAGAAGGAGCAAGTCTAGTCTACAATCAGGAATCTCTTACTTGGACTGCACACGAGGACACCAGTTGTCCACTTGGCAGTCCAGATAAGGTTTAGAGTTATCCATAGAATAGGGAGAGATACATTATCTCTTACCCGGACTACACACGAGGACGTAATGTCATGCAGTAAGCCTTCACAGTAAAATATGGTTGTATGCATATCACCACTCTTCTAAAGAATAGGTCACTTGAGTAGTTATATCTAAGAATTTTAACCCGGATTCAAGACTCAAATGGGTTTCATAAAAATTGGAATTGGGTGAGGTCGACTCTCAAACCCGAGTTGCCCAGGGCAAGACTAGCTGAGAAAATTTGGGTGCATGAAGAGCTAGAAATATTCGAGTCCATTTTTTTCTTAGAAATTGAAACAATTAAAGGGCAAGATTTACTCATAGAAGTGAAAAATCTATATGAAAATATTGGCTAATAATAAGGATTTATATGAGGGGCAGACTATGCAACTACGCAAATATGTACAACTGGCTAAACTAAATTTTACTTTTGGTCCAAGAAAATCATACTTGGAATGATGGAAATGACTGATTTTTAAACTAGAAAAAATTAGTTCTCATCGTGATGATATCATTTATTTCATTATATTTATAATAATGTTAAGTGATTTTGCTTATCTAAGATTTGGCAATCCAACAATTTTGACCATATAATCTATCAAAATGATTTGCGTTTTCAAGTTAAAGGGACTGATTTTAAAGTCAGTCAAACTTGTTTCCTTATCTATAGATTGGGCATATCCTCCTTGACTCTCACCTTCAGTCTATCTTTGAACTTTCAGCTGACCCGACCTGATTCGGTTGACCTGACCAGGATTTAAATAGTCAGATGGTCCCTTGGTTAGGGTCAAGAAATTGTGCTTTAAAGGACATTGCTATAGAACCAGTTTGACCAAAATATCCATCAAATTAATATATTTCAATTCTACAACACATTGGGTGAAGAAATTTGATAGTAGCTGTAAAAATTTTCTAATAATAATTTATTATGTTAGTTAAAGTAAACATATTTAGTTAAACCACTTCTGCCTCTTGCAATATAAAATAACAAAAAAAAAAAAGAGTTCTAGCTGCATGAAATATGTTAAAAAATAAATTTGCGGCTTCAACATTTGTATCTCCAACACGAGGCGAAATCAAGGTCATCCATTTATGTTCAAGTCCTAACTAAAAGAACAGCTCTAATTCGGTCTCACAAGGCTTCTATAATTTTGAGCATAACTATTATATATGATCTGTTGGTTAGGTCCTCTCTAAGCCAAGTAATTAAATTAAATAAAAATAGATAGGGAGAAACATTATTAGAATAATTGAGGTAGATACATTTATTATTCTCACAAGGAAATATTTTATTTAGTTGAATCTTTCTTAAATCTTTATGGTTGAGTCCATTGGGGAAAAGATACACCTTGAGGCCATGCTTCCATAATAGCAAAGGCATGGGATAATCAGGGAACACAGATTCCTTGTAGTTAATGCAGATACTCCAACTTGAGAATAACATATTCATGGTGGGCGTATCATGGTTTCGGAACAGATTGTTGGAATTAATTTCAAAGCAAGACTTGACCCACGAGAAATATTCTAATGAAACACACGAGAAATACTTGTTTAAAGGGTAGTGTTAGATTACCCTCTTGTATTACAAATTTCTTTATCTCCACCCACTTTTTATTACAATATTCTTTATCAGTACCCAAGATATACCAATATGGGTGATGACGGTTGATTATAAATTATACTTGTCAATATCGAGTATATATTGGAAGTTATAAGTAATTACAGCATTCATCAATCAAAACACTAGGAAACAAAGAATGCCAACTACACACCTCTTTGAAAAGACTTACCCAAAACTTGTCGATGGTTCAATGTCAGGTGTAACGTGATGGGAAGTAGGAAGGGAACTTGGGAATATATAGACTATTTTAGCTATATATATAACTGAAAGGAAGAAGGGAGACAGATTTGCTTTACTCAGGAAGGAAGCATTCCTGTACGTAGTATAAAGGGAGATCGTCGATAAGCAACATGAACATGGGGACCCACCCCTTCATAACATTTATTGATGGTTTAAAGGAAGTTTATTGCCATCACCATCCTTAGCATTCATGGCTGTACCACTGGATAATTCAAAGCTCTCACGTGGTGGGGTATATCTTGCAGTACTTCTGTAACTTCAGTTTTTGGGGATCAGTTCGGGTTCTTTCTTCTTTAGCTTTGTCTTTTTTTTTTTTCTCTCTCTTGGCCATACACATTGCATTTCCTCTCCCATTGCCTCCCCATTTCCTTGCCCATGCATGGCTTTTCCTCATGGCTGTCTGTGATTGCATTTATGCAGTTCATTCATGGTCAAATGTTGCGGACTGGGGATAGATCACAGGCCATCTTTGAAACAAAAATCATGTCTGCTAACATATATCTTCTCAGCCGGTACGTGACGCAGAACAAGGCGCATGCAAACCCCACTAAGAAGCTTCAAATTTCGATCCCAAAAAACAAACAATTGGGGTCCCGGCCCGTTTATATATATACGCATGTCCTCTCTATCAAGGCCTTGCTCTCTAGATGGCCCCCCAAAGAAACCACCCCTGACCCTCCTCTTCCCTTTCTCTGCACTTTTTGTGCTCACCAGAGATTGACACAAATTTAATTTCCTTTTAGGGTCTACTCTTTAGGCCAAATTGCTCGTACGCAGGCACGGGTAACCATGGCCGAGCTTTCTTGCATGCATCTTATTAAAAACAGAGTCGAGGTAACTTCCACAAAAAAAACAAAAACAGAGTTGAGGTTACATTTATTCTGCTTAAGATTAAAAAAAAGGGTATATTTATTCTCGTTATCTATATGTCTAACAAAATCTTCCACAAACAAGAGAAGCTGAAGTCATTTTTTGCAGCAGCTAGCTAGCCTTCCTCTGAGAAAATTATTAATTTCTGGAACACTTGCAGGTTTCCAAGTCCATACCACTAAATACAAATGGCTGCAGCTCTACTTAGGGTACTAGTTGGAAGAGTAGGCATGAGTAGGCATGGCTTATAAATGATACCCATCCAGTTTCATAGTTTCTCTCACCGAAGCGCAGATTATATATAATTAGGTGCAGAAATATCTTGGCAAGTTCATCATAATATCTTGGCAGTGATAAATGAGATCGGTGAGACTTGAGAGAGAAGGGGGGATTGAACCAGCTAAGATGTATGAGTAGAAGGGACTTAGTGAAGTAGCTGTCGGAGTACTATACTTCGTACAGTTCATCAATCCACTGTATAAATTCGCCGGAGAAGTCCGTTGGAGAGAAGAGTTGGAGGCAGGCATTCATGGTCCCCCTCTTGCTGCTTTATGTGGTACAGTGAATGGGACCTTATACTTTTCACAGAAAGGGGAGATACTAGCAGTTCTGGCTAATTAATTACCTGCAGCTTGTGCCTTTTCTATTTCTGATTCAAGAGATCATTCTAAGCTTTGTAATTTGCAGCATCAGGTTTGTGCATCCAACTGAAAACTGATATAATTTATTGTGTAACTTGGTTGCCGATCATGAGAAGAGGAGGATATAACCCATTAATAACTCTAATATAGACTAAGAAGAACATTCATGAAGTTCATTATATGTAAGATCGTTCCCAATTATATAAGAAGAATGAGTTAAGAATATAAAAGAAATTGAATAACGAGAGAGCATAAGTGAGAGTGAAAGTGGGAGAGATCAGAGCAAGTTAGAGAGAGAGAGAGAGAGAGAGGCCTAGTTAATGAGAGAAGAGCAAGTTAATGAGAGAAGAGCAAGTTAATGAGAGAGAGAAAAAGAGATCTAGAGAGAGAGAGAAAGAGAAATCTAGAGAGAGAGAGAGAGAAAGAGAAATCTAGAGAGAGAGAGAGAAAGAGAAATCTAGAGAGAGAGAGAAAGAGAAGTCTAGAGAGAGAGAGAAATTCCTTTTTCCTTTTTTACTCCTTTTAAATTAATGGCTAAAACAGAGAGTAGCCAACAACATTGAAGACCCTCCTGCAGGAGTTTTATGGATTGCAATTTCTTGATTATTTATATCAAATCATGTTACAATTTCATATATGTTTGCAAACTGAAAGCCATTCCTCAGTTGTTTGAGGCAAATGATGGAAAAAGAGAAGAGGGTAGTGTACTAAAGACCAAGCAAGCAAATGTCAAATTAGTAGTTGTAAGTAGTAAATGAGATAAGCCTATACTTCTAGCTTAGTCAGAACCTCAAATTTCATATTTACAATTCTTTTTCCCATGGGGTCACTAGAACCACCATTTTTTAAACAATTGATTTGAAGGCCACTCTTTATCCCATGAAAGGGCCATGTTTAAGTGTTTTTAGTACACTTGAGTTATTGCTCGATGGCAGAGAAGTGAATGAAGTCGGTTTTTTTTTTCTTTTTTTGTTATCCGAAAGAATAAAACAGTTGAAGTACGTGGTGGAGAGTGTTATATATCTATGAGCAATTAATTACAACCTTACCTACCACAACTATTGTATAACTAGTCCTTTTTGATGGGGGGCGAAAAAATTGTTCATATGTGTGCTTTGTCATTAAAATATGCAAGTCTTCTTTTGATGGTGGGGTTATGAAACTGTTCGTACGTGTTTTGTCATGCAGTCTTATGGGGGGGCAGTGAAAAAATAAAATAATAAAATAAAAAAATAAAATAAAAATTAATATATAAGTTAAGTCATTTATAAAGACAGATATCACAGTATTCTTAGTAGATTGCATGAGTCCTCTGTAATCCTGTTTTATTTTTGAAGTTTCTAAGTAATAATTTTCTAGCTGTTACTATATAGCTTTACATATGCTCCTATTCTCTATGCAATATGTTGTATTTATAATTTCGTAGTAACTTTTTTTTTGTTCTCGGTTATTTTTGGTTTTTTATATCTATTAGTTTTTTTCTGCCTTATTAATATTCTCAACTTTTCTATAGTTAAAATATCACTTCAATGTTTCTCTTATAAATACAAAATTTATATATTCAATTTTTTTGAATCTCCCCCAGCTATTATAGTAATTTATTTACCTAGGCTATGAAAAATTTTAATTAGAGAAAAATACGACTTTCTCTTCAAATCATGGAGAGCTTGAATATATAGGACTCATCCCTTGGACATTAATAGATTTCATTCATACACTCCCATTATTTTTTCTGGAAACTCCTTTTTTTTGCAATTATAAAGCATGTATAGACTATTGTGTTCAAATATTTCATTTTAAAAATATGTGATAGATATATAGGCCAATTAATAAGAACCCATGCATGCCTGCAAATCATTTCATATATATGGAAATATGTATATGGTTTTGATCATTACGTGATTACCAGTTATCATTTTTACATTTTTGGGGCGCCATTCTTATTCTTACATAGACAAAATAAGTGGAGCAAGGTGCTTTTATGAATCTGCATGTAATGAATTGATAGTGTCCGACTTCATGATGTCTTGTGAGTCAACATATATATGCCAGACTTGACGAACGTCCTCGTCTCCAATAAAAAAATATTATTCATCTTCCTATCCAGATAAATTCATCTTGAGCTCGAAAGAAAAGCATTAAATGCAGATTCCAGTCCGATCGAGAGTAGTCTCTCGTCGTCGATCCTATCTATTACATCCATAATTGGTTCATGAACATATCACCAAAACGCCATTGATGAATCTCTCTTCTGTACTGGTCAAGGACATTTATTTTTTATGTAAATTGAAACACGATATACAGTTCTCATACTTTACGATGTTGAAAGAACGTGAAGGTAGATATTTCCCCCACCATTAATGTGACTCGTCACGCGCCTTGATCTCGCTGGGCCCGGCCCATCCCGGCCCGGCCCGGCTCGTTTAGGGAATCTCTGTCGCATTTTAGTGAAATCGCTAAGAGCGAAAGCGAGGAGCGAGAAGAGAGGGCGAAGGGGGCGAAATGAAGAGGGGAAATGTGACTCTACCCGCTGAGGTACGGATCGTTCCATTCTGAGTTTCTTCTTCGCACTCGTAATACTTTTTCTTTTTAATGGCTTTCGGTGCTCTCCGGGTGGTTCGTATTGAGTTTGTTGGAAAAAGAAAGTTTTTCTGAGCATTTCATACGATTGATCTAGCTCCTGTAGCTGAATATATATTGCTGCATTATATCTTTCTCTCTAATTCTCTATTTCTCTTGCCGTCTCTGTTAGACAGTAAAAAGATATCTTTTTCAAGTGCTTTTTTAAAACAAGAAATTTGTTTCCTCAAAAAAAAAAAAAAACAAGAAATTTGTAGTTGAGCTGGTAGAATTTAATTGTCGTCGTTATTAGAATTTAAAAATATAATTTCTTTGGTTTTGCTTGGCGTCTTGGTGACGCCGGGAGATCACACTTGTACAAACGCCGGGTCGGGCAACGGATGCGACGCCGGAAGCCATCGGATGTCACCGGAAATTGCAGCTTAGAGCTGGAATCAGAACTTGTAATATAATGTGTGCAGTTTGCTCATGATTGTTATTTCTTTCCGTAGGAAAAAAAGTTATGCCAACTGTAGTTTATTACTATATATTTATAAGATCTATCCGTTGTCTTGGTAGTAGTGTCCTAGATGAGTTATACCCACCGTTCAATAAAAGAAATCTTCGTGTTTTTTTAACATCCAGTGACTTGAAGGCCAAATATTCTCTTCCCTTCCCCATTCTCTTTTGCTTCTCACTGCTGAATGATTATCCTTATATTAGTCTGTGTCTTGGATTTAGCTATTCAGCTTTGGATTTTTAAGATTTACGATGTTACTCTTGATTTTATTGTAGTTATTTTGTATTTACTTGTTGTCGTCTCCTGTTGGTATTGCTGGTAATTGAATATTTTTTTCCCTTGTCTAACTGGTTCTACCTCTTTTGCTCTACAGTGTGCATATAATTCTGCAAACTTAAAGAACAAATTTCACCTTTGGGGTAGTCATTGGAGACGTGGAGATCCATTACTGTTTCCTTCAGGTGAGCTAAATTTATTCTACATGCCCCTTGCCAAGTATTTTTGCTCTTGTGGGGATCTCAGGGTTAGTTTATTTATTTCCATTTACAGGTGGTTTTAATGCTCACCATTGTTTTCCCAAGGAATTGATTCACACTATGTCCACTTGTATTGCTAGTTTTTAATATCTATCTGCGGGGCCGGTAGTGGTGAGAACAATAGTACTAGTACTTGAGTACTAGTGTTGAGACTGAGAAGGGTACTGTAGGAGCAGGTGCTCGTGATGAGGCACATTATGTTGAAGGATTTGTTTCCGCTTCTGCTCGTTCTGTTGGTCATGGTTAGTTTGTAGAACTCCGTCTTCTTTTTCTGCCTCTTCCTTTTTTCTTCTTCTCGGTCATCGTCATCATATCTTTTCTTTTGTTCATGGTAGTTCTGATTTGAAATTATATATCTATTCAGATTCGTGGATACAAGTGGGAATTTTCCTTGTTTCGAGCTTCAACTGTTGATGTATCTTTGATGTTTTTGAATCTGATGCTGGTACCCCTGGGATGGGCATGGGGACTTGTCTGTCTCTGCCTCATCGGAGCCCATTCTCTTCTTGATTTATCTGATCATGGCTGGTCTTATATCTTCCAATCTTTATAATGGATGTCTACTTTTAATTTACATTTGCAGTAAGGAAGATGTATTATTTGACATGGGTGCTGCAGTTCCTCACCCTTCTCCTTGGAAACATGGGTTTCATCCTGCTGGTGACATTTAACCGCTCTTCCTCCTACTTATAATTTGCAATCTCGGGTTGGTGATATTTAATTGCTCTAATTCGGTGCAAGTGAGGATCCAAGGAGCATTTCACATGGATATATATATATATATATATATATATATTTGTAGGCTTATAAGCATTTGAGTATCTTTTTGTTCAATACATGACAAATTGTACATATGTATATACGCAAGAAATCAATTCCATATGATGAATGTCATGCCTACTTTAGAGTTTGTATATGTACTTTAATTCAAGTAGATATATTAACACTGTCTATCCAAAATCCTATAGGTAAAACAAATATGGTGAGAGAAAGAGATGTTGATGGGCCCGGAAGGGATTTCTACTTCAAATATGTGACAAAAGAATTTGAGTTTCTACAAATAGTAAGTTTCTATTTTTATTTGAATTTATTATTTTAAATTTTATAATTAAATTTATGTTATAATATCATTGAAGCAATAAGCGACATGAAGAAAAGTTTACTAGGCCCTAAAGTTAGCAACAAATTATATGATTGTCACTCACATTTCCCTTCTGGTGTTGCCATATAAAAAAAAGTCATTTTCTTGAATTAAGTTTATAAATTATTTTATGTAAACTCAATCAAGATTTTTTTTTAACAAACATAAAGACAAACAGACTCCACCATTTGTAGTTTTTTTTTTATAATTAAAAAATAATACATTAATTTTGATCTCTCTTTAGTGGGTTGACCTAATCTGCAAAGATACTTCTTTATCTATCAAGCGAATGACTTGCTAGATGAAGGAAAAACGTTGCAGTTTAAGTCGAGCAATTGAGGTGAGATTCACATTTATGTTTTATTTTTTTAATTCTCATAAATAGGACTACAAGTTGTGGATTCTCTCTTGTCTTAATATTTGTTAGAAAAAAAATTCTTGTATGAGTTTATTTGTTTATGGAATAATTTAAAAACTTAAATTTAGAAAATGATCTTTTTAAGTATGACAACATCAATTGGGAAATTGGAGTAACGATCATATTATTGCTAACTTTAAGTCCAATAGACTTTTCTTTTTCTTGCTTGTTGACCTAATTTGCAAAGCTATTTTTGTTGAGTAATGAACCCGTTGGGTGTGCGAATCATGCACCGGCCCTCTCACAAAGAAATAAAAAATATATTTTACAAAACCCAAAAAATATATTTTTTTATTTCTTTGGGAGAGGGCATGTGCCCTCGCACATCGAACCGGTGCACGAGTCATTATTCATTTTAGTTTTATCTACCAAGCGAATGACTTGCTATCAAAAAGAAAAATATTGCAGGTCAGGTTGAGCAATTGAGCTGAGATTAACTTATTTTTTTTATTGTTTTATTTCTCATAAACAAGACTACAAGTGGATTCTTTTGTCTTAATATTTGTTAGAAAAAAATTCTTTTCATAATTGAATTTACTATTTTTTATTGCATAGTTTCTAACTTGATTATTGAAAATTTATGTCACAAAGAAATAGATGCTGCAAAAGATAGAAATTACCTGATAAATAGATGTCTTCTTGGCTACGATCGAACTGCTTTAGTTATTTAAAGAAGTTCAAATGAGTTCTTTATTTCATAGTACCTATCTCACTTATATGTTAATCTAAGCCTTTAAAAATATAAAATATAATTTTATTTTTTAAAAGCCTATATTCTTGAGGATAAACCCTTGACATCTGTTTAGATTAACATGTAAGTGGAATAGGTAATGCTCATAAGTGCAATTAGTATTTTTATTTTTTTCAAATAATAACTTCTAAAACTCAACAATCTTTGCACTAATAGTGTGGCTAATTTTTCATGTTTGAAAAAGAACAGTGGACTAAGATATATACCTGTCCATTATACTTTTGAGGGAGGGAGTTCTCGAAGCCGCCTATATGTGGCCGTGAAAGAAGTGGACCTGCGCTTGCATTTCAAGGTTCACAGCCGTCTTACTCTGTAGAAGAGTATATCAAAAAACGTCATTCCCTTTCATTTCATGAATACGATGTTTATTTGTTGAATTTTGTACAATATTTGTGGCAAAAACTAGATTTTGTGATGAATTCTGGGATAAACAACCTGAACACTCAAGATTTTTACTTTCAAGATAATGGAAACTAAGATTTTTCCCGATGTCACACACCCAAAAAAAATATGCCATCCAAGCATCTATGAAGTAATGTAGTTCAAACTTTCCATTAACCAAAGTTTATCCTAGATCATCCGTGGCCTTCAATTCTGCAAGCCCACCATATCAGAAATAATGGCAAACTTCTGTCTCCTAAATCAAAGGGCAATGATAATAATTCTTTTTAAGTTGCACACAGCTAATATACTCCAACAATCTTGAAGTAATAGTATTAACCATTATATCTTATAATAATCAATTGAACCATAAAAGTGACCTCTTTCCTTTCGTTTTAACCATGTAATATAAATTAACGAGCTTGCGGTCCATTCTTTAAAATAAGATTTAACTACACATAGATAATGACAAAAATACTAGCAACTTCCGACTACTATTAAGTTATTAACAGCCTAAACCCTAAACCCTAAACCCTATCAATATCGACCACTTAAATAGAAGATGTAATTTATCAGAACAAGCTAGGTCAGCAGGCTTAAAAAAATCAACGCTACACTAGCATATTCACGTAGTTAATGATGAATATGCATAGGATTCAATGTTCAGGGGAGAATTCAAGGTTAACTTTTGAAACAGATTTATCGTGTCTTGCCTTAGCTTATTTTGTTAAAGCCTTAGCAAATCCTTCTGTAGTTCGCTTTTGCCTACCAATGAAAAAAAAAAATAAAACTGTTGCTTTTGCTCTCTGTTTCTTTTAGCAATATTGTTCACCTTTTCTTCTCTGGCTGGACTTGCCAACTTCTAGCCAGCACGTTCCAGCAATGACTGTAAAAGGCATATCTTTCAACTGCACACACAAGTGCCGCTCTTCCACGAGGGACAAACAAGCTGCAAAAGAGGGTGGAAGAACGCAGGGCAGGAAGAGCAATCGAGCCTGAGAGATTTCCGATTGGGGTGTCGTTCTGCTGTGACGAATAGAGATTCCATGGACTAGCCGCACCGCTGTAGTAGCATGTGTTGGAGATAATTGGCACACAAGCACAAGCAGTATCTGGTGAATTAATGCAATAATTCTGCTGAATTAAACAATGAATTTCAATTAACAAAATAACCCAATTCAGTTTATGTAAAGTACTTATTATAGAGTTTGATCTGTTCAAATATTTCACACAATCAACTTCTTTCGTACAAACTCAAATGTTCAGCTAAATAAAAAGTGTTTATTCAAAAATATGCAATAGCTCAAATAGTGCAGCAATATAAATTCAGAATAACAATTAGAGGAATATATCATAGACTAACACAGAATAGACAAACATTAAATTATCATATTGGTGACATGCAAACTTATCAAAGTCAGATATTGCTGCTTAAACAATCTGTTTATCACTATTGAATTGGTCGGAAGCATGGGCCACTGATTTCAATCTGTGTTAAACCCCTGAACATTGAATTCTCATAGAGTCTCCCCTTGCCTCCTGTACAATATATCTTTTCCTTTCTCATAATGCATCTTTATCGCTCTTATCACTTAGCATTGTTCTCGCCTAACTTTAGAACTAGTTGTTGGGAATAGCTTTTCGGATAAAGTGTTTTGATTGTTGAATTTGGGGAAATGTCAATTTATCGAAAAACGAGGTCATTGCACAATTGAGGGTATCCTTGATCTAGCAATCTTTTAATACACACACACATAAAAATAATAAAAATATTTGTTTACAAAAATAAAATATAATATTGCAGTTATCTCATTTCTCCATCCAAAATTTTGTTTTTGACAACTTGACTCAGATTGAGTGAGGTAAGCAAGTGAAAGTGGTGATGGGTCAAACTGCAGTATAAAGTGAAGCAACATAAACATGGGGACCCTCTCTTTTAGAACATTTATCGATGGTTTAAAGGAAGTTTATTTCCCATCACCATCTCTAGCATTAATGGCTGTACCACTGGATAATTCAAAGCTCCTCAAAGAAACCACCCCTTCCCCTCCTCTTCTCCTCATCCACTTTTTGGGCCCACTAGAGGTTGACATGAACTCGGCAAACCGTGTTCTTACATACATACGCTTGACAGATATAGAATCAGGGTTACATTTATGATCACTATTCTCGCCATCTATTTTTCAGAGACAAAATTTTAGCCACAAAGAAGAGAAGCTGTAGTCATTTTCTTCAACAGTCTTCCTCCATATAACATTATTAATTTCTGGAGTACTTGCAGGTTTCCAAGTCCTTAGTTACCACTATATACGAATGGGCAGCAGCTGGCCCTACTTGCAAGTAGCTAGTATAGCTTATAAATGATACCCACCCAGTTTAATTGTTTCTCTCGTCAGAGACCAGACTATATATAAGGAAACGCATTATTGGAGCGCCAAGCAGCACGTTACCTCCTCAAAATATCTTTGCTGTGATCAATGCATGAGATCGGTGAGAGTACTTGCGAGAGAAGGTGGGATTGAACCAGCTGGGATGTGTGAGTAGAAGGGACTCACGTACTGTAAAGTAGCCGTCGGTTACCTGCAGAGTTGCAGGCATGCAGTCATGGAGGTCCCCAGCTTGCTGCTTCTTGCGGTACAGTATAGAATGGGAACTTATGCTTTTGGCAGCAGAAAGGGATCGATGCCAGCTATGGCATACGGCTTCTTGCAGCTTGTGCCATTTCTGTTTCTGATGGGAACTTATTCATTGGGTACATTCATGTTTGCAAACTGAGAGGCAGTTCTTTACTGTTTAAGGCAAATGATGTGAAAGGAGAAGAGGCCAGTTACCTATGGTAGGTTAAGCAATGCAAATGACAAATTGGTAGTTGTAAGTAGTAAATAAGATGAGCCTGCACCCTTAAAGTAAGATGACTTGCAGTGGTTTTAGTACACTTGAGTTATTGCACGATCGCAGGGAAGTGACTGAAGCATGCACGTTGTTGTTTGTTGAACAAGTCTTCGTCTGCCACTGGACTCAGGCCAGGTTTGATGTCCAAATAGAAATATTATTCTTTTTCCTACCCAGATTCATACAGACCTCAAAAGAAGAGCTTTGAATGCGTTCGATCCAGAAAAACTTCAACTTTCATGAACTACAGATTGGGGGCTCCGCTTCCGTTCTCCGCACAAGGAAAACGTCACGAATACCGAAACTGTGGAGAAACAAAAACAGAGAGAGGAAAAGTAGAGATTCCAGCGAAGACCCGTCTTTTCTTCTCTATTTTTTAGCCAACAGTCTATTAGTTAAAAAAATTTTTAGCCACAAAGAAGGGCTGAATTCATTTTCTGCACTTATAAATGATTAAACAAAAATTCTGGAGTATTTGCAGGTTTCCATGTCCTTAATTACCACTATATTAAAATGGAAGCAATTATAAGGAAATGCATTATTAGAGAGGCAGCAACAGCAGCACGTTACCTCCTGAAAAATATCTTAGCTTTTTGGCAGCTGAAATGGGATTGAACCAGCTGAGACGTGTGAGTGGAAGAGTAGAAGGGACTTAGCTATAGAGTAGCTGAGGGATGCTGCAGGGTTGCAGGCAGGCATTCATGGTTCCTCTCGAGCTCGAAATAAGGCATTGAATGCAGATTCGAGATCGATCCAGAGTGCTCTCTCGGCGATTCTATCAATTACATCCCTTGGTTCATTTGCTTCTCCTCGGGTCATGAAACTGCGGAGAAGCAGAAACAGAGAGAGAGAGAGAGAGAGAGAGAGAAATGCAGAGACTCCCCAGCAGAGACGTCCCATCTTTTTGGTCTATTCTCACCCAACAAGATCAGGACATAAAAACTCACCGGATCAAGAAATATTGGATACAGCAAGGGAGAGGGCGAAGAAAAGGAAGAAAAATACATATATAAACATCTTTAGTAGTTCACAGTTTCATATACGTTTAAGTAACTAAACTCTTTGTTGGCCTGAGCTGCTAATCACATGATTCTAAAGTAATTACGCATGCTTGGGTAAGTGCTCTGTTTAAATTAAGTTCCCATGTGCCTGTTTTTGCATTAGCTGATGAGGAGGTAATTGGGATTTGGTGTCTCGTGGACCCGCTTACTCACAATGGTTAGTTTTAAAATGTCTATGTATCTGCTTGTGATAAGTCACTCTCAAACCTGGCGTGAAAGAGTAAAAATCCGACAAAGTGAATCAGTCCGTTCCACTCTTTCATTTGCTCCTTCGCTTTCTGGTTTCACTCTATTTATATCACCGATTCCGCTCTTCCTCTCACTTATTTCGCTCTTCCTCTGATTTTGTTGTTTCTCTCCGAATTCGCTGGGACTCTCTCTGATTTTCGCTCTTTTTTCTCTGTTTTTCCTCTTTCTTTCTCGATTTCACTCTTTGATTTCGCTCTTTCTCTATCAAGATTTCTTTTCGAGGTGGAGATCCGCTGAAGTGAATAAGCAGGCGAGAGCCGCGTTTTTGTTATGTTTAGCTTTTGAGCTTGTCATTTTCGAGGGGAGTTTTTGTTAAGATGCTGATTTTTATTTGGAGATGGGTGTGGTTGAGTGGTTTTTTGGGGTTTTGTAGTTGTATGATCGTTTAGATGGACAGAGCGTATGATCGTACGATTTTTTTCTTTCTTTTTATTTGGCGTGGTTGAGGTGGTTTTGATGAAGGTGTAGAATTGGGTGTGTTTCGCTTTTGGTTTTGGAGATGGGAAGATATTTTTATGTTGAGTAGACGGGAAAGATGGTTTCTTTTTTTTACTTGCTTGGTGTTTTGGTGATGCGGGGAGAATTCCCTCGAGAAGTGTTCTCTGTTTTTTTTTCCTGTCTGAAATTAGTGGTAGTGTATGGCTGATGGCTGTTTCTATGGGCAGAGCTTATGATCGTAAAATTAGCTTGTACGATGTTTTTCTTTCTTTTTTATTTGTCGTCGGCTGTTTTGTCTCGCGTAAGTTTTGGTGTTTTGAAAAGTCTTTTAAATGCATGTGAAAGACGGATCTTTTGAGCCCGGCAACCCAACGTAGCTGAAAGGGCCGGAAAATATTTTCTTTTGATCTCGTTAGCTTCTCAAAGAAAAATGTTCTCTTTTCTGGGAGCAATTTTACCGTCTATTTGCTGATCCAGATCCACGGAGCGAGGTTTTTTCAGTGTTTTCCGGACGTTTGTTTAGTGTTTCCTTATGTGAGTGGGAGTGGTTTAGGGTTTATCAATACAATAATATTCTTAGCCCACAACTTTTTCTTACGGATGACGGTAATATGCTCAACTTTGCCATGTTACTTCTCTCTCCTCCACCCCCACTCTTTAATATACTTACTTCTTAGGATAAAAAAAAAAAAAAAGAACTGCTATTAATGTACTACTTTCAATTTGGTGTTGTAGCACGCTAATCTGTGCTTAAGAGTAATTTTAATGAACAAACATCTATGCTTTGGTACTTCATATTTGAAATGCATATTATCCATCTACGAGATATAAACTGTTGGAAGCAACCTCTAGCGGCAGTTCCATGCATTGTGCCTAGGAATACGGTACTGATTATCGATTTTGAGTTGTACTTTATTTAGGCAATGAAAATTATGTGACACGGTTATAATCAAGAAAGAGAAAGGAAAAATCGAGTAATCAACAATTCAATTTAATACTTATTTTGTAATTTATCTCCCAAAACTGTCACGGTTGTTTAATTATTTATTCTAGGAAAACTAAATTTTAAAGGCATTCTATTTTTTTTATTGTGAAATTTAGTACTAAATTTTGAATTTGAGAGTTATACCTGAGACTTGAGTCAGGTAAGTCCTCAAGAAGAGTTAGCCCTATTTCTCTGGACACATCTTTATCTAAGGGAAACCAGGAAACCAAATTGGTACATTCAACACCTTCACAACATGAAAGCCAATTAATCCAATGACAGCAAACGAACACCCAAGATTTGGTCTCTCAGAATAATGACAACTAAGATTTTTCCTAACATGTCACAGACAAAAACTGCAAACCAAGCAACTATGAAGTAATTTTATCAAACGACCACTCAAGATTTTTCCTTTCAGAATAATGAAATCTAAGATTTTTCCAACAGGTAGACATAAAAAAAAAAAAAAAAACATGCAAACCAACCAGGTATGAATATGTTATCAAACGACCACCCAAGATTTTTCCTTTCAGAATAATAAAATCTAAGATATTTCCTACAAGTAGTAAAAACAAAAAACAAAAACATGCAAACCAAGCTAGTATGAAGTAATGCTGTCCAAATTTTTTCATCAACCAAACATTTTTATCCTAGACCATCAGTGATCCACAATTCAGCAAGGTCACCACAATAGAAATAATAACAAACTCCAACTATATCCTTCTAAATCAAAGGACAATTATAATAATTAAGCAGCTAATATCCACCAACAATCTTGAAGCAGCATACAGTAATAGCATTAACCATAAGGTCCCATGATAATCAATCGAACCATAGTATGTGACCCTCTTTCCATATGCACTAGCCATGATATACTAACCAGCTTGCAGTCCAATTCCATAAAATATGCTAACCACAACATAGACAATGGCAAAAACACTAGCAACTCCCGACTTCTATAAACAACTTATCAATATGATAGACCATGCATATAAGGGTCAGTCAAGACAACAACATCAGCATACCAAAGGACTTCTTACGCATAGATACACTAAGATACACATGTAATAAGTATAGATACTTTCAGAAAACTTAGTATAAATATGAAAAAATATAAAATTTATTAAAAACATAATATTCTTATTGATACAATTATTTGGAAAACTAAATATAATTATCTAAAATAACACTACTTAGTCTAAATTAAACCAAACATATCAATAAACTATATCATATTAATTAAAGATTGGTATAAATTATAAAAATTCTGAAAATATATGATAAAATAGAAAATATTTTATTTTACCTATAGTCCAAATTTGATCCAAAACGGATTTTATTTAGTCATTGAACCGGGTGAAATATGTTTTAGTGAACCAGCGCTGAACCGGGCCAGTTCATTGAACCAATAAAAAATATTTTTTAGTGAACCAACACCGAACCAGCCAGGTTCGTGGGTTCAAAACTGGGCAGCAAGAGGTCATCTCTAACCTCCCGCCACCGGCCGCAGAGAAACCCAAATTTCTCTGCACCAGCGTTCTGACCTTCCTTAAAGCCTGCGACAACCGCGGAATGGTTGCCGGATCACCAGCGACCGTTTCGCCTATAGTTCCGTCACCGGTAAGCGACAGATTCAGCTGGAAAAAAAAAACCAAAAGGGAATAAAAATGAATCAGTTTTCATAAAAAAAATCTGGTTTACGGGGCAGAGATCCTAATTTCATGATTCATGGATTCTCCCAGCATTGTATTTCTGCACTCCCCAGCCGTTACGAAACATTGGGTATCATCCCGACAGGTTTCCTCGATACAATACGAAACCTGTCGATACATGAAGATATGGGGGTTAGTTTCCTGTAAAAGGAAACCACCCCCGTGTTTTGTTTCCTTAAGGAAACCGATACATATTGGCCAGTATCGACCAATGTGTATCAATAATGCAAACCATGGTTACAACATGCTCAATCAAGCAATTGTCTTCAGAGGCGACTATACTATATAAAAATAATTCTGGTGAACTCCAAAAGAGGAGAAGATTACAAGTTCAATGGGCAATTAATCAGTTTGTGCACCATTTCAAAAATATCAGAAACTACGATACTGGAACTCATCCAAAAGAAGTTTAATTAGCAGCAAATTAGTCCTCAAGAATTTGTTGACAGCTCCAAGGTGTTAATCTTCTTCCTTCAGCAGATCCATTTACCATGTCTAGTTGAAGAATCTGTTAAGAAAAGTCTCCCAGACTAGAAGTTTGCAGTTATATGCTTACGTATTCTAATCAAGGGCTTAACATGCATTGGACCATATTATTCACACTAAGCCACTCACAACCAGTCTAAGAGAGACAGTAAAATGGGTCTGAACTGCCCGCCAAATGCAGACACAGGTTCAAACTTACCTAGTGAGCCAGAGAAAATGTGGAACCTGAAAGCCTGCACAGATTTGGGGAGGGTTTTCTTCCTCACCCTCCAAGGTTTTGGCATATAGCCTTATAACTTTTTTCAAAAAGTAGTTGTACTTATTGCTGTGTCACAGTTCTCATAGAAACACTGGCATTAATACACCTCTTACAATGACAGAAGCCAGCACTCAAAACCACTCAGAATCAAATGAGCATCAAATGGGCGAAATAAAAAACGCACCATTCGGAAACAAATTGTAAGTGAATATAATATTGTATTATATGGGTACCTAGTACTCGGGTAACCATATGTTTCAGACTTTTAACTTGCTTGTACCATAGCTTTAGGAACCCTTCTAACACAGTATTATATTTCACTATAATATAGTTACAAGTCATAATGATAGAATTTCCTTTTCAAGTTTTACAACTATATGAGCACACTACTGACAAGATTACACATTGTAGAGTGGGTTGGAGTTGCAAGGCGCGTGCCAAGGTTGAAAATGAGGGAAGAACAGGGTTGAGGCAGGCTGGGTTTCTTAAAACCTAGCCCACCACCATCCCTAAGCCTAACACAAGTCTTACTTTCCAGTACTTTACATGTAGAACAACCTATATCTCTTTCTCTTTGCTAAGTCTTCCAAACATGAAATTTTCCACTCACAAAAACACCATCTCAGACCACAGATTCCAGACCCAACAACAGGACAGACTATAATGGGACAAAAAATATTGGGCCTTGACCTTCTTCCACATCAAAACAATTATCTAAGTTAAAGTTTCTGATACAGCATGCCATGATATTCCCCATCTTTCTATATCTACAATGTAGATATTGTAGTAGTCAAAAGATATTAGAGAAAAAACTAGCTTCCAGGTATTTGAAAGCAGAAGCAAACTCCAATTCAACTAAATTAGAAACCACAATCGGGCATGCAGTGATATTTCCCATCTTTCTGTATCCACAATGTTGATATGGTAGTAGTCAAGAGATATTGGAGAAAAAACTGGCGTCCGAGAATCTGAAAACAGAAGCAAACTCCAACTCAACTAAATAAGAAACCACAACCAGGTCGAGATTCTTCGTGAAGAGGTTAAATGGGACAATTATATACACTTCTTCAATAACATCATTTGGCCCTGAATAACTCAGCAAAAACTTAGACAAATACTTCTAACCGTCAAGATTAGAAAAGCCACCATCTTCAAACAACAATAACAGAATCAGCAATTCTCACTGATTCAATAGATCTAATGCACGACAAATACAAGAAGAGATGCAAAGGTTTCCTTCAGAACAGTTAAGCATAAATCAGAGAAAGTCCAAAATCTTTCAGAAGACAATGAGAAATGAAAGTAAAAACTCTAAAAGACAAACTTTTCTTTCTATTTCTATGCTACAGCCGTCAATGAAAACGCATCTACCATCAAGCACGATTTCTCTAATGCCAAAAAGAAGATGCAAACATATTCCAGAAAGAGTGCACGATTTCTCTAATGCCAAAAAGAAGATGCAAACATATTCCAGAAAGAGTGCACGAATCCACTTAATTTACAAAACGCGAGTTTTTGAGTCATACAAAATATACGCAGCACTACAACTCGGAAAGGAGCTCATTCTCTGTTATTATCTCACCATCCCAATGTAATTTTCTACAGTTAGATCGACTAATAGAAATAAATGAAAAAAGAACGTAACCTCCTTCCACATACCAACAAGTTCGTCGGAAACAAAAAGAATTCAGCCAAAAGCAAGATGGCTTGATTGTAGAAGATGTCAAAATTTATATGGGGACGTATCTCTTCACGATCTGTTTCGCCCCAACCGCAGCGCCGACCATCAACCCTCCAATAGCGCCACCGACCGCCGCCGACCGTGGCCCCGACGCCGCCTTAAACAACGCCCCCGTTCCAAGGCCCGCCAGAACGCTGTTTATGACATCATCGTTATCCCTAACAGATACAAGTCCGCTCTCGAGGCCAGCATACATCAAACCGATCACGCCTACGCGGTTTCCAAACTTGCGACCGGTGTGCCCAGAAGAGTTCAAGATCCTATTAACCCTCAGCTTCCAGGTATCGGTAGGTTCGATCGCTCTCACAGCCTCGAAAAACCCCTTCCCGGCGCCAGAGACGGCGCCGGTAAGGTACCCGCATCCGGTGTAGTAGGTGAGATTCTCCCCCCAAGATCGACGTTGCGCGATGGATTCCTCCTGGAAGAGAAACTCCGGCGAAGTGGGTACCTTATAAAGGTTCTGAATAGGGATCTGGAGATCCTGGTAAGGGTTGTAGAGACGGAGACCCTCTTCTTCGAGACCTGACCTTCGATCAGATCGCGAGTCCGCCATGAGTAATTTTTCTCACTTCTTACCTGTCCTTCTGCCTTTCACCCTTCTCGACCCTCAGCGACCAAGAGGCCGGAGACGAAGATGGGGGAGGGGAGAAGCGTGGGGGAGGGGAGAAGCGTAGGAGAGGCGGAAGGAAGCACTAGAACGGCGCCCTGGGACACGCAAATACGGTCCGCAGTTCTCCAAGTCGACTACTCGAAAACGCATGGAATTATTCCTACTTGGAGGATATTTTGGTCAGACTTCGCTTGATGCTGTGGGTGCTTAAAAAAGCTTCCCTCTTAACAAGAGTATTAAGACTTAAGTTAAGAATGTTATTAGGGTCATATAATTCTGATATACATAGAAGAAGCTTATATAAATATAATTCTGATATAGAATAAATTAATTAGAAGTATTATACGGTTCGAAGTTCTTCGAATAATACATTTAATTTTTTAAATCATTTTTATTTTCAAATATATATATTTATTGAAGTAAAAAATAATATTCTTATATATGTTTGGATAAATTATCTAAAAATTTAAAAAAAAACATGTAATAATATAGATAACTATATTATTATGAGATATAAGCCTGGTTAACCAAGCTGTACCACCTTCAACCCATGCAAGGAAGGAAGTCATGAAATAAGGAAAGAAAGAAAGAGAGAGAGAGGTGGAACCAAGTTTGATTTATTTTAGTGGAAGAGGGTGGGGCAAGGAAGGAACATGGGAGTTTGGGACATTCCAAAGTGAAAAAGTATACTTTGATTAATAAGTGAAGTGTTGGAATAATTTGTATACTTTAGACTTTAGAGTTGTCAATATACCATTTGGCATTGAACGGGCGAGGAGTCTGGGATCCATTTAAAATTTTAACCCAAATAATTACGAATTTTATAGAATTATCACAAAAAAAAAGAAATAATATTGGGAAATATATAGAATTATCACCTAACCCCCGCCATTTTTGGGATTTTGTCGTCAAAGAAATTTAAAGATTCACCCCAGTAAGATTCCAGTAATGCCCCTGAGTAAGGGGTTTCTAGGAATTGAGGGTCCAAAAAACTTTGTTGCCGGATTAACGGTAATGACGGCCAGAAAATTTCGCAGTGGCCAGTTGGATTCTGAGCCTGGACTGACTCGACACGCATTGGATCGCATTCCTGTCTCTCTCGCGAACTCTCAAGCAAAGTACTCTCTCTGTCCTTGTTGTCCCTGCCCTTTCCTCTCTCTCTCTCTCTCTCTCTCTCTCCCGTTCGCTTCTCCTCTTTCTCCCCCGATTTTTAAATGGGGTTTGGTGCCCGATTTCTGTGTACCTTTTGGGATGAACTGTTTGTCACTTCACTCCTGAGAGAGAAGCTAATGTTTGTTTAATTACGCGGCAAATGCTCGTGGGTGCCCTGGGAAGAGGCTATAAGAAGCATATACAGTTTCTGGGTCGGGGGAAGAGAGCCGGACAAAGAAGACACGAATGGGGATTTGCTTCACCAAGAAACGGGAAATCCCGATTGCTTCTTCCTCGGACGGATCGTTTTCTCCTGCCATACCTCGGCCACCGCCTCCGAAACCCGCACAAACGATTGCTATCAAGCAATCTGAACTCCCGCCCCCTATTGTTTCGTCTTTAAACCCTGTTGGTTTGGTTTTGAAGAAACCCTTGGTGGATGTCACCCAGTTTTACCACCTGGATAAGGAGCTTGGCCGAGGCCAATTCGGCGTTACCTACCTCTGCACTGAAAAGGCAAGCGGCCGCAAATACGCGTGTAAGTCCATCTCTAAGGACAAACTCACGCGCAAGGCCGACATTGATGACGTCCGGAGAGAAGTTCTCATACTCGAACACCTTACGGGACAGCCCAATATCGTGGAGTTTAGAGGTGCATTCGAGGACCAGCAGAATGTGCATTTGGTGATGGAGCTCTGCTCCGGCGGTGAACTTTTTGATAGAATCATTGCCAAAGGGAGCTACTCTGAAAGAGCGGCTGCCGATATCAGTAGACAAATTCTGAATGTGGTTAATGCTTGTCACTTTATGGGGGTTATGCATCGAGACTTGAAGCCGGAGAATTTTTTGATGGTGAGTAAAGATGAGGATTCCCCGCTTAAGGCTACGGACTTTGGGCTGTCGGTTTTCATCGAGGAAGGTTAGATTTTGACCGTTCTTTTCGTTTAACTCTGCGCTGGCTCACTAGTTTGATTGATTAATGTTAATTTATTTATATGTTTTTTCTTCTAGTTCGGGTATGTTACTTGTCATTCTACATTTCAGCATTTTACACGAGTGAGGTGTTTTTCTTCCTGTATTCTATGCAGCTGGGATGTTTAAAAATTGAATATGTAGCTCGATTACTTCTGAGAGGTGGGGGTCGAACGATTTCCTTACAGATTCTTCATTAGAATAGTTTGGTAAAGCCTCTGGTATGATAATCATAGACATTGTCACGGGCAATGTTGCTGGGATGTTGTTGATGCTTTTTTGCTAACCTCTTGGCAGTTAACTCCATCTTATTCAGGTCCCCTGGTTTGATCATTTTGAATCAAATGAGGGAAATTGGTAATTTGCTGATGGTTTTACTGTTGCATCTGAAAACATAAGGAGGAGGATGAGGTTTAACGACATGTTGAGCCAAACTCAAGAAACCAGATTAGATAGTTAGGTGACTTATATGTACTATGAATAGGAGTTCCCTTTCCTTCTTTCTTTTTCTAAGACATAAACCTTACAGAGTTTCTATCAGTAAGGCTTTATTGCTGCCGGTCTATTGGACCTGCAAAAGTTGAAGGTTAGAATCCACATCTTTCAAAAAAAAAAAAAAGTTGAAGGTTAGAATAACATTTTCTGATTGTCTGATAATAGTAGTTATAAATTGTAATAATTGAGTGAAGAGTTCAACAGGGTTGAGCTGCAAATGGAGCTTGCAAGCAGTATATTAGAATCAAGAACAGTATTCGCATTAGCAGCCAGAAAGTCGGAAGCTTGATGAGCTATTTCTTCTCTTTTTTTATTTGATATTCCTCTGATAAAAATGTTCCCTTAACATCATTATCCAGGAAAAGTTTACACTACAATAGTAGGCAGTGCCTACTATGTTGCCCCAGAGGTTCTGCAGCGGCGTTATGGGAAGGAGATTGATGTATGGAGTGCTGGGGTCATCTTATATATTCTCCTCAGTGGTGTTCCTCCATATTGGGGAGGTAAAAGAGAGACAAATTCTTTTAATTCTACTTCTTAGTTTTTTCAGGAACTTTAACAATCTCACACTTCTGTTTGGTTTTTAACTTGCTGACGAATGATTTTAATATTCGATGGATAAATTACCACAGAGACGGAAAAGGGCATATTTGAGGCAATTCATAAAGAAAAGCTTGACTTGACAAGTCCACCGTGGCCTCAAATTTCTGAGTCCGCAAAGGATCTCATTAGCAAACTGTTAAATAAAGATCCCAAACAGCGTATAACTGCTGCTGAAGCTCTAAGTAAGTACATCTTTTTTATGTCAGATAACAGCATGGCCAATAAATTCAGTCGAACTCTCTTTCTGGTGATACTGTGTCAAGTGGGTGTGGATGCTTAAATAGTTCCAGCCAAATGGAAACCAACCATAACCTTTGTATTGAAAACCCAACAAGATTTCATTGGTTGGATCATTGCTATTTGCAGGCAGACTGATGTTTGGTTATGGTGTATCCTGTAGCAGAAACTTGGAAAGGATACATGGCTTATTGCTGATAAACATGCTAAAATGATGGGCTAGTAGGGTTTGCCATAATTAGAGTATCCTAGATAGATTATTAATGGGATTTATCCTCTCATTACAAACTCTATATACTCATTTGTCTCTACCTCATAGCAGCTCTCCTTGTTCAATTTATTCTTTATTCTTCAAAGTGAAGAGAACTGTTTGGAACCTATAATACATTCATGTATTGATATTTTATATCTGAAACAGGACACCCATGGCTACGAGAAGGTGGTGCATCTGACAAACCAATTGATAGTGCAGTTTTCACTAGAATGAAGCAGTTTAGAGCAATGAACAAACTAAAAAAACTTGCTCTAAAGGTTATGTCCTCAACCGTATCTGTATATTTCTGAGAAAGTGTCCACTTAACCATTTTTTGCGGGAAACTTTACAGGTTATAGCAGAAAGTATAGAAGATGAGGATATCAAGGGATTGTCCCAAATGTTTAAGAACATGGACACTGATAAGAGTGGTTCAATTACCTATGAAGAATTGAAGGAAGGTCTATCTAAGCTTGGATCTCGGCTATCTGAACCTGAAGTCAGGCAGTTGATGGAAGCAGTAAGACTCTTGTGAAGTCCAAATTCATGGCCTCAATTTAATGCATCACTGTTGATTTGATAGCCATCATTCATATGCATATTCTCGAGTGTGTATCTATCTGTAGAAATTGTTAGATGATATCCTATCCTCTTTTAGTGTTTATGGCCTGCAAACAGAGACTGCATGAAGGACAAGCACAACAAGCAATCAATTATGCTGCAATAGCATCAGTCATTTACAATAGTGTCTCGTCTCTGCAGGCTGATGTGGATCAAAGTGGGACCATTGATTATGTTGAATTTATCACAGCAACCATGCACCGGCATAGACTTGATAAAGAAGAAAACCTGTATAAGGCATTCCAGTATTTCGATAAGGATGGAAGCGGGTTAGAAATCCTGTTCCTGCAATTTGCATACTGATCTCTTTCTATACTTCCTGTTCACAAAGTTGAAGTTGTATCAGCATAACTGAATTTATTATTGTGGCATTCTTGAAAGGTTTATCACAAGAGATGAACTAAGACACGCAATGACTGATTATGGGATGGGCGATGAAGCCACAATTAGTGAAGTTCTCGACGATGTTGACACAGACAAAGTGAGATTTTTATATTGATCATTCATTCCATTGTGTAATTGTTTTCTAAAACCCGTAATGATTCTTCCTTGTTTATGTCATGTGTGCAGTTAAGAATTGATTTTCTGGCCTTTTTGTAGGATGGGAGGATTGATTTTGATGAATTTGTTGCCATGATGAGACGAGGCACCAACGAAACCAATGCAAACCAAAGATGAAAGTGATGGGATTGATTTGCTGGCTTATCTTGCTGGCTTAATGATGTATATACCGTTCTTGTGTGTTTCCCTTAATGTTGGGACGAGTGAAGCTTGGTGTGCTGTTCAAAGATTGCAAGCAGTATTCAATAATAATCATAGTATGCATTTCTACCCCTTATAATGAAAAGCCTCCGTGGAGAATGATGTATTTAAGAGTTTTAAGGAGAATATTCAAAGAGTATAGACTATGGAGTAGGAAAAGAAAAGATAATTAAGCATGCTTGATCTCTCTTTGTACTTGTTTAATGAACAAAAAAAATTATAAGCACTCTTTTTCCTTGATAACACATTAACCAGTATCCTAACAAGTGTGTTTCAATGAGATGCATTTAAGCAGTCGCTAAGGTGATCTATTGATCCACCATTTGAAATTGAAATCTTTTTAATCAGTACATTTCAAGTCTTTTTAGTTCTTCAATAAAGGATTGTGTTATAAACAATGAAAGGGTAATTATCACTGTTACAACCAATTGTCGAGGTTGTTTAAGTTCAAAGCCAATTTCTACTACAATGACTTTACTAGTATCAGTTTACTATATCATTTCTGCCTGTTTAAGAATTGGACTTGCTAGCCAAAGATTTTAAGTACGGCAGTTGAGTGCAGACATTTCTTGATAGAGTGATAACAATACTGCCAAATTTTACTGTAAAGGTTTACAATGTGACTTGGCATCCTTATTGGCAATCTAGATAAGAGATAATAGGAACTATCTTCCTATTCTATAGGTAAGCTAAACCCTAGACCTTATTTGGACTACAAACTAGGCTGCCAGCAGGACAACCACGTCAGGATGTAAAAACTCACAGTACTGAAATCATTTTTCTTCTTGATAATTTAGCCATAAACCTGAGCAATACCGCCTTCCATAACAGAATGAAGTTCAAATAGAATCTAAAGGTGGTTTAAGAAGTAGACATGAGAAACTCAATTGCAGCACAAAATATCTCAAGGATACAGAAAAGTTAAAACTGGTAGAGGCTACATTTCTTCCATGTGCATCTTTCTGCTATTTGTGTACTCCTAGTTTCAGTCTGAGTTCCTGTCTCACTAGACTGGATTACTGGCGTGCTAAAGAAGAAGGTACAACATTGATCGTAGAGGAAAAAAACAAAAGATGTATATTACATTGCTACAATGCCTGGCGAGGGTATGCGAAGTCACCCGCAACATGAATCCTGACTGCTGCATCAAGCATTGATTGTAGGATTAAAGCCTTCAAAGATGGTGTGAGGTAGCCCGCCCAAGGTGTTCTCAACCTTCATCTGTGAGCTACCCACGTGAGCTAGATACTGCTATATTGGGCTACATTCAAATCTACAGTATTTACACTGCATCTCGGTTTCCTTCTTCCAAATTCACGTGCCTGAGAGCATTAGTAGCATGTGGGCACAAAAGAATGTGGTTTTTAGAGAATTTCAATCCTCAAACATTAGGCATGAAGGTAGCCACTGTCAGCAATTTTGGAAGTTGATATTGGAGGAGCCGCCCTTATCATCAGACTTTGTATGAAGGCTATTACCTGTATAGAAAGATAAGACTCATATGAGAAGTCCGTGAGCAAATAAGCAAAGCCTGCAGATACAAAATTGTACGGATACATACTGATGCTATGCCGGTGCACATAATGCTCAGACCTGGGAAGTCAAATGGCGCATTTTCCGACAGAAAGAGAGCTAGAAGAATGGCAAGGATGCCTTTTAGGTTGGCAGCTTTAAAGACAATAAAATGGAGGGGGGAGATGAGATAAAGAAGGAGAAAGTACACACATTGTAATTGACATACCTGTAAGAGGAGTGAACACTAAGGGTGACATAATTTTTGCAATGGAACCTATGCCCGAAATACAGCCTTGAGCCATACCCTAAAAAAGTGAAACTCAATCGATTCAATTTAGCTGTAGTTGTACATTGGAAGATTCTCAGTTGTAGAGTGATATTGCATGTGATCTCCAAGTGTTTTTTCAAAGCAGATCAATTCTTCAGAGGATGTATACAGTTCATATTATTATATCATCCAGTAGAAGCACGAGATGGAAATGAGCACAAGATGTAAATGAGCACAAGATGTGATTTATAGCAAATTATTCTCACTAATAGCTATCACATTATGTGATAATTCTTGACAGCTGATGTAGAAGACGAGTTGGTTAGTGAGTTAGCCAGACATAAAAGATGCACTCTTGACATGGATACTTAGTACACACTACACGTGTAAAGCATTCTTAAACTTTGTTCATCACATAGGGGAGGCAAGTTAGTCAAATTCGAAAAGTCTGTCTACGGTATGACACTGCTCAGTTGTTTACATTGCGAATTATGTGATGAAAATGATGTCAATCTCGTCTCTCTGGCACTGTGGAACATATCTAACAGACTACTGGTTCATATTCTGGAACTGGGGTGAGGCAATTCATTATTGAACTCTGTGCCTTGGTCACTTAAAATATTTGATTATGGGCACCTTTTGGCATGGTCTGATTCCAGGTCTAGATCATGCAGTTATCCATGCAGAGAGGATTTACTGAAACAGAAAAAGAGCATGCCTCTAGAAAGTGAAATTGAGACCGTTCCCTGTATAACTATTACTTTGATGAACAATAGGTCCCATTCGCGAAACCAATAACAACATTGACTTTTAGAGGCATACACATTCTTGTTTTGGCAAACCTCTTGTGGTATGTCGGCAATAATATTTAAGCTAATTAAATCCTGCCTTCCTCTATTACTTTTCCTTGGTGAAAGTAACACAAATATTACAAGCCCAAAGGGATATGTCATAGAAATACTTCTTTACCTGCTCATCTGGCCCCACTTGCTTTGATACGATGGTTCTTATCTACAAAAAGAAATAGATATTTTGATTTTTGACATTTTGTGAGAAACTAGATATAAACCTACAGAAGTGTAGACTCAGAGAAATCCAGTACATACACATGGAGGGGAGAAAACAACCATTATCGAAAACATAGAGGCAACATATGGAACCTGCATCAGATACAAGTCAATAAGCAGAAGGAAGCTAACTGATGTTCAATTTCAAAGAACACAACATCACAAAGGAAGATGTATACAAGTTTCAGCTGCAAATCAGTAAGCTATTTCTTAGACTAAAAACATCACATCTTGTCAAAATAAGTTTAAACATCATGAAGGTAGGCAATTATATTATCCAGAGTTCTGTAGTTAAATATCTTTAGCAGGTGTAGTTATCCCTCAAAATTTAAATAGTAGTACAACTGAGGGGATTGAAGTGACAAAGGTTCTGCAGTCAGAGGCAATACCCAGAAGGACCACGCTATGCCATAGAGAAATACCTGCAGCATTAATGAGCTGAATGTTAACAAATAAGCAATCACCTTCCTGCATTTAAAACCAAAACTATGAAGTAGAAACTTCTTTTTGCATCAAAATGACTTAAAAATTCAAGTCAGAATTTACTACTCACATGCAACCAGCTTGCACACAACCCTACGGTCAGCAGTGTCACTTCCCCAAAAATGGGTGCCAATAAGGGCATAAGAAGCAGCTGCAAGAAAGTTTTAATAACTAATGAATACCAAAACTAGACCCCAGTAAGATTGTCCACAGAAATTATGTTAAAAAAGAAAAATAAAAGTCTCAAGAAATGATAGAAGCAGATGAAATTGAGAAAAGGTGAAGTTAACCAAAGAATATAATAAGTACCTGGGATGTAGTCCCTGCAATCCCGGCAATCAATAACAGATCAGCAAATTGATTCTTGTTGAAATGAAATTTTGCTTTTAAATAGTACTGCACCAAAATGTAATGGGTTAGTTCCGTATATTCATTTTCAAACTCTAACAACAGCCACCTTGTCATTTCAAAATTTAGATGGAGTTTTAATTGGTATTCTCAGAACACATTTGCAGATATCCTTCTCATTTCCCCAAAACCATCAACCTCTCTGAAAGAAGATGAAGAAAATAACAATATTGATGACAACAAAGATGAAGAATAATGGGAAGAAGAAAACGAATATCACCCTTTTAATCTTACATTCCTAGTTGCTTTTTTTAATCTACTACATATTTTAACGGTACACCAAATTAGGTTGATTCAATTACAGAAAATTAAATTGTAAAATCAATCTTATGCCAAGAAATGATTCACATAATCCCCTAAGACACCGGTGCCAACTATTAAGTTGTTATTCTAAAATTTAAATAACAATATTTAGTTGCCTGGCTGATTTCCTAATGCTGTTAGAGGGATACATCATAGTGCACGCTATTTTCAGATGATCTTTGAACGAACCCAATCCTTTTCAGGGATTAAGTGCATCAGAAAATGCTGGTCACTTCATTACTGACCACATTAAATTTTCTTGCCTTGGCATCAAGCTTCCTTCAACATCTATATCCGTATATCTATGAGATAATATTTCAATATTTTTCATTGTTTACTGGTGTAAATGGCTGTTGCTCTATTATACCTTAGCTAGTTTCAACATTGAGTTTAACCTCATCTTTTTTCTTCTGTTCATTTTTTTTTTTTTTTGAAAGTTTCTGTTCATTTATTTGTTCTCGTGTTGTAGTTTCTTCCTTCCTCAACCACAAATACATGTAAACACCCACCTAAAGGCACAAAACATAGAACACCGTAGTGGTAGACATGATATCCAACAATAATTTTATGGAATAATTTAGGTTTATACTAAGATAAGAGGCAAAGCATCATCCTATCACAGAAAAAAGATATAACGGGAACTGGTCTAGATGATTTTATTCATGAGGATGGAATGAGTACCAGTAGGCAAGCACTAAGACCACTTTCTCCAACACCGCTGAAGAAGGCGATAATGGCAGACTGTGAAAATGTCAAGCTGCAGTAAGATTTTCTTGTGATTACCATATCAAACATCTAAATAACAGAGAAGGAAAGTAATACGAGAATAATCCATAGGAAAGGTTTGAATTGATAGCAAGTAAACGAAACAGACAGGATATCTTTAAGACTTATAATTTAGGGCAAAAAAAAGATTCCGCACCTGCTCTTCAACAAACAGGTCATGTCATCAACAGAAGGAATCCGAGAAAAATTCTCTTTACGCCGAACTGTTTGCACTGTTTGCTCAGCAGAAGATGAACCTTTCCGTATCTTCCCGAGGAGGGGAGAAGAATCGGAGCAGCCTCTATTTGATTCCTTCAGAAATGTTTTCATATAAACGACTGCAAGTACAGCGAAGGCCGCGGCAGCCTGATACGAGAAATGCAAGTCCCAGCAGTGGAACCGTTAGAGCAGATCAGAGGGATGATAAAAAAAAAACAAAAAACAAATAAAAAACAAAACTAACTGAGACAAGTAACCGTCGATAACCAGACCTGAAAGGCAGATGAGATGGAGAGAAAGCGCGCTGTGAGGGTGCCGCAGACGAAACCAGCTGAGGCGACGCCGGAAAGTAGGCCGAAGGCCGAGGCTCGCCGGCTGTGAGGCACTTCGTCTGCCTGGCGCGAACTTTTGAATATTAACCGTCTTTATGACCATCGATTCTTTAGCGTTTACTAGTTAAATGTTGAAACTAGAAAGAAGATAGAACCGCAATCGAGCGGACCGGTTCAGAAACCGGGTCACTGACAGACCCAAACTAGGCCAAAAATTACAAACCCTCTCAGAAATTTCCGAATTTTTAATTTACTCTACTAAAGAATTCACAAAACGTTATTCAATTCAATAAAAATATTAAAAATTAAAATACTTTATTTTTCATTTTGCTGAATACATAATTACATATCACCTTTTGGTCCTTATATCCTTTTTTTTGTGTAAAATTCTAGAATTTCATGTAGAAAAAAACCAAAACCCAATCGAACCAGTCGGTTTGGAATACGTAAAAAATTAACTAATAAAAATGAGTTAATGATATATCTGACTAAAATGGTGGGAGGATTTAAACACTGTTTTCAAAATCAATCCCACTGAACCGGAATCAAAATACTTTCGAAAACCAACCAGTTTAAAGGGTTGGGGGACTAAGAAAGTTACTAGACCAACCCAAGGCAATATACCCCTTAACCATATAAACGAGTTTTCAACATGAAATAAAAGCTAAATTGATTAGCCAGTTGAAAGTCTGTCATTATTACCACATAAGCCAGGGCGAGGCAGTGAACAGTCCCTTCGCAGATCATATCCGTGAGGGTCCTTATCACTGTGTACACGTAGAAATAATTGGTTGTCCTGTTATACGCCATGATAACTGTAAACCATGAACCCATTCTTCAGTTAGTCTCTGATAAAACTCAGTAACCACGAAACAAGATTTATTGTAACAAAATTTATGTAATCCATCACTGCATCTCTTTACACAGAGATTTTAAAGAAGGCAGAGTTAGAAAGTGGGGATTTCCCACGTACCCTCGTTTCTACTGTTTCAAGGGGAAGTTACCCTCCTCTGTTCCTCATGAAGTGTCCACTCTGTTTCTACCTTATTTAGAAAGATTAAAGAACTCAAGACTTTAGTCAAAAGTTGTGTTGAATATCTCAGATTTTAGAGGGGGTAGGTAGAATGCTGGGAGTTGAGCTTCCCCTTTCTATAGTCAGGGAGTCTCTTGCGGCCGAATCAGAACTCTGATCCGACTCTCTAGTCTCGTAATTACCCACTTGAGCAAGCAAGGTAACACCCAAAGCAACTGTATCTCCGTGTCTCGACGTTGCTCTCAATGTTGCTATCCACCACCTCCACTCACTCCACTTACTGAGTCTCAAAGCCACTATACGAATTTCAACACGCTGACGTAATTCTGCTCTTTAAAGTCCAATATAAAGCTTCGTAAAAATCACTTCATGTGATATTCCTGGGGCCAGACCCGCTGATATTTCTCTCATGAAAGTGGCCTCTTTTGAGAAATATCATCATACACCTTCCGTGCCTGGCCCTCAACCCTTAAGAGCATAAGAAGATGGACGTATTGTCTCGACCCCTCTCAGATACGTCTAACTGCACTTGTCTGCCATTTATAAACAATTGATAACAGAAGGAAGAAAAAAAAGAGACCAGCTCTGGGCTCTTTATACTAAACATAAGATTGGTATGGTTTTCTAACAAGCGAAAGATTAAGAACCATCAAACCAAAATGCGATATAGAAACTCCCAAGAGAATCCTAGCACCACCTCGTTGAGAACAGATTTGAGAGAAGGCTTACCCAATGGAACAATGGCCAGAGCCATGGGGAGGGTGAGCAACGTCTTCCTTCCATACTCATCCGACAGATTTCCGATCAGAGGCGTCGCTACCAGTGTCCCAATACCTGTTATCTGCACGCAAGCCCATTCTCTAAACACTCAACTAGCAAGCAAAAACCATAGAGGGATCTATTGTGATACAGATACACAAATTCACTTTAGGAAAATTTATGTCTTAAAAGATAATATACAATTTCGCAGCAGTTAATTTCGTATAGTCACTATAATACAAAATCAGATAAAAAACTATTATAGAAAATAAAAACTCAAATAAATAGAATAATTGTGGCGAAGCCCGAGGCAGTCAGCGAATTAATTGAAGAAGTTTCTTTAAAAAGAGGAAAGTATGGCGGGGGGTCCACAAAGGTGACAAGATGTGGGCCCGTGATCTCACTGTTAAAAAGAGGAAAATATGGTGGGGGGTCCACAAAGGTGACAATATGTGGGCCCATGATCTCACGGTACAAATTAAAGAGGAAAGTATGGTGGGGGAGTGGGGGTTGTGGGGGGGAAGGGTCCACGTCCAGAGGAGTAAGAGAGTAGGAGTACGAGTCCAGGACCAGTGGACAAGGCCGTAGAGATACATACACACGGAAACCAAATTGGACTGTTGCGTCGCGTTAATTATAGTCCTTAGGAGTTTCGACCATGGCCGAAACCCGAACGAGAATGAACAAATAACTGAATAAGTCCAGAGAGCGCTCGCGCGGAGTGGAAGAATTTTTCAAAGAGTAGTCGAGTAATTCTCTCTGTTCACTTGGGTTTCGGAAGCGATCGCCGTTGGCTTACACTTGTAAAGGTGTCGCGGACTCGTGCGTCCCTTGACGGTTACGGCATGGGCTACAGTGGCGCGTGGCAACTGATCAAGGAGAAGACGAAGAAGATGAAGAAGATGCAGAAGAGGCCAGGGGGAAGGAGTGACATGGCCGCGGGACGACGAGGAACAGAGGAAATCGAGGGCGATATACAATGGGGATCGACCAAGAAAAAAACATAATTAAAGCTTAATTTTGGCTCTCGATCGACTTTCCTTACATCATGTGTCTAACTCTACATAATCACGAGTCCATGACTCCGGACTTTAATGATCTACTGTAACAGGTAGCAGCAGTACTACTCTGCATGGCCAATTTCTTCAGAACAAAAACAGATATATATATATATATATATAGGGGTGAGAGAAGAGAGAATTTACTGACCGCCTGTTGGAATCCGGTGAGATAAATGGCGGAGGAGCATTCGTCTTTGCCGGGACAAAGGGCGGACATGGTGACGTCGCTAATGGCGGGAAGCACCATGAAAGCCGAGAAATTGTACAGAAAAACGGTGACGAAGAGATGCACCAGCGCGGACACCCACTCCATATTCTGATTTCGATCTTCTTCCTTCTCTCCGGCGCGCTCTGTGCTATCTGAGAGCAAGCGCGATCGAAGTGGGTTTGTCAGGTAGCGCGGCACGCAGACAAATAGAGAAGAGTGAAGGGAAAGCAAGGCCGGCGAATTGAAGGAAGCTGCGGGAGTTGCTTTACTTAAAGAAAAAGCCCTCCGGCTGAAGTGGGGAGGAAGACAAGCCCCGTCCTTGAAAGAGCAACGTACTATTCTAGTCTCATCTCATGCGGGGTGAAAAAGACAAGCGTAGGTGAGTGAGAGTGGCCATGATATACACATCTTAGGGTGGTTGCTTTTACGCTTCTTGGGGTTGCTTTTACGTCAATGAGGGGATTCCAATTTCTGCCCCACGTCATGACACTATATAGGACTCTCTATACACTACACATTGATCAATTATATCCTCTAAATTAAGCATTTGTTTTGTTTTTGGTTAATTATAATCAAATAATAGAATAAGCATCTTTGAAATGGAAATAGAAGTGTGAGGAGAATATGTGCCACCTAATAATATTCTATTTTATAAGTTGATGCCCAGATAATGGACTAATTAGATGCATCTTAGGCTAGTGATTAGTGTGTCCAGAGGAATATATATTTGTCCCAATTCAGATTTGTTATGACCAGGTAAATCTTTTAGACGAATTAGTTTGTAACTCTCGTGTGAGTGGATAAACCTGGTAGCTATAACTGGCCAAGTCATCCTGTGAACTGTATGGACTCGATTGAGTTTTAGCGATGGATTGGGGAGTTCAGCAAATGTGCATTTTTTGTCTCCTGCTCTGTCTTTGCAACTAGAAACTATTGACTGTTTTGATTGAAAGAGAATATCACTTTCCCATGGTCAATGTCAGATTTATGTTAACGGTAGCTTCAATCAGATTTTTTGTCAACGTGTGAGACTGATATCTTTTGTGATCATCATTGGGATTAGCTGCATTCCCTGGATGATTTTAGGATATAACATAGCATTCAGGTAAAAAATGTTCTTGTTATGCCGCATCCATGATTATTGGATATAACGCCATAGGAATTCTGGAAAATCATGTTCTTGTTTGACCCTTTTGTGATGGTTTTGTAGGCTCTGGGATTTCATATTGTTCGCCACTCGGACTTGAAATGATACTACTCTGTGTAATCCTTGCCAATTGTAGAGAAAATCAGAGTAGAAAGACGAGGAGAGAGAATAAGAATTCTCTCTTTAAAGTTTAGTTATTTTACAAAGTACATATAGAACACAATTTATAAGTTTTACATGGAGAATAAGAATTTTAATCTAAGTTTAACTTTAGTCCTAATATGACTAGGATTCTCAAGGTCTGTTCATATTCACATTAGGACTTGTGTGTCCTATCTAGGTCAGATGTCATCTGGTGTCTTAACATTCCCCTTCAAGTTGGGGCTGTATATATCAGTCCCAACTTGTCACATAATATTTCAAATTTGGTTCATGCCAAGTAACTATATAATTTTAGTATTTGAGTCATTAAGTCTCTCTGGAGATGAACTGGTTTCACCAGTAAATTACTTGTAACGACACGTATACTTGCACACAGTTGAACCAACTTAAATACGGTTTATTGCCAACAATGATCCAGATAATTCACATTTCTTTCTCCAATTCTCTTTTATCTAAATACATGTATGATTGGCATTGTTTGCAATATCGATGCGTATGGCCGATACATATCCGTTTCCATATCTGTTTCCTTACGGTAGGAAGCAACACTGGGGGTGTTTCCATTTACAGGAAGCTAACCCCCATACCTCTAGTATCGACAGGTTTCCTAACGTACGATACTTCAAAATTTTCTAATGGGCAATTAGGAAATACGATTTAGGGAGAATAGTGAATCACAAAATTGAGATTTCAACACCTTGCAGATGGGAAATGAGATTTGTTTAGAAAACCTGATTTGTTTTTAAGCTCAAAGTTGTTTTCTAGATTCAGGAAGCTAGTGGTCGAGGGACCGTTCCTTCGTAGACGCTAGTTTTAAGGGCGGCTAGAAACTAGGGTTCTTTGAAGCTGGCAACGAGAGCTTAACCTCCCGCGGCCCGTTCCGATCTTGCCAACCCGACCTATTCAGTCCTGTTTAGTGGAGGTTTCATGAAAAATATTTACATTGAAACCCGGTTCAATGTCTTAGTAAAAACCGTTTTGGATCAAATTTGAACCATAGGCAGAAAAAATATTTTCTATTTTATGATATATTTTCAGAATTACAGAAGTGAACAAGATACCACACCATGATATATATATTTTCTTGATTTAGGTTTTATACGTGTATAATCATGAATGTGACATCTCATTATTTTTTAAAATAGTTTAACTAGTATAAATTTTAGTACTTATCTTAAACATTTTTACGATAGTGGATGTCGTTATACCAATTATAAATTATGCATGATTTTCCTCATGTGACATCTCATTATTTATTAAAATAGTTTGACTAGTATAACTTTTAGTACTTATCTTAAACATTTTTACGATAGTGGATGTCGTCATACCAATTATAAATTATGCATGATTTTCCTCAGCAAATTCCTGTTGTCCGGTATATAGATCTTCAAAATAAAATGTCTTCATCAAATTCGGGAGAAGGAAGTGATGAAAAAATAAAAATAAAAATTATATCCTAAAAGTCAAAAACTAATAAGAGCAAAAATAACTATGGAAAAATAACCAACCTAAAAATTCTTGTTGTATTATTGTGTTTCTACAATAGGCCATCACAATATTTGGCCCAAAAAGTGTAACTTGCCCCTTTTATCACCATACTTACAAGTGTAATTACCATCATTTATTGGATCAGTGATGTGTGGTTGTCCAACAAATGAATATTGTATTAACCCGAAAGATAAAAGGCTCAAGTACTGACATATTTGACGTTGTCGAAGAAATTCTTACACTATTTTCCGAATTGTGAGGCAGATCATCTCCCACATCTTCTGGGGCTACATGGGCTGACAATATTGGGCCATCTGCCATAAGTCCTGGAAGTTTTTGTTTGCCATGCCTAAAAACCTAAATCAAACAACATCAAAGCTATCAAAATTGACCTTCCAGTGTATCTCAATAAGTTGACTTACAACAAAAGAATATGAAGACCCACTTCATGAAAAGACAGCACCACAGAAATCATTCGATGATGTTAGAAAAAGCAATATAAAAGGTATGTGGGCCTGGGCGTGTGTGGATGTACATGTGTGTATGTTTGCTTGTGTGTGACTATGTACCTGTGTGTGACTGTCTGACTGTGTACCTGTGTGTAACTGTTTGACTGTGTGTGCTTGTGTGATTGTGCAACTGTGTAGCGCATGACTGTGCATGACTGTGTGTGACTGAGTGTGCCCGTGTGTGTTTGTGCTTGCTTGTGCCTATGCGCCTGCGTCTGTGCCTATGTGCCTGCTTATGTTCGTGTGTGCTGCATCTGTGCCTATGTGCTCGTGTCAGTGCCTATGTGCCTTCGTTTGTGCTTGTGTGCCTGTGTGCCTGCATTTGTGCCTGTGTGAGTGCATCTGTGCTGCGTGCATGCGTCTGAGCCTGTCCCTGCCTGTGTGCCTCTGTGCCTCTGTGTGGCAATGCACCTTTGTGTGTGTGTCGTTGTGTGTGCCTCTGCGTGTGCCTCTGCGTGTGCCTCTGTGTGCCTCTGTGTGTGTGCCTGTGCATGCCTACATTGCCTAATTTGTGTGCCTGCGTGTGCTGATGTGTGCCGATGTGTGTCAGTCTGTGCCAATGTGTGCCGGTGTCTGCCGGTGTCTGCCGGTGTCTGCCGGTGTGTGCCGGTGTGTGCAAGTGTGTGCCATTTGTTCCTGTTTGTGCCTGTGTACTTGTGTGAGCCTGTGTTGTGTGCTCGTGTGTGCTAGTGTGCGTCATTTTTCTATCTATGCAAAGACATTTTAAGCCTACTTCTTGAAAAAAATCTAGGAACTAGACGGTAGGAAAGCAAGTAAAGATTTAACCAGAAAAATCAAACACAAAGATAACAATATACAAACCATAAATGAAATGTTCATTAATATATATTGGTCAAGTGGCCATTTGAAAACAATTGCCCTGGTACTATTCTACTTTCATAATTAACAAGTGAATTCACACCGCACCTCCTAAAGAAAGTGGAAAAGCACTTACTGAAACAAAAGGAACATAAATGGAGTAAATTGATTGAATGAGAGTACCTGCTCAAGTCCCTTTTCAGGGGAGTAGTACCAGCGTATCGCATGCTAATATCATCCCCATGACTAGCCCAAACTAGAAAGATGCAAGGAAAATACTTGTTAGCCGTGACTTTTTTT
Source organism: Aristolochia contorta (assembly GCA_022405105.1). NCBI lineage: Eukaryota > Viridiplantae > Streptophyta > Magnoliopsida > Piperales > Aristolochiaceae > Aristolochia > Aristolochia contorta. Next base: position 15,676,029 of record CM039669.1, on the reverse strand, counting down.
TTAAGGTTGCGTAATTAGCGTGAATTTGTAGAGCTTGCCAAACGAAACAAGATTAGATAGTATTATGATCCTCTCCAGTAGGCACTACAAAGCTACAATTATGTAAAGAGTGAATCTAGTTCCTAAACCAGGTCGCTAATAAATTATCATCGTGCCAAATCTAGAACCTTAATGAGTTTGTAAGGGAAAATTTAATTGAATTTCCTTCTTCCAGATTCTCAGCGCCTTGAGTTGGGCAGAACATATTTTGAAATGTGAGTCCCTCAATAATATTACAGATCATTATATTAGGTAGTTTAGACCATCTCTTCTTATAGATAATGACAACTCCTAAGGTGAGTGGAGGGTAGTAGCGCGTGTGCATGTGTGTGCCAGAAAGCATGAATATGGCTGGGTATATTATTTAGTAGGTATCTTTTATGACAATGATATCATGTCCAGCTTGATTTACAGCCATGCCAAGAACAGCCTTGTCCTCTTAACCAGATCAGCATAGTTTACTCATGCATTCATCATCTCAATTTGATTAATCCACTAGATTTATTTCAAACTAATATACATAACTTTTATATGGAATGACAGCCTAGCTTGGTTCCAAAAGAAAAAAAAAAACAGAAAGACTGAGCAATCTACCAATATAAATTACAAAAGAAAAAGGAAACCTGCCCTTCTTGAAGCTTTCTTCAATATTTGGGTGTGTACTGATGGTTTCATTTTCAGAGAAAATCCCTGCTCGCTGAAGCTGGCTTTCCAACATCTTCCTTCCAATCATGCTCTGTACATTATAAGCCAAACTATTGAACGGATGGAAGCCCATTAGCAGAACAAATGCCAAAATGAAAAGAGAATCTGTTTATCATGCCAAAAATACAAAACATCAATGACCCAAATGCTTATGACACTAAGATATCTGAGACAAGTATCTATTCACAGAAACAAGGCTTGTATAAGTAAAAAACATACACTTACTACAGTTGTAGATGCAACCATTCAGATTAAGAAGAGGTCTATGACACAGTATATAAGTTGCCCAGTGTCAGAAAACAGCCACAGGACAAAAGAAGATGTGAGTTCTCATCCTTTTATCTGATGATATTGCAATATCCTCCCCCTTCCACAAGGCAGGTTGCATGGAGACGTGTTTTGATGGGCCAATTGTATAATTTTTTCGCTAGAGCAGTTGTCTCCGGTGTGTCTGCTATTGGATGCCCTCTCATTCTATAAGATGGGGAAATTCCTTGTTTCATCATGTGTATTTTTCTCTAATATGAATAAAAGGTAATCACAATTTTTTTTCTTTTTTTAAAAGAGAAAACAGAGCATATCCAATTGTTCAATCTCTACTATATACTATGGCAGGATGATTTGAGAGTTCCCAGAACGATTTTAGTACCTGTTTGTTTCCCACCATCCTCAGTCTGAGAATGCAATACCTGTAACAAATCTGCAGTCTCCTCTCCTCTCTACTTGAGGGGCATCCTCCCCAGGCATTTTTCTAGTTTTCTGCCTTTTCATTTCTCAGTGCAGTAATACTTCCCACTTCTTTAGCAGGGCCTCACTCACTCATTTTTTTGGGTAAGTTTGCAGTGCCTCACTCACTCATTTTTTGGGTAAGTTTGCAGTGCCTCACTCACTCATTTTTTTGGGTAAGTTTGCAGTGCCTCACTCATTTTTTTGGGTAAGTTTCTTCGTTATTCATTGGCTTGTAGATTCATTGTCTATTAGAAGTTTTGAGTTTCAGTTGCTTTGTCATTTCTATTTTACAGTTTGTTTCAATATCCTTTTATATTAAAGTGGCCAGTGGGTCTCCGTGATGATAGTAAGGTCTTTTTCCTTAATAGGAGCTACTCAGGTACGTTATTGGTACTTCATTTTCTTTTAGACTGCTCTATTTTCTTTTCCTATGGTCCATGCTTTTGATATTGAGGCCTGGTTATTGTCTTCTGAGCACCTTGTACTGGCCTTTATTTTACTTTTGATTTTCGGTTTTGCTCAACACAGTTTGTGATTTTCGGTTTAGTGATGTTTCGTTTACTGCCATTTTCAGGATTTGTATGCCGTGTTGTACTCTTTTTACTATTGTTTGAAGGAAGTGATGGACAGAAAGGGAAATGATGCACACCCCCTCTCCCTCTATTTCATTTTCCTGCCGAGAATTTCTGGGTGGGGAAGATGACCCGGCGTGACTCTTGTCAATCACAATGGCAACAAAGCCCTTAGAAAAGTTAGCATGCAGAATATTGATTAAGAGGAAAACAATTTGTCTCTGCGCTCCGCTTTTGCAACTAGAAACTATTGATTGTATTGATTGAAAGGAATATTATCACATTCCCATGGTCAATGTCAGATTTATGTTAACGGTAGCTTCAATCAGATTTTTTGTCACTGTATGAGACTAACATCTATGATCATCATTTGAATTGGTTGCATTCCCAGGGATGATTTTCGGATATAACATAGCGTTCTTGTCAAAAATCTTCTTGTTCTGCCACATCCATGATTTTTGGAGATAACATGTTCTTGTTCTAACCCTTCTTTTATAGTTTTGTAGGCTCTGGGATTTCATACTTTTTTGCCACTCGGTCTTGAAATTATACTACTCTCCGTAATCCTCCCAAATATTGTTTTTACTGCTGGTAACTTGTATTTATGGGTGCACCAAGCTGCATATATACTGACATTTCCGGCTAGAAGCATGTAGGAGGGGGTCTGGCAGGGAGGGGATTCAATAAAGTTTCTTACTTTCAAGCTCCTCTTACTGCTGCTTAATTTAATGAAAATTAATATTTCTTTTTGCTTCTTTGAAAAGTTTCTAATCCATGGTTAATATGATCTTTTGTTTTGTTTAATTATAGCTTTAATCTGTGATTATCATCATCATGACTTCATTGGGAAATATCTTCGGTGCTGTCTTTGTCACGTAATGCCAGAAACGATCCAAAGCATGTTGAAAGAAAAGTTGATCTGCGTTTTGGCTGTGTTCTTTTCTCTCTTTATCGGCCAAAGCATGCTTAGAAAAGAAGGTAATGAATCCAATTCCTTTCTTTTATCTCATCCTAATCATTTCAAGTGGCCGAAATCCTCATTAACCTATTCGAGACAAATAACATATATACCCACCAAGCCAGTCCCACCATTCCAATACAGTTTCAGAAACGAGCCTAGCTCCACCATGAACTTGTTCCAATCTCATCGAAGAGGGCCTGAATGGAAGCACGGCTGGACGACCCAGACCTTCTCATCCATGTCACTACCTCCCTTCCCTCTCCTTCTCTTCTTCGGCATCGTGCTCTTCTTCTTCTCCCTCTCCCACTACATGAACTACAGAGAGAAGCTCTACCACGCCATTACCAGCTTCCATCTCCTCATGTTCGTCATCCCTGTCCTTCTCATCTTCTACGTGCGTTCTGGGCAGTTCACCTTTCGTCTTCCCAGGAGGCCTGATTAGGAAGAAGAAGAAGCTGCCCACCAACACGTACGATCCATGAGATCGGTGTACATACAAACCTCTTCTGCCTGTAAACAGATCTTATCTTTACGCAGAAAACAAAGAAAATTTGTTTAATTTGTAAGCAAGCTGATGTTGGGGTACAAATTATTAGAATCTCAAATAAATTCAATGGTTACGACAAATTACATATATAGTAACATAATCCGCGGGCCATTCTTTTCAAATAAGCACAAATAGTCCCTATTGTCTACGTAGTTCTACTGTTCATCCCATTAAACCTCAAACCCTTATCCATTAATGTTATCAATAATTAATCTTCTTTCCTTGGTCATTCCAACCAAATAAAACAAATAGTCACTATTGGGCGTTAGTTGCAATGTACAACTAGGGACCCAATTGGATGCTTCGAAATCCTAATTGGATCGGCCGAGTTGGAGCGAGTCGAATACCAGACTCAGCCACAGTCGAGGACATGGGAAAGGAGGGACGAGTTTATCCCCCACACGGATAATCGGGTCCTAGTTAACCCACCCGACTTGTCATCTACTCTTCTGAGTAGCATATAATTAATAACGGTTACAACCCTCGTTAACATTGCTTCCAGGGTTTCTTGACCTGATCATCTAGTCGGGGATAGACTCACCGAGTCACCTTGTCCTAAACCGTAATTAATTAAGACCCTAATTTTAATTGAATAGCATCGAACGCTAATTACCAGAAAAGCTGGACGCCAAGGGGAGCAAGCTGTACGGGACAGGGCCCACAGAATATCTTCTTCCGAGGGTGTGTCACTTTCGTAATAATAACGGAAAAACAATGGCAGAGTAACAAGGACGGTTTTGTGGACAGCAGTGGTGCCCCCCGAGGAGAGCCGTCTCAAATCTAAGGCAACGTGATAATTGGCCTGGACAGATCTGGACCGTCGGATCGGCTTCCCGAATCTTTTACTTTACCCCTTTCCAGCCCGAAAAAACACACATGGACTTATCTTTAGCTTATTTATATTAGCGAAAAAGGGGGACTTTTTGTTTTGGTTCTTTTGGTAGGGGGAATAGATTTAAGTTGGCGGCCGGGCGTTAATGAGCGCCAGGTGTTACGTAACCACCTGCCGTTTCCCTGAAGTTGACGAAGCGTTCCGTATGGTACGGCAAGCGTCCGGCTACGTCGGACGAATCGGACGGTCGAGATCGGTCGGACGGGGTTGTTTCGTACGCGTAGACGCGCATTATAGCGCCGTTGTTGTTAAAGGAGTTGTAATTTTTAAAAGTAGAAAAGGCGCATTTTATAATTTTCTTTTTTTCAGGAAGCAAAAAAAAAAAGGAGAAGAAAAAAAGTAAAGAGAGAGCTTTTTACGGGTTTCACAGTGACCTTCGATCGTGACTCTACGTGGAATAAAGAAAGTGAGATCTACGGCTGAAGACTTTGTATTTAGGACTTCACTTTCTCCTGTCCCTTGTTCGTTCTCCTCTTTCTTCCTCCTCTCTCTCTCCCTCTCTCTGTCTCTCTCTCCACCCAGAAGAAGTAGCAGCAGAAGCAGCGGCGATGGTGGATTCGGTGGCGCTCTTCTGTACGGGGGCGCTGGTCGCCGGAGGGATCTACTGGTTCGTGTGCATCTTGGGGTCGGCGGAGCAGAAGGGGAAAAGGGCGGTGGATCTCTCCGGGGGTTCCATCTCCAGGGAGAAGGTGCAGGACAAGTACAAGCAGTACTGGTCCTTCTTCCGCCGTCCGAGCGAGATCGAGACGGCGGACAAAGTCCCCCACTTCGTCGACACGTTCTACAACCTCGTCACCGATATCTACGAGTGGGGATGGGGACAGAGCTTCCACTTCTCTCCCTCCGTCCCCGGCAAGTCCCACAAGGACGCGACCCGCCTCCACGAGGAGATGGCCGTCGATCTCCTCTCCGTCCCCGCCGGGTCCCGTATCCTGGACGTCGGATGCGGCGTCGGGGGGCCCATGCGCGCCATCGCCGCGCATTCCCAGGCCAACGTCGTCGGGATCACCATCAACGAGTACCAGGTGAGCCGGGCGAGGGCGCACAACAAGAAAGCCGGCCTCGACTCCCTCTGCGAGGTCGTCTGCGGCAACTTCCTCCAGATGCCCTTCCAAGACTCCTCCTTTGATGGGGCTTACTCCATCGAGGCCACCTGCCATGCTCCCTGCCTCGAGGAGGTCTACGCCGAGATCTACCGGGTGTTGAAGCCCGGCGCCATGTACGTCTCCTACGAGTGGGTCACCACCGAAAAGTACAGGCAGGAAAACTCCGACCACGTCGAGATCATACAGGGGATCGAGCGGGGCGACGCCTTGCCCGGACTCAGGAGCTACGACCAGATTGCGGAGATTGCGAGGAAGGTGGGGTTCGAGGTGGTTCAGGAGAGGGACTTAGCGAAGCCGCCGGCGGGAGAGTGGTGGAGGAGGCTGAAGATGGGGAGAATTGCCTACTGGAGGAATCACGTCGTGGTCACGGTCTTGGCGGCGCTACGCATTGCGCCCAAGGGAGTGGTGGATGTGCACGAGATGTTGTGCAGGACCGCCGAGCATTTGACGCGCGGCGGCGAGACGGGTATCTTTACCCCGATGCACATGATCCTCTGCAGAAAACCCGTCTCTTGACGGACGACTTCACACTGCACCACTACCCGCCAGTCCAGAGGAGGAGGAGAAAGAAGGTAGGATTTTTTTTTCTTTTTCTTTTGGGGGGGAGGAGAAAGAAGGTAGGATTTTTTTTTCTTTTTCTTTTGGGGGTTCTTCTTCTTTTACGTTTCATTTCCAATTTTTTTTTTCGCTGCAGTTTTATTTATGTTATTTTGCACTTGGGGGCTTCTTTTTTATCTGTATTGGGTCGAGATGGAATTGGCTCTGAATTGCTCTTCATCTTCTTCTTCTTCTCCTTCGTTTTTTTACCTTACTTTACGGATCTGTTGAATGACAATTGGAGAATTCCTCTAATTTTGATGCTCACCTGATCGTTTCGGTATCTTTCTCTTTTATCTATGCTTCTTCCCTCTTCCCTGTTAGATCGTCTCTCTCTCTCTCTCTCTCTCTCTCTCTCTCTCTCTCTCTCTCTCTCTCTCTCTCTCTCTCTCAATTTAAACGAAAAAGAAGCACCAATCTTTTCAGTTTTCCTTTTTTTCCCTCTCGTCTGTGGACATTCCAGCACCAATCTTTTCAGTTTTCCTTTTTTTCCCTCTCGTCTGTGGACGTGGAATGTTTGAAATTTGAAGAAGCGCAGGACCATTAATTTCCGAATCCGGCAGGGAGAGCATTCAATGAGGAGAGAGATCTCATTTAAACTTGAAACTACCTTTCTCTCTCTTCTCTGTTCTGCTGCAACAGAAGTAGAAAACGCAGCAGTAGCAGCAGCCTAGTGGGGGCTTCTTTTGTTTTTGTTTCTCTGATCACTAAGTCAAGCATAAAGCCATAAACATGCCTCGTGTCACGCACATGACCCTGTCTAAGGCGTATCCCCACCCTCTTAGTTGTCTCTGCCGCTTCTCCATTGTCTTCTATGAACGAGCCTCCCTGCCTGCCCCCTTCTTCTCTCCTTCCTTCCTCCATGGAGCTCCAAATGTGAGATTCAGATACGGAATTGAGGCGACAGGGCGTGTGCCACCCCGGTTTATTAAAAGGGGGAGTGACAGCGGGAGAGGTGGTGTCTTCCCCCAAATCTTTTGTTTTTTTCTTCTGCGCTTTGATTTCGCCGACCTCTCTGAATCCAAAGACGTGGGGGACCAGGGACAGGGAAGACTCTCGTCGCAGACTCGCAGGGCTTGTTTGTATTAGCACGTGACATGTGGTGTGGGGGAGAGAGATCCGGGGTGGGGGAGCCATTGTCGCCTTCCCTCTCTCATCTTTTATTCTCACCCCTTCGTCCCCGTTTCTGAACCTCGATGATGATCCCTTTCCTTTATCAGCTCTCAGCGTCACTCCGTTGCGTGAGCGTGCACTGTTTCTTAGATTGCCTCTGACGACATTAAAACTCAACCAAAAGAACAAACATAAAAGTAAAAATCGAGTGGGGAAATGGTTGAAATCGAAGGTGGGTTTGACGAAATTAAAGCGGAAAAGGAAATCGAGAGATGCAGGGATAATTAGGAAAGGAACAAATTCAGAAGATATACGCCCCAGAAATCAGGTCTACAGATTTATTTTTGTTATGAAATATCTTCAGTAGAAATTAATTTGTTTCTCTAATTTTGTCGAATTTATTGTAGTGTAGTCTTTATTAAAGTTATCATATTCCAAAAGCTTATATACGAAAACTTAAAAAGTTTCTTTAACTCTAATTTACATGTATGTACTTAAGTATAAGGTTCTTTAAGTTATAATATTAACGTGTCTAATAAAAAACTAGAATTGAAACGTTTCCCCGTTGTGTGTAAACACACTAGTTTTGCCGTAAATCGTTAACGAAGGTTTAAAAATTATATATATAAAAGGTAAATTAGAGTGTATTACTATTATATTATACTCATAAATTTGAACCTAGCTATGCGTAGGATTGTGTTCTGGTGAAGGGAAAACCACCCAATTTCACCCTAAGAAGTACTGCATGCTTTCTAAGAGATTAACGAGAAACTCTTAAGACAGCATTAGTAAGTGTTATTAGAACTAGTATTTGGAGCTTTGGGCCTCAGATCCTGAATCTTCTGATGTTAATTTTGAAAAATCTTGGTTTCGAATTTGAATGCACAAGCTAAAAGTTCATAATTCAGACAAAGAACTCCTACCCTTCGCAGCCCAACATACGCGAAAGCTAGTGAAAGACTGAGGCACAGTTGCAGCAGATAATGTAGAGAAATATCAACTCAAAACTGGGGTAGAGATATGTAAGCCACAAACCAAACGAGTGGATATGGTCTCTCGGGACTCCTCTGTCCACTAAATCTTCTCCAATCCAGCCCCATTCTCTGTTCTGTCTCTCTTCTTTCTTCCAAATTGCGGTTTTCTCAACCAAACACAACTCGGGCTCTTCTCAGCGGCATATCGTCGAACACAATATCCATGGCGTCCACGCTCGGCGCGAATTTCCTCTACAAACCCCCAAATTCGAAGACGGACCCATTTGCCTCCTCGTCTTCTTACCCAGCTTGTATCCCGATACTTCCCGTCCGATCAGGTCCCCGGAGGCCCGCCGGAGCAGTACTACAGATCCGACGACCCAGATCAGTCGTCGTCGCGGCAGCGGGGGCGGCGAGCGATACCCGGAAAGCGAAGAGCGACGAGCGCGTGCGGCAAGTCCACGACATGGACGAATTCGACGAGGCCCTTCGCGCGGCGAAAAACAAGCTCGTGGTGGTCGAATTCGCGGCGAGCCACAGCTACCACAGCCGGAAAATCTACCCTTTCATGGTCGACCTGAGCCGCACCTGCAACGACGTCGAGTTCCTCCTCGTCATGGGCGACGAGTCCGAATCCACGAAGCGCCTCTGCGAGAGGGAAAAGATCGACAAAGTGCCCCACTTCAGCTTCTACAAGGGCGCGGAGAAGATCCACGAAGAGGAAGGCATCGGCCCCGACGAGCTCGTCGGGGACGTGCTCTACTACGGCGACAACCACTCCGCCGTCGCGCAGCTCCACCACCGCGACGACGTCGAGAAGCTCATCGCCGACCATAAAGAAGACGGGAAGCTGGTGGTGCTCGACGTGGGGCTCAAGCACTGCGGGCCCTGCGTGAAGGTGTACCCCACCGTGCTCAAGCTGTCGAAGCAGATGGACAACGTGGCGTTCGCGAGGATGAACGGGGACGAGAACGAGAGCTGCATGGAGTTTTTGAAAGACATGGAGGTGGTGGAGGTGCCCACGTTCTTATTCATCAGAAACGGGGAGATCTGCGGGAGGTACGTCGGGTCCGGGAAGGGAGAATTGATTGGTGAGATCCTTAGATACCAGGGAGTTAGGGTCACATATTAATTACATAAATTTATATATTAGATAAAAATTAAAGACAGAATTAATTACTGTTTTCCGGCCCAATCTTATATTATGTGCCCTTAATTTGCTTGTATTAATCTTGATTAACTGGGGTTAATCTATGTTATGCAAAAGAGGAGAACTTTACTAATATTTATTTATATGTCAAAAAATATTATGAGAGAATTAAATTATATTGACACGTCATGGTCTGTTGTGACAATCATGAGTTTATTAATCTATATTTTTCAGTTTAGTTAGGTTTAATCAGGCTAAACAGCTAGAATCCAGTTATGTTAATTCAACTTGTTTCGGAACTGATTAGATTAGTCATTGGTAGGGTCGATCAATAAAGTTCCATATAAATTAAGCTAGCCTTATATCGTAAGATATATATAAAGATGTAATAAAAGTTACGATTGCATCAACTACATTTATACATGTATTATTGTATGATGGAGAATTCTTTGGTGATATACCCGTCACATGATTTTGTTCTAGGTGCCCATCCTAGCTAGATATGTCGGCAACCAAATCAATTAATGAAAATATATCCTCGTCAGATCTTTGTATATGTCAAGTATTTCGTGTGAAATATAATATATATTGAGCTAATTACCCCATGAATGTGGGTGTGCTTTATCTGATCTAAACGTCCGATGAACTTTTTATTATCAAATGCTCGTCCAAGTACCAAAGTATTTTTGCTATATATGGTCATGTCGAAGGAACTCGTTTAGCTCTCCTTACAAGTTTGTAATCTTGTTTCCATTAGATAGTAATAAATTGTGACACTGTACTTAGGAGGCATATCAGGGGTAAAACCAAGACTATGTAATTGGTTTGCTGTGAGTACTTTTTCATTTAGAATAAGCTCATTGTTGAGGGTGACTCTGGCGCTACATATCATGGCTTTTTAATTAGTAGACATTTGATCAGCAAGATTTTTGAAAATATTATCCGACATTTTGATGTCACATGGGATCAGGGCTTTTTTATCAGACATTTCAGCAGGTTGTGGACATTGCCCTACTAATTGATGTCACACTGATGTATATCTGGCACAAGCCAGATCTCTTCACCAGTTCACTAGCTTAATAGACCTGGTGTGTGATTGATGTCTTTGAGTCCTGACGCATAGGACCCTCTTGCACCCTAACTCTTTGAGTGTAAACCCCTTTGTGCTTTTTATCTTGAATCCAGAAGGTTTATTGATTTCTTACCTAATTGTAGACAAACAAGTACTTTAAATGGCTTCTTGAAGTGCAAAACACTTTTTTAATTCATAATGGCCAGCTCTATCCTGGTAACATTATCAGTACTTGCACTTCCAGGCCGTCTTTTTGAGATAAGTGACCACCAACATTATAAGTTCTTGGGAGCAGAGGCGTGGAAACACTTTACTGCAATCACGTACAGCATATTCAAGCTAGAACTTTCTTATCATCATCTTACTGGAGTTCCACACAGCATCTGCTTTATTAATTTGCAGAGTCCCCAGATAGAGTAGTACTGCTTAAATTAAGCTCATCCAGACAATATCAGTACCAAACACATATATCCAGAACCCTGCACAGCAGGCCTCTCCCTCCCTCAATCATATAATTCCTCCTCAATAGTTAGGGCGGTTGCCAGCCTTGTCCACTTACTAACACCACTGGCAGTACTGCCAGCTTCTCCAACGAACTCCTCAATGATTTCTTCCCCTACTTGGCTTCCCAATTCCTTTTCTGTTACTGGGTTCTTTCCTAATTTTATTACAGAATCCCAACTCCTTTATATATATAAATATCCTTCACAGCCTTGCAAATTGGTTGAGCCATAAAGATTCGTGTTGTTGGGATTCTAAGCTGACATTCTCCCCTTCAATACGTATACTTTTAACAAAATCATTCTTTGATCCTCCTCCTCTTCTACCAAACTGGGATAATCAGTAATAACACCCAAGATATCTTTCTCCAAGAGAGAGAACTGAAAACTCATCGAGCCTCCATGCGACCTGATCATCATGTGTTGAGATCACCGTCTTCTTCATGAAGTTTCATTTGACCCTTATTTTTTTAAGAGTTTCTTCGTCCATTAGTCTCAAAGTATACTCACTCAAGCTTCCGTTTTCGACGTTCCCAAGTTTGATTCTCCACTTTTTTCAACAAGCTTCACCATTTTCAATTTTCTCAAGCTTGATTTTCGACGATATTTAATGGTCTCATTATTGTCGAAAGAATGTTCAAGCCTTTTTTTTCTCTCTCCTCATCCCCGCGCGAAACTGGCGGAGCTCGCATGTGGGGTGCAGGTGGCGCCACCATTTCTTTAATCCTCCCAAGGCCCAACACACCACCTGAGACCAAGCGACCTCATTTCACTTCACATGGCAAATCCACGTTATCTCCTGATCTTATTTTACTTCAATGGAAGCCATTCTTCCCCCATGAACGCACTTAATTGTTTACTCTGCTATTTAAGGGAAGACCACGCTCCAAGTTGAACAGTTGACCTCTTGAATGATCACTAACGTGAGACTCGCTTCTCGTCAGCAGCATCTCGTGGCGTTCTTGTATTTGTTTCCTTTCAATGCACTTGGATGTGTTGTTATCTGATTTCGTTACTACAAGTCTACAAGTTAATTTATGGATATTGAATAAAAACTGATAAAAATAAAAATTATAAATATAAATAAAATTATAAATATAAATATAAACGTCTAATGTGCTTCTCACAATCCGACGATGTTCTATATGTTGGATGTTATGTTTTAAATGTGGGTCAGTCGATTTCTTTTGCTGAACCTCACAAAAAATAAAAACATGTCAGCTGGGATAAGTACTACTACTTCCGTCGACCCCAAATCGTTTTTTTTTAATTCAGATTCATTCAACCCAGATGAATTCAGGTTCCTTCTTACTGCAGTAGTCCCTCGAAATCTATATATATACGTAAACACCTCCAACCCACATGGGCATTACGAATCTGAAGCCTGCAGATCAGAGAGATGGAGCTCAAGTATTATAACTTGATGGAAGACAAGATGACGTCGAGCAGGAGATCAGACTTCCGATCAGTACCGTCCCTGCAGAGGGTTCGGAACACGACCCAGAAGAGCGCGAGAAGCAGCAGCAGCAATAATAATCTTTTGGAAGCGATCGCGCAGGTGCACGGGGGCCTCCAGGGCGTTTCATCCCAGTGCGAAGAAGAGGGACTGGTGAAGGTGAAGCTGGTGTTGACGAAGCAGCAGGTGAAGCAAGTGATGCTTTTGATGGGAAATAATAATAATAACCACGAGAAGGTGGTGGCGGCCGGAATGCTGCCGGCGTCGTCGGCGGCGTTGGAGCAGAGGATACGTGCGATGCAGAAGAGGCAATACTTGAGGAGGTCGGAGCAGTTGAGGCGTGGGAGGGGGGGAACGTGGAGGCCCGTGCTTCAGAGCATTCCGGAGGAATTAAGCACTTGATCAGTTTGTAACACGTTGATAATTAACAGCACTTAATTATCGTCTCCTTTTCTTTTGCTTGGGGATGATCATGAAATTGTATACTCTTTTTTTCTAATTAGCCTTCATTTGCATGGGATCTTCAACTTTTTTTTTCTTTATGTAAAATTAATGGACTAATTAAATTTGGAGATCAAGATAGAGATTTTTATCCCATTAGAGATGACAATATTAGCAATGTATCAAGGTTGTAGTTGTTAATTAAAATTTTAGTTTTAATTAAATACCATTGCTCGAAGATAGTCATTCAAGAGAAATATCTCCTAAAAATATAATAAAAACTTAGAGAGTACTTCTATCTAAAAAAACTACATTAAGTAAAATTTTACATGCAACATTGACTTAAATTCAAATAACTTTATGTTTTAAATGGCAACAGAGAATGCTTTAAATAATACTCGGACAGATTTACCCCCATTTACCATTATTAAGGGCATCATTAAGTAGTGATTACGTACTAGTATTTGCTATTAGAGCCTTCCTTTAGAGATTTTTGGGTACTTTCGCGGAAGCTTATAGTACTCCATATATATTTAGGCCTCCTCGGTGTGTATGAGTTCCTTTTCTTTGTAACCTTTCATCGATCGATGCCGAAATTACGGCTTTCCGACACGAAACGCTACCTTGTATCGCTCCTCGATGAGTGTCCCGATATGGTCCGGCTCAGGGCGATCCTCGCTCGGGTCATCGCCTCCGGCCTCTGGCCGGAGAATTTTGTCGTGGCCCGCCTCGTGGCCTTCTGCGCAACATCGGACTCCGGTGACCTTCACTACGCCCGCTTCATCTTCGACCATTGCGGGGGACGACCCACAGCTTTCGCCTACAACGTCCTCATACGCGGCTACTCCAACAGCGACGCCCCTGTTCAGTCTCTTCACCTCTTCCGCGACATGCTAGGTAATGGAATTTACGCTGACAGGTACGCCTTCCCTTTCGTCCTCCGGGCGTGCGCACGAGCTTCCGCGTTCTCGCTCGGAAGGGTCGTCCATTCTCTGGTGGTGAAGTGCGGTGTTGCAGGGGATGTGTTCGTCGAGACGACCCTGTTGCATATGTACGCTTCCTCGGACTCCTTCGATTCGGGTAAGAGGGTGTTCGACGAAATGCCCCACAGGAGTACCGTCACTTGGAACGCGATCATTTCCTGCTGCTTGAAGCAGAAGCGCGAAGAGGAGGGTCTGGGTTTGTTCAACGAAATGGTGTCCAAGGGAGTGGAGGTGAACGGCGACACTTTAATCGGCGTTTCTTCTTGTTGCGCGAGCGTCGGGGTGTTGGCATGGGGAAAGCGCGTTCATGGGTTTGCGATGCGGAGATTAATGTCGCAGTTTGATGAGTGGGTTGAATTGGGTACGAGCCTTATAGACATGTATGTCAAATGTGGGGATCTGCAGAGTGGGATGAGGCTCTTCGAGCAGATGGAGATTAATCGAGACGTTTCGATATGGACGGCAATGATTGGAGGACTTGCCGTTCACGGTTATGGGAAGGAAGCGGTGTTTCTCTTTCACAGAATGGTGCGAGAAGGCATAAACCCAGATAGTGTCACCTTCACCAGCGTCTTAAGCGCTTGTAACCACTCTGGTCTAGCCCAGGAAGGTCTCACGATTTTAAACAGCATGAACCCTGTTTATGGAATTCAACCAAAAATGGAACATTACGGATGCATGGTGGACCTTCTGGGTCGAGCAGGGTTCCTCTCAGAAGCTCAGCAGCTCGTCGAATCGATGCCCTTTGAATCGAACGCTGTCATTTGGGGTTCCCTCATGAATGCCTGTGTGATCAATGCAGAGTTACAGCTTGGAAAAGAAGTTGCAGAGCATGTTCTGAAATTGGGTTTGGCGAGACCTGGCGCAGCAGCACAGTGCGTAGCTATATCTAATGTGTTTGCTATGGAAGGGAGATGGAACGCGGTGAGCAATATGAGAGGCAGGATGGTAGGGAGTGGAATGAAGAAGACGAAAGGGTATAGCTCGATTGAGATTAATGGGAGAGTTCATCAGTTCTTACTGGGGGATGAGACGCATCCCCTGGTGATTGACATTCACAATCTTTTATACATTATCACAGAAGAAACAAGGCTGTGCAACTTATAGCTTTATGGAATTAATGTATCAGAATAACAGATATGTTTGAATGTTAATGGGAATTCACACATAAAATTATACAAGGAAGATTGAAAAACCTGTATATGAAAGCTATATAATAAAAAAATCATCTTTTGATAGCTTGTGGAATGTGTTATTAGAAAATATTATTCTGTAATACATATGGAAAAGAACAGGGTGTTTTCCAAAAAATGTTTTAGACTTAAAATGATGATTAGGAGGCAAGATGTCCCTTGGAATACTATAAAATGGGAAGGAAGACAGAAAAAACATCAGCTTGTTTTCTTCTCTCAAACATTCCGTAAGTTTCTTTTTTGCCTTTGCTCTTCTTCTCTTCGTCCTTTATTGTTCTCAGTTTGACAATTTGATACACAATACTCATTTGTGTTTCATCTGTTTGCATATGATCAGGTAAAGTACCCTTGTGAAGGAATTTGGTGACATTTCTTATGGAGAAAGATAAGCCCAAGAACTCTGTTATGTTTTTTTGCATTCATGTACACCGAGGTCAGGTGTTCAATCCCAATCCCAGAAGCGATTGTACAGAGGAAGGGTTAAAGTGGTCGAGGTAAAAAAAACTCAACTTTTATTTTTATTTTTTTGTGATTTTTAAAGTAATTATTAGAAAAACAATTTTCTTCTTGTTTATCACTTGTGTCGATTTGTATAAATTAAAATAACTATATTCTGTCTCATGGCGTTTGATTTTTTTTCATTTATATATAGTATTTTTATATATATTAATCATGCTTATAAATACGCAGATATATGGAGGAGGACCACAGACTGACCCGAAGAGGACAGCCTAGAACGAAGAAGACGTAATAGCTAGTATATAGCTCCATGCATGTCCTCGCGCTAGATCAATGTCCATCATCGCTTAATAAAAGTGATATCAACGTCGTCTGAAATTTATATTCTTTTACACATTAGTTCTGTCATAGAAGAATTGAAGCAGTTGTTTTGGAATCGAGCTGGAACGATTTCTTATGAGTAATGCTAGGCGTACATTACTTTTAGACGTACATTTTGGATACACTCATTACTGAAGAACAAAGACACCTCTTTATATTTGGTGAGCAACGTGAGAGACATCAAATGCATGGTTCGTAGTGGAAAGAAAAAGACGAAAGGATGTAGTTCGATTGAGATCATGGTGGCAGGGTTCATCCGTTCTTACGAGTGGACGAGACCATCCCCAGATGACTGAAATTCACAATCTTTTATACTGCATTATCACAGAATAAACTAAACCATGTGACAGAAAGAGAACTCAATCTTGACTGATCTGATTTAGCAGAATATAGTTTACTCTCTCATGTTAATAATGCTTTTTGAATAGATCATATAGAGCACAAATTGTTGTTTACATAAAGTTCACTCCTTTTTTTTCTGTAATGTCATAATATTATATATCCCACATAATTTCTATTTTGTCCATTCATAATCTGACACAAATTTTGTTTGAAATTTTACCAATTGGCTGAACCTAGCCAATCACGTTCCAAATAATTTTTTTATTTGGTATCTATTAAAAAATGCATTTATGAAAATTATACCAATATTTCAAAAATTGAACCAATGGTTTTACAGGTGAAAGTTATATTGTAAATATTTAAAAAATAATTCATAATAAATCACAAAAACAAACATTGATGTCCCGCTTGTTACACTCTTGCTCTTAAGAACAAATTGTTTGAGGCATCTGGGTTTGAATCCCCCTCCAACACCGAAATTTTTTCTTTCTTCTTTTCAAGTGGCAAGGGGGATGACCTTAAACTGAATCAGAATAAGTTCCTCTTCAAGTTCAACGTGGTCGAACCGGCCCGCTGGCCCGGTTTTTAGAACACTGAATCAAACATAAAATTAAAATGAATTATACAAGGAAATTTTTTACTAAATGAAGCTGAACATGAAAGCTATTTAATAGAAAGATCTGTCATTTGGTGTTTTATGGAATGATGTTTTAAAAAAAAATCATCCCTTATTACATATGGAAAGCAACAGGGTGTTTTCCAACGAGCTTTTCAACTTTAGCGCCCCTTGGGATACTATAAAATGGGATGGAAACCAAAGGGAAAAACATCGGCTTATTTGGTTGTTTTTTTTTTTCCTCAAGTACTAGACAGCAGTAAGTTTCTTTCTTTCCTTTGCTTTCTTCTTCTTCTTCTTCTTCTTTTTTTTATAAGTTTTTTTGTTTGTTTACTGTTCTCATTTCAACGTTTTTTTAGACATAGTTTTTTGTCTGTTTGTATTTTTTTGTCAGGCTTAGTACTGATATTTCATAATACTCCTTATGGAGAAAGACAAGCCCACGAGTTCTGTATATCTTTTCGGTGTTCCTGCATACGAGGTCAGGTGTTCAATCTCATCTCCAGACGCGATTCCACAAGGCAATGGCTGCAGTGGCGAAGGTAAAATATCTCAATTTTATTTCTTTTTTTTCATAGGGTATCTTAGCCTATATAATATGGTTTTTATTTCATTTGCTATATTTTTTTCTTATATATATTGATCATGTTTATATGCAGAATATATATCTCAATCAAACGACACTGTGAGCAAGATCATTCCGCACTCTTTATTTTGTAGCTTGAGGAAACTGATCCTTGTACATAAGAAAGAAGATTTTGAACCCGGAATCAGATCATCCCTCCTTACATATATATGTAAAGTAACAGGGTGTTTTCCAACGAGGTTTTAAAGTTTAGTCGATGGTTTACAAGGCAATTGTCCCTTGTGTTTGGAATCTGGAGTCATTCTCTCTCTTTTTTCTTTCTTGTTGTTGTTTTTGATGTTGTTGTTGTGGTTGTTTTTGTTGTTGTTTTTGTTGTTGTTGTTGTTTTTGTTGTTGTTTTTGTTTTTGTTGTTGTTTTTGTTTTTGTTGTTGTTGTTGATTTTGTTGTTGTTGTTGTTTTTGTTGTTGTTGTTGTTTTTGTTGTTGTTGTTGTTTTTGTTGGTGTTGTTGTTTTTGTTGTTGTTTTTGTTGTTGTTGTTGTTTTTGTTGTTGTTGTTGTTTTTGTTGTTGTTGTTGTTTTTGTTGTTGTTGTTGTTTTTGTTGTTGTTGTTGTTTTTGTTGTTGTTGTTGGCAATATTGCTGCGCATACGAGGTCAGGTGTTTAATCCCAATTGTAGAAGCGACTCAACAAGAAAAAGGCTGTAGCGGTTAAGGTAAACAACTCAAGTTTTTTTATAATAACCTACCATTGCCTATGTTCTTTCTTTCGTTATTTGTATTATTTTTTTAATATGTTGATTATGTTTAATTATATGCAGATACACATATATATCTCCTAGGGAGATACAGACAAGCAGCCATTGCCCTTGACCTTGTCTCGTCTTATAACTGATGGACATATGACTGGAATTTACAATCTTCTATACATTAACAAGGAAGAATTTAAAGATACTGTGTGCCTGGGAGCGAACTCATTCATTCAGCTCTTTTTCTGTAGTAGAGTAGAGGTATATACAAATTGCATGTTGTATATTTCTCCGTTTCAGTTTTTTTAAATTGAGGAAATTAGCTGAGCAATGTACACATGAAAGAAGATTTAGAGTATTGTCCTAGTTAGATTTTGAATAAGGAATGAGATCAACTATAAAGATCATTTTATTCAATCTACGAAATGTTCAACCTACGATTCATTTTCACGTAGGTTATTGTACAGATATATATTAGTGACTTGAGTAATGATATATATGTATATGTACTTTCAAAATTTTACAAAGTTTTACAAAGACTAAATGTAAAATATTATACAGAATTTTTTTCCTCGTGACTCAACATTGACCTCTTCTGCAAACAATGAATTAACTTCAATTAGAAAATATAAGATAGCAAGCTGCAACTGCAAGATAGAACTATGGCAAAGGAGGATCATATATACCTGCTGAGGTGACGGCGAAGGGGAACAGACAATTGCAAAGACAGAAGAATAAGAAATGAGGACATGCCTGAGAAAACCCCTTCCAACTCTAATAGAATGAGATAGATTACCCAATGTTTGAGTCTAAGGACATGCTGAGTTTCTTGTCCACCCTCATCTCACGGTTCAGCTCAATACGCAGCAGCCAAGGAACAAGAGAGTGGCATTTTTATAGGCTTCTATACTCATCGGATCATCTCCTGGGACAACCTTTAATCTTTCTTGAAGCTTTTCACCCGCTTTAACAATCTCCATTGGATGCATATCGGAAGGCCTTCTGAAGTCAACCTTAAATGTCCTCTGTGCATTCCAGATCAGTCTCTTGAGATTCACAGGCATGGGACACGAATTATCGCCTTCAGTGGCTATTGCAGTCCCCAGCTGGTTTCGATCTGCTTCCAGTTTCTGAACTTCAGCATCAAACACATTACAGAACTCTCTGATTGTCATCAAATCCTCAACATGCTCTGGTAACATATAGCTCGGATTCCAAATATATATCCCCATCAAATTCATATCTATAAACTTTATTGAACTCCGTCTTCGTCATCTTCAAGAGTCCAACTTCTGTGTTTCAAATTCTTATCAGAGGTTTTTACAGTCGTATCTATAAGACCTTCCCTACCACCCATGGCGTGAAAAAAATAATTCTTGAGGAGTCAATCCACGAAGATAAAAATTTATTCACACAATTGGTATTAGAGCAGCCACTAGGTACCTTATGGCTTGTTAACTACTACCTACTACAAAATGTTAGGTACCTAGCCACCAGGAATCATCCTAAACAATTTATTAATATAAGCAAATTTAAAATAAAAGACTTATTCATATGGAAGAGCCCAAGGAAAGAGGTACCTTATTCATTTCCCATAGAGGGAACAATAACGCCTTTTATCCGAACCTCAGCCTCCATGATTATATTCTAGAAAAGAGGCAGTGTGGGAGAAGAGGCAGAGGGAGAAGAGGCAGTGTGGGAGAAGAGGCAGAGTGGGAGAAGAGGCAGAGTGGGAGAAAAGGCAGAGTGGAGATGATTCAGATGAAGCAGAATGGGAGAGATGGCAGAGAGGAGATGAAGCAGAGTGAGAGAAGAGGCAGAGTGAGAGAAGTGGCAGAGTGGGAGAAGAGGCAGAGTGGGAGGAGGCAGAGTGGGGGAAGAGGAGAACAAAAGACAGCGGGGGTGAACGAATGGACTCGGGGCGCCATAGAGACTCGAAGAATCGGTAAGGAGGCAGCGTGGGCCGACAAGGTTTCTAATGTCTACCTTCTTCTTTCTCTCTTACTGCTTAAAAACTCTTGAATCAGAAATAGAAATGTCAATACTGTACCAGTACAAGAAACAGGGTCCAATTCCATCTTCTCTCTCAAATACTCTCACCGATCTCATTTATCATAGTAAACATATTTTGAGGAGGCAACGCGCTGCTGCTGCTGGCGATCCAATAATGCGTTTCCTTTTATACAGTCGGCGCTCTGTGAGAGAAACTATGAAACAGCTGGGTGGGAATCATTTACACGGCAAGTTATTTGTATTTAGTGGTAAGGACTCGGAAACCTGCTGCAGAAAATGAGTTCAGCTTCTCTTACTTGAGGCTAAAATTTTGTTTGACAAATATATAGCAGGAACAGTGATCGTAAACGTAACATTCATACTGTTATTAAGAAGATACATGCAAGAAAGCTCGGCCATGGTTAGCCCCTAAAATTTTTCTGCAGGTTTAAAGAGTATTAGCTCCTAAAAGGAAGTTTGTGTCAACATCCCGTGAACCCAAAAAGTGCAGAAAAAGGGATGAGGAGGGTTAGGGGAGGTATATGAAAGCTATTTAATAAAAAAAAAATCTTCTTTTGAAAGCTTATGGAAATGTGTTCTTAAGAAACATTATTCCTCGTATATATGGAAAATAACTGGGTGTTTGCCAAAAAGTTTAAAAACTTAAATGGCGTTTAGGAGGCAAGGTGCCCCTTGGGATACTATATAAATGGGATGGAAAACAAAGAAAAACACATGAGCTTCTTTTTTTTTCTCAAACATTCAGAAGTTTCTTTTTTCCCCCTCTGCTGTTCTTCTCTTCGTCTGTTTATTCTTCTCATTTTGATAATTTGATCTCATTTGTGTTTCATCTGTTTGCATATGATCGAGTGAAGTACCCATGACATCTCTTACTGAGAAAGATAAGCCCAAAATCTCTGTTATATTTTTTGTATTCTGGCACACCGAGATCAGGTGTTCAATCCCAATCCCATAAGCGATTGTACAGAGGAAGGGCTAACGTGGTCCAGATAAAAAACTGAAAAAAAACTCAACTTTCACAGTTTTACTATATCCTGTGATTTTTACGTATTTATAAGAAAAACAACTTTCTTCTTGTTTATCATGGCCTCTGGGTTTGTTTATTTATTTGTGGTATTTTTTATGTATTAATCATGTTTAGAAATATGCAAATATCTGTTAGAAGGAGGAGCATCACAGACTGACCCGTCGGGGACAGCCTACAACGAAGAAAACGAAGATAGCTCCAGGTCGTTCAGATATATGGCAGTAAGCATATCGTCTCTTAGTAAAAACTGATATCAAGTTCTCTCTTGGTAAAAACGAACTCTCTATGCCGTCTGATATTTATAATATTCTTGTATATAGTATCATAGAAAAATTGAGGATGCATTTGCTTTAGATCTGATCAGGAACAATTTGTATTTCCCCGTTTCAGGAATGGATGTATATACTCGTATACATCCATTCCGTCATACTATTATTGTTTTTTTGAATCCCAATTCCTCGGGCGACTCTACAAAGCAATGGCTGCAGCGGTTAAGGTAAATATCTCAATTTTTATTTTATCATAGCCTACCATAGCCTAAGTTCTTTCTTTTTTCTAATATGTTGATTGTGTTTGATTATACGCAGATATATATCTTCTAGGGAGATGACTGAAATTTACAATCTTCGATCCGTCGAGGATACAAATTAATTACATGTATATTTCTCCGTTTCAGCTTTGTCAAATTGAGGAAATTAATTGAGAAATGTGCATATGAAAGAAAATTTAGAATATTGTCCTAGTTAGATTTTGATTAAGGAATCAGATCAAATGTAAAGATCATTTCATTCAATCTACCTAAGGTTCAACCTATGGTTCTTTTTCACATAGGATATTGTACAGATATACATCATTGAGTCGAGAAAGGATATTTAATTTTATGTTTATTTTTTCTCTGTTTTCACATAGGATATTTAATATTTTACACTCTTCTTCTCCTCCCTCTCTCCACAATTTTCTCTCCTCCCACATGCCCGAATACAACTTTGATTTTCTTCTTGTCTGCGGTTGCTTTCCTCAAGACGCCGATTGCCCATGATTACGACTGTACAGATAATTAGCTGATTGTGGTTTGTACTCTCAATTACCATGCAATTCATATAATCGTTATAATGACCCTTTAGTAATGGAAAATGGAACAAAATTTTGTTTACATGAAGTTGAACATATCTTTTTTTTTTCATTTAATTTTTTATGTTATTATTCTTATTTTAAAACTTATCTCAATTTTATGCATTTTAATTACCATTGTTAATTAATATTTAAACCAATATTGGCATTGAAAATTAAAGTTTTTCTTACCCGGACGCAATATATTTGGGTAATTTCGTCTTTGGGGGAACTTCAAGAGTATTGTATGAAGTTATGAACCAAAGTTCATATCCTATTTTTGTATGTCAAATTACTAAACATAGAAGCCATTTGATATGTTTGTCAAATTCAATATTATGAATTAGTATATTTACCGGATCACCATCCTCCTAGAGAATATTTTTAAAATTTTTATTTGTTAATAAAATCAACGGAATCCCAACAAAAAATCCTGTCTCAAGTGTTTTACAAGTTTATTTGCCCACAAATTATCTTTGAAATGATACTAACTGGCATTAATAAAACTTCCATACAAATTTTTAGGTGCATGGTAACCAGTCAAAAAATGATGTATAAAAATTACAGATATGTTTGAATTTAATGGGTATTTATACATAAAATTATACAAGGAAGCTTTTTATTGAGAAAAATTGTACATGAAAGCTTTTTAATGAAAAAAAAAATTCAATTGATTGCTTATGGAAATGTGTTCTTAAAAAACATTAATCCCTAGTACATAAAGAAAATAACAGGGTGTTTGCCAAATAAAAAGTTCAAAACTTAAATGACGTTTAGGAGGCAAGTTGCCTCTTGGGATACATTTTTTTGTTGTTATCAATTTGACAACTTCAAACTCAAAATTAATTTGTGTTTTGTCTGTTTGGATGTGATCAACTAAACTACTGATCATGAGATCTCTTATAGAGAAAGATAAGCCCTAAAGCTCTGTTATATTTTTGCATTCCTACATAGCAAGGCCAGGTGTTCAATCCCAATCGCAAAAGCGATTGTACAGAGGAAGGGCTAAGGTGGTCCAGGTAAAAAAACTCAAATATTTCTATGTCTTGTGATTTTTAAAGTATATATAAGAAAAAACAATTTCTTCTCGTTTATCACTTGTGTTGTTGTGTTTAAAATAATTATATTCTTGTTTATGTATATACTCGTATACATCCATTCCATAATGAGAACATAAGTATTAAGAGAATTAGTCCCACATTTAACAAAAGTGGGAAAAATCATGGGTTTAAAAAAGTGGGAATGTACAAATAAAATAGGAGAATTAGTCCCACTTTAGGCACATCTTCATTGTAATGGGGTCTTTTGGGGTAAAACCCATTAGCAAAACCGAGCAAGTTTGGGCCTAAAGTGGACAATATTGTTACAATGTGAAGATGTGGGTCAAGAATTTTGACATTGTATTAGAGCCATTTTCCTTATGTGGGCCTCCCTATCTATTTGTTTGTGCGCTACGGAAGGCAAGAGTCAATCAATCCATTTGTGGGCTTTATAAAATGAAACCAAGATTGTCACGTCTCAAGCCATATTCAAGTGTTAAGAGAAATTAGTTTTACTTTAAATAGAAGTGGGCAGAATCATTGGTTTAAAAGAGTGGACACACATATCCATTATAATGGGGCCTTTTGGGCTAAAACCCATTAGCAAAACCGTGCAGGTTTGGGTCCAAAGCAGACAGTATCATTACAATGTGAAGATGTGGGTTCGTAGGGCCCTTCAAGGATTTTGACAATAAGCATATAATATTTATTTTCTTAAGTAGAAGCAAGAATTTTAGTAGTCCACACATAATATATAGAGAATGACTTCGATAGAAGAATAGACTTAGCAGAACAAAGAAGAGATGACTGACATATAAGCAGAATGAAGAATTAGTTAATTAAAGAAAATGAAAGCTTGAGAGAAGTTTAAAGCGCAAGCTTGATAAAGAGAAGCTAGGGACTGACATTCACAATCTTTTGTACATTATATATCACAAAAGAAATAAGATTGTGCGCAAATGAAAATGTATAAGAATTACAGGTATGAATGAATGTTAATCGGGAAAATTATACATAAAATTATACGAGGAAACTTATTATTGAAAAAAAACTATAATCAAAGCTACTTAATGAAAAAAAATTCCATCATTTAATAGCTTATGAAAATGTGTTCTTAAGAAACATTATTCACCAGTATATATGGAACACAACAGGGTGTTTGCCAAAAAAGTTAAAACTTTAATGACTTTTAGGAGTCAAATTAAGGTGCATGCCCCTTGGGATACTAGCTATAAAACGGGACGGAAAACAAAGAAAAAAATATTTGTTTTTTCTTTTTCTCTCAAACGTTTAGTAATTTGTTTCTTTTTCCTCTCTGCTCTTCTTCTCTTCCTCTTTTTATTGTTCTCATTTGACAATTTGATACACAAAACTCATTTGAGTTTCATCTGTTTGCATATTATCATGACATCTCTTATGGAGAAAGATAAGCCCAAAATCTCTGTTATATTTTATGTACTCTGGCACACCGAGTTCAGGTCTTCAATCCCACTCCAAGAAGCGATTGTACAGAGGAAGGGCAAACGTGGTCCAGAAAAAAAAAAAAGTAAAAACTCAACGTTTACTATATCCTTTGATTTTTAAAGTATTTATAAGAAAAACAATTTTCTTCTTGTTTATTAGTTGTGTCGTAGTGTGTATAAAATATCTATAATTTTTCACACAGCCTCAGGTTTTTTTTTTTTTTTCATTTGTAGCACTTTTTTTATTTATTAATCATGTTGCAATAGTTTTCCAATTATCAAAATTTTATGCATTACCTCTATTTATACACTTTGTTTCGAACACGTGTGAATTAAATATTAAAGTTTAGAAGCAGATATTCAAATCAGAGAGTTGTGGCCTGGTTCAAGATTTACCAAAGTTGATCTAAGGTGGGTGCAGTACGTAAGTTTGTATCATGAACCTAAGTTCATACTCCTTTTTTATGTCAAAGATACCAACTGGCCGTAGCCAATCAGCAGCTTGCACATATGTTTTTTATATGGTAACTGGTTAAAAATGCATTAATGAAAATAAAAATACGTTATAAAATATTAATGAAATATTATAATGAATTATACAAGGAAATGTTTTACTAAGTATAGCTGTACACATGAAAGCTATTTAATAGAAAAATCATCCCTTGTTACATATGGAAAGTAACAGGGTGTTTTCCAATGAGCTTTTCAACTTTATCGTCCCTTGGGATACTATAAAATGGGATGGAAACCAAAGGGAAAAACATCGGCTTCTTTGTTTGTTTGTTTTTTTCTCAAGTACTAGACAGTAAGTTTCTTTCTTTCCTTTGCTTTCTTCTTCTTTTTCTTTTTTTCCAAGTTTTTTAGTTATTTTAATTATGTAGGTATCTACGTATATATTGTTCTAATTATCTCAACGTTTTTGTTTTGACACTGTGTTTTTCATATTTCTGTTTGCAATATTTGATCAGGTGAAATACTCAAACATATGAAGGAACTCGGTAAAAATTCAGAGGGACGTTATTTCATAATAGTCCTTATCGAGAAAGACAAGCCCACAAGTTCTGTAATTTTTTTCTGTGTTCCTGCATACGAGATCAGGTGTTCAATCCCACCTCCTCAGGAGATTCTACAGAGCAATGGCTGCAGTGTCGAAGGTAATTAAATATCTCCTTATTTTTGTCATAGCTTATCTTAGCCTGTGGTTTTTCTTTCATTTGTACTATTTTTCTAATATACTGATCATGTTTATACGCAGAATATCTCAATCGAACCAACCTCTGCACCTGAGAGAGAGCTCTTCCCGCACTCTATATCTATAGTAGAGTCGTGGATACAAGTTGCTATTGTCTATTTCTCCGTCACTTTTTTTGTCAGGTAGAGGCATCGATCTGAGTATCGTACATAGGAAAGAAGATTTTGAATGTGACACTAGCTAGATGTTGAACCCGGAAACAGATCATCTGTTCTTACATGTATATATGGAAAGTAACAGGGTGTTTTCCAAAGAGGTTTTGAACTTTAGTACTGAACGGTTTACAAGGTGTCCCTTGGGGCACTACAAAATTGGACGGAGAACAAAGGAAAAACATCAGCCCACAAGTTTCAATTATTGTTTTTTGAATCCCAATTCCTCGGGCGACTCTACAAAGCAATGGCTGCAGCGGTTAAGGTAAATATCTCAATTTTTATTTTATCATAGCCTACCATAGCCTATGTTCTTTCTTTTTTCTAATATGTTGATCATGTTTAATTATACGCAGATATATATCTTCTGGGGAGATGCAGATCACCACCAGCCATGCACTCCCCTTGACTTTTATCTCGTCTTATAAACGATGGATGACTGAAATTTACAATCTTCGATCCGTCGAGGATACAAATTAATTACATGTATATTTCTCCGTTTCAGCTTTGTCAAATTGAGGAAATTAACTGAGAAATGTACATATGAAAGAAAATTTAGAATATTGCCCTAGTTAGATTTTGATTGAGGAATCAGATCAAATATAAAGATCATTTTATTCAATCTACCAATGGTTCAACCTACGGTTCATTTTCACATTGGATATTGTACAGATATACATAATTGAGTCCAAAAATTATATTCAATTTTATGTTTATTTATTCTCTCCTTCCCCCAATACAACTTTGACTTCCTTATCGTCTGCGGTTGCTTTCCTCATGACTCAACTATATCAATTAGAAAAAGTATGAGATAGCAAGCTGCAACTGCAAGACAGAACTAGGGCAAAGGAGTAACATGCCTGTTGAGGTGATGACGATTGTCCACGATACAATAATTAGCTAATTATGGTTTGTAATCTTTAGGAATGGAAAATAGTACAAAATTTTTTTGAAGAGAAAATAGAACAAATATTTTTGAAGAGAAAATTGAACAAATTTTTGTTATAACGTTGTACATATCTTTTTTTACATTTAATTTTTAAGTTATTTTACTTATTTTAAAATTTATCTCTCAATATTATGCATATTACGCGTATTAATTACCATTGTTAATTAATATTGAAACCCATATAGGTATTGAAAATTAAAGTCTTTTCTTACCCAGAACGGACCCAATTTAATTTCCCTGCCGAAGATGCATGTCTGACAGAAATCCTTCCTTTTCTTATATCCTGAGAAATTGAAATAAAAATGTTTATTCTTTTTCAGGTCTTTCTCAAGTAACGTTAGATCATGAGCTTGCAAGGAATATAACCGTGGCCTCTTTCTCAGAGGCTTCTCTTGATAATTTCCATATTCAGCAAACTGCATCCAAGACAAAGGCAAAAACCACAAGCAGAATTTGTTGATTGACCCACAAAGATCAATTACATGTACACAGGTTTCCATGGATATACTGAATGACTTCTTTAATATACAAAATAGATGCCACTGCTCAAGTTTCTCCAATCCTATTCATCCACTTGAGTGCGATGCTCATTACACCTTGCCCACCTGCATATGTGCAAAAACTACCACTGGCATATGTGTATACGAGGACTTTTGCAAAAGATTAAAAGCATTAGTATCCACAACAAATTGCAGCAAATTCAAGTTTCAAAAGCCATGTGCAACACCAAAACGTCTAGCCTTTAGACTTCTTTCCTGCCTGTATAGCCTCTCGCTTACTTAAGAACTCATGTCCTACTGCATTTACAAATTGGATCTTTTTGGTTCATCAGCGACTTGTCGTGAGGGACCAATTTCAGATGTCTTTTTTTTTTTATTATTCAAAGATGGTATTCCCATTCCAATATGGAGACTTGAATAGCCTCTCGCTTACTTAAGAACTCATGTCCTACTGCATTTACAAATTGGATCTTTTTGGTTCATCAGCGACTTGTCGTGAGGGACCAATTTCAGATGTCTTTTTTTTTTTATTATTCAAAGATGGTATTCCCATTCCAATATGGAGACTAGAAACCAAGACCTCCGATTACAAACCCACCCACCCCAAATTAATCCATAAACTATCTGAGGGCTCTTTTCTAGTTTATATAATGCAAGAAAATATAACTTTACTGAAAACTTGAGCTCAATTTATAATCTGGAACAACATGTGGAAGGATACATTCCTAGTCTGGGTTTTCAGTGAAATTGGACTGTAGAGCATTCCCAACACTGTCGACAATAGCAGAAGTGGTCATGAATGCTTCCACACATAAGATAGCAGTAACTGCATCTCATTGAGTGACCTCATTCAGAACATTAGAATTTCTTAGTCAAGTAAATAATTAGAATTTCAGTAGTAAGGGAAAGAATCGAACCTGCATTTTTTGTTCCAGATCTTCTTTGAAGCTGATAATATATAATTCGAAATAACCCTTTCTGCCTCCTTTTGTCTGAATAGGTTGGAAACGGCCTTTGACATAGTGAATATACCTAGAGTATTTAAATTCTTTAAATCCACAAAATCAATTACATCCTTCCTAAAAGATTAAAAAAAAAAAAAAACTGATGTGTTAGACAAGCGCTTTTAGGGGCAGCCGGGCTCATCTATGTTCCAAAGGCAACTCATATAACATGTCTTCGTATAGTATAGTGGACAATGCCAGAAGTCATCCAAGCATCCACTCCCATTCAAGACACTACAATTTTGGAACCTTCTTTTTTATCTACTTCTTGGCTTTCACTCCTTGTGACTTACCCCTTCTATACTAGTCCTCACCACCAAAATAACCTTGTCATTTTCTAGCTTGACAAAGAGTTGTAACCAAATCGGCATGCACATCGTCTTATTTCTTCTCTTTAATTGTTAAAATGCACCTAATATCACAAGTAAAAAAGCTTCCCCAGAATAGTAACTTCACAGATTCTTATTTATACTAAACATCAGATAAGCTTGGCGTACCTACCACCTAAGCAATGGCAGTGGCCGCACGTATCTCAGATCTTCAGTGTTCTTGCCACTGACAGCTGATAGGACACATTTTGTCGTTGTCTTGACACAGAAAATTTCCGTGATGAAAAGCTTTATTATCAATCAGTCTACTCATAAATTACATATAACCACAGCCACCACATAAAAAAAACCCTCCCAGTCCATAAATACTAAACTCCTCTGTATATCATTGCTCTTAGGCTCTGTTCCTCAACTTCACCGAATCAACAGGGAAAATAAATCTACTCACTTACAAGACTGACTCTCCTGTACATCGCCTTCCCTCCCCACCAAATTCTCCTTCTCTTCTTCCGTTCCAGATGGCTCTATAACGGGTGCCACTGTTGCTTCATACACCTTCTGTGAGCCCGTCAACCTTGCAAGCACCACAAACGACATCCCCCCGAGAACATTATTCAGACACCTCAAAACAATGACTGAGGCCTTAAATCCCAAAGGTGGCAATCCCTTAGCAAGTACAAATTCCAAGCCATTCAGCGTCTGATACCGTAAGTTACTGCTCACTCCCATGTGAATTGCCCAGGTCAAGGCATTCAAGAGGGTTGGCGGGGGTTTATTCGGGGTCACGAGGTGATCAGGGTCCATCTTCTTCCTCATTTCGATCAAACCATTCGACAGAGCTGTGCCCACTAGACCTGCAGCGAACCCCACAGCCAAAAAAAGCGCACCTTTGTACACAAAAGTCCCCAGACGGTTGAAAAGCGAATAAGCACCAACTTCAAACATGTGGCTTTTGGGGCAGCTCGCGAAGATCGCCGGCAGCGCAGCAGACCCTGAAGCTGCCGCCGTCGGCGCGAGGAGATACAATAGAACAAAGTTTAAAATGGAACTCACCACAAGCGTCGAGAAGACGAAGTCAAGCTCATTGAGGCCGAAATTGGGGCGGGAAGCCATGTCACCAAGAACGCAAGCGGTAACTCCGACTAGCTGTTCCATGAGAACCTTGAAAGGGAACTGCGGATCGGCAGCAACCCTAGATCTCCATCCATTGATGAAAAGGCTAAGAATCCCGAAATCCGACTGCTTAGACCGATCGCCGGAATCACCACTATCATGGCTCTTCCCATCATCACCGCTACCGCCGCCGCTGCCTCTTCGACCAGTTCCACTACCGCCGTCAATCCCTCCAGAATATTCACTTTTAGGGGGATATTGCAGGGCTCCAGCCGGATTATAAGTCGCTTGAGGCCGGTGCAAAGAGAGACTAAGATTAAGGTTGGACGAATAACTAGTTGTAGAGATAGGGAGCGATGGAAAATGGGGAGTGTGTTCGACAAATTGATACTTTCCGGCGGCAATACCAGGGTTTCTGAAAGGGGAAGACCGGAGTTGAGCCACTGCCGTCTGATCTCCGTCTGGAAAGTGGGAGAATATGCGCTCCAGAGATATAATACCTGCTGAGGACGACAAAGGGGAGTTGATGATTGGAAAGACAGAAGGATAGGAAAAGAGGACATGCCTGAGAAAAATCTTACCCATTGATTGAACTGAGAAGAAAATTAGGTACTGTAACCGTTTAAGAAAATTAAACACACAGAATATGTAGAGAATGACTTCGATTGAAGAAAGACTAAGCAGCTGAACAAATAAGAGACGACTGACAAGGAAGCAGAATGAAGAATTAGCTAAAGAAAAATGAAATCTCGAGCTTGAGAGACGATGAAATTGAAATCTCAAGCTTGAGAGACGATGAAATTGAAAGCTCAAGCTTGAGAGACGATGAAATTGAAAGCTCAAGCTTGAGAGACGATGAAATTGAAAGCTCAAGCTTGAGAGACGATGAAATTGAAAGCTCAAGCTTGAGAGACGATGAAATTGAAAGCTCAAGCTTGAGAGACGATGAAATTGAAAGCTCAAGCTTGAGAGACGATGAAATTGAAAGCTCAAGCTTGAGAGACGATGAAATTGAAAGCTCAAGCTTGAGAGACGATGAAATTGAAAGCTCAAGCTTGAGAGACGATGAAAGCTCAAGCTTGTGAGACGATGAATGCTCAAGCTTGAGAGACGATGAACGCTCAAGCTTGAGAGACGATGAAAGCTCAAGCTTGAGAGACGATGAAAGCTTAATTAATATAATATAATTGAGTGATGATTCGCTATATATAAATGAATTATTAAATAATAAAGAAAAAAGTTTAAAAAATAATTCTTAAGTAGAAGCAAGCTTCTCTAGTAGAAACTATGCGTGTTCTTATTCTCTTAATTAATAATTTGGTGAATTGAAGAAGAACAAAGACGACCTCTTTATATTTGGTGAGAAACGTGAGAGCCATAATGCATGGTTGGTAGTGGGAAGGAAGAAGACGAAAGGGTATATATATAGCTCAATTGAGAGAAGTAGAAATTCACAATCTTTTATACATTAATATCACTAAATACACAAAACTGTACAGAGACGGAACTCATTCTCGATTCTGATTTACAATATAATCGAAGATACGTGTGCATAATTAGAACTAGAGGAACAATTTGTGGCCCTATATAGACACGATTTTACACATTAGCAGAATATGATTACTTTGTAATCTTAAGCGCCAAGTAAATTACTATATATTAGATCAAAATTTTGTTTGCATAAGTTAAATATCTGTTAAATTATGTTTCATTGTATTATTTTTCCAATTAATTATCAAAATTTTATGCATTACCTCTATTTATACACTTTGTTTACAACACGTGTGAATTAAATAATAAAAGTTTAGAAGCAGATATTCAAATCAGAGAGTTATGGCCTGGTTCAAGATTTACCAAAGTTGATCTAATTAAGGTGCATGGGTGCAGTATGTACGTAAGTTTGTATCATGAACCTAAGTTCATACTCCTTTTTTTTATTAAATTCAAATATTATATATTATATATATCTCAAATTTATAATTTGTCCAATATTCAAAATCTGATGCATATTTTGTTTGAAAAGAAACCAACTGGCCGTAGCCAATCAACAGCTTGCACATGTTTTTTTAATATGGCAACTAATTAAAAATGCATTAATGAAAATAAAAATACGTTATAAAATATTAATGAAATATTAAAATGAATTATACAAGGAAATGTTTTACTAAGTATAGCTGTACACATGAAAGCTATTTAATAGAAAGATCATCCCTTGTTACATATGGAAAGTAACAGGGTGTTTTCCAACGAGCTTTTCAACTTTAGCGTCCCTTGGGATACTATAAAATGGGATGGAAACCAAAGGGAAAAACATCGGCTTCTTTGGTTGTTTGTTTTTTTCTCAACTACTAGACAGTAAGTTTCTTTCTTTCCTTTGCTTTCTTCTTCTTTTTCTTTTTTTTTCCAAGTTTTTTAGTTATTTTAATTATGTAGATATCTACATATATATTGTTCTAATCTCAACGTTTTTGTTTTGACACTGTTTTTTATATTTCTGTTTGCAATATTTGATCAGGTGAAATACTAATACATATGAAGGAACTTGGTAAAAATTCAGACGGACGCTATTTCGTAATAGTCCTTATGGAGAAAGACAAGCCCACAAGTTCTGTAATTTTTTTCTGTGTTCCTGCAAACGAGATCAGGAGTTCAATCCCACCTCCTCAGGAGATTCTACAAAGCAAGGGCTGCAGTGTCCAAGGTAATTAAATATCTCCATTTTTTGTCATGGCTTATCTTAGCCTGTGGTTTTTCTTTCATTTGTACTATTTTTCTATTATACTGATAATTTATTTTGTCGAAGGCAAACAAACTTGGAAGGTGATCAGGTACTGTTCAATCCCAATTCCTCGGGGGCGACTCTCCAAAGCAATGGCTGCAGCGGTTAAGGTACATATCTCAATTTTTTTTTTATCATAGCCTACCATAGCATATGTTCTTTCTGTTTTTCTAATACGTTGATCATGTTTAATTATACGCAGATATATATCTTCTAGGGAGATGCAGATCACCACCAGCCATGCACTCCCCTTGACTTTATCCCGTCTTATAAATGATGGATGACTGAAATTTACAATCTTCGATACATTATCAAGGAAGAATTAAACAATCGTCGAGGATACAAATTGCATGTTGTATATTTCTCCGTTTCAGCTTTGTCAAATTGAGGATATTAACTGAGCAATGTACATATGAAAAAAGATTTAGAATATTGTTCTAGTTAGATTTTGAATAAGGAATCAGATCAAATATAAAGATCATTTTTTTCAATCTACGGTTCATTTTCACACAGGATATTGTTGAGATATACATCATTAATCAAGAAAAGTTATTAATTCCTCTCTCCCACCCTAGCTACACTCTTTCTCTCATCTCTCTCTCCCAATTTTCTCGATCTCCTTCCGCAGTCCCCAAAACAACCTTGGTTTTCTTCTCGTCTGCGACTTCCTTTCTCATTACTCAACATCAATTAGAAAAAATATGAGATAGCAAACTGCAACTGCAAGACAGAATTAGGGCCAAAGAGTAAAATACCTAGCCAGTTGAGGTGACGCAAACCAACCCGTCCGGTTCGATCGGGTTCAATCGGAACCGGTGCGATGACCCGGCCGGTTTAAGTGGTTCGACCGATAAACCGGTGAACCGCCGAAACCGGTTGAACCAGTCTAGTTACTGTTGACCCAAACCAATTAAAATAAAACTCTAACCAAGAAACCAAATTGATTATTTTTATATTTGCAGCTATTATAGATGAAAAGAAGGACAACAAGATTGTTAATATAGGTGAAGATGAGGAAAAACATTTAACTGGATTTTCAAGAAAATAAATGTTTTTAGAATTATTTAGTATTTTGGAAGGGTATTTTATTTCTATAATTTAATTATATTTGATTTAAAAGTTAAAAAACTATTTTTTAATTTAGTATACCCAAATCCTCTTGTGAGCATATCATTTTTTTAAATTTAATTTTTTATGTTATTAACTTTTTATCTGTGATTTAAAAACCATACCGGTGATCTGGACCATTCAATTCTTGTTCAAGTAGTTTCACCAGGTTAAACCGGTGGTTCAACTAGTATGAGTTTTACCTCATTCAAAAATTCATAATAAGATATTTATATACGAAAAATAAGTTAAAAATAGAAAAACTATAAAAAGTGTAAAAAACGGTAACTGGACCGGTTCAACCAGTCTGGTCCGTTTTGCTATTCAGCGGTTGGACCTTTAAAACTGGCCAATCAACAGGTTTTGTCCTTTTTCAGGTTTTAAAGCAAACTGAACCATTCAAACCCCGGTTCCTAATGAACCCAGTCAAACCGCTTAGGCCATCTCAGTTTTTCAAACACTGCTTCTTATACTTATTTTAAATTTTATCTCAATTTTATGCATATTATGCATAATCATTAAAATTAATATTGGCATTGAAAATTAAAGTCAGAATTTTCTTACGCATAACGGACCCAATTTATTTGGGTAATTTTGTCTTGGAGGCACTTGAAGAGTATTGCATGAACATAAGCTGAGCTTCCTATTTAATTTGTATGTCAAATTACAAAACAATGAGCCCATTTAATATATATGTTTGTCAAATTCAATATCATGAATTAGTATATTTAACGGATTACAATCCTCCTAGAGAATATTTAAAATTATTACATGTTAATAAAACCTACGAAAACCCCAACAAAAAATCATGTCTCAATTTTTTTACTCATTTATTTGCCAACAAATTATCAACTTTAATACAAATATTTATAATATGGTAACCAGTCAAAAATTATGTATAAAAATTACAAAAAACTTTGAATTTTAACGGGTATTTATACATAAAATTATACAAGGAAGCTTCTTATTGAGAAAAACTATACATGAAAGTTATTTAATGAAAAAAAAAATATCAATTGATTGCTTATGGAAATGTGTTCTTAAAAAACATTATTCCCCAAGTACATAAAGAAAATAATAGGATGTTTGCCAAAAAAAATAAAAAGTTCAAAACTTAAATGACGTTTAGGAGGCAAGTTTCCCCTTGGGATACATCTTTTTGTTGTTTTCATTTTGACAATTTCAAACTCAAAATTCATTTGTGCTTTGTCTGTTTGGATGTGATCAAGTGAACTACTGATCATGAGATCTCTTATAGAGAAAGATAAGCCCTAATATTTTTGCACTCCTGCGTAGCGAGGTCAGGTGTTCAATCCCAATCGCAAAAGTGATTGTACAGAGGAAGGGCTAAGGTGGTCCAAGTAAAAAAACTCAAATTTTTATATATCTTGTGATTTTTAACGTATTTATAAGAAAAAACAATTTCTTCTTGTTTATCACTTGTGTTGTTGTGCTTAAAATAATTATATTCTTGTTTATCTATATACTCGTATACATCCATTCCATAACGAGAACATGTGTAAAGAGAATTTGTCCCACATTGAATAAAAAAATCATGGGTTTAAAAGAGTAGATGCACATCTTCATTGTAAAAAGGTCTTTTGGGGTAAAACCCATTAGCAAAACCGAACAGGTTTGGACCTAAAGAGGACAGTATCGTTACAGTGTGAAGATGTGGGTTCATAGGGCCCATCGAGAATTTTGACAATAAACATATAGTATTTATTTTCTTAAGTAGAAGCAAGAATTTTAGTAGTCCACACAGAATATATAGAGAATGACTTCGAAAGAAGAATAGACTTAGCAGCTGAGCAGAGAAGAGATGACTGACAAATAAGCCAAATGAAGAATTAGTTAATTAAAAAAATGAAAGCTTTAGAGAAGTTTAAGGCACAAGCTTGATAGAGAGTAGCTAGAGACTAACGTTCACAATCTTTTGTACATTATATATTTCAAAAGAAAAAAGATTGTGCGCAAATGGAAATGTATAAGAATTACACGTATGAATGAATGTTAATTGGGAAAATTATACATAAAATTATACAAGGAAACTTATTATTGAAAAAAAAGCTGTCTTTAAAGCTACTTAATGAAAAACAAATTCCATCATTTAATAGCTTATGAAAATGTGTTCTTAAGAAACATTATTCCCTAGTACATATGGAACACAACAGGGTGTTTGCCAAAAAAGTTTAAAACTATAATGACTTTTAGGAGTCAAATTAAGGTGCATGCCCCTTGGGATACTAGTTATAAACGGGACGGAAAACTAAGAAAAAAACATGTATTTTTCTTTTTCTCTCAAACGTTTAGTAATTAGTTTCTTTTTTCCCTCTGCTCTTCTTCTCTTCCTCTTTTTATTGTTCTCATTTGACAATTTGATACACAAAACACTTCAGTGTTTCATCAGTTTGCTTGCATATTATCATCTGGCTAAGTACCCATGACGTCTCTTATGGTGAAAGACAAGCCCAAAATCTCTACTGTTATATTTTTTGTACTCTAGCACACCGAGTTCAGGTCTTCAATCCCAATCCCAGAAGCGATTGTGAGCCAACGTGGTCCAGCAAAAAAAATACTCAACGTTTACTATATCCTCTGATTTTTAAAGTATTTATAAGAAAAACAACTTTCTTCTTGTTTATCAATTGTGTCGTTGTGTGTATAAAATATCTATATTTTTTTCACATGGCCTCTGGTTTTTTTTCATCATTCGCAGCACTTTTTTGCTTTATTAATCATGTAGCATTATTTTTCCAATTATCAAAATTTTATGCATTACCTCTATTTATACACTTTGTTTACAACACGTATGAATTAAATAATAAAATTTTAGAAACAGATATTCAAATCAAAGAGTTGTGGCCCGGTTCAAGATTTACCAAAGTTGATCTAATTAAGGTGCATTGTGCAGTACGCACGTAAGTTTGTATCGTGAACCTAAGTTCTTACTCCTTTTTTTTTATTTAATTCAAATATTATATATTATATATATCCCAAATTTAGAATTTGTCCATTCATAATCTGATGCATATTTTTTTTGAAAAGATACCAACTGACCGTAGCCAATCAGCAGCTTGCACATGTTTTTTTATATGGTAACTAGTAAAAATGCATTAATGAAAATAAAAATACGTTATAAAATATTAATGAAATATTAAAATGAAATATACAAGGAAATGTTTTACTAAGTATAGCTGTACACATGAAAGCTATTTAATAGAAAGATCATCCCTTGTTACATATGGAAAGTAACAGGGTGTTTTCCAACGAGCTTTTCAACTTTAGCGCCCCTTGGATACTATAAAATGGGATGGAAACCAAAGGGAAAAACATCGGCTTCTTTGTTTGTTTGTTTTTTTCTCAAGTACTAGACAGTAAGTTTCTTTCTTTCCTTTGCTTTCTTCTTCTTTTTCTTTTTTTCCAAGTTTTTTAGTTATTTTAATTATGTAGGTATCTACGTATATATTGTTCTAATTATCTCAACGTTTTTGTTTTGACACTGTGTTTTTTTATATTTCTGTTTGCAATATTTAATCAGGTGAAATACTCAAACATATGAAGGAACTCGGTAAAAATTCAGAGGGACGTTATTTCATAATAGTCCTTATCGAGAAAGACAAGCCCACAAGTTCTGTAATTTTTTTCTGTGTTCCTGCATACGAGATCAGGTGTTCAATCCCACCTCCTGAGGAGATTCTACAAAGCAATGGCTGCAGTGTCGAAGGTAATTAAATATCTCCATTTTTTTGTCATGGCTTATCTTAGCCTGTGGTTTTTCTTTCATTTGTACTATTTTTCTAATATACTGATCATGTTTATACGCAGAATATCTCAATCGAACCAACCTCTGCACCTGAGAGAGAGCTCTTCCCGCACTCTATATCTATAGTAGAGTCGTGGATACAAGTTGCTATTGTCTATTTCTCCGTCACTTTTTTTGTCAGGTAGAGGCATCGATCTGAGTATCGTACATAGGAAAGAAGATTTTGAATGTGACACTAGCTAGATTTTGAACCCGGAAACAGATCATCTGTTCTTACATGTATATATAGGAAGTAACAGGGTGTTTTCCAAAGAGGTTTTGAACTTTAGTACTGAACGGTTTACAAGGTGTCCCTTGGGGCACTACAAAATTGGACGGAGAACAAAGGAAAAACATCAGCCCACAAGTTTCTATTATTGTTTTTTGAATCCCAATTCCTCGAGCGACTCTACAAAGCAATGGCTGCAGCGGTTAAGGTAAATATCTCAATTTTTATTTTATCATAGCCTACCATAGCCTATGTTCTTTCTTTTTTCTAATATGTTGATCATGTTTAATTATACGCAGATATATATCTTCTAGGGAGATGCAGATCACCACCAGCCATGCACTCCCCTTAACTTTATCTCGTCTTATAAACGATGGATGACTGAAATTTACAATCTTCGATCCGTCGAGGATACAAATTAATTACATGTATATTTCTCCGTTTCAGCTTTGTCAAATTAAGGAAATTAACTGAGAAATGTACATTTGAAAGAAAATTTAGAATATTGTCCTAGTTAGATTTTGATTGAGGAATCAGATCAAATATAAAGATCATTTTATTCAATCTACCAATGGTTCAACCTACGGTTCATTTTCACATTGGATATTGTACAGATATACATAATTGAGTCCAAAAATTATATTCAATTTTATGTTTATTTATTCTCTCCTTCCCCAATACAACTTTGACTTCCTTATCGTCTGCGGTTGCTTTCCTCATGACTCAACAATATCAATTAGAAAAAGTATGAGATAGCAAGCTGCAACTGCAAGACAGAACTAGGGCAAAGGAGTAACATGCCTGTTGAGGTGATGACGATTGTCCACGATACAATAATTAGCTAATTATGGTTTGTAATCTTAATTACCATGTAATTCATATAATCATTCTAATAACTCTTTAGGAATGGAAAATACTACAAAATTTTTTTGAAGAGAAAATAGAACAAATTTTTGTTATAACGTTGTACATATCTTTTTTTTACATTTAATTTTTAAGTTATTTTACTTATTTTAAAATTTATCTCTCAATATTATGCATATTACGCGTATTAATTACCATTGTTAATTAATATTGAAACCCATATAGGTATTGAAAATTAAAGTCTTTTCTTACCCAGAACGGACCCAATTTAATTTCCCTGCCGAAGACGTCTGACAGAAATCCTTCCTTTTCTTATATCCTGAGAAATTGAAATAGAAATGTTTATTCTTTTTCAGGTCTTTCTCAAGTAACGTTAGATCATGAATTTAGAGACACTGAGAAAGTTCTTACTTAATTATATATGATAGAAGGATGCTTCCATCTTGAAAAAAAAAAATGAGCTTGCAAGGAATATAACCGTGGCCTCTTTCTCAGAGGCTTCTCTTGATAATTTCCATTATCAGCAAACTGCATCCAAGACAAAGGCAAAAACCACAAGCAGAATTTGTTGATTGACCCACAAAGATCAATTACATGTACACAGGTTTCCAATGGATATACTGAATGACTTCTTTAATATACAAAATAGATGCCACTGCTCAAGTTTCTCCAATCCTATTCATCCACTTGAGTGCGATGCTCATTACACCTTGCCCACCTGCATATGTGCAAAAACTACCACTGGCATATGTGTATACGAGGACTTTTGCAAAAGATTAAAAGCATTAGTATCCACAACAAATTGCAGCAAATTCAAGTTTCAAAAGCCATGTGCAACACCAAAACGTCTAGCCTTTAGACTTCTTTCCTGCCTGTATAGCCTCTCGCTTACTTAAGAACTCATGTCCTACTGCATTTACAAATTGGATCTTTTTGGTTCATCAGCGACTTGTCGTGAGGGACCAATTTCAGATGTCTTTTTTTTTTTATTATTCAAAGATGGTATTCCCATTCCAATATGGAGACTTGAAACCAAGACCTCCGATTACAAACCCACCCACCCCAAATTAATCCATAAACTATCTGAGGGCTCTTTTCTAGTTTATATAATGCAAGAAAATATAACTTTACTGAAAACTTGAGCTCAATTTATAATCTGGAACAACATGTGGAAGGATACATTCCTAGTCTGGGTTTTCAGTGAAATTGGACTGTAGAGCATTCCCAACACTGTCGACAATAGCAGAAGTGGTCATGAATGCTTCCACACATAAGGCAGTAACTGCATCTCATTGAGTGACCTCATTCAGAGCATTAGAATTTCTTAGTCAAGTAAATAATTAGAATTTTAGTAGTAAGGGAAAGAATCGAACCTGCATTTTTTGTTCCAGATCTTCTTTGAAGCTGATAATATATAATTCGAAATAACCCTTTCTGCCTCCTTTTGTCTGAATAGGTTGGAAACGGCCTTTGACATAGTGAATATACCTAGAGTATTTAAATTCTTTAAATCCACAAAATCAATTACATCCTTCCTAAAAGATTAAAAAAAAAAAAACTGATGTGTTAGACAAGCGCTTTTAGGGGCAGCCAGGCTCATCTATGTTCCAAAGGCAACTCATATAAGATGTCTTCCTATAGTGGACAATCCCAGAACGAAGTCATCCAAGCATCCACTCCCATTCAAGACACTACAGTTTTGGAACCTTCTTTTTTATCTACTTCTTGGCTTTCACTCCTTGTGACTTACCCCTTCTATACTAGTCCTCACCACCAAAATAACCAATTGTCATTTTATAGCTTGACAAAGAGTTGTAACCAAATAGCCACATCGTCTTATTTCTTCTCTTTAATTGTTAAAATGCACCTAATATCACAAGTAAATAAGCTTCCCCAGAATAGTAACTTCATAGATTCTTATTTATACTAAACATCAGATAAGCTTGGCGTACTTACCACCTAAGCAATGGCAGTGGCGGCACGTATCTCCGATCTTCAGTGTTCTTGCCACTGACAGCTGATAGGACGCATTTTGTCGTTGTCTTGACACAGAAAATTTCCGTGACAAGCTTTATTATCAATCAGTCTACTCATAAATTACACATAACCACAGCCACCACATAAAAAAACCCACCCAGTCCATAAATACTAAACTCCTCTGAATATCATTGCTCTTAGGCTCTCTTCCTCAACTTCCCCTAATCAACAGGGAAAATAAATCTACTCACTTACAAGACTGACTCTCCTGTAAATCGCCTTCCCTCCCCACCAAATTCTCCTTCGCTTCTTCCGTTCCAGATGGCTCTATAACGGGTGCCACTGTCGCTTCATTTACCTTCTGTGAGCCCGTCAACCTTGCAAGCACCACAAACGACATCCCCCCGAGAACATTATTCAGACACCTCAAAACAATGACTGAGGCCTTAAATCCCAAAGGTGGCAATCCCTTAGCAAGTACAAATTCCAAGCCATTCAGCGTCTGATACCGTAAGTTACTGCTCACTCCCATGTGAATTGCCCAGGTCAAGGCATTCAAGAGGGTTGGCGGGGGTTTATTCGGGGTCGCGAGGTGATCAGGGTCCATCTTCTTCCTCATTTCGATCAAACCATTCGACAGAGCTGTGCCCACTAGACCTGCAGCGAACCCCACAGCCAAAAAAAGCGCACCTTTGTACACAAAAGTCCCCAGACGGTTGAAAAGCGAATAAGCACCAACTTCAAACATGTGGCTTTTGGGGCAGCTCGCGAAGATCGCCGGCAGCGCAGCAGACCCTGAAGCTGCCGCCGTCGGCGCGAGGAGATACATTAGAACAAAGTTTAAAATGGAACTCACCACAAGCGTCGAGAAGACGAAGTCAAGCTCATTGAGGCCGAAATTGGGGCGGGAAGCCATGTCACCAAGAATGCAAGCGGTAACTCCGACTAGCTGTTCCATGAGAACCTTGAAAGGGAACTGCGGATCGGCAGCAACCCTAGATCTCCATCCATTGACGAAAAGGCTAAGAATCCCGAAGTCCGACTGCTTAGACCGATCGCCGGAATCACCACTATCATGGCTCTTCCCATCATCACCGCTACCGCCGCCGCCGTCTCTTCGACCGGTTCCACTACCGCCGTCAATCCCTCCTCCAGAATATTCAGTTTTAGGGGGATATTACAGGGCTCCAGCCGGATTATAAGTCGCTTGAGGCCGGTGCAAAGAGAGACTAAGATTAAGGTTGGACGAATAACTAGTTGTAGAGATAGGGAGCGATGGAAAATGGGGAGTGTGTTCGACAAATTGATACTTTCCGGCGGCAATACCAGGGTTTCTGAAAGGGGAAGACCGGAGTTGATCCACTGCCGTCTGATCTCCGTCTGGAAAGTGGGAGAATATGCGCTCCAGAGGTATAATACCTGCTGAGGACGACAACGGGGAGTTGATGATTGCAAAGACAGAAGGATAGGAAAAGAGGACATGCCTGAGAAAAATCTTACCCATTGATTGAACTGAGAAGAAAATTAGGTACTTTAACCGTTTAAGAAAATTAAACACACAGAATATGTAGAGAATGACTTCGATTGAAGAGAGACTAAGCAGCTGAACAAATAAGAGACGACTGGCAAGGAAGCAGAATGAAGAATTAGCTAAAGAAAAATGAAAGCTCGAGCTTGAGAGACGATGAAATTGAAAGCTCAAGCTTGAGAGACGATGAAATTGAAAGCTCAAGCAGGAGAGACGATGAAATTGAAAGCTCAAGCAGGAGACGATGAAATTGAAAGCTCAAGCAGGAGAGAGAGTAGCTAGGGACCATATAGAGATTAAAATATTTACTATATTATAGTTTGTCCTAATCTTCAATTAATATAATATAATTTATAGATGTGTTTGGTTCAATGAATTTGGATTTCATATAAATGAATTATTAAATAATAAAGAGAAAAGTTTAAAAAATAATTCTTAAGTAGAAGCAAGCTTCTCTAGTAGAAACTATGCGTGTTCTTATTCTCTTAATTAATAATTTGGTGAATTGAAGAACAAAGACGACCTCTTTATATTTGGTGAGAAACGTGAGAGGCATAATGAATGGTTCGTAGTGGGAAGGAAGAAGACGAAAGGGTAAATAGCTCAATTGAGACAAGTGGAAATCCACAATCTTTTATACATTAATATCACTAAATACACGAAACTGTACGAAGAGAGAACTCACTCTTGATTCTTGAAGATACGTGTGCATAATTAGAACTAGAGGAACAATTTGT
Source organism: Aristolochia contorta (assembly GCA_022405105.1). NCBI lineage: Eukaryota > Viridiplantae > Streptophyta > Magnoliopsida > Piperales > Aristolochiaceae > Aristolochia > Aristolochia contorta. Next base: position 15,632,891 of record CM039669.1, on the reverse strand, counting down.
GGCCCTATATAGACACGATTTTACACATTAGCAGAATATGATTACTTTGTAATCTTAAGCGCCATGTAAATTACCGTCTCATGCTGATGATGCTTTATATATTAGATCAAAATTTTGTTTACATAAGTTAAATATCTGTTAAATTATGTTTCGTTGTATTATTCCAATTAATTATCAAAATTTTATGCATTACCTCTATTTATACACTTTGTTTACAACACGTGTGAATTAAATAATAAAAGTTTAGAAGCAGATATTCAAATCAGAGAGTTATGCCCTGGTTCAAGATTTACCAAAGTTAATCTAATTAAGGTGCATGGGTACTGCAGTATGTACGTAAGTTTGTAACATGAACCTAAGTTCATACACCTTTTTTTTATTTAATTCAAATAATATACATTATATATATCTCAAATTTATAATTTGTCCAATATTCAAAATCTGATGCATATATACAAGGAAATGTTTTACTAGGTATAGCTGTACACATGAAAGCTATTTAATAGAAAGATCATCCCTTGTTACATATGGAAAGTAACAGGGTGTTTTCCAACGAGCTTTTCAACTTTAGCGCCCCTTGGGATACTATAAAATGGGATGGAAACCAAAGGGAAAAACATCGGCTTATTTGGTTGTTTGTTTTTTTTCTCAAGTACTAGACAGTAAGTTTCTTTCTTTCCTTTGCTTTCTTCTTCTTTTCTTTTTTTCCAAGATTTTTAGTTATTTTAATTATGTAGGTATCTACATATATATTGTTCTAATCTCAACGTTTTTGTTTTGACGCTGTTTTTTTATTTTTCTGTTTGCAATATTTGATCCGGTGAGAAATACTGATACATATGAAGGAACTTGGTAAAAATTCAGAGGGACGTTATTTCATAATAGTACTTATGGAGAGACAAGCCCACAAGTTCTGTAATTTTTTTCTGTGTTCTTGCATACGAGATCAGGTGTTCAATCCCACCTCCTCAGGAGATTCTACAAAGCAAGGGCTGCAGTGTCGAAGGTAATTAAATATCTCTATTTTTTTGTCATAGCTTATCTTAGCCTGTGCTTTTTCTTTCATTTGTACTAATTTTCTAATATACTGATCATTTTTTTTGTCGAAGGCAAACAACCTAGGAAGGTGATCAGGTACTGGTCAATCCCAATTCCTCGGGCGACTCTCCAAAGCAATGGCTGCAGCGGTTAAGGTAAATATCTCAATTTTTTTTTTTTATCATAGCCTACCATAGCCTATGTTCTTTCAGTTTTTCAAATACGTTGATCATGTTTAATTATACGCATATATATATCTTCTAGGGAGATGCAGATCACCACCAGCCATGCACTCCCCTTGACTTTATCCCGTCTTATAAACGATGGATGACTGAAATTTACAATCTTCGATACATTATCAAGGAAGAATTAAACAACCGTCGAGGATACAAATTGCATGTTGTATATTTCTCCGTTTCAGCTTTGTCAAATTGAGGATATTAACTGAGTAATGTACATATGAAAAAAGATTTAGAATATTGTTCTAGTTAGATTTTGAATAAGGAATCACATCAAATTTAAAGATCATTTTTTTCAATCTACGGAGGGTTCAACCTGCGGTTCATTTTCACACAGAATATTGTACAGATATACATCTTGAGTCAAGAAAAGTTATTAATTCCTCTCTTCCTCTCTCCCACCCTAGCTACACTTTTCTTCTCGTACCTCTCTCCACAATTTTCTCGATCTCCTTCCCCCGTCCCCAATACAACCTTGATTTTCTTCTCGTCTGCGACTTCCTTTCTCATGACTCAACATCAATTAGAAAAAATATGAGTTAGCAAACTGCAACTGCAAGACAGAATTATGGCAAAAGAGTAAAATACCTAGTGTGTTGAGGTGATGCCGATTGCCCACGATACAACTGTACAAATAATTAGTTAATTATGGTTTGTAATCTTAATTACCATGCAATTCATATAATCATTCTAATGACCCAAATCCTCTTGTGAGCATATCATTTTTTTGACATTTAATTTTTTATGTTATTAACTTTTTATCTGTGATTTAAAAACCAAACCGATGATCCGGTGGAGCATTAGATTCTGGTTCAACTAGTTTAACCAGGTCATACCAGTGGTTCAACTAGTATGAGTTTTATCTCATTAAAAAATTCATAATAAGATTTTTATATACGAAAAATAAGTTAAAATAGAAAAACTATAAAAAGTGCTAAAAACGGTAACTGGACCGGTTCAACCAATCTGCCTATTTTGCAGTTCTGCGGTTGAACTGTTAAAACCCGCGGTCAATCAACCGGTTTTGACCTCTTTTGGGTTTTAAAGCACACCGAACCGTTCAAATCTCTGGTTCCTGATGAACCCAGTCAAACTAGACAGGCCGGTTCAGTTTTTAAAACACTGCTTCTTATACTTATTTTAAATTTTATCTCAATTTTATGCAAATTACACATATTGATTAAAATTAATATTGGCATTGAAAATTAAAGTGAATTTTCTTACGCACAAGGGCCCAATTTATTTGGGTAATTTTATCTTGGAGGCACTTGAAGGGTATTGTATGAACATAAGCTCATAATCCTATTTATTTTGTACGTCAAATTACAAAACATAGAGCCCACTTAATATATATGTTTGTCAAATTCAATATCATGAATTAGTATATTTTACGGATGCCCATCCTCCAAGAGAATATTTTAAAATTATTACATGTTAATAAAATCAACAGAAATGCCAAGAAAAAATCATGTCTCAATTGTTTTACTCATTTATTTGCCAACAAATTATCTTTGAAATAATACCAACTGACATTTTTAAACTTTCATACAAATTTTTATAATATGGTAACCAGTCAAAAATGATGTATAAAAATTACAAAAATTTGAATTTTAACGGGTATTTATACATAAAATTATACAAGGAAGCTTCTTATAGAGAAAAACTGTACATGAAAATTATTTAATGAAAATAAATAAATTTCAATTGATTGCTTATGGAAATCTGTTCTTAAAAAACATCATTCCCTAGTACATAAAGAAAATAACAAGGTGTTTGCCAAAAACAAAAAAGTTCAAAACTTAAATGACGTTTAGGAGGCAAGTTGCCTCTTGGGATACATCTTTTTGTTGTTATCATTTTGACAATTTCAAACACAAAATTCATTTGTGTTTTGTTTGTTTGGATGTGATCAATTGTGAACTACTGATCATGAGATCTCTTATAGAGAAAGAAAAGCCCAAAAGCTCCATTAAATTTTTGCATTCCTGCATACCGAGGTCAGGTGTTCAATCCCAATGCCAAAAGCAATTGTACAGAGGAAGGGCTAAGGTGGTCTAGGTAAAAAAAAAAACTCAAATTTTTCTATATCTTGTGATTTTTAACGTATTTATAAGAAAAAACAATTTCTTCTTGTTTATCACTTGTGTTGTTGTATTTAAAATAATTATATTATTGTTTATGTATATACTCGTATACATCATTTCCATAATGTGTACATAAGTGTTAAGAAAATTAGTCCTACTTTAAATAGAAGTGGGCGATATCATTAGTTTAAAAGAGTGGACACACATCTCCATTGTATTGGGGCTTTTGGGCTAAAACCCATTAGCTAAATCGAGCGGGTTTGGGCCCAAAGCGGACAGTATCATTACAATGTGAAGATGTTGATTCGTAGAGGCCATCAAGGATTTTGACAATAAGCATATAGTATTTATTTTCTTAACTAGAAGCCAGAATTTTAGTAGTTCACACATAATTTATAGAGAATGACTTCGATAGAAGAATAGACTTAGCAACTAAACAAAGAAGAGATTACTAACAAAAAAGCTGAATGAAGAATTGGTTAATTAAAGAAAATAAAAGCTTGAGAGAAGTTTAAAGCACAAGCTTGGCAAAGAGTAGCTAGGGACTGATGTCCACAATCTTTTGTACATTATATATTACAAAAGAAATAAGATTGTGCACAAATGGAAAAGTATAAGAATTACAGATATGAATGAATGTTAATCAGGAAAATTATACATAAAATTATACAAGGAAACTTATTATTGAAAAAAAACTGTCATTAAAGCTTCTTAATGAAAAAAAAAATTCCATCATTTAATAGCTTATGAAAATGTGTTCTTAAGAAACATTATTCCCTTGTACATATGGAACACAAAAGGGTGTTTGCCAAAAAATTTTAAAACTTTAATGACTTTTAGGAGTCAAATTAAGGTGCATGCCCCTTGGGATACTAGCTATAAAACGGGATGGAAAATAGAGAAAAAAACATGTTCTTTTCTTTTCTCTCAAACGTTTAAGTTTCTTTTTTCCCTCTGCTCTTCTTCTAGCTCTTCCACTTTTTATTGTTCTCATTTGACAATTTGATACACAAAACTCATCTGTGTTTCATCAGTTTGCTTGCATATTATCATCTGGCGAAGTACCCATGACATCTCTTATGGAGAAAAACAAGCCCAAAATCTCTACTGTTATATTTTATGTACTCTGGCACACCGAGTTCAGGTGTTCAATCCCAATCCCAGAAGCGATTGTGAGCCAACGTGGTCCAGCAAAAAAATACTCAACGTTTACTATATCCTCTGATTTTTAAAGTATTTATAAGAAAAAAAACTTTCTTTTGTTTCTCAATTGTGTCGTTGTGTGTATAAAATATCTATATTTTTTTCACAATGCCTCTGTTTTTTTTTTTTCATTTGTAGCACGTTTTTGATTTATTAATCATGTTGCATTATTTTTCCAACTACCAATATTTTATGCATTACCTCTATTTATACACTTTGTTTACAACACAAGTGAATTAAATAATAAAAGTTCAGAAGCAGATATTCAAATCAGAGAGTTGTGGCCTGGTTCAAGATTTGCCAAAGTTGATCTAAGGTGAGTGCAGTACGTAAGTTTGTATCATGAACCTTAAGTTCATACTCCTTTTTTATGTCAAAGATACCAACTGGCCGTAGCCAATCAGCAGCTTGCACATGTTTTTTTAATATGGTAACTAGTTTAAAAATGCATTAATGAAAATAAAAATACCTTATAAAATATTAATGAAATATTAAAATGAATTATACAAGGAAATGTTTTACTAGGTATAGCTGTACACATGAAAGCTATTTAATAGAAAGATCATCCCTTGTTACATATGGAAAGTAACAGGGTGTTTTCCAACGAGCTTTTCAACTTTAGCGCCCCTTGGGATACTATAAAATGGGATGGAAACCAAAGGGAAAAACATCGGCTTATTTGGTTGTTTGTTTTTTTTCTCAAGTACTAGACAGTAAGTTTCTTTCTTTCCTTTGCTTTCTTCTTTTTTTCTTTTTTTCCAAGATTTTTAGTTATTTTAATTATGTAGGTATCTACATATATATTGTTCTAATCTCAACGTTTTTGTTTTGACGCTGTTTTTTTATTTTTCTGTTTGCAATATTTGATCAGGTGAGAAATACTGATACATATGAAGGAACTTGGTAAAAATTCAGAGGGACGTTATTTCATCATAGTACTTATGGAGAGACAAGCCCACAAGTTCTGTAATTTTTTTCTGTGTTCCTGCATACGAAATCAGGTGTTCAATCCCACCTCCTCAGGAGATTCTACAGAGCAAGGGCTGCAGTGTCGAAGGTAATTAAATATCTCCATATTTTTGTCATAGCTTATCTTAGCCTGTGGTTTTTCTTTCTTTTGTACTATTTTTCTAATATACTGATCATTTTTTCTGTCGAAGGCAAACAACCTAGGAAGGTGATCAGGTACTGTTCAATCCCAATTCCTCGGGCGACTCTCCAAAGCAATGGCTGCAGCGGTTAAGGTAAATATCTCAATTTTTTTTTTTTATCATAGCCTTCCCTAGCCTATGTTCTTTCTGTTTTTCTAATACGTTGATCATGTTTAATTAATATACGCAGATATATATCTTCTAGGGAGATGCAGATCACCACCAGCCATGCACTCCCCTTGACTTTATCCCGTCTTATAAACGATGGATGACTGAAATTTACAATCTTCGATACATTATCAAGGAAGAATTAAACAACCGTCGAGGATACAAATTGCATGTTGTATATTTCTCCGTTTCAGCTTTGTCAAATTGAGGATATTAACTGAGTAATGTACACATGAAAAAAGATTTAGAATATTGTTCTAGTTAGATATACTTCATGAGTCAAGAAAAGTTATTAATTCCTCTCTTCCTCTCTCCCACCCTAGCTACACTATTTCTTCTCATCCCTCTCTCCACAATTTTCTCGATCTCCTTCCCCAGTCCCCAATACAACCTTGATTTTCTTCTCGTCTGCGACTTCCTTTCTCACGACTCAACATCAATTAGAAAAAATATGAGATAGCAAACTGCAACTGCAAGTCAGAATTATGGCAAAAGAGTAAAATACCTAGTCTGTTGAGGTGACGCCGATTGCCCACGATATAACTGTACAAATAATTAGTTAATTACGGTTTGTAATCTTAATTACCATGCAATTCATATAATCATTCTAATGACCCAAATCCTCTTGTGAGCATATCAATTTTTTGACATTGAATTTTATATGTTATTAACTTTTTATCTGTGATATAAAAACCATATTGGTGATCTGGTGGAGCATTTGATTTTTGTTCATGTAGTTTCACCAGGTTAAACCGGTGGTTCAACTAGTATGAGTTTTACCTCATTCAAAAATTCATAATAAGATATTTATATACGAAAAATAAGTTAAAAATAGAAAAACTATAAAAAGTGCAAAAAAGGTAACTGGACCGGTTCAACCAGTCTGGTCCGTTTTACTATTCAGCGGTTGGACCTTTAAAACCGGCCAGTCAACGGGTTTTGTCCTTTTTCAGGTTTTAAAACAAATTGAACCATTCAAACCCCGGTTCCTAATGAACCCAGTCAAACCGGTTAGGCCGGCTCAGTTTTTTAAACACTGCTTCTTATACTTACTTTAAATTTTATCTCAATTTTATGCATATTACACATAATCATTAAAATTAATATTGGCATTGAAAATTAAAGTCAGAATTTTCTTACGCATAACGGACCCAATTTATTTGGGTAATTTTGTCTTGGAGGCACTTGAAGAGTATTGCATGAACATAAGCTGAGCTTCCTATTTAATTTGTATGTCAAATTACAAAACATAGAGCCCATTTAATATATATATTTGTCAAATTCAATTTCATGAATTAGTATATTTAACGGATCACAATCCTCCGAGAGAATATTTTAAAATTATTACATGTTAATAAAATCTACGGAAACCCCAACAAAAAATCATGTCTCAATTGTTTTACTCATTTATTTGCCAATAAATTATCAACTTTCATACAAATTTTTATAATATGGTAACCAGTCAAAAATGAAGCATAAAAATTACAAAAAAGTTTGAATTTTAACGGGTATTTATACATAAAATTATACAAGGAAGCTTCTTATTGAGAAAAACTGTACATGAAAGTTATTTAATGAAAACAAAACAAATTTCAATTGATTGCTTATGGAAATGTGTTCTTAAAAAACATTATTCCCTAGTACATAAAGAAAATAACAGGATGTTTGCCAAAAAAAAAAAAAAAAAAGTTCAAAACTTAAATGACGTTTAGGTGTTTTCATTTTGACAATTTCAGATACAAAATTTATTTGTGCTTTGTGTTTGGATGTGATAAAGTGAACTACGGATCATGAGATCTCTTATAGAGAAAGATAAGCCCAAAAGCTCTATAATATTTTGCATTCCTGCTGTAGCGAGGTCGGGTGTTCAATCCCAATCGCAAAAGCGATTGTACAAAGGAAGGGCTAAGGTGATCCAAGTAAAAAAACTCAAATTTTTCTATATCTTGTGATTTTTAACATATTTATAAGAAAAAACAATTTCTTCTTGTTTATCGCTTGTGTTGTTGTGTTTAAAATAATTATATTCTTGTTAATGTATATACTCGTATACATCCATTCCATAACGAGAACATAAGTGTTAAGAGAATTAGTCCCACATTGAATAAAAGTGGGAAAAATCATTGGTTTAAAAGAGTGGACACACTTGTATAATCGTGCGGGTTTGAGACCAAAGCGGACAATATCATTACAATGTGAAGATAAGGGTTCGTAGGGCCCATCGAGAATTTTGACAATAAGCATATAGTATTTATTTTCTTAAGAAGAAGCAAGAAATTTAGTAGTCCACACAGAATATATAGAGAATGACTTAGAAAGAAGAATAGACTTAGACTGACGTTCACAATCTTTTGTACATTATATATCACAAAAAAAATAAGATTATGCGCAAATGGAAATGTATAAGAATAACAGGTTTGAATGAATGTTAATCGGGAAAATTATATACAAGGAAACTTATTATTGAAAAAAAAACTGTCATTAAAGCTTCTTAATGAAAAAAAGAATTCCATCATTTAATAGCTTATGAAAATGTGTTCTTAAGAAATATTATTCCCTAGTACATATGGAACACAACAGGGTGTTTGCCAAAAAATTTTAAAACTTTAATGACTTTAGGAGTCAAATTAAGGTGCATTCCCCTTGGGATACTAGCTATAAAACGGGATGGAAAACAAAGAAAAAAACATGTGTTTTTCTTTTTCTCTCAAACCTTTAGTAATTAGTTTCTTTTTTCCCTCTGCTCTTCTTCTCTTCCTCTTTTTATTGTTCTCATTTGACAATTTGATACACAAAACTCATCTGTGTTTCATCAGTTTGCTTGCATATTATCATCTGGCGAAGTACCCATGACATTTCTTATGGAAAAGACAAGCCCAAAATCTCTACTGTTATATTTTATGTACTCTGGCACACCGAGTTCAGGTGTTCAATCCCAATCCCAGAAGCGATTGTGAGCCAACATGGTCCAGCAAAAAAATACTCAACGTTTACTATATCCTCTGATTTTTAGAGTATTTATAAGAAAAACAACTTTCTTCTTGTTTATCAATTGTGTCGTTGTGTGTATAAAATATCTATATTTTTTTCACATGGCCTCTGGTTTTTTTTTCATCATTTGCAGCACTTTTTTGCTTTATTAATCATGTTGCATTATTTTTCCAATTATCAAAATTTTATGCATTACCTCTATTTATACACTTTGTTTACAACACGTATGAATTAAATAATAAAATTTTAGAAACAGATATTCAAATCAAAGAGTTGTGGCCCGGTTCAAGATTTACCAAAGTTGATCTAATTAAGGTGCATTGTGCAGTACGCACGTAAGTTTGTATCGTGAACCTAAGTTCTTACTCCTTTTTTTTTATTTAATTCAAATATTATATATTATATATATCCCAAATTTAGAATTTGTCCATTCATAATCTGATGCATATTTTTTTTGAAAAGATACCAACTGGCCGTAGCCAATCAGCAGCTTGCATATGTTTTTTTATATGGTAACTAGTAAAAATGCATTAATGAAAATAAAATACCTTATAAAATATTAATGAAATATTAAAATGAAATATACAAGGAAATGTTTTACTAAGTATAGCTGTACACATGAAAGCTATTTAATAGAAAGATCATCCCTTGTTACATATGGAAAGTAACAGGGTGTTTTCCAACGAGCTTTTCAACTTTAGCGCCCCTTGGGATACTATAAAATGGGATGGAAACCAAAGGAAAAACATCGGCTTATTTGTTTGTTTGTTTTTTTTCTCAAGTACTAGACAGTAAGTTTCTTTCTTTCCTTAGCTTTCTTCTTCTTTTTCTTTTTTTCCAAGATTTTTAGTTATTTTAATTATGTAGGTATCTACATATATATTGTTCTAATCTCAACGTTTTTGTTTTGACACTCTGTTTTTATATTTCTGTTTGCAATATTTGATCAGGTGAAATACTGATACATGTGAAGGAACTTGGTAAAAATTCAGAGGAACGTTATTTCATAATAGTCCTTATGGTGAAAGACAAGCCCACAAGTTCTGTAATTTTTTTCTGTGTTCCTGCATACGAGATCAGGTGTTCAATCCCACCTCCTGAGGAGATTCTACAAAGCAATGGCTGCAATGTCGAAGGTAATTAAATATCTCCTTATTTTTGTCATAGCTTATATTAGCCTGTGGTTTTTCTTTCATTTGTACTATTTTTCTAATATACTGATCATGTTTATACGCAGAATATCTCAATCGAACCAACCTCTGCACCTGAGAGAGAGCTCATTCCGGACTCTATATTTATAGTAGAGTCGAGGATACCAGTTGCTATTGTTTATTTCTCCGTCACTTTTTCTCTCAGGTAGAGGCATCGATCTGAGTATCGTACATAGGAAAGAAGATTTTGAATGTTGTCCGAGCTAGATTTTGAACCCGGAAACAGATCATCTGTTCTTAAATGTATATATGGAAAGTAACAGGGTGTTTTCCAAAGAGGTTTTGAATTTTAGTAGTGAACGGTTTACAAGGTAAGTGTCCCTTGGGGCACTACAAAATTGGACGGAGAACAAATGAAAAACATCAGCCCACAAGTTCTATTATTGTTTTTTGGCATTCCTGCAAGGTAATTGTCCATTGGAACTTTGGAAGGTGATCAGGAACTGTTCAATCCCAATTCCTCGCGCGACTCTACAAAGCAATGGCTGCAGCGGTTAAGGACCTTAAGGTAAATATCTCAATTTTGTTTTTTATCATAGCCTATCTTAGCGTATGTTCTCTCTGTTTTTCTAATACGTTGATCATGTTTAATTATACGCAGATATATATCTTCTAGGGAGATGCAGATCACCACCAGCCATGCACTCCCCTTGACTTTATCTCGTCTTATAAACGATGGATGACTGAAATTTACAATCTTCGATACATTATCAAGGAATAATTAAACTACCGTCGAGGATACAAATTGCATGTTGTATATTTCTCCGTTTCAGCTTTGTCAAATTGAAGAAATTAACTGCGCAATGTACATATTGAAAAGGATTTAGAATATTGTTCTAGTTAGATTTTGAATAAGGAATCGGATCAAATATAAAGATCATTTTTTTCAATCTACGGAGGGTTCAACCTGCGGTTCATTTTCACACAGGATATTGTACAGATATACATCATGAGTCGAGAAAAGTTATTAATTCCTCTCTTCCTCTCTCCCACAATTTTCTCGATCTCCTGCCCCAGTCCCCAATACAACCTTGATTTTCTTCTCGTCTGCGACTTCCTTTCTCATGACTCAACATCAATTAGAAAAAATATGAGAGAGCAAGCTGCAACTGCAAGACAGAATTATGGCAAAAGAGTAAAATACCTAGCCTGTTGAGGTGACGCCGATTGCCCACGATACGACTATACAGATAATTAGTTGATTATGGTTTGTAATCTTAATTACCATGCAATTCATATAATCATTCTAATGACCCAAATCCTCTTGTCATGAGCATATCTTTTTTTTTTTTTACATTTAATTTTTTATGTTATTAACTTTTTATCTGTGATTTAAAAACCGAGCAGGTGATCCGGTGGAGCATTCGATTCTGGTTCAACTAGTTTAACCGGGTTAAACGGGTGGTTCAACTGGTATGAGTTTTATCTCATTAATAAATTCATAATAAGATTTTTATATACAAAAAACAAGATAAAAATACAAAACTATAAAAAGTGCTAAAAACGGTAATAGGACCGGTTCAACCAGTCTGGTCCGTTTTGCGGTTCAGCAGCGGTTGAATTGTTAAAACCGGCCTATCAACGGGTTTTGACCCTTTTCAGGTTTTAAAGCAAACCGAACTGTTCAAAGCCCCGGTTCTTGATGAACCCAGTCAAACCAGTCAGGACGGTTCAGTTTTTAAAACACTGCTTCTCCTACTTATTTTAAATTTTATCTCAATTTTATGCATATTACGCATATTGATTAAAATTAATATTGGCATTGAATATTAAAGTCAGAATTTTTTAACGCATAACGGACCCAATTTATTTGAGTAAATTTGTCTTGGAGGCACTTGAAGAGTATTGTATGAACATAAGCTCATAATCGTATTTTATTTGTATGTCAAAATACAAAACATAGAGCCCATTCAATATATATGATTGACAAATTCAATATCATGAATTAGTATATTTAACGGATCACCATCCTCCAAGAGAATATTTTAAAATTATTACATGTTAATAAAATCAACAGAAACCCCAACAAAAAATCATGTCTCAATTGTTTTACTCGTTTATTTGCCAACAAATTATCTTTGAAATATACCAACTCACATTAATAAAACTTTCATACAAATTTTAATAATATGGTAACCAGTCAAAAATGATGCATAAAAATTACAAAAAAGTATGAGTTTTAATGGGTACGTATTTATACATAAAATTATACAAGGAAGCTTCTTATTGAGAAAAATTGTACATGAAAGTTATTTAATGAAAAAAAACAAATTTCAATTGATTGTTAATGGAAATGTTCTTCAAAACATTATTCCCTAGTACATAGAAAATAACAGGGTGTTTGTCATAAAAAAAAAGTTCAAAACTTAAATGTTGTTTAGGAGGCAAGTTTCCCCTTGGGATACATCTTTTTGTTGTTATCATTTTGACAATTTCAAACACAACATTCATTTGTGTTTTTCATGTTTGGATGTGATCAAGTGAACAACTGACCATGAGATCTCTTATAGAGAAAGATAAGCCTAAAAAATCTGTTATATTTTTGCATTCCTGCATAGCGAGGTCACTTGAGTAAGGGATAAGGTGGTCCAGGTAAAAAAAAACTGAAATATTTCTATATCTTGTGATTTTTAACGTATTTATAAGAAAAAACAATTTCTTCTTGTTTATCACTTGAGTTGTTGTGTTTAAAATAATTATATTCTTGTTTATGTATATACTCGTATACATCCATTCCATAATAAAACATAAGTGTTAAGAGAATTAGTCCAACATTGAATAAAAGTGGGAAAATCATGGGTTTAAAAGAGTGGACACATATCTTTATTGTAATGAGGTCTTTTGGGGTAAAACCCATTAGTAAAATTGAACAGGTTTTGGCCTAAAGCAAATGGTATCGTTACAATGTGAAGATGTGGGTCAAAAATTTTGACATGGTATTAGAGGCGTTTTCCGTGTGTGGGACAAAACCTTCCTATCTGTGCCTATTGGAATATGGCCTGGACATGAGGGGAAGTGTTATGAGGATTAATCCTACTTTAAATAGAAGTGGGCAGAATCATTGGTTTAAAAGAGTGGACACACATCTCCATTGTAATAAGGCATTTTGGGCTAAAATACATTAGCAAAATCGTGCGGGTTTGGGCCCAAAGCGTACAGTATCATTACAATGTCAAAATATGGGTTTAGCTTGGGGCTAACGTTCACAATGTTTTGTACATTATATATCACAAAAGAAATAAGATTGAGCGCAGATGGAAATGTATAAGAATTACATATATGAATGAATGTTAATCGGGAAGGAAAATTCTACATAAAATTATATGAGGAAACTTATTATTAAAAAATTGTCATTAAAGCTACCTAAACTAGAAAAAAACCGATTTTTAATGGGGGTTTTCAAAGAAAACTGCCGGTGGAAATTCTTTTCACTGGCGGTTTTAGAGAAAACCCCCAGTAGTAGTAAACAAAAAGGAAAACCCCCATAAATACTTTTTACTGGCGGTTTTTAAAATAACCGCCAGTGATATTTGCTTAAATTGGGGTTTAGATTTAGACTCCCAGTAAAAGTACCTTTTACCGGCGGTTTCATGTAAAACCGCCAGCAAAGTGCAAAGAAAATGTATTTATTGGCGGTTTGACTAGAAACCGCCAGAAAAAAAACTTATAACTCTTTTTTGCTGGCAGTTTATTTGTAATCCGCCAGCAAATGTTCTTTTTTAATCTTAGGTGTGGGCCGTGATTACAAAACCGCCGGTCAATTTTATAAATCCTATGCTTTGCTGGTGGTTTTCACTAAAACCGCCAGCAGCCGCTAGCAGAAGTGGTTTTTACTGGCGGTTTGTCTGAAAACCGCCAGTAATATTTATTTTTTTTACTTTATTTTCTGACGGGTTTTGTTTCAACCGCCCGCAAAAGTTTTTATTCATTGTTTTTGCTGGCGGTTGTCTTAAAACCGCCAGTAAAACCTATTATTAGTGGCGTTTTTTCCAAAAACAGCCACGACAATAGATTCATTCTCGGCGGTTTTTTATAACCCGCCAGTAAAAATTTATATTACTGGCAGTTTTGTTTAGACCCTCGTGGATTAAGGGTTTCGTACTTTACTAAATTTTCTCTGGCGGCCCTCCTCCCGCTCGTTTTTCACTCCCGTGCGTTTTCTTCGTCGTGAATCGTCGTCCCAAATCGTCGTTGTCGGGCTCGCCGTCGTCACTGTCGTGCTCGCCGTCGTCGCTGCCGTGCTCGCCGTCGTCGCTGCCGTGCTCGCCGTCGTCGCTGCCGTGCTCGCCGTCGTCGCTGCCGTGCTCGCCGTCGTCGCTGCCGTGCTCGCCGTCGTCGCTGCCGTGCTCATCGTCGTCGTTGCCATGCTCTCCGACCTCGCTGCCGTGCTCGCCATCGTCACTGTTGTGCTCGGTTTTGTCTCATCTCTTATTTTTTTTCTGTTTCTTTTTTTTCCCCGTTTAGAAGTTCTTTGATTTTTCGTTTCCCTATTTATGACATATCTAATCCATTTCCGAAATAATACTTCATCCCTGCATTAGCTAATTGGCCTCTTTGTATCATTTCATCTCATATGTGTTTCATTAATTGGTGAATAAATAATAATTCGGTTTTTGTCTCATCGCTGTTTTTCTGGTCCTTCAATCCTCTGAGCGTGTTCCTTATTCTCTGGGACATCAAATTTGTATTCTGATGATTATTTTCGAATCACAGAAGCTCGAAAAAGAAAAATTTTAGTGGGTTCATCATTATTCTCTGTAGTTGGTTCTCTGGTTTGGATTGGTTTATGAGCTACGTACTATGCTTTTCTTCTCTTTAATGCTTTCTGATAATTCAATTGGCTCACTAAAAGCTCTTGCTGTGGGAGTTTTATCTCTGTTTGTTTCTCTTTTTATACACTTCTTAATCCTGCAAAGGGAAAAAATGAGAAACAATATAATCTTATAGTAGCTTCGAGTTCTTTGTGTTAAAGATTGAGTCCAGATTCTATCAGAGAATAACTAACTCTTAAGAAGCCTATTACTCAACCTTTTAACCTATTGGTTTTTCTTAGTATTTTTCAGTGTGGAATTTTTTCCCACTCACCGTTATGCATCTGAAAGAAGAGGTGTGACCTCTTTCCCAAAAGATGTAAGATATTTTACCTTTGTTGGTCAAATGGGAAAGCAACTAGCCTTTGCAGTAGCGTGAAGAAATGATCCTTCTCTTTCTATAAAAATTAAATAGATCTAATGATATTTTCACAAGATGGTGTCAGCTAAGATTCTCTTATCTTGTTTGTTTCAGTAATTGTACATTTCTCTTTATCGTATATAATTGTTCTATTGGTGCTGCAGTCAGAGCATTGGTGAGAGTATTGGTCTGGGACCAAAGGCTAGTAATGGATTTATAGCAGCTGATATTGAACGATCTTCTCTTATCCTTTCTGGTAAGGCATTTTCTGATGTCAGTGGTATAAAAGATAGCCTTGCTGCTTTAGCTGCACCAGTTATATCTGCAAGGGGTGGCCTTCCTTTATCTGCTAGGTAGGGAAGGTTCTTATCTAATTTTCATAATGACACTGCTGTTTTGCTTTCATCTCATATATTAACCAGACAAATCTTTTTCATGCTCATTGTAGATTGCTTTTCTCTGGAGGCTCTTTGATAGTGGTGTTTGCCCAAGAGAGTACCATCCAGAGCCGTTCGGATTTGCGTGAATTTGATACTGATATAGTTCTATCCTCACAAGGTGTTGCACCTCTCTTGCAAAGCAAAGATTCCAGTGTCCAATGGTACAATCTTTTTTATCGTTTTCGGTTGGTTTTTTCTTATCAACTAACCAGGGTTTTTAAACTATTCGCATTTGAAGCTTTTCTCCAAAAACACTGTTTCACTTAATGCTGCAGAATTGAGAGAAACTTCCTACAGTGCAAGCTTCTCAGCTAGTGCTCTGTAGATGAAAACAAAAATCAGTCTTGTATGTGTAACCTTTCTCGCACCTTGGCTTTGTGGTCTTAAGCCTTCAAAGACAAATGATTCTTAAAAATTGGGTCCGGTTCTTTCTTTTGAAAAGTGTTTTCTGATTCATTTAATCTCACGGAGTAAAGAGTTTTTTCTTTGTTGAGTTGCCATTTTTTGTATTTATTTTCTTCAAAAATATGTGTGTGCGTTCAAGCTCGATCTATGAGATTGGTGGTACTAGAGAGAGCTCCTTGTTATTTATAATTAGCTTTTGCATGGTAAAAGACAACTCCCATTACATATTTGTAACTATCTCTACTAGCAAAAGTTAGCATTCCTTTCTTCTTCTTCTTTTCTTTTTTTTTAGCTCATTTGATCTCATGTTCTGCAGATTCCTCAAAAGTAACACTCACTTTACCTCTCTTAATTTACTGTTTTTATTGCCTGATATTTGAAACATTTCGGCAAGAGGTCAAGTACTACTTACACTTTTATAGGACTTTTGTACTGTTTATTGGATTACGCTTCAGCTGTATCAAGAAGTTTTTAGTTTGTTCTACTTTCTGTAAATTACACAAAATCTTTTAGAAAATTTCTTTTTTTTTTCACGCATTGCTTACTTTATTTTTCTTTGAGATGTTGATACTATTTTTTCTTGGAGAAGCATGTTGAATGAATTACATTTTATTTGTGCTCCCTTCTATACTTGAGAACAATGACAAAAATAGTTTCCTTCCTCCTCTATCTTGTCAACAGGCTGCCCAAAAGTAGTACGAAAGTAACAATAAAGGAGGGTTCTGAATTTTTATATATTGGATTGGAGCCAGTGTTGTAATTGGGATCAATCAATTCATTATCAGGTATTTTAGAACTGCTGGTATATATATATATATAAATTAAGTGCTGATTCTGATAAATGGAGACTGGAATTTTGTTGCTTAACAGTGGATATCGAGTACATGAAATGTTAGAAACATGATTTATTGCTAATTGGTGTCCATTACTTTAACTTTATGTACTTGCTTACGGTCCATGCAACTGCCCTTATCTTATATTGTTGGTGGTTAATACGATCCAAGTGTAGGTTGAATAGCGTTGAGATTTTATAAAAGGCTATTCACTTGTTCAAGTGCATCTGGTATGACATTGGGGGGAAGTGGACGTGTCACTGACGATTATAACTTCACTTTAGTGAATACCACTAAACGAAGTTTTGAGGATGAAACATTCATCTTTCCATCTCAAGTTCAACAAGTTTTTTACTCTGTAGACCCAGTCACGCCTGACTGGAGTGTAGTTTGTCGGTGGAAACCGAGAGACACTTACGAAATCCCATTGGATCATTCAAGTCAGGATGGGTCAGAAGCTGAAGCATTGCTATGTGCCCAGGATGCAGATGTGGGAGCAGTAGGGGCTCTGGATCACGACGATGATGTTGTGTGGGAGCGCCGAAAACTCAGGGCAGGATTGATAATTGATTTAGAAGAGTTGAATGCAAGATAACGTCAGGTCCATAAATTTTTAGATAGACAATTTGCTTAAAGTAGTAAATGTAATGCAATTAACCATAATTTAATTGTTTGTTTCAGCAGGATGATGCTTCAATCTATTTTGCAGAGGTGGTATCGTTTTCATGTCGGCGATACGAATGGTGATGACACAACCGACCAAGATGTGAAGGAAGCACTGCAGCCGCACATGCAGAAGCTCATCAGAGACAACAGACCAATGCGGAGTTGGTCATATGTCCTATATCAACAATGGATCCAGAGGAATGGAATTTACTATTGGAGTATTGGAAAAGAGAAGATGTTTGTAGGATGTCGGCGGCAAATACAGTAAATTGTACCGAGTAGAAATCTCTCCACACACTTGGGTCAAAGTCTCTAAGACAACACTACAATGAACAAGTAAGTTCTTCATTCCTTATTTTAATTTTCTTTGTACGTATGCAGAATTCTCTCCACATATTTGTGCACTCTTAAAAATTTGGTTTAATGTTTTCACAATCGTACAGATGGAGGTTCAGCAGGAGGGATTTAGCATGCTCACCGCCTATGTACAGGCCCATACGAAAGCTGATGGAACATTTCTCAATGGAGGGACATGAGAGAGAGTTGTAAGTTTATAACTTTGCACAAGTCCTACGTGTCTCTCGTCTTCACGTGTCAGTTTGAACACTTAGTATTTTCCTCCTTGTTATGCAGGAAGCGGTACAAAGGATAGCAAAGGCTCGCGACCTCACAACATCTCAGGATCCGGCTGACTTGGCTTTGATGCTAGATGAAGTTTTTGAAGGTCACCACGGAGGCTAAGAAAGAGGGCTTGGCTTCGGGTACAACAGGAAAAAAGGCTTTCTGAGAGGCAATTCGAGCAAAAGTGCCCAACTTAAAGAGATGGAAGAAAGGCTCTATGCTTCAGAAGCAGGACAGAATGCGTTGATGGAGGAGATCAGGCCTCTCAACGAGCAGGAAGCAGAGCGACAGAGGGAGAAAGCCAAAGAGGAAGCTGATCGACAGAGGGAGAGAACCAAGGAGGAAGCGGAGCGGCAACAAATGAGACAGTCTATTGCGATGTTGCAACAATTTGTGATGGGAAAGTCGGGAATGTTTCCTACATCGAGCATCAATAGCTCAGGTATGCTACTAAAACTGTTTTATCTTAAATCGAAAATAAGCTGTATTTACTATTGATTTGGTATGACACTGACGAGGATACCCCAAAACCTGAAGTTTGATGTAGATAAATCCTGAAGCAACGAAAATACCTGGTTTGTGTTTTTATGAAAACACATCAGTTATGCTTGATAAAAGATATTGTTAATTACTTAAGCTTACATTATATGAATTTGTGTAGCGTGACTTGGCTGGGGATATGCCTCCTCTTTGCATACTGTTTGAAATTAGTAGGTGGTTTACAATGATGTTTTTTTTTTTTTGAAGAACTATGGGTGTGGTGTCATGGAGTTATTTTTAGGGTCCTCTGTAAGTTGTATTGCTGCCTTTCCAGGTAATTGTCAACAGAAGTTACTATGGATCCCCTATAGATGTTTGGTCTTGTGGAGTTATTCTCTTTGAACAACATCATATGACTTTGTCAATTTTTTGTCTTGTAGATGATTGAATGGATGCACAAGCCGTTTTCGTTCTGTCTGGGGAAACCGTTGTCTGCCTTTGATTCTTTGAATTGCACACCACTAGGTTATGTATGTTTTATCCATTTTCATAATTTAAAAGGATTTGGCAATATTTTCATGTTTTTCTATTTGCTTCTACAATGAAATAGTAAGTCATTGGCATAAGAATGAAATATAGTTCATGGCACTTATTTGACAGTTGTAAGCTATTTTATCCTATAGTAAAAGTATTGCTGGAATGTGTTGGAATTACCATAATTTAATTTGTTATTAATGTTAGCATACTGAATATTTCAGCTCTTGGCTTAGTAATAACTAATACAATGAAATCCTCTCTTGCTGGAATGTGTTGTTTCATGTGTTATCATTCTGTTTCATGTTTGTTTATTCATAATTACCATCAACTGTTGTATGAAGGGCTGGTGTTATGATTCATTATTATCATCAATTTATTGGAGCTGATTCTTTGCCAGGTTGGAGTAAAAATAGCAACATGAGTAGATTATCCATAGGGTGGACAACAATGAGTGAACTGGATCCAAAGAGGTTTTTTTTATCCTTTTTTTCCACTTTTGTAAAATCGGAATTTTGGCCCACATTGTACTTTTTAAATTATATTTTAGATATAGTGCAATTGTTGAGATCTATTGTAATTATTGATTTTAGATTCTGTTTTAATTGGATGTATTATTATTAATTTATATGTAGTTATGAGAAGACACGAAAATTGAAGAAAAAAATTTTTAAAAAAAAAAATCAAATAGTCGGCGGTTCAAAAACCGCCAATAAAACAATAATAAATAATGGCCGGCGGTTTTAAAAACGGCCAATAAAAAATGATGAAAATATAACGGCGGTTTTTAAAACCGGCTCTAAAAAATTCGACTTTTTTAATGGGGTTTTCAAAACCATCGTTAAAGTTAGAGGATTATTTAATGGGGGTTTCATTAACCGCCGTTAAACACTGGTGAATTTTTAATGGTGGTTTGAAAGACCACCAACAATACTAAAAGGACTTTTAAATGGCGGTTATCTAAATCGCCGTTAAATATATTTAACGGCGGTTTGATTAAAACCGCCAGGGAAAGTCTACGTTTTGCATGCGGTTTTAGTTTCCGCCGTTAGATGAAAAAGATTTATCGGGAGTTAAAACCACCAGGAAATGCGTCGGCAAAACTTTTACTGATGCAATTAGTGTCGGCTGTTTGCCAAAACCGCCAGTAAAAGTATTCCTGGCAGTTTTATCCCCTTTAGTAGGGGTTTTTCGACACCCATTAAAAAATGGATTTCTACTAGTGTTAATGAAAAAAAATCCATCATTTAAAAGCTTATGAAAATGTGTTCTTAAGAAACAATATTCCCTAGTACATATGGAACACAACAGGGTGTTTGCCAAAAAAATTTAAAAATGTAATGACTTTTAGGAGTCAAATTAAGGTGCATACCCCTTGGGATACTAGCTATAAAACCGGATGGAAAACAAAGAAAAAAACATGTGTTTTTCTTTTTCTCTCAAAATTTTAGTAATTAGTTTCTTTCTTCCCTCTACTCTTCTTCTCTTCCTCTTTTTATTGTTCTCATTTGACAATTTGATATACAAAACTGATTTGTGTTTGAAAAATGAAATCAGTACTTCTTGATTTTACTTCAAGGTTTTACATCCTAATGTGGTTGCATAGTTGGCGGTCTAGGTAGGAGAAAATCTAGGGTTTAAGGTTTACCAATAAAATAGGTTGATAATATTTATTAAAAAACTAAAATCTCGCAGATTTTATCTCCAAATTTATCTCTATCTAAGCTGCAACTTGGACGCCACGTCAAGATGTAAAGTCTTGGAAGTAAAAACCCGCAGTACTTATATCACCGCTCTTTGTGTTTCATCAATTTGCATGCATATTATCATCTAGCGAAGTACCCAAGACCTCTCTTATGGAGAAAGACAAGCCCAAAATCTCTGTTATATTTTTTGTACTCTGGCACACCGAGTTCAGGTAATTCAATCCCAATCCTAGAAGCGATTGTGAGCCAGCGTGGTCCAGCAAAAAAATACTCAGCGTTTACTATAGCCTCTGATTTTTAAAGTATTTATGAGAAAAACAACTTTCTTCTTGTTTATCAGTTGTGTCGTTGTGTTTATAAAATATCTATATTTTTTTCACATGGCCTCTGGTTTTTTTTTTCATTTGTAGAACTTTTTTGATTTATTAATCATGTTGCATTATTTTCCAATTAATTATAAAAATTTTATGCATTACGTCTATTTATACACTTTGTTTACAACACGTGTGAATTAAATAATAAAAGTTTAGAAGCAGATATTCAAATCAAAGAGTTGTGGCCTGGTTCAAGATTTACCAAAGTTGATCTAATTAAGGTGCATGGTGCAGTACGCACGTAAGTTTGTATAGTGAACCATAGTTCATACTTCTTTTTATTTATTTAATTCAAATATTATATATTATAAATATCACAAATTTATAATTTGTCCATTCATAATCTGATGCATATTTTGTTTGAAAAGATACCAACTGGCCGTAGCCAATCAGCAGCTTGCACATGTTTTTTTAATATGGTAACTAGTTGGAAAATATTAATGAAAATTTAAAATGAATTATACAAGGAAATGTTTTACTAAGTATAGCTGTACACATGAAAGCTATTTAAAAGAAAGATCATCCCTTGTTACATATGGAAAGTAACAGGGTGTTTTCCAACGAGCTTTTCAACTTTAGCGCCCCTTGGGATACTATAAAATGGGATGGAAACCAAAGGGAAAAACATCGGCTTCTTTGTTTGTTTGTTTTTTTCTCAAGTACTAGACAGTAAGTTTCTTTCTTTCCTTTGCTTTCTTCTTCTTTTTCTTTTTTTTCCAAGTTGTTTAGTTATTTTAATTATGTAGGTATCTACATATATATTGTTCTAATCTCAACGTTTTTGTTTTGACGCTGTGTTTTTTATTTTTCTGTTTGCAATATTTGATCAGGTGAAATACTGATATATATGAAGGAACATGGTAAAAATTCAGAGGGACGTTATTTCATAGTAGATCTTATGGAGAAAGACAAGCCCACATGTTCTGTAATTTTTTTTGTGTTCCTGCATACGAAATCAGGTGTTCAATCCCACCTCCTCAGGAGATTCTACAAAGCAATGGCTGCAGTGTCGAAGGTAATTAAATATCTCCATTTTTTTTTGTTATAGCTTATCTTAGCCTGTGGTTTTTCTTTCATTTGTACTATTTTTGTAATATACTGATCATGTTTATACACAGAATATCTCAATCGAACCAACCTCTGCACCTGAGTGAGATCTCATCCCGCACTCTATATCTATAGTAGAGTCGTGGATACAAGCTGCTATTGTTTATTTCTCCGTCACTTTTTTTGTCAGGTAGAGGCATCGATCTGAATATTCATGTACACAGGAAAGAAGATTTTGACTGTTGTCCTAGCTAGATTTTGAACCCGGAAACAGATCCTAAAAGGTTTTGAATTTTAGTACAGAACGGTTTACAAGGTAAGTGTCCCTTGGAAGGTGATCAGGTACTGTTCAATCCCAATTCCTCGGGCGACTCTACAAAGCAATGGCTGCAGCGGTTAAGGTAAATATCTCAATTTTTTTTTATCATAGCCTACCATAGCCTGTGTTCTTTCTGTTTTTCTAATACGTTGATCATGTTTAATTATACGCAGATATATATCTTCCAGGAGATGCAGATCACCACCAGCCATGCACTCCCCTTAACTTTATCTGGTCTTATAAACGATGGATGACTGAAATTTACAATCTTCGTTCCGTCGAGGATACAAATTAAATGTATATTTCTCCGTTTCAGCTTTGTCAAATTGAGGAAATTAACTGAGAAATGTACATATGAAAGAAAATTTAGAATATTGTCCTAGTTAGATTTTGATTAAGGAATCAGATCAAATGTAAAGATCATTTTATTCAATCTACCTAAGGTTCAACCTACAGTTCATTTTCACATAGGATATTGTACAGACATACATCATTGAGTCGAGAAAGGATATTTTATGTTTATTTTTTCTCTGTTTTCACATTGGATATTTAATATTTTACACTCTTCTTCTCCTCCCTCTCTCCACAATCTTCTCTCCTCCCCCAGGCCCCAATACAACTTTGATTTCCTTCTCGTCTGCGGTTGCTTTCCTCATGACGCCGATTGCCCATGATTACCACTGTACAGATAATTAGCTGATTATGGTTTGTAATCTCAATTACCATGCAATTCATATAATCGTTCTAATGACCCTTTAGTAATGGAAAATGGAACAAAATTTTGTTTACATGAAGTTGAACATATCTGTTTTTTTCATTTAATTTTTCATATATATTATTATTCTTATTTTAAAACTTATCTCAATTTTTTGCATATTATGCATTTTAATTACCATTGTTAATTAATATTTAAACCAATATTGGCATTGAAAATTATAGTTTTTCTTACCCAGAACGGACACAATTTATTTGGGTAATTTCGTCTTGGGGGCACTTGAAGAGTATTGTATGAACCAAAGTTCATATCCTATTTTTGTATGTCAAATTACTAATTAAACATAGAAGCCATTTGATATGTTTGTCAAATTCGATATCATGAATTAGTATATTTACTGGATCACCATCCTCCTAGAGAATATTTTTAAAATTGTTATTTGTTAATAAAATCAACGGAAACCCAACAAAAAATCCTGTCTCAAGTGTTTTACTAGTTTATTTGCCCACAAATTATCTTTGGAATGATACTAACTGGCATTAATAAAACTTCCATACAAATTTTAGGTGCATGGTAACCGGTCAAAAAATGATGTCTAAAAATTACAGATATGTTTGAATTTTAATGGGTATTTATACATAAAATTATACAAGGAAGCTTTTTATTGAGAAAAATTGTACATGAAAGCTTTTTAATGAAAAAAAAATCAACTTTCAATAGCTTATGGAAATGTGTTCTTAAAAAACAGTATTCTCTAGTACATATGGAAAATAACAAGGTTTAGGAGGCAAGATGCCCCTTGGGATACTATAAAGAGGGGTGATATGGGTACTATGACTTTTTACTATGAGATTTTACAGTGTGACGTGGCGTCCTCATTGGCAATCCAAGTAAGAGATAAAATAGAAACTATCTTCCTATTCTTTCGGGAAGCCTAAACCCTAGACCTTATTTGGAAGAGTAATGTTAGGCGTATGTTACTGTAGTTGCATAGTTGCATACCATCCAACGTGGATGTCTTATGTGGCATCCACGTCAGATGCTTATTTGGCAATGAGAAAACCAGAAGATTCGGGTTCCGGTTTTCTCTTGATAAGGAGGGAGGCCGAAGCAGGAAGGAGGCCGGAGCAGGAGGGAGGCCGGAGCGAGAGGGAGAGGGAGGTTGGAGCGGGACCACTCCCTTGTATTGACACGTCAGCCTCACTCTCCCTCCCGCTCCGCGGCCTCCCTCCCACTCCACGGCCTCCCTCCCTCTCCCTCCCACTCCGTGGCCTCCCTCCCTCCCTCCCGCTCAAGAGAAAACCGAAACCCGAATGTTTTGGTTTTCTCATTGCCAAAGAAGCATTTGACGTGGATGCCACATAAGACATCCACGTCAGACAGTACGCAACTATACAGCTACACTAGCATACGCCTTGCCAACTAGGCTACCAGGAGGACAACCACATCAGGATGTAAACCTCGTTGTAAAATGTCAAAGTACTAATATCATTTTTCTACTATAAAATGGGATATTAAACAAAGAAAACACATGAGCTTGTTTTTTCTTTTTCTTAGACGTTCAATAAGTTTCTTTTTTCCCTCTGCTCGTCTTCGCTTCGTCTTTTGTTGTTGTCATTTTGACAATTTCATACACAAAATTCATTTGTGTTTGTAAACAAAAAAATCTCAACTTTTTTCTATATCTTGTGATTTTAACGTATTTATAAGAAAAACAACTTTCTTCTTGTTTATCACTTGCGTTGTTATGTGTATAAAATAACTATACTCTTGATTTCATGGCCTTTGGTGGTTTTTTTTCATTTGTGATATTTTCTTATATATTAATCATGTTTATAACAAATACGTACGCAGATATGTCTTATGTGGAGGAGTATCATCAACTGGTCCGTCGACGAGGACAGCCTAGAACGAAGAGGTCGAGGAAATAGTATATAGCTCGATCTCCTCCAGATCAATCGTACAGCCCATCATCTCTTAGTAAAAACTGATATTAAGTTCTGATCTCTTAGTAAAAACGCATTCCTGAATGTCTGAAATTTGTATTCTTTTTGTTTCCCCGTTTCAGTTTTAATGTAACCGAGTGTTGATGTATGAAAGAAGATTTTGTCAGATTAATGTAAAAGGTGTGTGTTAATTTTATGCATTTTTTTGATTTTATGTTCATAATTTGTTAAGATCGATGGAAATTAGTGAAAAATTAATAAAAGTTCCTGTTTATGTATATACTCGTATACATCCAATCCGTAATGAGAACATAAGCAGATAATATTTATTTTCTTAAGTAGAAGCAAGCTTTTTAGTAGAGACCAGTAACCGTGTTCTTGTTCTATTATTTTGGTGAAAAGAACAAAGACAACCTATTTATAATTAATTCTTAAAATGACTAGTTTTTCTTTCATTTCTACTTTTTTATCTAAGATATTGATCATGTTTCACTAGTAAGATATTGATCATGTGAATTTATAAAGAAGGTATTGAATATACTGTGATCACTACGCACCCAGATTAATTTTTTTATAAATTCGGAGTCAGATCAAATATAAAGATCGTATCAATATTCAATCTAAAAAAGGTCCAAGCTGCAATTCATTTTCTCACGGGACGTACAGACATAAATAAATGATTCCAATTCCATCGCATGCGAGGAATTAAGGAGATGACTTATTACAAGATTCAAACGAGGGTCCCCCCATTTTTTATCGGTTTCTACGTGCTTTCTTTCCCCCGCACATAAGAGTCAGAACGAAACGAGAGAAATTAATTAAGGGGATAAGATTGATGAGTAGGTAAGGAAATAATGGAGGTTATATGCATGATACATGAGAGTCAAAAAGGGCGTGATGCCGCTTTATGCTTTCTGGGTAGGGGGGTTTATTTGATCTTCTTTCCTTCCTACTTTCCTTCTTTTTGTCATCTTCTTCCTAAAGAGGCGGCTCGTCTCCTGCCCCCTCTCCGGCACCCCAAGAGATAAATCAAACAAAAAATATCATAATTAATTTTTTAGTATTTAATGTAATTATTTATATAATTTTTCTGTAATTTTATTTTATTTTTTACTTGAATAATTAGTGTACCTGTGCTTATGAGCTGCTTCGATTTTTAGTTACCAAACAAGTAAAAAAAGAAAATTCTTACTCATAGCATCAATGGACACTTGAGTTGGGAGTGATCCTAAGCATGCATGTAGTGATTCTTAAACAGTTAAACGACATTAAGATAGTAATCAATGAGACAGCATAGATGGTTAATTACGTCAAGAATCAGTATTACAGCCTTAATATGTAGCATAGTCTCATGACCCACATAAATTAGGTGGCCTCTTATTCAATTTGTATCCTCTTTTAAGCATTTAGTCATAATTCTATTAGATCAACCATAAACCAGCTAGAGTTCAGGATTTAATGAAAGTACCGCTTCTAACAAGGTTTTAAGCTAGCTACAATCCAAGTTATGAAAGAGTTCAGAGTCCTACATGAGCAATTACAAGTTTATTATCTGGGGCAATACCAGATGTATTCTCTCTCTCTCTTACACGTTACTGCATATAGAGATAAATATTGTTTAAAAAAGGAAGAGCAAAAAAAGAAAAGAAAGATGAAGAGAAAACTGGGTCGGTTGGAAAGGTATCATGCATGCATCATCGTCATAAAAGAGAAGCGGTATATAGTAAAAGGAGTAATTAATATGGATCTCCCAGAAGCACACAGACTAGCTAGCCACTTTATTGTCATCCAATCCCCTCTTCAATTCAAATATCAAGAACCCATAAAGAGAAACATGAATTGATTCCTTCTCATTCTGCTTCATGTATATCTTCAAGAGAAAAATTATTTCAATATCAGGTGAGATATTTTAGTTGTGGAAACTGATGAAAAAAAAAACTGATTAATATATCCCCGGATGTCTCCAATGAAGTTACAGACTTATTCAGAGCATTCAACCTCACCTACTTGGGATGACAAAACGTGGGAGCTGATACAACCGACGACGACCTGCAAAAAAGAAAAAGAAATACCTAGTCCGCGTCGGAAGTAATCGAAGAAGAAGACAACAAAACTGGGTTATGAAGATAACAACAAGAAGAGTACTGTTTGAGAATTGAATTAAATGGCGTTGAGCCAGAAACGAGACAAAAGGTGAGAGATTTTGAGTAATTGAGCTTCGCTGGTGATAAGATTCTTCTTCTTCGCGAAAAGCTGTCACGGAACCGCTTCTTTGTTCGTGATGGCTTGAAACAGCCAAAGCTTCGTAAGAGCAAACGTGGGTTGTTATGATACGGAGAGGTCGGAAGAAGAGAAGAAAAGAAAAGCTCTTTCGAGATTCGAGTCTGAATTGGGATCAGATTTTGATAGAAGAAGAAAAAAAAAGAAGTCGTTACTGTG
The DNA here is from genome assembly GCA_022405105.1 of Aristolochia contorta. Classification (NCBI taxonomy): domain Eukaryota; kingdom Viridiplantae; phylum Streptophyta; class Magnoliopsida; order Piperales; family Aristolochiaceae; genus Aristolochia; species Aristolochia contorta. The sequence goes on along the minus strand of CM039669.1, from coordinate 15,605,109 downwards.
ATCTTCTTTTGACTCGATCATCGGAAACAACATTCTTTCCGGCAATCTCCAGGCGTTAATTGAACCCCCGAAACTGGAAGCAGAAACCAGAAAAGAATTAAATCCCAGGTCTTGTACTCAAAGAATTGAGAAAGATTCAATCTGAAGAAGATGTATTATTTACAAATATAACAAATCGATTACAAAGAAACTCCCTGTCTATGATCTACCCTTTAAAATATTCTTCATTACAAGAAAAAGCAAAAACATGCTCCAGAGACGGAACAGCAAGAACAAAAATGGAAGCTGCAAGACACGGTTCACAGACGCTTGTTTCTGTTGCTAATAAGCTCCAGAGGCCGAGGCGGCGCCATTGTTCTCCTTTTCCAGATATTAATCTCCTTCCTGGGCTCGAGAGCCCGGCCCCCGCCGGCGCCGCCTCCGACGGCCAGAGGCGCCGAGAAGGCAACCAAGGGCCCCGAGTAGGGCACCTGGAAATCGTCCTCGTAGTCGTCGTCGTCGTCGTCGTCGTCGTCGCTGTGGTCACCGTCGTCGGAGTAATACCCCCTCGCCCGGTTCAGAGCCGCCGCGGCGCCACCCCTGTCCACCGCCCGATAATCGAAATCCCTGAACGCCTCTCTCCCGCTCGAGAACTTCCTCATCTGCCCCAACCCAGGAGCCCGAATCACCTCCACCTTCACCTCCTCTTCCTCCCCTTCATCATCGCGAGGCCTCTGCTTTTTCCCCTTCTTGAACAATTTCCCAATCGCCGAAGAGCCCTGTTTCTTCTTCCCCCCCTGCCTCCCCTGTTTTTTATGACTAGCATCATCCTTGACGACCTTCGCGGGCGGCGGAGCAGTATTAGCGCACTTTGCCTTGCAGATCTTCTTCTTGTGCTTGATCTGGCCGATGCAGGACACTTTAGGCGAAGTGGGTTCCTGCTGCCCGTCGAAGCTCCCGTTCCTCGTCTTCCTCCTCGCCTCCGCCGGAATAATCGAGATTATCGGACCGGAAAACCCCTTCCCCGCCTTGTACTTTTCCCTTCCCGGACTGAACGGCTGCTGATTCAAGAAAATAAAAGACAAGAACCCGCTCTTCGATTTCGCCGCTTTCTCCATCTGGGTCCTTTTGCAAGTAAGTCCGCTCTCTCACTACTGTTTAACAATGGCTTCCTCCTTGTGCAACGAGACGCATATATATAAATAAACCAGGTTCGGCTGCGGCTGCCGGCTGCAGAGCAGGAACTAGGAAAGGAGGAGAGGGAAAGAGGGGGGAACGGTCAAAGGGAGGAGTGGACGACTAAGTAAAGCTGATTACCGAGCCCTCCTGGATTTAAATATTGTGTTCTGTCGATTGCTCTCTCCGCCCATCGCTCTCGTTTTTTAAAAGCCTAATCTTTCCTTTCTTAAGAATTGCGTCACTAGAATTGATATGTGGACGGATTGGGACGGGGGCTTTTTTGTTTATCCCGTGGATGCCCCACTGTGTGTTAGTGGGAATGTCCGCGGACAACGCGCGTAAGGCGTACTTTACTTACCTGTACAATTTTGTGTCCAAACCCAACCGAGCCCGGTTCTTTCAGTTCGGTTCAATTAAACCAGAACATGCACTAAGTACGTGCTATTAAATGGCCATAGAGAGAGCGAGAAGTAGAAAGAGGGGGAGACCTTATTTAGAATGGGTACATGGGTCTTAATTCTCAATCAATATAAAAACGTAGTCTGAATGGTAATTAGAAGTATGATCATCCTATTTATGTCAGTTTTTAAGTCTTAATACTTAAATTCAATGTTTTAAAAACCAAACCGACCATCAAACCTATAATTATCCGGTTTTGAACTGGGTTACATCTGGTTGGATCGTTATGTCTTTGATTTATTAAAAAAAATGCAAAAAACTATTGAGTTTTTTTACAATAGGCAATTGCATGTGAATCGATTTCCATGAGAGCAACCCGTATAAACCGGATGGCTCACACAATTTTATCGGTAAAACCGGTCCTAGTCTTAATAGAAATGGGAAAAAAACCTCTGATTTTGTATCAATTTGGTTGGTTTAGTTTTTAAAACATTGTTTAATTCTATAATATAATCTCGGATCATGCGTGATTAAGGATATTCTAGGAAAATTAGTGGTCATACAGTAGGTAAGATGAGTAGATAGGTGAGGTGGTCCGATATTCATTATCTAATACGAGTGGTACAAAGTAGATTGGTGAGGTAGTCCTCGCCTCCTTGGACTTCGGGCAACACGTATCGTGTGGACCCCTTCCGTTCAAAACACGTGCCGAAACGGGTGTGAGAATCGACGAACTCGTGCAGAAATACGAGAGGGACGCGTTGGTCATTAGCAAGAAAGACGGGGTGGATTAAAAAGGAAGACTGCCCCTGGTTTCCAAAGTCAAAAATGGCCAGCGAAAGAGTTTTATATAATATATTACTGTGACAAAAACCGGAAGCAGCAAAAAGATAGAGAGACAAATTCGTGGGTGCGGCATGGTGACCTATTCCCTTCCCCCGAAATCAACGGTCGGATGTCATCTTATGTGGCGGCTAATAAATGATCCCGATTGACCCTTCTCGCGGGCCCCATGCGTTAGGTCAATGAGGCCAGAGACGAATGAACTGGTAAAACAGCAAACGCCCACTGTTTTTCAAACATATCGCCAATGTTACTGTTAAAAAATTAGTCAATGACGTAATGCTGCTTATTAGTATAACTGATTTAAAACTGATTTAAAATATTTAAAAATAGTTTGCTCCTATAATCTTGATGATTAATTTAAATTATATTTTTAATATACTTTATTGTACATATTACACTAAATAATAATAATATTTCTTTACATTAAAAAAAGTCATTGGCCGGACTCTAGTCCGGCCTTTTTCCAAAAATTCAACCCATTCAAGTTTATTCCTGTTTTTTTCTTTCTGGGTTTCATCCATTAACAATGATACGAAGTGGAGATTATACCCTTTTTAACCGAGTATGTAATAGTATAACATAATGAAATAAAATGACTCTTAAGTCTTAACAAATAAAGTTCTTATTTTCATCTATAGCAATGATAACAACTAGAATAATGAACAACCGGTCCTCACATATAATTAAAATATTATAATCGAAAAATATAATATTTTAATCTGTAGGAGAGGAGTAGTGCACGAATCGCCACTGGGGCTGAATCACCACTCTCACAACTAACAAGGGGGATGTACAGGGATAAGCCACATTTAAACAGGGGTGTACTATCTCGTACTGCCTAAACATGTCTCAGCCCACTATCATTCTTACAGAAGAAATCAATTCATGGAATTTTGTGAACGAATTGTTAATTTCATGTCAAAATGAATAGTGGTTATGTGATATCAAAATAGTGGCACGAGAAAGGGGACATATAGGGAGCAACCGAATAATTTTATTTAATGAATGGTTTAATCTTATTAGAAATAAAGAAATTTAAGTAATTTTATAATATATTTATCTTCTTTTATATGCACAATTAAATGTTTATGTAATAAAATTTTTACTCTAAGGGTACTATTGAATATAAATATACTAAGGGAGGGAAACAGAAAGTTAGAAACCATCTTCCTCTTGGCCTAAAGAATGGCAACGAACCAGATATTTGACCGGGTCGGGTCGGGTCGGGTCGGTTCGGGTGGGTGGGTTCCTATTCGACTTGGCCCTTTTGGGTCACACAGAAATTATAATCGCACTGTTTTCGCGCGGGGCATGAGCCGCATGACCACTTAACCACAAACGACTGGGCCAAATATAAACGGCTTTCATCGCGGCTTGGCGGCCAAGGCTCGGCAAATCGACGGAAGTAACTCTGTAATGCCACCGTCTTCTTAAACCCTGTGCGCTGACGCGCCTCCACTCCGCCAGAAAGCTACTAGGGTTTTGTAAAACCCTTCTTCGAGCATCGTCTCCAGGCTAGTTCTTCGCGGTGAGTCTGTTGAACCCGAGTCCTTTTTACGGCCTTCTTCAATCGCTTTAGCTTGCTCTTCTCTATATTTGTGTGTTCACGTTTCTGAAAATGTGTTGGTTTTCGTCGCGCTAGATCGCCAGTCTGTTGTTTGCTATTTGTGTATTTTGTCAGGTGAGACGAACCCTTTAGTTCATCGTTTGGTTTTTTTGTTTTTATTTTCTACATTATCTCTTGTCTGTACTATTACGAACTTTGTTTGGCATAATGTATTTATTTGTCGATCTGATTTTATCAGTTAAATTTACGTTGATAGTGGTTTTCTTTTTTATAGGAATCCGGCCTTAAGTTTTAATTTTTTTTCCTTCCTTCCTTTTTGTGTCCCTTAAGTTTCAACTACTTCGAGTTTGACATGGATGGTCCGAGGAGGTTGTCTTAATGGACCTCATTGTTGGTACCCCTGCCTATGGAAGTTTCCAATAGTCCAATAATCTTATAGGAGGCAAAATTGCTTGTGTTACGAACTAGGTGTGTAAGGTCTTATTGATTTTTTCTAGTTTTCAAGCTGCTAAAGTCTTTTTTCTTTTCTTTTATTTCAGGTTGCAAATTTATGCTAGTGGTTTTTGAGCTCCATTTTCAATTTGGAAGTTGATAGTAGTCTACTCTTTCTTCTTTTAACTATCCATTTGGAATTATTTAGACCTACATCATATGCTTAGTGTGGCAACTTTTGTAGTCAAACAGTTATTTTACACCATTATGAATCATTTTGGACTGATCTGTATTATTATTGGGTTGATACATTGGTTTTTTTCCCAAAATACTGACTCCTTTAAATCTATCCATGTATTTTGATAGATTGAGTTTTTGGGAGGTAGATTTTAGGTACCTATTACGGTGTAATGATGTTTGTTCTGCCATCACAATTATTATGAAGAAATATCTCCTAATATTTTTGAGTTAACGGACTTTAATTAAATCATTGAAAACTAAAATTTTTGGGTTATTTTTGTTGAAATTCACTATTTTTGCCTTTTTTAGGGGGAAGTTGGTTGGTAAGATCATATTGATTTGTGTTTGAACTATGTGCAGATTTTGGCAATCATGAATTACAATAGAATTCCCAACATGCCTGGTGCTAATGCTGCCTCTGCACTGGTGAAGGTGGCTGTGATTGGTGGTCTTGGCCTTTATGGAGTTCTGAATAGTCTCTACACAGTGGAAGGTGGACATCGAGCTATTGTCTTCAACAGATTAGTTGGTGTGAAGGATAAAGTGCGGCTCTTAACCCATGCTTTTGCATAATTCTACCGGATTTTTATCTTTATCTGTGTATTTTAGTTGCATCGTATTTACTGTTAACAATCTTGATAATGTCAGACTGATTATTTTCTTTATTTCTTGTGCTCGTATTTTATCTTTGTTTTTTTCAGATAAATTAAATTTCACTAGGGGTGAGTTGATCTTCATAGTATCAGATTCCATGCATTTTTTTTTCCTTTTGGAATGACACAGGATCCGTGTCTTGGTCCATCACAAGGTTTAGTCGCATCGTATTTACTGTTAACAATTTCGCAGTGGAAGGCAGTTCTTTTCTTATTCATGTGGGCTAGGTTCACTTTAGAGCAGTATGTTTCTGAAATTGGGTATACTGATATCATTTGAGCATGAGGACTACTGGTCCTTACTTTGTGCCTTCCTGTAATTTCTTATATGTTCCTTTACTAACATCATAGTTCTGTTGATTTTTAACTATGTTGTTATCCTTTGATTCCTCCAGGTCTATCCAGAAGGAACACACCTGATGGTCCCTTGGTTTGATAGGCCTATCATTTATGATGTCCGAGCTCGCCCAAATCTTGTCGAGAGTACTTCTGGTAGTCGTGATCTGCAAATGGTAATTCTTATGGTTGTATTCATATATGCATTTGTTCTGTTACTGACATTTGAACAAGATAGCTGTATCATTATCTTTTGGTTTAATCATTTGATTGTGCAGTAGAATAATTGTAAGCCTACACTTTGAACAGGTGAAAATCAGTCTTCGAGTTTTGACTCGACCTGTGGCAGACCAATTGCCTACAATCTATCGGACTCTTGGGGAGAATTATAATGACAGGGTTCTTCCTTCCATTATCCATGAAACTCTGAAAGCTGTTGTTGCACAATATAATGCAAGCCAACTTATCACGCAGAGAGAGGTAGGTTAACAATGTCACCTGGCAAACTGGATCAGAGAGGCTTTGCTTTGATGTTGATATCTGTAGAACTTCCCTTTCCTTGTAGGCTGTAAGTAGGGAGATAAGAAAAATTCTGACTCAGAGGGCAGCAAATTTTAATATTGCTCTTGATGATGTGTCTATCACAAGCCTGACTTTTGGGAAAGAGTACACTGCTGCTATTGAAGCTAAACAGATTGCTGCACAAGAAGCTGAACGTGCAAAGTATGTGGTAGAAAAAGCTGAGCAGGATAAGAGAAGTGCTATTATTAGAGCTCAAGTAAGTGGACTTAATTCTCAGATAGCACAAATCCTGTTTGTAGTTTACATGCCCAAACTAATAAGCTTTCTTTAAATGATCATCTTATTTGACCCAGGGAGAAGCCAAGAGTGCTCAGCTTATAGGTCAAGCAATTGCTAACAACCCTGCATTTATCACACTAAGAAAGATTGAAGCAGCTAGAGAAATAGCTCACACAATTGCCAACTCTGCAAACCGCGTGTTCTTGAATGCTGATGACCTCTTACTGAATCTTCAAGAAATGAATTTGGAGAGTGGACATACTGCAAAAAAATGAAATGGGGAAGCACTTGTTTCATGCAGTGCATATACATTTTAGTGAATAAAAATTCAGTGCCATATGTTTTAGATTGTTATGACAACTTTTTTTTGTTTCAGTGGAAAACTGGGTTTATACCAGAGCAGATGACTGTAGGTTAAAGTTTTGTGGGAAAGAGCGGATGGATTTAGCTTTCTGGGTTTTTGTTGCCCAGAATTGAGATTTATCATATGTTTATTGTTTAACTGTAACAAAATGCTTTAATGCTGTCACGACATTCTTGCATATCATTAGAGAAAGGGTGTTTCTGACTGTGAGCAGTGGTTTTGAAAATAAAACGAGCAGCTGGAATTGGCCAAGAACTGAAACGATCCAAGTGTTTCTCCAGTATTGCAATCTTAGATTGCAAGATGAGTGAACTCTGTTCTCTCCCATTTCTATCTATAGCTCCCATTTGAAGACACTGCTTCCATTTCAGTCTATTCCCTGCCCCTCGTCACTTTACTCTTCATTCTCAGATAAGGGAATATGCTCGACACAGAAGGGGGAGGGAGGTGTCTCGCTTCTACTAATATATGCTTTAAGAGAAATATTTCTCAACTAGCATGAAATTCCCATAAAAGCAAAGGGTGCGTTAGTAGATTGGCTGTAGGCATTGGTGCAGCAAGCATTATTCTAACAAATATATGCTTTAAGAGAAATACAAAGACAGACTAGAATCATATTTACTCATTTGCTGATGATGTCTCTAGACTCTTTACTGATTTTAAAATAAAATAAAATAATAAGAAACTATTTTCGCAATACTTCAATAGAAACATGTCAACCAAAATATGGCAGATCACCAGTATCATACATTTAGGTTATTTAATTAAAGTATTATATTTTCGTTGTCTAATTTAAACACCAATTGTTTTCTAATATGACTACAAATTATGACTAATTTCTTTGATACAAATAAAAACTATAAGAAAAAACCAAAGAGTAATAAAATTGTTCCTATCATTTGTCTCCTATTTTAATATTTTTTAATTTATAAACTAATTTATTTGTATATAATATAAGTATTAGTATTACATTATCATCAATAATCTTGTTTTTTTTTTCCAGTTTTTCATGGCATCCTACTTAAAAAGCGAAATACATAACCCGCCAAATTCGAAACCCGACTCCTCCGGCCATCTAACATTTTCACTTTCCACTCCTTGCCCGCCGAGCTCCACTTTCGCAGCCATGCGCTTTTCACTCTTATCGCTTCCTACTTCTCCGTCTTCTTGTTCTCCCTCCTTGAAAGATATCTGCTATTTTTCAACTCTCTCCCGCCTGCGCTCCAATTCTGCTTCTGCAGCCCCACAGATCTTCTGTTTTTCTCCATTTCCCCGTTTTCCCCACACTTGCTGTTTGTCTTCTCTCTCTTCGTCTGCCGCAGGGGATCCCCGAGATGACAAAACTCAGAAAGGCAACTATGCCGGTGTTCGATTCGAGGAGACCGTCCGGCACGGAACAGGGAAGTCCAGACTCGACTCGTGGATCTCTTCTCAGATTGAAGGCGTTAGCAGGGCTCGGATTCAGTCCAGCATTCGGGCCGGGCTTGTGTTTGTTAATGACAAAGCTGTTAGCAAGGTGCTTCGAATGCCTTAGATGTCAATATTTTGTTTGCTGATTTTGTTTTCCCTTTAAAATTTTCGCTATCCGGGTTAATTATATCGTAAAATAAAAAATTATGAATTGGTGGGTGGGAGCTGAATGATTTGAACAGAAATTATTGTAGAAGAGAGGAATTCTGAACAGAGATTATTATAGAAGAGAGGAATTCTGAACAGAGATTATTATAAAAGAGAGGAATTCTGAACAGAGATTATTATATAAGAGAGGAGTTAAATGTAAGAATAAACCTGATTTTTATTCCCCACACGTAAGATTACATCGTTGCTTTTTACATACAGAATAAGACACCAATGTTACTAGGAACTTATACTTTGTTGATGACATTGTGGGAGAAATGTCATCACTTTTTGATTTTTTAACTTTTTTTTTTTTTTTTGAAGATTGTGTTTCATTGATATGTGCAATTTTGATTTTTTAACTCAAAATATGCCTCCCAAGATGATGGATAACTCTTTAAGGCATGGATGAATTTGATATTCACTATTGGGGGGATTAAATATTCATGAGTGGAATGATTCGTGAGTATTAGATGGGAAAGGCATGCCAGTTAATGTCTCGTTCCTTTATATGTCAATGGCAAGACCATTGGAGAAACCAACAAATCCTCAACAATCTTGCAAGTGAGGATGCTAGGAAACTAGTCTATCTGATTGGAAAAATTTTGTTCATGGTTGTTGTTTAATTTCATTCAAGCTTCATTATGAGAGATATTGATGTTCTCTGATTTAAATTATTTTTTTAATGATTTTCGTACAATTTTAAGAGTGAACTAGGTGAAAGGCAACTATTTCTCCTTCTAATATCTTTGTTCTTATTTTTCTTAGAAAACGGTAAGCTTATTTCTACATGTAAGCAGGTGTCACACGTTATCAAGGCAGGAGACAAAGTCAATTGTACAATTGCCGACTTGCAACCATTGAGTGCTGAACCAGAGAACATTCCTTTGGATATAGTGTATGAAGATGTCCATCTTCTTGTGGTGAACAAACCCGCACATATGGTATCGCTTTAGCAGTCATATAGAACATATGAGAAATTACTATAGGGTTGTGTCTGATATAGAATTGTTATCCGTTTGGCTGCAATAATTACAAAAATAGTTAGAAGAGCTATAATCAATTTGCAATTGTTATTCAGTTTGGCCTGACTTGTGATCCTGTTGGATGGTTGAGGTTGTTCATCCTGCTCCAGGAAATGCTAATGGCACACTTGTAAATGGCATTCTTCATCATTGTACCCTTCCTACAGTAGCATTCCCAACCACTGACACATTCTCAGAGGCCGAGGATTGTTCTGATGAGGAACTTTATAGCTTTTCTGCCGATGGGAACTCTTGTGAAGGAACTAATCATTCATCTGGTGCCTCTGTGCGCCCCGGAATTGTTCACAGGTTGGACAAGGGAACAAGTGGACTCCTTGTTGTAGCCAAGGTAATCTTCATTTCCTGAAAAAAGACTTCAATTTTTGCTTAAGAGGCTATTCTTGTTGAGCTTTATGTTACAACTTCACTGACAGATGTTTCAGTTAAAGAAATGATGGATTAGGGTACATTTCATATTCCAACCTGCTACTATATATGTATGTTAAATTCTGCTATTAATTGTATGGATTTGGTCGCAAGGATTTATTGTTTCTCTGATTATTATGAGAATGACATTCTATGGTGGTTCTTACATGGTGAAACTGTGTATATGCTGGTCCTAGATATGGACTGAGGTTTTTTCTTTTGACATACAGAAAAATATGTTTGTGCCTCCTAGATACATGTAGTTGTTACTTCTCAATTAGGTAAAAAAATTTAAATGAACGAGTTAGGCTCCTGATGAGAATCTATTATATGCAGACAATGTTTCCAATGCTACATATGATGCCAATTTCAGTTTGAAAACACATTATAAAGTTAATGATTAGATACTTGTATAACATTTGAGGAATTAAAATAAGTTTTCTTGGAAAGCAGTTCCATCTTGTGATTTTGGGCTGAACGTCGAAAATATTCTTAATATCAATGTGCACGATTCATCTGGTCACCTCTGCACACAATATATCGTGAGAGGTGAATAAATGAAAATTTGGCCATAATTTAGCTTAATATATTCCTCAATTTAATATTTTTTCTTTTGGTTGGGGAAATTATTATTGACTTGAGTTTCCAATTCCCAGGCTTATCTCTGTTTTCCTCTGAGTTGCAGGATGAGCATTCTCATGCTCATTTATCAGAACAGTTCAAGAAGCATACTATTCACAGAATTTACATCAGTCTTACCTGTGGAGTACCATCTCCAAGTTCTGGACGTGTTGAGATCCCCATAGCACGTGATCCAAACAATAGAATCCGTATGATAGCCGTTTCTAACCCAAGCAATCATATGAAGGCTCGTCATGCTGCTAGTAGGTGATTTATGGTACTCTCATCCTTTCTTTGTTTTTACTTAAGGGTTTTAGTTGCCATGGTTAACAGTAATGAAATTAAATTCCGAGGATTGTTTGTAAAATAATTGAAGTTTGCTTCGGCAATTTTCTTAATAGGCAGTTGATGTCATGTCTCTTGAGAAATTAATCTGGTTTAAATTCAGATGTTTCCAAAGAAAAAAATGAAAATAGTTTTTTTTTGAAAGTTAAAAATGAAAATATTTTAAAGATTACACCAACATAAAACAAAAAATTAAGTTTAGGTGTAGAATCTGGTGACCAATGTATGTATTGCACAAATTCGAGAATATTGGTAAAAATGTTTCTTCTTAGACATTCTTGTCATTGGGAGGCTAGCACTATTTGATTTAGTGTATGAAGCACTATCAGCCACAGGACATACCTGTTATTTTCATGTTTTCCTCTCTAATTAGAAATTGCATCAGGTACAAGGTAGTCGAGGTGCTTGGTAGTGGCGGCTCTGCTTTGGTGCAATGGAGATTAGAAACTGGTCGAACTCACCAGGTACTCTTGAATTTGTCTTGTTATTCGAGATTGGAGTTATAAGGTCCATTAGCTGGATTTTTAAAATGTAAAGGTTTGGTTGTTTCAAATAGATACGCGCACACGCAAAGTATTTGGGAATTCCTCTCTTAGGGGATGAAACTTATGGAGGAACTAAAGACATGGCGCTCTCGCTGCTGCGGCCCCGGGTTACATCTAGCCTTCATCCTCATCTTTCTCAGCTGGTTTCAAAACTAGAACGGCCGTGCCTCCATGCTTTTTCTCTCGGGTAAGCAGAATGAGACTTGATTCTGCAAACACATTTCTTTGAGTTACTGATTTGCTTACATGGTTGGTCAGGTTTGAACATCCTCACACAGGAGAAAACATGAAATTCTCTTGCCCTCCACCTTCTGATTTCACAGAAATTTTGACTCAGCTTCGCAAACTCGGAACGGAGCATACCTTCACCTCTATTTCCACCGGAGTCACAGGTTGATGATAGGACAGAGCATACCTGCCCATATAGAAAAAAGGCAAGACGACACTTTCTGGATGTTGGAGTCATGGAAATGAATCAATTGAAAGCACCTTCCTCTTTTAATTCTCATTGTTCTTCTCACTTCGCAGGATTCTATCTTTATCAATCCAATGTTGTCCTTACAGAGACTCGTTTTTTCATCCATTGATGCGACTCCTCAGGCTGACGAGGAAAAAGAACCCTAGTGAAAGGTATGAAATCCGAACCAGAATTTGGATATTCGTAATCGTAATCCTTAAGGGATAGACGAGACATCGAAAAGAGAAGCACAGCAGCAATGGAGAAAATGATGGAATCAGAGAAGCATCCGTCTTGGGCCGGCTTGTGTTTTGCGCCATTTTGTGAATAAATTTGAAGTGTTTAGTCCCGCGCCGGCCCAACAGTGAGATGCCATTTTGTGAAGTCTATAAAAAGGGTCTTATGTGACTTAATTCTTGTGTATTTTTTAAATCCTATTAGTTGTTTTCTTATAAATTATTAGATTATATTAGTATACTCTAATTATCATGTAAGTTGTTAAGAGTACTAACTATGACATATAACAACTTAAATTATCTGCATCAAAGTAGCACTATGATTTGTATGTAATTATTATATATATATATATTCTTTGATACATCGATGTCAATTTGATGGAAGCCATTGACCTTTGTTGCTCTATATTGAAAAAATAATCATTAATTCATATATATATTTTCTTCCCTGGGATGGTGTGGAGCTGACTTCAAAGCTTATCGTAAGAAGATTTTGAACGAGACTATTGGGGATCATGGTTTAGGTGGAGTGGACCCCTTTGATTTTGATGTCTCATTCTTAACCTAAATTTTTGTAAAGGTGTACCGTGTTCTACAACAATATGGCCACATTAAAAGTCTTCGAATATAATAGACATATAACATTGAATATACCTGATATTATTGTCATGTATATTGTTGTTTTAAGTATATAAGTATTGAAATATTTTACGTTATATGGTTGGAATACATGCATCATTTCTAAAGTTTTTAACCTGAATTATTATATTTTAAATAATTTTACGAGTCTTTTATTATTTTTCTTCGTATGCATGAAAAATAACTTGAAAGATGTTTATTTTCGTCAATGTGACCAATATCCGCAGCGCCTTATAGTCCAAAAGGCCATCCAGCAGTCGGGGCCCGTGGCCGCCACTAAACTCTGGAATTTCTTTCCTCTTTTTACCCTCCATCTTCCAAATATTCCACATACTATTTTTCTCATCCGCGCCTTTTTTTGGCTTTTCCCCTCTCTTTTTGTCAACTGGCCACAGCTTTATGTTCCTCGTCTCGTCTTTTAAATTTTTATCGACGTCACTTTGTTCAAAATTTTTATATGTAAAGGTATCTCCACGATGCGACCGCCTCCATTTTCATTTTGACGAAAGGAAATATCTCAAACATGCCTCGTCTCTTGTGGCTTTATTAGACCACGTCCGCATTTCGTTCCCCAGTCCGACGATCCCGTCGCCGCCGGAGCTCTGAGACTGAACTTAGATCTGCCTTTCTGCTTCGTTCTGACTGGCCTTTGTTATCGATCCTCTTTTGTTGCTGATCGGTGATTTCCGCGGCACTTCGTCGTTCGTCAGTCGTTACTATGGGTAATGAGACGCTCGGACGTCGGAAATAGTCTGATCTGTTGATTGTTTGCTAACGATACTTTGTCCGCTCTGTTTTTTTGATAATTTGTGCCGTTTTAACGTGTTTTCGTGGTTTTCGATAGCTGCTGGGAATGCTTTTGAGAGCATATTGACTACGCTGCCGAAACCTGGAGGAGGTGAATTTGGAAAGTACTACAGTTTGCCGGCGCTCAATGATCCGAGGATTGGTGAGTGCTTGTGTTGTTCTTGTTTCTTGTGTGTTGAGATCGAGGTGACGGTGAGGTGATGGAACGCGATACGGTTAGGATTTGATTGTTACGAGGTGTTTTTGCAGATAAGCTTCCTTATTCGATTCGTATACTTCTCGAATCTGCTATCCGGAACTGTGACGAGTTCCAAGTCACGAAGAGAGACGTGGAGAAGATCATTGATTGGGTGAATTCGGCTCCAAAGCAAGTGGAGATTCCGTTTAAGCCTGCTCGTGTGCTCCTTCAGGTTTCCTTTGTTTGGTTTATCTTTTTTTCCTGTTGTTCTTTTGTTTTTTCTGGCTTTTGACTCGGTAAATGCGATAGTTGTAATTTGTTATTCGTTTAATTGGTAGGATTTTACTGGCGTCCCAGCTGTAGTGGATCTCGCATGCATGCGTGATGCCATGAACAGGCTTGGTAGTGATTCAAATAAGATAAACCCGCTGGTAAGTGTTTTCTAGCTACAGCTATATATTACATATGCTGGATTCCGATCAAGATTTTATATCTCTTTTTGCTTTTTTTCGTGTTCAAATTAATTAAAGAAAGAATGCCAGCTCTACAAACTAGAACTTACTTGGCTCTAGCAGGTTATTTTATTGCTTTTTAAGGGGTTTTGTTTCTGTTTTTCCTTACATTAAGCTTGCCATTTTAAGGGGTTTTGCAATGTCTTCCCAGTATCGGCTATGTCCCACCTGTTGCTTAGGTACACTTTCTTAGTGTAGTTTGTGATAGAGTCCTATTTGTCTAAAGTCCTATCAATTATTCAGGAGAGTAATGCAATGCATTTGTTTCAGATTGAGAAGAAACATATGCACTTTTCATATCTGAATTCACACCTCTTGAAGTCTTTCAATTTTTCAATCTAACAACTAAGACCACTTTCTCCATCTATGCAGGTACCCGTTGATCTTGTCATAGACCACTCAGTGCAGGTTGATGTGGCAAGATCCGAAAATGCGGTTCAAGCTAATATGGAACTTGAGTTCTACCGGAACAAGGAAAGATTTGCTTTCCTTAGGTGGGGATCGACTGCTTTCCATAACATGCTTGTTGTGCCTCCAGGATCTGGCATTGTCCACCAGGTAATCAATCGTGTGATTCCATGGTAAAAAAGCTTCAAACTAGAACGTGGTTGCCAATTTATCTTCTATCATATGCTGTAGGCTAAGTTATTTATTCCATTTGTTTTGATTTTATAAATGACAGGGTTTGAATTTTTTTTTTTTTTTTGCAGGTGAATCTAGAATATCTTGCCAGAGTTGTTTTTAACTCAGGGGGACTACTTTACCCTGATAGTGTTGTTGGGACCGATTCGCATACAACAATGATTGATGGATTGGGTGTTGCAGGCTGGGGAGTTGGTGGAATAGAAGCAGAAGCGGCAATGCTTGGACAGGTATAGTGAGTTCCTTGCAAAAATTTCTCTTTCTGTTTGCTCCATTGCCCCATGGGACACTGGGAAGGGTTCCAGTCGAGGTCTTAGGATCAAATCTCACCAGGGTACTTAATTACTATTTAGAATCACAGATTAGTGTTTAAAATGATTTGTATTAGATAATCATGTCTCTAATACAAGTTATGGCTCGCTTCTTTGGTTTATTTTGTACTTCTTCTTCTCTGTATTTCTGATTCATCATTTTTTTTTGTGCTTACCTTTTCATAGAATGTATGATTGGTATCTTTCTATCAATGTTTTCCTGCAGCCAATGAGTATGGTTCTCCCCGGTGTTGTGGGTTTCAAATTAATAGGGAAATTGAAGAATGGTGTGACAGCAACAGATCTGGTTTTGACAGTAACCCAAATGCTTCGAAAGCATGGGGTTGTTGGAAAATTTGTTGAGTTTTATGGTAAGTTTACTTTCAACTCTTTTCATAATTCTAAATTTTTTTGGCATTGACTTTTGCTGCTGATTTGGAAATGACATGGATTATGTTTCTATGCAAAAAGGCGACGGCATGAGTGAGTTATCATTGGCTGATCGTGCTACAATTGCAAACATGTCTCCTGAATATGGAGCAACCATGGGTTTCTTTCCTGTAGACCATGTCACTCTACAGTACTTGAGGTTGACTGGTAGAAGTGACGAAACAGTGAGTCCATTCTCTGAAGATTCCGTTTGATGAGGATCTCTGTGAGTGTTAATTAATGAATTTTCCTACATACAGGTGGCAATGATAGAGTCTTATCTACGGGCTAACAATATGTTTGTGGACTACAGCCAGGTAAACACACTGTGATGGCGCCCCAGTATCACTTGTCTTAATGGCTATATATATGTTAGCAGTAAATTTTTAGACATTTGATTGAAATTGTGTGCTCAATTCCAGCCTCAAAAAGAGAGGGTGTACTCATCATATCTTGAATTGAGGCTTGAGGATGTGGAACCTTGTGTTTCAGGGCCTAAGAGGTAAGCTGGGCCGAATTGGATATTAACTTTGTCTCTTTACCAAAAAAATAGTTTTATAAAATTATTTTATACTTACATAAAAATCATTATCTTTGTAGGCCTCATGACCGAGTTGTTTTGAAAGAAATGAAATCAGATTGGCATTCTTGTTTAGATTCCAAAGTTGGATTCAAGGTATGTTAATATTTAGTATATATTTGTAATTAACATCCAGACAGATTGTATGTGTAACAAGTTCTGTTTGTTTTTTTTTTGTTGAATTTATTCAGTTTGTGCATAAAATGCTGCAATGAACCAATGATATGTATATTTTCCGTATGTTTTGAACAGGGATTTGCTGTACCAAAGGAATCTCAAAACAAAGTTGTTGAGTTTTCATTCCATGGAACACCTGCAAATATCAAACATGGCAATGTTGTAATTGCAGCAATTACTAGTTGTACAAATACATCAAACCCTAGTGTGATGCTTGGAGCCGCTCTAGTTGCAAAGAAAGCCTGTGACCTCGGTTTAGAGGTGAATATGTTTGTACTTAACTGCAAAAGTTAATTGTGAAAGCGAAAAAAAATTCACTAACTCAGACTTCAATAGTAATAAAATAAAAGATGGAACTTTTTCCTTCGGCATTTATGTTAACGGTGCATATTATCCTTCTGTAGGTGAAACCATGGATTAAGACAAGCCTGGCTCCAGGTTCAGGAGTGGTTACCAAATATCTGCTAAAGAGGTACTTAATGTTATCTGCACAAAATTTTGTGTTGCTGCATTCAAGTTTTGTTGGGTGCATTTCTGACCATATCTCTATTGCAGTGGTCTCCAACCTTATTTGAATCAGCTAGGCTTCCACATTGTTGGGTATGGGTGCACTACTTGCATTGGGAATTCTGGTGACCTTGATGAATCAGTAGCTGCAGCCATTTCTGAAAATGGTTAGTCTTCAACTTTAAATTTTTTCAATGTTTTGTTGTTTTGCTGTGAAATCTGTTCCAATAGGCTAATTTGAATCTCTTTCTATAATTTTCAGATATAGTTGCGGCAGCTGTATTATCTGGCAATAGAAATTTTGAGGGGCGAGTTCATCCTCTAACTAGAGCTAATTACCTTGCTTCTCCTCCCCTTGTTGTTGCATATGCTCTTGCTGGCACTGTGAGTACTTCACAACTTAGAGAAAGCTTCCAGAACCCAAAAGATAGAAAAAAGAGAGGAAATTAGCTTCATAATTATTACGAGTTGTTTCCTTCTGTTTGAGTGATTTAGTGAATTGGTCTTGTAGGTTGATATTGATTTTGACACAGAACCGATAGGAACAGGAAAAGATGGGAAAGATGTTTTCTTCAAGGACATTTGGCCTTCAAATGAAGAAATTGCAGCTGTAAGATACTCATTAATGAACTTCATTGTTCTTTGAGAGTTCAAAAAGAAAATCTCGGTTTTAAGTTTTCCTTACACAATTATCCTTCTAAATGCCCAGGTTGTGCAATCCAGTGTGCTACCTGACATGTTTAAGGCTACATATGAAGCAATAACAAATGGAAATCCAATGTGGAATCAATTATCTGTGCCATCGGGCACTCTTTACACATGGGATCCAAAATCAACGTATATTCATGACCCTCCTTATTTCAAGGGCATGACCATGGATCCCCCAGGCCCTCATGGAGTGAAGGATGCATATTGCCTTCTTAACTTTGGAGATAGCATTACAACTGATCATATTTCTCCTGCTGGGAGCATCCACAGAGACAGTCCTGCCGCCAAATATCTCATGGAACATGGTGTGGATAGGAGAGACTTCAACTCTTATGGAAGCCGCCGTGGTAATGATGAGGTGATGGCTAGGGGAACTTTTGCAAATATTCGCCTGGTTAACAAGTTTTTGAAAGGAGAAACTGGCCCTAAAACAATTCACATTCCTACTGGCGAGAAGCTCTCTGTGTTTGATGCTGCTATGGTAACATAAGTTCTTATCATTTACTTGATTATTCAGAAAAGTTCAAGGCTACTTATCTTGTTATTTGCAGAAAGTGCTCCACAATAATGCTGATAAGATGTCTTATTATTTACCAAAATCAAAGCTTATTGAGTTTTTCTTTTGTTTTTTCTCTTAAATTGAAATTTTTATAGAGATACAAGAGCCAGGGACAAGATACAATCATCCTGGCTGGTGCGGAGTACGGAAGTGGAAGCTCTCGCGATTGGGCTGCCAAGGGTCCTATGTTACTGGTATGTCTCTGTACAACTTTGTGTGCTGTTTGTGCCTTGAACTTTTGATGCCATTCAATCTCGATCGTGGAACCCAGGGTGTGAAGGCCGTGATAGCTAAGAGCTTTGAGCGTATTCACCGAAGTAATCTAGTGGGTATGGGAATCATTCCACTATGTTTCAAGACCGGTGAGGATGCAGAGACTCTTGGCTTGACAGGCCATGAGCGTTACTCTATTGATCTTCCCAGCAGTGTGGCAGAGATCAAACCTGGCCAGGATGTCACTGTGGTTGCAGATAATGGAAAATCTTTTTCATGCACACTCCGCTTTGATACCGAGGTACTGCAAAATTAGTCCATTCTTTAAAATCCTGATTCATATATCGGCTTCTCTCCCATGGCTAAGAGTGCAAGTCATTGCAGGTGGAGCTTGCATATTTCAATCACGGTGGGATATTGCAATACGTGATAAGAAATTTGATCAACCAAAGGAGCTAGGTTATCACTTGTTCTTTTTTCTCCTGAGTTGATTTCATGCATTACTGCTATATTTCATAACCTGCAATTGTTACGGTACGTTCGTGCATGCGGCACAGTTCCACGTTCGGTGTATTGGGATTTTTATTCACCCATACGTAATTTTAATAAAGGAAGAGTGGAAAACATTCACAAGGGCGAGATGTTATTGAACTTAGTTACAGCTCCACTTGATTGCTCCACTTAATTTGAAATATGGCCATTTGTGAGATGTTTCTGTGCAGTTGTATATCGTATGGGTCTTCCAAAATGGATTGGATAAAGGTATTTACGGTAAACCCAGATCTTGCTTTTAAATAGTAATCGTAGAAAATTTTTTTTCTTTGAAAGAGGTTATTTTCTAATAAAGCATAATATATAGCGTCGATTCAAAATAGTGTATATTCATGATTTATGCGTGATTTTCAGTGGCACATTTTATTTTTTGGTGTTCTGGATGATGTCGTAAAGCTTATTTTTCCCATTGAAAAGAACGTTAATGTACAGAGAGTTAGAAGCCTTTTACTAAATGTGATTCCTAATAGTACTAATGCACAGAGAGTGACGAGTCTCTTACGTACTGAACGATGATTCCCAACAGTACTTTTCTTTTATACTCAGAATTACTGATTAGTAGCATAGCTTGTTTTAGAGAATAATGCAACGCTAAATGCAGGACAAGAATCCTTTTCTTCTTCATGCATGTAACAGGGGCATTGATTTTCTTGGTATGAGAATGATAATAAATTAAGTTAAGAACCACCTTAACCCTGCTTGTTTTACTAAATAGTGCATGAATCTCAAGATTAGCTAAACTAGTTTACAGCCATAAAGATCGGTTTTCATGACTAAAACTAACTGCTTCTCCAAAGTAATCATAGATAGATTTTTAGAAGTGGATGTCGCACCACTTAATATTGAGCTCGAGTCAATATATCTGTTACGTCTTGTGCTCTGAGTCGTATATTGAGGTCGGAATACTGATGAAACTCATGAGTATGACCTTAAAACATATTTTTAAACCTACGTGTATCAGGTTCCTCTAATCGTAGATAGAGGATTGTTGACACGCTATAAAAGACCCGTCTGTGTATAGCAGTTTGTGCGAGTGGGACCCGCGAAGCGTATTAGACATCCAAATATCTGATCCGATTCTCTCCCTCGGGTCAAAATGACTTGGGATCGGAAAAAGGTACCATTGGGCCAAAAGAAGATTAAAATAACAAACAAATAAAAAAACTTAAATTTTTTTCATTCTGATATATGAGTATATATATAAATGATAACATGCCATATTTAGTAAATTTAGTAATTTACCCATTTTGTTTTGCCTGGAATGAATTATTATTTAATTTATTTATTAATGTTTGCAAGTTAACAAGGCCACACTAACAATAGCACCCAAATTGTCTTAATAAATAAAAACAGATTAGCTCGGCTAGCAGAAATTTTAGCCTAATAGGTGTCAAAAGTATCTTTTAAAAAAATTAAATATGGCATTAAAGATGCTTATTTTTTGAGATTTTTTTTTTTTGCAATTTTTTACGGCCGAAACATACCTTTTCTTGACCCAGGTCACTTTACCCAAGTCAGGGTATGACTCGGCCGAACCGGACGAGTCCCCGAGGGCCGAGCCGTCTGAATCTCCATTTCGAAGGGGGCTAGGGACCTCCCCCACTTCAGCCCCCCGAACCGAATCAGGAAGGGCGAAAATCCCACTCAATAGACTCGGTCGAGTGGCACAACCACGGGATAAAATTCAGAATTGATGAGATTTATCTTGCAATAACTACATAATTTTACTTGGTCCAATATGATTGACAAAAAAACAAATCTATTCACACAACCCGAAAAATGGTAACCCCTGAACAGTGGTGAGCAAAAATGAAGTTAGCATCTCATTCATATTTTCGTGTGCTTCAAATTCCAATACCCCATCCTCTTCTCTGTTATACAACACAGGAAGTAACGATTCTCAATATATTCTTGTGTGGACTTGGTTTACTGGTCACAAGTAAAACCAACATTATTTTTTTGTTCAAATACTATTCTCACACAAGTTAGCAGGACTCAAAAAATTGAAGGCAAGTACGCACCCTCATCATGCTAAAAAATTACATTGTACACTGAGGCTGCATTTTGAGCACAGAGCATGCATAACGCGTTGATAATCACCTCATGGCACATACTCAAATAGGGATTACATGAGCAGATGTATCCTCACAGCCTGGAAGGCCTGCAAGAAGAAAGTCTGAGTGTTCAGTTGAAAGGCACAAAAACAAGTACTACATAGGTTACAAATAGGCTTGCAATGGATGAACATCCGAATCATTTCTGCATCTACTCTGTTACCAAAATAGGGTATCCATTAAGCTATTTTTTTGGGTATTCATGGTTAAGCAACTCGGACTTGGGAACCAACTCAGGTACTAAAAATCTGGGTCAGGTTGACCGAGTTAGTCCAGTTCGGACAGTGGACTCAGCCTAGTTGGCCCGGGTCCAGACTTTGGACTCAACTGAACGTCTGGTCAGACATCAGACTCAGCAAAGTCTGTCCATGTCAGACATCGGAGTCGGCCTAGACAGAGTAGATAGACCATTTAAAGAAGGGATGTGATTTTGTCCAACTCAACCCACACATCTGCAAATCCGAGTCAACTCAGCCAAGTCACCTCTGACTTGGCCACCTCGCGCAACCATGTCGTGAACATCATATAGTATATCCCTGCATTGATCCCATTTGCGCTCATTGATTCGTCATATTTTTCGCTTTTGTCCCCTCGGTATTTCCCCTGCATTTAGTGACTATACAAGAAACTCACAGCAGCATGGCATGGTTCCATTTTTCCCCTCGGATTTTTTTTTTTGTTTTTGAGGAAGTTTTTTCATTAAATTCATGTTTTGAATACACAGGAATCCTCAGAATTACATTGCCATTAAGGAGTTTCCTTCACCTCAAAGTGAGGGAGGGTTACCCCCATCTTTGGTTAACTCATCAGCTATGGAATTCGCAGACCTTGGAACATGGTTCCAGGTACAGCAAATTTTTTCTCCTAAATCCTATATTTCCCTGAAAACTGCAGCAAGTCTCCATGGAGGAGTAGCCAGTTTCTTGCACCACCTAACTACGTTCAAGCAATCCCCTTCAACCTGTAGAGGACCACAACTGTTTCAGCTTCGATTGAGTCTGTGTTTCCATTCAGGGTTTGAAGTTTCGTTGATAACAGTTTCTTTTATTCTCTCAATTTTTTCTCCATATTCCCTCTAGATTCTCTCTATTTCTCTCAACTTCCTCTCTCTACCTTCTTTCTATTTTTCTCTATTCTCTCTGTTTTTCTGACTTTCTCTCTCTACTTCCTCTATTTCCTTTGCACTTCCTCCATTCTCTCTACATCCTATTTGTACTCCCTCCACTTTCTCTACTTCTCCCTCAACTTTCTGTCCCTACTTCCTCTCTCTAATTCTCCCTCGCCTGTCTCTCTCTACTTTCTCTCTCTAACTAGTCACTCTAATTTATCTCTACTTTATCTCTCTAGATTCTTTCTCTATTCTCTCTCTAATTTTCTCTATATTCTTTCCAAAATATTTCTTTAATTTCTCTCTAATTGCTCTCAGGTATTTTTTTCTAGTTTTCTCCCTACTTTCTCTCTTATTGCTCTCTAATTTCTTATTGGACATCCAAAAGCTTCACTCACAATAAATATTTTTCTTTATTTCTTTTGTGCAGTTTTTGGAATGAGCTTTCTAACAACTTTAGAAAACTGTGTTTTAGAAGCATTTCACCCAAGATCAATATTAGAAAAGAATTATTGAATACAAAGTAGAGGTCAGCCTACATCTGTACTTCAACCTAAAAGAGCCTTTACAGAAGATTGTATTAAAACAGAACATTTGTTGGAGAAACAAATAACCCAGTAGCAATCAGGGTTTGTCACACTATTTAGCTGCCTTCATTTGGCAAATCCCGCCTTCCCAAAAGAATTTGTTAAACCTAAGCCAACTATTCTAGTTGGTACTGACATAAACTAGGGGCTTTTAAACGGAAATCATTGATTCCCTTCTCCCTGGTTTAAGAATTAAGTGGATATCACCTGCCATTCAGCTAGTGACAGTACCAACAATCCAATACTAATAGTTGGACATTAGCACCTTTGCCGTGGAAGAAGATGGTATAACATCTCTAGTACAAAATATGTCCATATATGGTAATACTAATAGTTGGAAATTAGTAAACAAATATATCCATAGAAAGAGGAACTAGATCTCAAAGTAGTACGAAATACTTTTATGGGGATTAACCATCCTAATGCAAAAACTTGAAAATCATTTCAGTCCTCTGAACTGTTGATAACGAGTGAACAGACAACAAAACTAACATCTAACATGACTGTAAAAACTAAAAAGCAACCAATAAGCTGCACACCTTAAATATTTTTTTTAACGGTACATACCTTAAAGTCAAATTTTGTATTCGCTGATGTGCATCCACTTTGTGGAGGACCACTTATTGCCTCTAATTACAGGACAACCACCTGGAATATGAGAGAGACAATTAACATACAAATAATCAACATATGTACATAGACAAAACTACACCCATTAAACCAACAAGATAGCCAAGGATGAATGATTGACAAAATAATAGCACTATGAGAAAGTCAGTAGATGGAATCACCGTGTAAACTCGATGGGTCTAGAGAAGCATCAGGCCTCATGCTCCAGAAAAGCAAGGCATCTCCCATTTTTGGTTTTACAGACAAGCCCTTCTTGGCACATTCAGATAACTCATTATATCCTGGTAAGGAGCTGCTATTTACTTTGGCAGCAGGAAATACGGTCTCCCCACCTTCTTCTACATCCGAGCTGGCATCGACAGTAGAAAATTTATGAGTAAACACTAAGCAAAAGTCAGGCAGAGAGCATGATGCATGTTGTGGACATGGCATGGTAGTGCAGTTGAAAGGAGTAAAGCACATACAGATACATCAGAACTGTAGCAATTCGCTGACCCCCATTCTTTGTATTGAATTCATCCAGAAAATAATCATAATGAGGTTCATATTTCTGTCCAACCTCATAGTGGAGAATCTGAAGCCCCTCCCCATGCTCTATAAAGCAAGACAGAGAGAACTTTAAAATAGAGCAATAGAGCAATGAAAAAAAGTTATTATCATAAATAAAAAAGAATGCAACGATTTATTTGAAAAGAAGAGCATCTTTGACTTAGTAAAAAGGTATGTCTCAGACACTATTGAGAGACAATACAAAGAAAATGAAAACAAATAACTCAAGAGTTGCCGAATAAGTGCTCTTACAAATTGCATACCTACTGGAATGAAGGTGAAATCTGCAAGCCTTTTCTCTATATCTCGGATGATTTTATCACGTCCTCTCCTAAGGAACGTGCCTGAACTTGTTCGGACCCTGACAACAAAAACGTGGTTCAAGATACTTCAGTTGGAAGCACCTGGATTTAAGCAAAAATGGACCTCAGAACAAGGGGAGGTAAATGCAAACCTGCTGTCTTTACTTTGACCAGTTTTGCTATCAACGACTGTTGACTTTTCCATATGAGGCTTGGCTAGGTCGATAAGGTATTCACATTCATTCTTGGACTGCACCAGAACACCCAAATCATTATCTTCCAAGATGGCACCACTGACAAGCATTCAAAAGATTGACAGATACCGAGAAGCTAGTTAAGCAAACAAAAAAAAGGAGCATCTACATTCCGTCCTGCATTACTAAAATAAAACAAGCAAATGGCAATAGAACAATGGTTTTTTTTAATTCTTGCTGTCCTAACTGCTGTATTTTTGTAAGAGGTCAACATGGAAGCATCTAGGCACTAACAGACCAGACATATTAACCTTCAAAAATATGAAGGATACCACGTGCAGTAGCTGGAAAGCAAACCAAAACCTACTGACCCCCATATTGTTGCAGCCACCGATAGAAAGCAACCCTTACAATCACACTTCCATATGTAAACTCATAAGGAGCACCTGGCTAAATCCTCATAAACATGTCTTCTTCTGCAACTACACGAATTTAACAGTATCATGTAGTATTCCAACTTTCATGCTACCAAACCGGATTCCCAAAACTCATTATATTATCTCATAAAGCTCCAGTTATAGACACCATATGTCATTTTCTTATGCAATTATTGTTAATCTCCACGCTAAATCTTCAATATTGCAAGTCAACTCAAAGCCCATTACACAGTAATTTGGAGTAAGCCACCACTCCAAACAAGTTGCTTCGTGCAAATGAATGGCCATTACTTGCTTTTACTCTCTTTTCCATTGCCATATTTGTTTTTCAGTCTTATTTCACAATAATTTGGAGCATGCCACTTTTCTAATGGCTAACCTATGCTTACAGTTGTCACTTGCTTTATCTTACCTTTCTATTGTTATTTTTTTTTTTTTGAAAAAAGGCGAATTTCATTCAATAATAACAATAATAATGGTCACAAGGCTTGAAGTTGGGATTCACTAATAACAAGATGTTGTAGTAAAATCCCATCTCTAGCCAAACTATCAGTACAACTGTTGGCCTCCCTTGGTACATTAATCATACTACATTTAATACTCTAATGTTATCATGTATCTCCCGAAACACATGAACAAACCTCCAAGGAAGCTTGGCCTTCATATCTCCCCACCGAATGACATTGCTAGAGTCCCCTTCAATGAAAATGTTATCCAGATTCTTATTTTTTATGATTTTAACTCCGTTCCTCAGAGTCATCATCTCGGCAGTGGTTCAGTCAACATGACATAAACCACCAGAATAAGTTAATAATGTTTTGCCATTATGGTTTCTGATGAGACCACAAAAGCCACATGGACCGGGATTCCCCTCAAACTTCAATTTTTTTTGAGAATATCAAAATTCAATTTTAGGTAGTCATCAGGAGGAAGGGTCCGTGATATTCAATTTGAGAATATCAAAATTATGTTTCCAGCGTCCTATGAAGCCTAGCAACCTCAACCCTTAAAAAAAGTATTGTTTTCTTCTTTTTTTTTCCACCTCTTTGAAAGTCCAAATAAAGATGAACTGTTAATATTGGAGGGTGAACATTTAAAAGTTATGTTTCACTATTCTACTAAATAGATGCCAATAAGACCAAGGCCTAATGACGTTTGCAACAATTTATTTATTTATTTATTTTTTGGCTCGCACGTTGATGTCCTTCTATAATAACTGTCCATTTCAGTTATTGAAGAGTGATGCTCATTAAAAAGTATCAGAAGTGAGTAAGCTGGTAGATCATTCAAATGGTAAATACGGCAGAAATAGGTGACACGGTCACATGCAGGCACTAAAACAGAAGCAGCCACAGCAGAGGTAGGACAGCAAGAGAAGAGATCGAACGTCTTTATATCAAAAGCTCAGCAGATTGTTTTGATAGTCAGAGTGTCTCTCATTAACCGGAATTTTGTCAATACAACTTGATAACAACATTCAGAAGAGTAAATCTTTGACTTCAAGCAAAATGACACGATTCAACTACAAAGGAACGTCAACATACCAATCCGAACATAAGCAGCATTAAACGACCAGATCACATCGACAATACATATCGGAATCTATACGTAAATACACCCGTACATCTCCTTAAACACACGAGAAAAAAATTAGTAATGATATAACGTCAGTAGCTCACCAAAAAATTGTGGAAGACGAACGCCCGGGGCTCCCAGGACAGGACCTCCGTCCATTGCTCCCCGCTTTGTTCCCTTCCCTCGTTCCTGCTACAAATCGAAGGAAGCAAAGTAAAGAAACACTCACTCAGCTGAAATAAACCTGAAAATGCATCCGATGCAGATCAACATACCTCCTGGTACTGATATCCATCACGGTGGTGAGATCCACGGCCTTGGGAGTATCTCTGCTCGTGGTGACCGGAAGAGAAAGGATACCTAGAGCGAGAAGCATCAGCAGGACGAGGGAGAGCGCGAGAAGCATTGTCAAGACGAGCGTGAACGAAGACGCCTTCCGGCCGAGCAGCATCCGCGAATGACGTCCCGATTTCGCCATGAGCGGAGGTCGGACTGAGAGCTCGAGAGCTAAATTCGCCGGGAAGAGAAGGCCTTCGGATCGATGGCGGCAATTGGGAAAAGAAACGAAAGGAATTGCGGTTTTGTGGAACAGAAAATGTTGATCTGAATAGTGCGGTGGTGGTTTTCCGTTTTCGGGAAACGCTTTCCGGCTTCTGTTTCTCTGTTGATCTCACGACTCATCACTCGCAGGTCAGCGAAATTTTTAGTAATGCTTGAGTAATCTATTTAAATGACTAAAATGCCCTTAACGGCGACGAGATTTAACATTTTCGGACACGATATATAAATCACTGAGCGTTCAGTCAATCAGAGGTTTGGAAAAGTAATCCAATCCACCACCTACTCAATATTTTCTAAAAAAAATTCAATTAATTTTTGAAATTAATAATTTTATAAATTTATATCAATTACAACTTAAAACTTATGTGCACGGATTTTTTACTAGAAATGCGTATCACCCACAAACATGAGGCAAATTGAAGCGAAAACTGAGGAAAATTTGACCAATTTGAGGCAAATTACAGGATTAATATGTTTATATTTGACGTTATTTTTATTATATTTTTACTATTTTTACTTATTTTGTGTGATGTACCTTGATATTAAAAGAAGAAAGGGAATATAGACCTGAATCCAAAGTTCCAAACTATATTATTTGAATCCATTTATTATTTTTGTCATCAATAGCCAAAAGTCAAAACCGAGTTAAATGATTTAATTATATTTTTTTACAATTGTGTATCGCAGTACATTTCATCTCTTTGAGAGCTTATTTAATATTGCGAGCATTATAAATGAAGACTAAGCCATTGAAAAATAAAATTAATATTCCTGAATAGTTGATGACAAACGTGCACTGCAAGTGGGCAAATTAACTGTAAGTTATATGCTTTAATTAAACGTGGAATCAAGACCAATGCGCAAATGTTCATAACAATAATTCCCAATTATTTGTTTATTTTTGCCACTTTCTAAAGTTATTTTATTACCACCAGAATCCATTTTACAAATAAAAAGGGTCATTCCACTTGTTGAAAAATAAATAAATAACAGACTTGTGATGGCCTCTCTTACAAAGAGTTATCTTAAAGTCCTTGTATTAAAGAGCTTAAGCCAAAGTAATTTAGTTAGATTGACCAAAGTAAATCAAGTCAATTAACAATGGTATTTTGGTCATTAAGCTTTTTTCAATGAAATCTGTGGCTCTTGCCCAGTGTTTTGTTAATCATCGGTGGTCGTCAGAGAGGAAGGAGAAGATTTCAAAACCGCGTGGCAGGCGGAAGACTTTTCGTGCGACTGTCTCTTTCACGGAGTGATCAGCGCAATTTAGCCTGCGAATCGAGAGAAGTCTAATATGAGCAGGCATAAGACATGTTCAAGGACGGCACACACTAGTTGTGCTCGATACTAACAAAATAAGACTTCTTATTCTGCCTAACAAAATACTTTTGGTAATTATGCCTATAACAATTGGGACATTGATTACTTAAAAACGCATTCTAAGGTAGCTCGATGTTTGAGCTATTAGTAGTTTAATTTTATAACAAATATTCAAAATTTCCTATGTGGTTTATGTTTTGAAAGTAAAGAATGGGATTTAGAGTATTATACATTTTATGTAAGAGTAATGAATTGTCTCAACTTTTTCCTAAGATAAAAATTTTGTTGTAATATGTAAGAAATTAACAATAACTGTTTTGTTAAAATTTTGTCTTAGAGTATTGTTAGGTGTGTAAATAAAGTCTCATATTAGCTAAAAGTGGTGAAGATCATCGTAAACTTATAAATGACGCCAAAATATCCATTCGTACAAAGTTTTTTGGGTAAAAATAGGACCCAATGTCTATTCTAAAGAGTAATACTAGAACCTATCTATGTGAAATTCTAAAAGATAAATCTTAAGCATAAAAATGGTTTAGATTAACGTGTACGTAAGATAGGTACAGGTGCAACTAGTATTTTCCTATTCTAAATCAGCCTTCAATGAGTGGGCTCCACGTCAGGTGCCCATAGTATTACTTTTTGTACAAATGTCAACAACAAGCATGTCCCGACCCATTAAATTTTGCCTGCGTCAGTTGCCGAACCGGCGAAATCATTCACCTACCGTGACCCGGGCGCCCTTTTTTAACCTAATTTAAAGCCCGCGAAATAGCGTCGCGCCCGCTTCGGTTTTTAATCTCTTTCGTCCCGACACCAGCCCTAGTTTCTCATTTGCTCGTCGTGTAATCCCACTTTGCAGGACTCCGATTCATTCTGTAGTTTTTGGTCGATTCAAGCAAAAGCCGCATAGGCCATTTAGCTAAGCTACTGCCTCTATTCTTTTGATTCCTTTTTCTAGTGGAGCTATTGCCCGAGGTATTTCTCTCTCTCTCTCTCTCTCTCTCTCTCTCTCTCTCTCTCTCTCTCTCTCTCTCTCTCTCTCTCTCTCTCTCTCTCTCTCTCTCTCTCTCTCTCTCTCTCTCTCTCTCTCTCTCTCTCTCTCTCTCTCTCTCTCTCTCTCTCTCTCTCTCTCTCTCTCTCTCTCTCTCTCTCTCTCTCTCTCTCTCTCTCTCTCTCTCTCTCTCTCTCTCTCTCTCTCTCTCTCTCTCTCTCTCTCTCTCTCTCTCTCTCTCTCTCTCTCTCTCTCTCTCTCTCTCTCTCTCTCTCTCTCTCTCTCTCTCTCTCTCTCTCTCTCTCTCTCTCTCTCTCTCTCTCTCTCTCTCTCTCTCTCTCTCTCTTCGACTCTCTTTCTCTCTTCGGTTTTCTTTACTTCTCCCTTCGTATGTCTTTCACTGTTTTGAATAATGGCAGATAGTTAGTAAGCTCACTGTGAAGTTTTTGAATCTCTTGAAGCTCACTCTCTCCTGAAACGAGCAAAACCCGAGTCTTTAATTGCTTCAATCACTGTGTTATGTTGACTGTAATTCCATCAGATTGTTTTGATTTCGTTTTTTTTTTCTTATTTTGTAGTTTTCGGCTACGTTTCTTCTATGATCTTGATGTAAACAGTTATATAGGCCTGATATACCTCTTAAACTTTCCAAGTTGTTTGTTGTCTTCTATTGATTGAGATTCAATCTTATTGTTTTGATTATTGATTTTACTTTTTAAAGTATTTTTTAAAATTTAGAAGATGGTTGCACTTCGTACTGCGGCTTTTGACCTCGGATGATAATGAAATATTCGTGGGGAGGTAGACGGTCGAGGAGATGGATTTTGACTAATTATATATTTATTTAATTTTTGTGTTTGCTGAATGGGAAGTACTAAACACAATCTACATATTAGACTATCTTTTCACCTTCAACTTTAAAGTTTACCCTCTCATTAAATATCTGGATGCCAAACAGGTTGAGAAGATTTGTAGCTCCATTTCATCATGGATGCCGACACTGACCATTATGAAATCCTTGGCCTGCCTTCTGGGGAAGAAGGCATGAAACTCACTCTCAAGGAGATTGAAAAGGCATATAGAACAAAAGCTCGTCAGATTCATCCAGACAAAAACTTAAATGATCCGTTTGCCAAATCAAAATTCCAGCAGCTCCAATCCTCCTTTGAGATCCTTAAAAGTGAGACTGCTAGAAAGGCTTTTGATGACCTTCTCCGAGCAAAACTTGAGCGTGTGCACCGTGATTATCACTTGGACTCCAAGCGCCGCAAAATGGTGTCTGATTTGGAAGCTCGTGAGCAGGCATCTTTTGATCCAGATCCACAGGAAAAATTGAGAAAACAAGAGGAGGACGCTAAGAAGAAATTTCAGCAGGAAATTGCAAAAGTCAGGGAAATGCTTGCAAAGAAAAGGACAGATGGAGTGAAAACTGCATTTGAGGAGAAGGAAAAACAGAGCACAAGTAGTGGGGTGGCTCTAAATAAAGAGAAGATTTTAAAAGTTTCATGGGAAAAAGGTGGAGAAGAGTATGATGCGACAAGGATAAGAGATTTATTTTCAAAATTTGGAGAGGTTGAAGATGTGGTAATCCGGACAGGGGTAAAAAAGAAAAGGTCTGCTCTAGTTGTCATGGCATCTAAAGAGGCTGCAGTAAGTTCATCATTTTCTTTTCTTTTCTTTTTTTTTTTTTTTGCAGTTCTTACTGAATTATACTATATTGCTTCTTCTATGATGATTTTATTTTAGTTACATGATTAGATTTCTTGAATGCATGAATTCTTGGCAGTAATATTCTTTTACAAAATTCACAGACTTATTCAGGGAATATTAGTGAATTTCGGTTGAATTATGTCGGTTCTCTGTGTCTTCATCGTGCTTTAATCAACTATAGGAGTGCATGAAGTAGCTTTTTTGTGCATAATTTCTTGTGGTCTAACAAGTGCAAGATTAATGAGATCAACTATGATGCATTTGTGGTCTTCTTTAACTGGACTTAAATTGAATGTGCCATGTCATTGTTAGGTTGCTGCAACACAAAAGATGTGTGGCGAGGTGTCAAACCCTTTGCTTGTGCTTCCTCTTGAACCCTCTTCAGCTGATGTGCCGAGCTTTTCTCATTCTATAAATGCTGAGACAGAGGCTCCAAACCTGGGTCATCTTGTAGGTGCTGGTTATCAAAAAAATGAAGATTCCATACTGGAGAAGCTCCGAAAGGTTTGGACCTTTTTTTCATCATTTTTTTCTCTTTGAACCTTGTTACTTGTGGATCATTAAGTTTCTGTCAATTTATCTGTCAAAGAATGTGCTCATACAGTCAGTTTTTTACTTTACATAAGCTTATCTTATTTCCTTCTAGCAACTTATCAAATGCTCATCAAATGGCTTTAGAATTGTAGAATAGTTGCATCCATCCATTTGTCACATCGATATCTCACTCATGAATTTTGACTTTCATTGGTTTTGATAGGTACAATCCTTATTTTGTTTCTGATTTTCTTTTAACCTAATTGACATTTTATTCTCTGGAAGCTTTAGACTGACTTGAAAACAACCATTCTCGTTCTACAGGCTGCAGAAAAGCAGAAAGGGCAAGCACAAGCATCAAAGACTTAAAAACAACCATTCTTGTTTGATTTGGCTTCATGAAATGAAAGAGTCAACAAATGCATCAACGGTGGCTGTTTAAAGGCCGGACTTTGCTCATCTTTTTGTAAACCAGGTATTGATGCATTCAACAGTTTTTTTTCTTCAGAGTTATCTTGAATTTGATTTAGCTTAAGGACTACCATTGCCCACGATCTGAATTACGGTCAAAAGTTATGACAATATTGCTGCCAAAAAGAATTAAAGTAGTAATGGTAGGTTAAAGGTTATTTACTTTTTCCATCTATTTTGGTCTCTTCTCTTTTGAAGATAAAAAAGGGAACCTCTTCTTCATTTGATATTCTGCATGTCTTGTAGAAGGATTGTCATGCTATATGGAAGTAGAACATAAGACAAAAGAATTACAAGCATTTGAGTGATATCTGCTTTGCGAATGCTCGGATTCAAGGAAAATTTGGCGGAGAAGAACTGGGAGATTGTACTCATACCATTTCAAAAAAGTCAGTCTCTGCAATATTAATCCCTGGAAAAGTCGTCTCTGTCACAATTATTCGCTGAAAATGTTGTCTCTTCACTATTAACACTAGAAAAGGCTTGTTATATAGTCATCTTTTTTTGTGTTGCATCTTTGTGCATAAACTTTTAGTGGTATAGAAGGCCTTATAGTTTCCGGTGGTTCTTAATTGTTCGCCAGACATCTCTTACCTGAATATCTACTTGTTTTGAGATTTCAGCCATCACTTTGTTATATGAAAGAAGATATAGTACCTGGAGATTAGTGAGAAAAAGTGTCATACTGAAAGGTAGAAACAAATAGACCTTAATTGGTTGTTTTGGGATGACTTGTCTATAACAATCACCAAGTTCGTAAAAATACTTTAGTATGTAAGTCGATTTTCTGTTTCTCTTTTTATGGTAATACATGGAAATCACTTTATGGACTTAGGTTCATTACTTCATACTCCAATCTTCCTTGCTAAGCTTTTCTCTCTTTTTCCCACTCATTTTATTAATTAGATACAGGTAAAGAACAAGAATGTGGGGCTAACGATTCGGATGTAGCAGCAGCCATTTCTAGTCTCTCCCACTTCAACTTCCGCTCCTCTTCCTGGTCAGCAGCAGAGGCTTGTAGATTCATCTCCTGGAGGCATTTGGAGTACAGGACAGGCTCCATGTCTTCCATCATCGCCTTCACATCTACTGTCAGTTGCTTGATGGCCTTACTCCAGTGCCACTGCAGGTTCTTCTGCAGGGCTTCCACCACTGCTGGAAGCACCCGGTCCATTGTCTCTGTAGCCCTTTTAACAAAATGTTCGTTGTTCCATACGTACAGTGCCCGTTCTGCCACCTGAATAAAAGTACTTTCTATTAGATTAGACTGCTCAAAGGCTGTCTAGAATAAAGGCTTAAAATGTTAAAAATAATGTGATCGTGTCGTGCTGGTGGAACAATGCAAGACCCAGAAGGAAGAACCAGAAGGAATACAAATAACGTTAGATTCTCTAAAATTTGGGAGTTTGTCAATTTTCAATTCCTTGTGAAAGCCGGGTTTAGAGTTGTTGCCCCCAGAATGTCTAATGGAAATCAATCAGTGGTTTTACTTACAGAAGTTTGCTCAATAAGCTTATAAAGTTTAGATAATCATCAATACAGTACTCTATGGTTTTCTACGTTTCTCATTGAACTCATTCATCAGTGATGCAATGTTAAACTTAGGAATCAGGTTTATCCTAAAATAATTAGCATAATAATCAGCAAAACAAAGGGTTTTTCCAAGTGGTTAACATAATATCATTACAAGTTATGAACTTAACTAAGATTAATCAGTTTGGACAGTAACTCTATGAATATGAATCAAACTTTATGTGGGACTGCTTAGAGAGAGACCAACGAGAGAGAGAGAGAGAGAATGAACAAAAAAACGTACCTGGGAGTTCCAACTGCTCATGCATCTGGCAATCTGAGAACAAATAGGAACTGCAAATTTGGCAAACTCCTCAGGATCAATATACTCAACAAGTTCCTCCATCTCCCCAATAATCAACATCTCTTTTTGACAACTCGTGTGCGGCCAATACCTCAGAATCCCCTTCACCACCATCCCTCCAAGCAATGGCTCCTTCTGCACAAACTGCGTCACACAGTAAGCTAACTGCCTGTGATAACTCTGCATTCCCTTGGGCTTGTGCAGGGGTACGAGCACCCTCATCAAGAACTGCCTGTGTTCTTCCTTGAGCGGAATAGCAAACCCGTTGATAATACTCCCCCATATCTCCAGCAACTCCCCGATCCCACAATGCCGTTCCGTCTCGAAAACAAATTGCAGAAACACATCGCTCATGGATTTCCGCATAAAGCAGCGGTGGAAGGCGAATTTGGAGTACATCCGGTGATAGATGTTCTTCAGGGCCTCCCTCTCTCGCCTGTCCTCGCTGTTGAATAAGTTGAGAAGATTGAGGAGGAAGGGCTCATCGATGTAGCTATGGAGGATTTTGGGTTCGATGTTGAGGACGAGTCTGTGGAGGATGTCGTAGACGAGAACGAGATGGGGCCAAGCAGGGTTGTACGTGGAACCGAGCTCTTCTTCCTCCAGAAACTCCGAGGGGATTGAAGCGTTGCAGGGAGGAAGAGGGCGGAAGAGATTGTCGGCGAGCATGGAGAAGAGCCGCGACAGGATTCGATCTTCCAATGGTTTTCTCGACGATTTGACGACGGAGAGAATCTGATTGAGCTTGTGTCTCTTCAGCTCTTGCTGAGCAGGGGACTCCTCCGGGTCTGTGAAAGTGTACACGAAGGAGCAGATGGAGATGATAGAGAGAAGCTCCTCTGTTTCCGATTTATGAGATGGGTTGCAGTCGCCATTGGCGATCGCGTCCAAGTCGAAGAGGTACTGAAGCGTGGTCGATTTCTTCTTCGGATAAGCCTTGGGTGTTTTTTTCCGAACACCCATTTGCCTTCCCACCTTCTTTCTTCTTCTGCTTCCCAGCACTTTCAGAAACCAAAACAGGGGAAACAGAGAGATATGTCTGGTCCAGTGTGAGCCTCTTTCAAGCTTCCGCTGCTGGACACAAAAAAAAAAGAAGCAAAAAACAAAGCGAGAGCGATGTTCTCATGGCGACCAATCTTGTGAATGTCGTCGAAAGATAAAAAAAAAATAAGCGTTTGGTGAGAGCAGGGTATCGGTCATGTCCCTCCTTCCAACTCCCATGTTCCATGCAAAGGTTAATATCAGTTCCTCCCTGTCTGTCTCTCTCTTGACCGCAGTTTCCTGCTTTTTTCTTTTTTCCTTTTGTCTTCTTCTTCCCTAATTTTTTACAACGCCATTTCCAGAGCCTGAAATGTGGAGATTCTGCGACATTGATCCCTGTTTAATTTCTCTACGATATCCAAAAAAACTGTTAAAGAACGGAGGGTCCTGACTGGCAAAAGCCGGCGCCACCCATGAAAAGATTCGAGTGCTAAGGTGGTTAGGGAGGAATACAGAGTATAATGGTTGGACATGTCGCTTCAAAATACAGAAGATCCGACAAACGTGACAAGCGGACCCAGTTGACGGGACTAAAGCCCTCTGTTAGGCCAATCTCAATTTCTCTGGACAAACGAGCTCCTGTTCCATGTATTAACATTTCATATCCCACTCAAAAATGGCCGACTGGCCTTACATATATCACCATTCAAAAATATTTAAATGAAACAAAAGAAATGCATGGTATAATAAACAAATACAATCTCATATAATTAACTATTACCCATTTCTTTGGTTACAATCTCATCAGAACATGTTAACGCAGAGAAGGGTAAGATTGCTCTTAAGTTTTACTCAAATTACTAATGGATTCATGAAATCCCCTACCTTCTTGAGCCTGGATCTGTTGTACACAAAACTTTGCATACTTGGGGTGTCACGAGCTCATAGTGACGCTTAAAAACGTTGTTAAACTAACGCAATGGCTCAGGTTTAGGGTTTTAGAGTTTAGGCATGCTGTAGCTGGTTCAACCACCCAGAGTGCACTTGGCCTGTTTCTAGTGATTTATAAGACGCCTGTACTATACTACTCCGTCATTGAAGGCAAAGCTGATCTGCAAGTACTCCCTTACAAGAGCAAACGCAAACGTACGAGGAATTCATCAAGCCCGGCAGCCTCTGATTCCTCTTACTACGGAGGTCCTACTGCAAGGGTACCTTAAAAGAGAAGGATCTCAATGAAACTGCTTTTAACTTAGCTAGTAAGGAAAGAGTTGAGCATCTTTATCATATCAGCCAGTGTGTTTCGTTCTAACGAGTTATTTTAAGTTTAACCATCACCATTGTTTCACCCAAATGGGAAGTACTTATATCTTATTGAAAGCTAAATGATCCACCGAAAATGAGTAAATGACCTCATCGAGAACCCTCTCATTCACACGGGGGGTTCAGACCAGCCCTAAAGTAAGCTGTGAGGAGAACGAGCATTTACTCCCATCGGTTTTCTCTAGCAAATTAGTAAATGCAGAAGGCAAAAACAATTACTTCTCACCCAATTCTATCCCATTTTGGGGAGGAAAAGACAGGAGGTGAAAATAAATGGCCTCAAAATTCCCACCAACATCGTCTGTATCCAGCACCCACATGTACTCTGAACTCACAATCTTGATTAAAGTCAGTAATGGCAGAGAGCATGTCAGAATTTTTTGAAGAGCAGTGTCTGGGAGTATATTTGCATCTGATGTTACTAATCCTAAAACTATATTCTCAACAACCACCACCACCACGAGTTTGGGGTCTAGCATGAGTAAGCCAGGGCAAGGAAACAATACTTTTTTTGAATAACAAAGCAGTGTATATAGCCACAATAACGTACCTATAAAGCATATTAACAAGCAAAAGATAGTTATTACTGTACATAAGCAAGAAAAGAACGCTCAGGAGGATGACACATAATTTTTGAAAAAAGTTGCTCATTGATGCTCAGTGCTCTCCGGTCTCCCCTCCACCAACTACCCATTTAGCAAACTGTGAAACTCTGAACGACCACGCAGCACAGTACACCAAGGGCAAGCATCCATGATTTAGAAACCATTCATCTCCAATAAGTACGTTCTTCGCTTTGCCAAGGCCTTCACAGCTGTCTTGAATGGGCCATCAAATGCCCCTGAAACAAATGCCTCAACCTCCTTCCTACTGGCTCCACAACCCTCACCCGATGGCTTGATTGCCACTAAAGTTGCCCCTTGCATTCCCATCCCCTCTGGAAGCTCCAAATATGGAGCATATCTTAATTTCATGTTCGAGGCAGGGACCTGTGTCCTACTAGATGAAGCTGATGCGGCCAATGGCTTCTCCCTGAACTCTCTTAACTGATCTACCCCCATACTCAGTGTCCCCTGCCCATCAGCATCTGTCAGAACCAAACTCTTCAAGGTCGAATGATCCTTAATAATAGGCCTCAACAAATAATGCCGAGTTGAAGCAGCTATCAAGGAACTGATAGTCCAAACAACCCGCAATTTCAACCCTCCATTTGTGTAAAATGACTCAGGTATACTGCCATTATCCTCCGCTGCTTCTTGGTCAGCTGCAGGCTTCTTCTCAATTTGAGTCCCACCCAAGATCACACAGCTTTGAAGCGTGCTGCCAAACTCAGCCTTCCATTTCAGTAGAACCCCATCTTCAGTCCCCACATCTCCCGCAGGCAGTTCAATTCTCAGATTCTGAATGTGCTTGAAATTTTTGAGGACCTGTTCAGGAGTGTGGTGCGATAACTGGGGAAGGAAAGCCTTGTTCACATTACTGCCATTGCGGAGATGGTGAAGAGGTTTGAGGAAAGTGAAGAACATGAGCCTCAGGAGGTGCGAGAAGAGGTTCCGTGGCTTCGGGGATGAAGAATCAAGGCTCTCATCACAGTCTCCATCAAGAGAGACAACGCGATCAATCTTCACAAAAACATCCTGGACAAGTGGCACTAGGGAGTAGAAGCGCTTGGAGACAACAGCACAGCGGCCAAGAGAACGAACGTCTGCAAGTTTGTTGAACACCAGGAGGACAATGGAATCAGGAATTCGATCAAATTGATCAGTATCATCAGCACTCCATGACTGATCAAGAGGAAGAGAAGGATCAGCATGGATTCGCGATCTGCACTGCATTTTCGTGTGCCGGTTCTTTCCTTAGAATAAAAGTCCAAGTTTCTTCTCACAAGTCAATCCTAAAAAAAAAAATATTTCAAATTTGTAAGTCGAAGCATGGCAGAAGAAAGATGGCAAAGAATAGCAAACAGAAGCAACAAGCAAGAGAAGAAAACAAGTAACAGGAAAATATCTCGTTAAGGTACACATTCATAAACAAAAGATTGACTGAGAGATTTACAGATTAAAATCCAAAGGAGAGTAACAAAACATGGCGCAGGTGAAGCTCACAGAGCTAGGTAGAAATTTTTTAGCAGAATGGAAAAACATATCAAAGAAAGAAATAAAGGACCTCCAGCAATCAAATCGAAGGAAACCAACTCCAATAAAAGCATTATTTTCCATGGTGGGTAGAACTGAAGGACCTCGTGCATCAATTGAAAATTCAAAAGACTACCTCACCAAATATCGGTTAATAAGTATTTTTTTTAAATGCGCTGAATACACAAGTTTGTTAAGAAAGAAGAAAAATTTCGACAAGCAACTTTATTTTAATCAAACTGTTTCATTCTAAAAATTAGAGCTTCCACCAAGCGAGAATAGACTAGCCAATAATCTACTAAGGGCGGAACTTTCATAGATCAAGACGTCAATCGAGACCACCAAAAACTCTTCTATTTCCATTTATCGAGTAATTATTAACCTAAAAACCCCGTACAAACAACTGGAATCCCGATCTATCCACCAAACATAACTCCCTCCTCAGTTTGGCTTAGCAAAGCCAAAGAAAACCTTACAAACTAGAACACAAACTAATCAACACCCTTACAAACTAGAACACAAATACCTACCTACACGGCTAAACCCTCGACCTCAACAAAAACTCTTAATTAGTGGCAACGACCACCAAATAATCATATCAAACGACTAAAAATCGAAAACAAGACACACAAAAAAAAAAAAAGAAAAAGAGAAAATCCAACCCACCTCAGAAGCCAAAAATTCTCTTCCAAATCCGCAAACTTCCACCACTTTATTCCACAAAAAATCAACCCTCACGCCCTAACACGAACCCCAACCCCTGCACACACCCATATCTCTTCGAACAAAACTGCATCCACTCCAAGCCCCCACCAAACCACCACAGAAGCCAAGAAAACAAAACCCACGATCTCGACACAACAAAACTCCAAACTGGGAAAGACAAGCCCCGCGAAGAATTCGAAGAGGAGCAGCCACACGGCCAAGGACGAAGAGGGAGATCGGCGAATTAGGGCTTCCAAGTACAGAGACCCACAAATGAGAAGAAATAGACCGCGAGTGGTATGGGGGCTTTACTTTTTCGTTATTTACTCTCCCGTCGAGTCTCGACCGAACAGCGACCTTCGCAAACGAACCGCATTTATATGGTCTCTCTGAGTCTGGAGTCTCTTGGGACGAGAGACGAGAGTTAACGATGCTGTAACGTCCACGTCGTCCGGTGACTGGCTAGTGGCGCATGAGCCCTCCGATGGCTTTGTTCTTTACGGCCCCACTCTCTGATGCGGTCCATTCTTGGCCACGTCTCTGACTAAATGGGTCCCACTGGTAGAAATATTTTATAAAATATGTGCTTTTCAAGTGGTATCGAAATTAAACCACGGTTGAGGGATAGGTAGGGTGTTTTCTATTTTCTGTATTAATATATACATCCAAAGTTATTAAAAAATATTTTTTTATTATTATATACTCATTATTATTGTATATTAGTTTAAATTTTATTTTAAGAACCTTTATTATATTAATTTATAAATATAAAATTTAGATGAGTCTCTGAAAATTTCTTTATTGTTATTTTTATTTATTTACTGATGTCTTTGACGACTCGCTTGTAATTTTTTATGTGTCCGGCTCGACATATCATTTGTGTATTTATATAATCTAGACTCTAGAGTACATACTAATTCTTCACCTCGTAATATATATTATTAATAAAATTTAGTATTAAAAATTAATGATATAAAATATTAGTATTCATCTGCTAATTTTTCTTTAATTATAAAATTGAATAATGAAATTAAAAAATATAAGAAAAATTAAATTATGGGTTCGAGCCATTGGACTTGATCCATCCTTACTTGCCCTGTACGCCACCCAAAAAAAAACAAAATGCTAGTACGATATAGGTAAGTATATGTTTGTCGGTAAAACCCTTTAAAAAATGTCAGCGCAATAAAAGGCTTCTCACGAAGAAAACTCTCCTTCTATTGAAGCCGACCACTTGACGCCGTTAATGGACCCGGTCAGTGAAGGTCAGAGAAGGCGGTTAATACTTAAATACTTAAAAGGTACCTAATTAAAGGTAGGTGATTAGGGACAAAATGATTAGATTATATTTTAGGCTTCTGCGTTCCCCCGTGAAATATCTCCTGCCCCTGCCCTTTCAAGCAAACGAAGCGAAAGCCCGTGGACCCACCGGGCCCACCTCCTTCAATCGTCCCTGATGGAATGATCTCACTCGTCCGATGTAATAAAATTAAAACACTTGTGAGAATCCTTCCGAGATTCGAAGCTTTGATTATCTTTTTTATATTACCGTAACTTTTTATTCACTCAAAAAGAAAATTAGAAAAGATAGGCTTAGCATCAGAATATTATATAGTTCAATGACGAACCCTTTTTTTTTTTTTTTTTTTTTTTTTTTATCACATTACGGTTTTTAACAAGTGATATAATACTAAAAAAATCACAATATTGACATGCTTATACATTAAGTTAGAGTATAGTTGCTGTATGTGAAACACGTTACATTTTTTTTTAAATTTTATTTTTGTATCCTATTTGGTACCCAATGTATGTCTAATAAATAAGAGTAATGCTATACGTATGGTGAAACATACCCGAGTCAAGTAATTTTCAGACGAGGGGTTGAAAAGTTATAGCTTATTAATTTTAAAACATGGTGGTCTCATACTCTACGTCTGAAAATACTCAACTCAGATACTTTTCACCGTACGCATAGTATTATTCAATAAATAAATGAATAATAGTAAATACCCAAATAATTAAATATATAATATAATAATAATAAAATTAGACGGTAAAAAGTAAAAATTTTTTGGTATATTAAGCTATTAAGTTTTAGCTAATTGACCCGATTCGACCCGGGTTTGAATCGGTTCTGGTCCTTCTTGAGCCTCAAGTCCGAGTCAGTTTTGATCTCCCCGAGCAGTGAGTGAGCACGGACCATTCTCGTACCAAATCCATGATTAGGAAGCGATAAAGGTCGGCTTTGTTCATGGGATTCGGTGAGCGACACAGACGAGGCAGATCCATCATCCATCCATACCAGCCACCACACCCGGCAGCGTCTCTGTAGAATTAAATTCCCACCTGAAAGCTAGATCCTCTGCAGAAAGAACGCTTCTCCCCACAAAAATTAATGGAGTTCATCGCAGCGCCATACCCCCTTGCCCACACAAAAGTAGTGATGGCAGCTCCGTCGTCTTTCTGCCATTGAATTTCGTCGTGTTTCTGCAGGTCTCTGTGCACTCGCTCTCCCGGAGTGGGTGGTGAAGTGGGTGTGTCTCTCTGCTCCTTTCGATGTCTTTCACCGTTTTGCCGAGCGGATAAGAAAACGACTCTGTCGGTTGTTTTCGTTCCGACCCCACTCGGATTTCGGCATTGGGGAGAAAGAAAGAGAGAATTTAAGACGGGATCGGGACTTTTTTGGTTAAACGGAAGAATGGTCGTCGTCGGCGTTGAATTTAATGGTTGCCCTTTCTCTTTCGGAATGTTCGTCCTTCTTTCGGAATGGCTCTGGATCGTTTGCTTTGGTAGCTGCGAAGGCTCGCTTTCTGGTAATTGCTTACGCGAAAGTGGTTGATCGATAAACAAACAAACACAGGGTGGGAAATGCAGATTGAGAACTTCGATGTCTGTTTTCTTGTGGATTAAGCTTGCCCTGGCTTTGACTAGACGCAACGTGGTTGGAGCTTGGACCGGGAGCTGGTGCAGACTTCAGAGATTCTGGGCTCTGGCCTCCTGTGAATTGTCGATGATCCTCCTTCCGATGTAAAATTCATGGAAGAAAATATCTCGGACGTGACTTTGTCTTCTATGATTCGATCCGAATTCTTTAAAGAAATGGAGAATCGATTTCCTTGGAGCCAAAGCAACAGGAATGGATCCAGTCAGAGCATAATATAAGTTATTTGTCGTGAGCCGTCGTGATGTGCAACGACCACATCATTTTATCTTTTTGATTTTCAATCCACATTCACAGCTACAAGAGCTGAAAAACCATATGGATGGGAGTAGATATTTTGACTGAACAGAATCATGACCCAATTCATCAAGAGCCAGAGCACTAAAGAATAGATTCTTCTCTGTTTTCACATGAACAAAGATCTTTCGTGTCTGAGACTCCGTGTACATCCTATATGCAACAAGCAAGGGGCAAATGTCTTGCTGAAAATTATATTTCTCTCAGTGCCTTCTAAAAAACATATTTCAATAATACATGGAGCTCTTCATCACCCAGCTAGAGTTTTACGATTGCAGGGATGAAAGACAAGGAAAGATGGCCCGAGAATTCTTGTCGGTACTGCTTCCGCTTGCACAGTAACCACTTCACCATGTGAGTGCTCTGATCAAATACCCATAAATGTTCCTTGCAACATGTTCCCTTCTGCGTAGTCTTTCTCTTGATTAAAATCGAGACCCACCAAAACGCCTGTGTGAAGGCTTGAACTATACAGTTCCAGAGCCAACCTTTGTATAATAAACCATGTAAGTTTCGTCAGTAATACTAAAATAAAAACGTGCATGGGTAGTGTCTCTTCGATGCAGAGAAACGGAAGACACACCAAAACACAGCATATAAATTCCTCTAATATGACTTGCAAATGGATGTATCGGGCAAAGAGATATACATCGTATTTCATGCCTCAGATTGCAAGAGAATGGAACCAATTACATGCAAAAAAAATAAAAGAAAGCAC
The DNA here is from genome assembly GCA_022405105.1 of Aristolochia contorta. NCBI lineage: Eukaryota > Viridiplantae > Streptophyta > Magnoliopsida > Piperales > Aristolochiaceae > Aristolochia > Aristolochia contorta. Next base: position 15,562,165 of record CM039669.1, on the reverse strand, counting down.
ATAAATGTTCAAGTAATTGAGTATATTAGAGGTCTCACCCCAGGCTAATTGTCAAATCTTGTCGAGAGCAATGCCTCTCCGAATATGACTAAGGCCCGAGGATATCATACAGTGCTGCAACACCATTGGATTTGCGTTGTTTCAGGAGCATCCTTGCTGTGATTTCACTTGCCTATCTTTTTCCGTATTTTGTTCTGAGGAAAAGGGCATCCATCAAAAGACTTCATTATATATTAACAAACGGAAATTTCGTGCAAAATATATCTGTGCAACTATACACTATATATAGACCACCCAAATCCTCAAAGTACCATCTTCACCTACGATGTTTGATCCCTTTTTGTTGGCATCTACACAAACAGGTACGATGACCTTCTATGGGAAGAGAAAAACATGGGAAGGACAGGAGCAGTGGAACCACAAACATGACAATGAGAGCGTATGACAGCTAATTGATCAAGCAAAGACTCCCAATGATGATATGATTGTTTAGATTACCTCAAACTTGAGAAGCAACCATGACTTGGAAGACAGTACTTGATTTAAAGCAGCCTCTGTCTATTATAAGAAAAAAGGGTCAGTTCTCACTTTTTACTCAATGACAGCAGTTCCAGCTGCTCAGCCACGTTCAGCAATTTAAAGGTAAACAATGAATCTCAACAGATATATTAACCCAATCCAGTGAAAGAATACTCATTATGGTTTAGAAGAATCAAAGAAAAGATCACAAGATGATTGATTCATGAAGAAACTGCCGAGCCAAAGCAGATGAGAGGGTCACCTTTTAGCACAAAGAAGCACATATTTAAAGTAGTCATATAAGGTCTCATACATTCCACTGGACCATCCATGAATTCAAAGTTGCAACAAGTTGCACTTCAGTTCATTACCATAAACATTTACAAATACAATTTTTCAGTAAAGGAGCCCTCTGGTCATATCCAACAACCAGAGAGATGAGAATGAGCTCTTTGGATCCTCTTTATTAACAGTTAGCGTATTGCTGTCTTCAAAAGGATGAATCTACTTTGCTTGGAAGCTCATGTTTAAAAGTAGTGTATAAGTCTGTTCTCAATACGACATATGTACCACTCCTCTAGACGCCTATAGGTAGTAAATTTGCTTCCCCTTCTTCCCTTGTTTATTACAAGAGTCACAGATATTCGTGCCTACACCTATCTAAGGAGAAACTCAGATAGATGTCATCATCGGGGAAGAAATACTTTCCGTGTCAGATATACTTCCACTAAGTTGTGTTTATTATCTTATCTGTGCATTTGAATGTCAGTTAACATGAAATCCAATACATAGATTAGGTATACAAAATTGGCTGGCAGAAGCCTTCTTCACTGACTGGGGCAATCTTGAACGATGCTATAACATGTCAGTTCCAGGGCCACATTTTATAATTTAAACTATAAACAGAAAAATTCTTTAGCACCCAAGATACAACCCCACGAGAAGGCAGTCTCACCTATAAAGGCCGACTTACAAAACCCCGCTGTACCATCATCTCCACAAGCTCCTCATGCTTCTTTAATTGCCCAGCTTTTCTGAGCTGCTCCAAGACCATTTGGTAAATTGGCAAAGTTGGTTTCAAGCACTTCTCTTCAAGCATCTCTTTGAAGAACTTATATGCTCGATTCCAGTGTCCCATCGCACAAAACACAGAGATCAAAATCTTGTATGTGTTGACATTTGGTTCACATTCTTCTTCATCCATTTCCTTCTTAAACTTAAGCACCATATCTGTTGATTTTGAGCTCGCAAACATCTTCATCAACAAATTGTAAGTCACAGCATTCGGTTTACAGTTCAATTCCTTCATTCGGGCGTACATTCTGTGCGCAGCGTTGACGTCCCCAAGCTTCGAAATGCAACCAAAAATCAAATTAAACGTGGAGGAGTTTGGACAGCAACCTCTGACGGCCATCTGGTTAAGCAACTTGGTCGCCTTATCAAGGTCATCGTCCCGACAATGGACATCGATGAGGAAGTTGTAAGTGATCACATCGGGTGCACAAGAGAGCCGCTTCATTTGATTGTAAACTTGCAAAACCTTCTCGGTGCGCCCGGCCTTTACATGAACACGCATCAAATTATTGAAAGTGGCAGCATTGGGTGCACAACCAGCATCAAGCATTTCGGCAAAGACGTCGTGAGCCCTATTTATCTGCTCCGAACGGCAGAGAGCATCAATGGCGCAACTGTAAGTGTAGACATTGGGTTTAATTCCTTTCTCTTTCATCTCCCTGAATAAATTCTCTGCTTCTGGGATATTTCCCGCGCGACACCAACCATGAATCAGGCTGGAATAGATCACCACGTCCGGCGGGAACTTGTGCTTCAAAGAATCAAAAAAGGACTGCGCTTCATGGGCACGTCTTTTCTTGCAGAGAATCGCAACGGTGGAGGTAAAGGAGTTCAAATCAGGCGGACAACCATACTCTTCCATTTGATGAAAGGCGTGAATGGCCTCAGAAGCGAGACCGGCACGGACGTAGCGACGAATGAGTACCGAAAAGGCGTCGGCGGGGATTTGGATGCCTTTTGTCCGCATAAAATTGATCAAATGCCAGGCAATGTCGAATTCCCGAACTTTCCCAGCAAGATCGATCATTTCTACAAAAGGGTCAGCAGAGGCGGCGAAGCTGGTTTGCGCAATAACCCAGTTGAAGAAGGACAGTATCTGAAGAAAAGGGATGCCATGGCGAGGCGCCCCACATTGCGCGACCACATAGCCGACAACTTCCGGGGAGACGGAGGAAGAAGAAAGCTGGCGGGAGAATAATGCAGAGAGAGCCGGAATAATGAAACTAGGTGTTACAGGGGACTGATTAGAACAGAAGTTGGGATTCTCCCTGTGGTGTTTTTTTATCAAGGCTTGGAATTTCTCGGCAAGGTTGGAATCCAATGTGGAGAGCTGGGGAGTTTTTACGTCGTGATTCTCGTCGTCATCAGATAATGAAGAAGCACAAGGAGCAGAGGAAGAGCAGAGCTTGAAACGCTGGAGAAATAAATTAGATGGATAAGATGAACGAAACAGCTTCGGTTTTACGATAGCCATGGGTGACGGGAAGAACGGTCGGAGAGCTCCACTCTGCTCTGAGACGGCAAAACCCTAACCAGAGGTTTAGTGGTGACAGCAACGATAGATAGCATGGGCTTGAAAGGATACGTATCACGCGCCTTTCTCTCGTCAAAGGTGTTTTCAGACCCCAACTCCCAAGAGTCCAGTTGAAATAACAGTAAAAACACGAAAGCAGAAAAAAAGTGTTTTCAGGAGAGAAAAAGCATCACTTTTTGTCGATTTACGTTTTTCATAAAAACACTATTTTCACGAAAAAAAAAACTATTGATTTATTCTAATAATCATGTTTAATCCAATTCTTGAAGCAGGTGAGGTTGCATTCATAGAATTAGATGAAGTGTTGCAGCTGGCTTTGATACTTGGGTTTGTTTAAGGTACCGCTTGACTATTCACTTTGATGGAGGATTCTGTGAGATAAAAATTTTTAAATAATTTTTTGCATTAGACAAAGGACTTAGCTAAACATACAATAAAATTCATAATTTTAAAATTTAATTTAATAAGTTGCAAAAAATTTTAGTCGAGAGAAATAGAATTTTTAAAACCGAACAAGACCGATTAGTATAACCCGATTGAATCAGAATTGGAAGCTTTTCCCGTTCTTATTGAGATCTGAACCAAATTCACTTCAAAATTGTGCAACCTACCTAGTTTAGAAATGTACTTAAAAATGGAAAATATCTTATGCTAAAAGCTGGTTAGTTGGATTTAGTTATTCAAATACGTGAATTATCACAAATATTGCTGAAGCATAACATGATTAACATTGATGAACCAATAGGTCTGCCTTGAAACAACACATTTGTTGGCAAATCATTGTGTACATTGATCTATCTATATATGAGTAATGCTATGTAGCCAATCACATGGCATTATTAGGGCATTAAAATAAGGAAAATACTAATTGTACTTATGCACGTAAATATCAATCTGAAATTGATGCCTAGAGTTTATTCTTTAGAATATAGAATTTTATAAAATATTTTTTTTTATTTTTAGTGCTTAGATTAATATATACTTGGGAGAAGTACTACACATAAGTTCAACTAGCATTACTCTTAAAATAATGCCCTGAGGGCCCGTGTGCAAAAAATATACACGGCGGATGTGGAGATTATTATTGTCTATATATATGACTCATCTCTTTATGTAGATATGAAAGACAGAAAACAAATAATGTCTTGCTCAATCTTTATCACCTTTCTCATTATTCTCACATGGTTCAAATCCTCAACCACCCATTTTCCATAAAATTATCTAATGACGGTGAATTCAACAACTTTACATACTTTCTTATGTAGTGAAATCCATGATATACCGATAATACTCATATGCAATATTTAACAGTCAAACCTTGGTCCAACCTAGTTTAACACGATTTAACCAAAATGGGACACACTGATTTGATGGCTGTTACGGTTTTTAAAACATTTGGGGTAAAAGAATAGAAACGATTTTCAGTTGAGTTATTGAATTGGGTTCCAGTTATCATAGGCAAATCTTAAGTAAAAGACTCAAGACGCGGGCAGAGTCCATTGTGAAAGTGTGAACCCAGATTCGAGTAAAGCCCCCTTTGTCTGTACCAAGATTAAAAATGGAAGACCAACTTTCCTTTCTTTATTCCAAAGGTACAATCTTCATGACACTGTTGCGTCTCGGGGGCTTTATTGAGGTTCTATCACCATCGAGGGCATCGATGTCTGCGGCTTTGGCTTTGGCATCGGAGCCTTCACGCCCTGTAATTTCGACCGGGAGTGGGAACCCGTATTCCCACCTTGGAAGGCGACGTGGTGCGCCCAAACTCTCGGTCTTGAACGCGATGAAGATTTAGTTTTTTGGGGAGCCCTCGTCGGTGGAGATTCGGGGTTGTTCGTCAACTGTATCGGTTATGGCCTTTAAGATGGGTGTTGATGTTTACTGTTCCTACGACTGAGCTGTATCTATTTGAGGTACTTCTTTTTTTTTTTTTTTTTTTATTGGGTCTTTACCTACTTTTGTTATGTTTTCCTTCGGTTCGTTGTTCGTTTTTCCTTTTGTTTAATTCTTATTTTCGTCTGCCATTTGCCAATTTTGGTGTTTCCTATGGTTCTCTTGTCCGCAAGTGTAAAAAGCGTTCTTTTTTGTGCGTCCGATTCCATTTTTTCATCTTTTATGGATCTTTTCGTTTTAGATCTTTCTTTAGGCCATTCTAGAGTTGTCCTGTTATGCGGAAAGAGAAGTGAACGGTTAGAAAGAGTAATGTCGAATATGATGAATTGAGCGAAGGGATCGGCTTACGAGCATCGTGTTTGATGTTGCGGATGGACTCTCCTACCAGTCGACTGCTAGCCCCGTGAAAAATTTCCTAACTTGGGCTTATTTAGAGGGAAGTGCGTTTCAAGTGGTGTAAAGTTCACTCCTGAAAAGAAAATGGTTGCAGTGTCTTCTAAAAGCAGCGTGACAAAGTTAGTTGAATTGATGGTGAGATCCCAGGTGCAGCTTTTGATGTAAGCCAAAGGGAAGGAAGCGAGAATTTCTTTTAAACCTAGCCGCCTCTTATGTTTCTTCTTACATTCTCGATCATATCTATTTTGAGACTGTTTTCCATTCTTAATGGTATAGGTTGCATGCAAAAAGACTTTACCCGTGTAGAACCATTGGTACCTTTTATCGTCGGCATTTGGTAAATGATAGCTACCTTTTATGCTTACTTGAAGTCCTGGATATGTGAATGGTTTTGGATCTTCTTATCCTATATAAAGCACAGGGTATACATTTTCTGTTCCAGTCCCTTTAATCTGTTTAGGATTTTTATCCCTTTTCACATTTCCAGTTTCGTCATTGACTGATATCATACATATTTACTGCTCCAGACCCTACAAATAGAGAGTGACTATTCGAAATGCTTGCTCCGACGCACCAAATTAAAAAGCTTAAGTACTCTACCTCATGCTACAGCAGTCTTAGCCATCTCTTTGTGGTTTGCAGTAGCCTGAGTGACTGTTTTTTCTTCAAAAAGCAGCCAAATAACCTTGAGCTAGAAAATATGTACTTGTTCACTTGTCAATTAAGGCATTATCTTTCTTTCCATGTTTGAATGCACAATCCAAGTGTGATTTTTGACAATCTGGTAGAGTTTCTTTCTTTTCTTCGCTTAAAAAATCATAATATTCAGACCGGAAAAGTTTATTTCTGGCTTTTTGTGCTGACATTCTTACAAAAAAGTACACCTATTCTTGCTTGTTTTTTCTTGATATAAAATATCTATACCGTCAATCTTGCTATTTGTTTGCTTTATTACTTTTGAGCCAGCTGAAACGTTGATGAGTTGTAGTGGCTTTGTGTAAGTGGCTTGGACCTTGAGAGAAGCTGTTGTTCCATTATTGAGCCTCCAAAACTTTGTTCACAGCATTGCTGTGTGCTCAGAATGCATGCTTTATGACAATACTACATGCATGAGTTAGTAAATTGTGGTAGTTTTTCTTTATCTGGAACTGATAATAAGTCTTTATTGGATGTAGATAATTGGACTGAAGACAGTTTCAAGATTAAATTGACAATTGATAAAGGTGGACATATAATTCGTATTGATGTCTGAAGCAGTAAAATGCTTTACTGCATCCAGAGTTACTGAGTATCGGAGAAGAGGTCACCTGATTTATGGGCTTGTTTGGTCTTTCACTTAAATCTATACAAGGTTGTTCTATTGGGGTTGATACATGGAGGCCAGTTTCAGAAGAAGACTATCCAAGGTTGTCGGAAATATTTCTGATATCTGCAGGCAAGGCCTCTTTCAGGTGCTTTCTTTTGGTCCCATCCCACAGCACATTGCCTTTATACTGGATGGAAACCGAAGATTTGCTCAGATTAGGAATATGAAACCAGGTTCTGGACACCGGGTTGGTTTTCTTGCCCTCATGTCAATTCTTCGATATTGCTACGAATTGGGTGTGAAGTATGTCACAATTTATGCCTTCAGCATTGATAATTTCAAGAGACGGCCTGAGGAGGTCCAATTTGTTATGGATTTAATGCTTGAGAAGATTGAGGGGTTACTTAATGAAGGAAGCTTAGTGAAAGAGTATGGACTGAAGGTCGATTTCCTTGGTAATTTGGAACTCCTACCTAGTAAGGTGAGAAGAGCAGCTGAGAAGGTCATGGCATCAACAGCAGGAAACTCAAAAGCCACACTTTCAATATGTGTAGCCTACACTTCCACGGACGAAATCGTTCACGCTGTGCAGGAGTCGTATAAAGAGAAACTAAGCAAGATTCAGCTGACTAGCTTAGATGGATGTGATTTGGAACAGAATATGATTACGTTGCCAGATTTAGAAAAGCACATGTACCTTGTGCGGTGCCCAGATCCTGACATATTAGTGAGAACATCGGGGGAGACTCGGTTGAGTAATTTCCTCCTGTGGCAGACTACCTTCTGCCTCTTGCTTTCTCCAAATTGTCTTTGGCCTGAGATTTCGCTGAAGCACCTGGTGTGGGCTATCTTGGAATACCAGCGTGTCCAACCCTATCTAAACCAGAAGAAAAAAGTCATTTTGGAAACAACTTAAAGGTCTACCGGGCTTTCTATGTATATTGTTTTAGATTCATATCAATTTTAAACTTGCATTACTTTGCTTCTGGTACTGCAGCACTGCTGTCTGAAACCTTTAAACCCATATGGAGAATATTTACTTCCACTTCTGAGCGAAGTTCCTAGTGTTTGAAAACTGGTTGTTCTGCTCGTAATTTTGTTTTATTATTATTATTATTATTATTATTATTATTATTTTTTATTTTTTATTTTTTTTTTTGACTTGGTTGATTGAAAGAGGTCATTTGGCCTTTTCAGTGAACAACCAGACCCGGCTTCTTAATAGCTGAAATGAGCATCTTGTATACTATCTCTCATGCCAAGATACTGAAAAAAAAAAAGATTTTAGTTTTGTAACAACGTTGAATTAGATTTATTCATGTGTTTAATGGTCATTGATGTTCTAATTCCCACAAGGACTTATGGAAGGTTATTACTCTATGATGCAAACTGGATGTTTAATACGATCGAAACTAGGTCTTAAATAAGATACAACGTTGTATTTCTGCAAAGGGCAATTTCATTCCCTTCGATGTAAGACAGAAATAATCCTTTACTCCATGAACTTCAGGAAAATCACTCGTCTATGATGGATATTGTGTATTTAAGAAGATAAAAATGTGTATTAAACAAGTCTAGATACAAAGGGAACTTCTTTTGTTCTATTTCTGCGAAGGGCGTTTTTTCATTGTGGCCCAGATTTCCTTTGGTCGTGCTTCTAGCCCGTCTCCAAAGACCCACCTTTTCGTTACGTCTTAAGAGAATTTGTTTACCGGATTTCATGACCCGATTAAACCTTTTGCATTTCCCGGTGAAAAAGAAGGCGTCGCCGAGGTCGAGTTCAGGTATTCTCTGTTTTTATTGTTCTCATAGTGTTACAACAGATACTTCGATGTAAAGAGGAGAGAATCATGGCATTGAAGCTTCAACCATGGCGGAAGATCTTAACCATCGCCTCATCTCCTGTCGCCGGAAATAAATACAGTTTTCGAAACCAGAGATGTCTCCTCCACCACGGCCCTGACACCATAGAGGAGCTATTGGATCGGCACGTGGCGAAAGCGACCAAAGGCGATGAAGACGATGACCCCCTCGCCGTCCGCCGCCGCCTGACCAGCCACCGCCGCGAGGCGCTCAGTCTCTACCGTGACATTCTGCGGGCCACCCGTTTCTTCGTGTGGCCGGACAGCCGCGGGGTCTTGTGGCGGGATGTCCTTCGCCAGAACGCTCGTAAAGAATTCGAGGAGGCACGGTTTGAGACCGATCCTGAAGTCATCACGAAACTTCTGATTAGTGGACGAGATGCAGTCCAGGCTGCGGTTGACAAGCTCGTTGAGAAATCTAAAGAGATGGTGGAGAAGGCCAATAAAGACCAATCCAGGAATCGGTAATGGGTTGATGTGAAATCAATCGCCGAGATAAAATTCTCTGTTTATTGTATAGCTTGAGCTGCATTTGCATCGATGTAGAGTCTTTCGTCTGTGAATTTTGTCCTTTTATCTATGGAGATTCTGAGATACGACCCCCGTCATTTTGTATACTTAAAACGTATATACAATGGCCTGTCTCTTTAATTTGAATTTTATATCTGATCTTGATTTGAAAGAAGTTATCATAAAATTTGATTCTTCTATTTCCACTTCACATGAGTAGCTTTAACAATGGGGAAAACAGACTAAAAAAAACGAAACATCAATTGCTGGGGCAAAAATTTTATAGGTGTTATGACTAATATTCTCCCTTTCCAATATTTAACGAGTGACTGTATTTTTAAATCCTAGAAACTGTATTTGGTCGCTTCAAAGTTTCTTCTCTGCAGTACTCTGTTCAAGTCTATGGTGAGCACTTTCCATATCTATGCAGATTTGAAGAAATGACTGTAACACTTTGGTATAACTTCTTCTTTTCTTTTTTGAGCGGCACCTAGAAACTGTTTTAGAATTGGAGAAATGTATTACTTGTCGTCTTTCTAAGTGAAAATCCTTCTTTTGTTCATTTTTGAACAACACTTGATAACTGTTTGCAAATTGGAGATATGGATATCTTCAAAGTTTGTATTTGATAAATGAAAAGTTTTGCATATGAGTTTGTGGTAGTGTTATTGGCAGTATTCAAGACTCTGAGATTGTGCTGATGGCTACATGATCCACCTGGTAAGTTTTTATTGTATTGAAGATGTGGAAATCTTCAAAATTTGCACTCTTTTATGTTTATAGGTCCCCTGACCTGAGTATCATCCAGCTGTGGGCTGTTTAGAAAACTTTAAGTGGTTCTGTTTATAATATCCACGACTTTAGAAGAAGAGGAAGAAGAATGGATATAAAATGGTTCAGGTCCCTGATGTTATTGATGGGCAACAGCTAATGACAAGTTCAAATAGATAGAGAAAACCTGCTGGAGTCAGTTATTATATGATCATTATTGGTTGCTTTGTACAAGAATTAAATGAAACAAAATGATATTGCTTGGTAAAAGTTGCTGCTTCAGAAGAAAATGGGGTGAAAGTTGAACAGGAGATTGACTGGAGGATTTGCTATATTATTTTGGATGTGACTGGAGGATTGACCACCCATTCACTTCACAATGACTTACTGTGGGAGACATGTTTATTAGAAAAGGAGACACTTATGTCCAAAAATATCATTCACTGCTTTTTATTCTCTCTAGTGGATGAACAAGCTCTGAAACTTGACCTTACTTGGGGTGAGTCCTTGTATTTTAAGCTGGGCAGAATTGGTCTTATTGCTGCGACATATGTAAAGAGAAATATTTCATTACCTGGAGGATATAAAGAGAAAGAAGAACCTTCAGAAAAAAAAATATATAAAGAGAAAGAAGAGTTTATCTGAATCTGTTGACCTTTTCAGTATTCTTTACTTTCATATGTACAACATCATTCAATGAACAAGTTTTACAACCTTCATGTAGCTATTCTACAAATCCCCATTGTCTACTTGCAGTTTATTTCCTACATGTCTGGATCGTGCTTTGGTAGTTTTACTGTTTCCTTCATGACTTTATTATTCATGCTTCGTAGAGGCTCATATCTAGGTCTTTCAGCGGAATTAGCTTCAGAATGCTATGGTTCTGGAGAACTCTTCTCTCACCAATAATCTCCACAAGAGCAGATCCCATCTTTGAAGTGATGATACATCACAGAGTCTCCAACTACTATCTCCCACCTACTAGATATCAGTTTTGCTGCATTGTGACAATGCTTGCACATTCTTATGTTCTTTTTTATTAAGACGGGATTCCCATCTGCATTGGAAATCAGCCCATAGCAAATTGCTAATCTCACACTATGACTGGTGGGTAATTCTGCCTTTCTCTTCAATTCATCTTTTGTTCTAAACTTAATGCTGGGGAAATAGATTGGTTCTCCAATTCTACTAGTTAAAAGTTCTAGCTCTTCATGACTTATGTCCAATGAATCCCCATTGATGAAACTCCGTGTCTTACTATTCAGCTCAACAGTGCTGCATCCCGTTGTCCTCTCCAAACCTGCATGCCTCATGAGAGACCTAATCCTTTTGACATCCTCCCATCTACTAGCATCGGCGTACAAATTGGATAGCAGAATGTAACACCCTGTGTGATCATGTTTTAAGGACAAAAGTTTTTCTGCTGCAAATTCTGCCATCTCTATATTCTGATGATTTTTGCTTGCAGTAAGTAGGGATCCCCATATCCTTGCTGTTGGTACTAGGGGCATTTTCTCTATAAAATTTAAAGCTGAGTCTAGGTTGCCAGTGCGACCAATAAGATCAACCATGCAACCATAGTGCTCTATTTGAGGTTCAATACCATAGTCTTGTTTCATGGAAGTAAAATACTGCCATCCTTCATCTATAAGGCCATTGTTACTGCAAGATGTTAAGACTGAGGTAAAAGTGACCGTGTTTGGGGATAACCCTTCCCCCTTCATGAGATAAAAAAGTTCAAGAGCCATTTTTCCATAACCATGAATGCCATATCCCATTATAATAGAATTCCATGATACCACATCCTTTTGCTCCATGCTTTCAAATATCTTTTGTGAACTCTTTAGATCACCGCATCTTGCATACAAGTAAATTATGGAATTCAGTATAAAAGTGTTTGAACCATGCCCTTGTTTTAGAGCATAACTATGGATTTGTCTTCCCTGCCTCAAGAAGCCTAATTCAGTGTAAGCAGGTATTATGCTTGAAAGAGTAACCTCATCCTGCTGCCCTTGTTCCGTTATCAAGTCATCAAAGAGTTGAATGGCTTGCATATACTGCCCGTTCTGTGCATAAGCCTTGATCAAGGTATTCCATGATACCAAGCTCTTCTCACCCATTGCATCAAATAACTCAACTACGGATTTAATTTCACCACTTGTGGCATAAAAATCCATCAGTGCAGTTTCCAGAAGTAAATGAGGGAGAAAACCCTTTCTTATGGCAAAACCATGAAGAGATTTTCCTTTCAACTTATGGTCGATACTGGCACAAGCAGGGAGTGCATTCAATACTGTAACAGAGTCTGGATTAATGTGGTCATTCTCTTGCATTCTAATCAAGCAGGAGGATGCTTTGTGAGGCTGATCATTCAAAACATACCCACTAATGAGTACATTCCAGTGCACAACGTTTCTTCGGAAGAACCCCTGAAACAATCTTTCTGCAAAGCCCATGTTTTTGCATTTGCAGTACATGTCAAGCAGTGAAGTTTGAATCATGAGGTCCGACTCAAATCCACATCTTATTGCAAAGCAGTGAATTTCTTTTCCTTGCTTCTGATAACGTTCTAAAGAACAAGCACCCAAGGCAGCAATTAAGCTGAAGCGGTCGACTTCTAGTCCAAGTGCCTGCATTTCTATAAAGTACAGTAACGCCTTCGATCCGTTGCCGTTGAAGATATACCCATTGATGAGTGCGTTCCAAGAAACTAAATCTCTTAGAGGCATTTTATGGAACAACTTCTCTGCAGATTCGATGCACCTAAGCTTTGCATACATAGAGATCAGGGAATTGCAGATGAAAAGGTCTAAATCATATCCTGTCTTGATCAAGTAAGAGTGTATCTTCGTCCCCTCATCCAAGGCGAACAAAACCGAACATGCTTTGATCAGAAAGGGAAAGGTGTAGTTATCTCCACAGACGCCCATCAGCTGCATTCGATGGTAAAGTTCAATGGCTTCTCTATAGAACTCATTATTGACAAACCCTTTGATCATAAGATTCCAGAGAAAGATATCAGGTCTATCCGCAGCATCGAACACCCGGAGAGCGTCTTCCATGAGACCAGCATCCACATAAGAAGAAATAACAAGCGCTACAGAGGAACCCACCTGCTCACTTCTGAGCTTGGTTACGTTCACACGATTTGATGAAACTGGACTCCGTTTGAGCTGTCGTGTATGTTGGTCTACTCTTCGCCACTTGAAACTGTCTGGAAAGCCATTTGCAGAGGCGCTGGAGTTGCAGCAGGTCCGAACAAGTGCACCCGCCATTTCGTCAAAAGTGGTAGCAGAGAGCTTCCAGAGGACGGCCCTTGAACATATTGCAACCGATTTTTGCTCCGAAAATTGAGAGAGTGGCCGCAATGCTCAGAGCTTCAGCTTTCTTCTTGTTCGCCGGGGAAGAACCCGGTCTCGCCTCTCGGTCCGCCAAACATTTTGAACTGAGCATGAAAAGATATTTTCTGTTCTGTCGCTTCATCGATAACTGCTAACAAGACCGTTATCGGATTAGGCAGCGAGCATTATCGATTTTAAACCTTCCTGTATCCCAATCAACGACGTGTTATCCTTCTCGGTTTCTAATCAGTACAATGGAGATCAAATGATTGATAAGTTGATAACAAAGAGACCACAGAAATTTGCAGGAATTTTAGCCCGTCTAATTATGCGCGATTCCATCCTAAGCAGAGATGATTTCTGAGATTATCACTAAGCGTAGGTGGAGGCTAAGAAGAAGATATATAGCTGCTTGATTCCTTTCGCTCTGGCTTTTCCACAGTAAACATAACAGCTTTCTGTTCAATCCACACTCTGGGTTAACCTTCTTAATGTGCAGTATAGAGTCTAATGTTGCAATATTATTGTTAGATTATTGGTTTCTCTGCCTAGCTGTGTTATGAAGGACCCTAGTTATTGTGTCCTTTTTCTTTTTATTTTTTCAATTGAAGTTGGATCCAAAATTGATTCCTTATGTATCTATCTCTCCATGTTTAAAGAACAACTGATACACAGATTCATACAAACTTAGGCATAGATTTATTAATTTCGGTGAGAATGAATTTCCAACAGGTTTTTAATTTCCTTAGAAATTATATATACCAATGAGAATTTAGTTATCATTCTAATGCATCTATAAGGCGATCAAATGTGACAAAAAGCACACAGAAAAGTCACAATACGTTTCACACGACAAATTACCCATTTATGGGAGATTACATTCACAGACCATAACGACATGAGACACAAAGCCATAGTTTTATTAGTTCTGAATACAGTCTAATCCACATGTGATTCCAAGATCATTGTGAGAAACCCATGAGAGAGTAAGGCTTTGGTGGAGGCCTGTAGAAGCACATATAATTTGGAGTGTAAGTGGATGTCCTCTTTGGCTTCTCCATGGCCTGTATTGCTGGTTGATTCAAATAAGCGTACTTACTCTTGGTCCACCTGCACAAGCAAATTATAAAAGAATTTGTTTTTGTTAGCATCATTTCACTTAATTGTATATGATATTTTTTTTTTTTTTTTGCAATAGGGGCCTTTTGAATCAAATACACAATAGTAAAATCAAATTGAAAGTGCAATGCTACGACTTTAAGGAAAGTAACACAAAATCTTCTTTCTGATTACATGAGTTTTCGTTATTTATTTTGTGATCGCTACAGTGTATTAATAGTTTTTTGGACATTTGGTCTAAACAAGACCTATCTTTTTTTCCTCTGCTGCCTGTTTCAGTTTCATCAAGTTTTGAGGTGGGCCATACTATGAAAGAAAAATTGAATATGGATCTAAGTCTTTACAAGTTTATATGCACCTAGTTTTAAACTATTCAAATTCCACTGGATTGATTTAAAAGTATTTTTTCCCTAAATTTATTTATTATCCATCACATTCATGTTAATATTAGTTTTTACTTTTTGCCATATTTATTAATTGTTAGTGTTTCAATTGAGAAAAAGACATTGCCAAACACATAATAAAATAAAAAAAATGCTAGCTATACTTGAGGGCAGCACCTCTCCCACACACATGTTAATCTAAACCATTGATGCCTAGGGTTTATCCTCTAGAAAATAGGATTTTATAAAAAAATATATTTTTAATATTTTTAAGGGCTTAAATTAACATGTATATCAGATAGGTGCGTCCACTAAGTACATCTAGCATTACTCTAAAATAAATAACATGAATATAATTAGGCAAACTTTTACAAAGAAGAAATGCCATGGTACAAAGTTACAAACTACAAACTTTAGTTGTGAATAAACTTTGTAACAGAAGGGCGATAAATATAAGAGTGATACGAAGTTTGTGTCACATGTATCGGCTAACTCGTTGAGTAGCTGCCAAATTCGGATTGGAGGCTTCTGCTTGGTTGGCTGAAGCCGTTGCTCAATCATTTTCTCAAAATAAAGGACTGTCGGGAATCTAGACCAGTGGTCCAGTATATTACATTTATGAAAAGCGACCAAACCGGAATCTCTACGTTCATATAAATAACAACAAGCTAACCAGCACTCGACGTACAATTCCACGTCAAATTTTATGGAATAATTCATAAATATAATTAAATTCAAAAGTCTCTAAACCTTATCGATTGATCCGAATCTTTAAGTCCCGTAAACTAAAACAAAGAATTATTTTAGTGGCGTCGGGCGATGCGACGTCCAACGAATGAAATGTCAAGGATTCCGGCCGTTTCTGGTAAGAAACGGACGCTTTTCCGACGGTTGATTGATCGGGATCTTCAAAAACTTAGATTCTGAACCTGAAATTAGTTCTTTTAATTTCGCGATTATGAGGATGTATTTTGGATTCTTGATCACGGATCATTGCCTTTTCTGGTGAAAAAATGGCAGAATTGTGCGCGAAGAGGTAACTAGACAGAGAAGAAGATAAAAAAGAAGTTTTCAGGTTTTCGACTTACCAATCTTTGATTCCGACGCGTATTTCCGTGATGTTTTCGTCCTTCTTCTCCGTCAACGGACGCTTTCTCCGATCGCCGTCTTCGTCCTCTGTCGTATCCTGCAACGATTCTTCAAATCTTCTGTACTCCTCATCCTGATCAGCGAGAGCAGAGTTCGCGTCAGATAGATCAGCTACTAAGCAAGAAAGATCAATTAACCGGTTACAGAAACCTAATTCACGCGAAAATCGAACTTTTTCGAGCCGAAACAGGACTCTTCCCCTTCTTACGGAGAAATTACGCGCTCTGATCCTGGCAGCTGCTTTCAGAGCAGCGAGGAAATGATCCTCCTCGTTCAGCTTCTTCTTCCTCCAGAACCGCTCGATTTCCTCCCTCGTCACGCTCTTACAGACCACCGGCCGTCTAATCCACCTCGGCCGCGGCGGCAACGGAGGCGGAGGAGGCGGTGACGGAGTCGGATGACAGCTCTTCTTCGTCTCCTCGACCATTTCCACTTTCTTCATCTCTTCGTCGAGCTTCCTCTTCTTCTGATTGTTTCCCCGATCACAGGCGGAGATGATAGAGAAGCCAAGGCCATGATCAGCAACCACCACCATCGAGAGAGAACTACCGATCCAAGTCCAACCTAACGTTCAATGGCGTCTGAAGAATGGGGGCTCTGCTTCGCCCTTCTCTGCCTCAACACATTTGTTTTTTTTTGTTTTGTTTATGGTGGTGGAAGGGAAGACGCCAAGAAGGTATATCGATTCATTATTTCATTTCATTTTCGTATCATTTATAACGCCTAGTTTGAACCATTATATTCCGGGGTCCTTGGTTTTACTTATAAGCCACTAATTTCTTGAGCGTACAGTAATGAGACACAGCCTTGGGCCATTTATTCATATGAGACTTAGAAGACGAATGGGTGACTTTGACTCTCCTTTATGCTTGAAGCAAAATTTAAAGAAAATCAAGCCATGTTTGATATCCTTTTTGTTATTTTCAGAATTTCTCTGGTCTTTGAGGGTGCTTAGATCTACAAATTCAATGAAAAATGATATCAGTACTGTTATATTTTACTTTGAGGTTGATTAAGTAATGACTACTTCAACTATCATATAATATGTTAATGGAACTTTAACATGAACTTATTAATGGACATGCAATCACTAGTAAGACCAAATATAAGACTATATTAGACGTGTCCAAATGTACGCATGTTAACCATTAATACATTGATGGCTACTACAATTTGGTCAATCGTAACTCCCACTAACTATTTAAAGTAGAAGCTTGGGTTTGAACTTTTTAAGGATTTCAACTTGTCTCTTTAGCTAGAGGGTCGCTCAAGAAGTGCAAGCCAGCTGCATGGATAAACAACTTTTGATCGTTGTGACTTTCACGTCCTTCTCATCAGGCTAAAAAAACGAGAGAATAAACAAGACAAGACTAGAGCCAAAGTACTTAAAACTAGTGACAACAAAAGGAGGCGATTTCTAATAAACTATGACCCTGTACACCAACTGCGGTCTTTCTTAAACGGTACGTCAGAGACAACTTGCATTGTTCTCCCTGGAACATTATCTTTTGAGAGAGGACACGAAGCATTCGCTGGGTTTCTTGTAAGAGAAAAAATATAATTCAAAATAGTCACAGCCCTGCTACAGAAAATTTTGACTCAGGCCCTTTGGTCTTTATTCTTAGCAGGGCCTCAGGATCATGAGCATTTCTTTCTCGATACTTAAAACGACTTGCTTGCAATTCTGCTAACTTCAAAACGAGATTGAGAATCTTGATTTCTTCTAACCGGTTGCTTGTCACTTCTTCTATCCAATTTGGCTGACTGCAACAAGATATCAGCCAAGACTTCAAAGGGTATTAAGAAGCCATCTCCGTGGGTTGAGCTGATCGGAAGATCAAATTTTTGTCCGTTATGTGTTTGCTGGTTCAAAAAGTTTGCATGGTTTGGTAAGAATGTAAGATTAACGGACACAAAATTACAGTACTTCATCATATATTTTACCGATCTCTTACTTGAACTGCACAATTTGTTTTTCTTTCTCACCCAAGTTACATCATTCTGAGAAATGTCAAAACATTCAAAGAAGAGATGCTACCAGTTACAATACATGTAAAAGCAAGAGCAAGGAACACGGCCCGCCCAGCCACTACTAAATACTGGGATGGGTTGTTTTCATCCAGACAAGGTTGCAAGAGAAGATCTTTTCCAACCTAGTAGCTTGACTTGCGACTCAGTTAGGTCATCTCGGTTCTCCAAGGGATCAGTGAGATGCAGACTCGTTCTTCCTATTATGCAGTGAGTCCCCTCTGACTCGGATCAAGTCCAGCCAAATAGGTGCCAATCCCAGGTGAAAAACATGAAAACTAAACCTGTAATAAGGTGGTCGGAGAAGAGGAAGCTTGGAGGGTTAAAAAAGCCAATTCCACTGCAAAGCAGGCAAGGACAGGGTTACATGGTGGAGTTGGTGCTGGCTAGGTTTCTTAAACCCAACTTAGCACCTGCTGATTAGGTCAAATTAGCAGATCAGGAACAGATCATATAACTTATTAACCCGATCGAACTACAGCTTTCCATAACAAGTGGAAAATAGACTAAAAAATTAAAATCTACTACCAAAAACTTCAATTTTCAAACTACACAAACACAAAGACATAACCAAGATATAACAAGAGACTACAACAGAGGTAGGAATATATATAAGCGCAAGAGTCGGTGCTTTAACAACACTTCAGTCGCATAACAGTTTTAGGAAAAAAGCATGTAATGAATAAATAAAAGAAATTGAGAAGTATGGCCAAACTCCAGTAAGCCAAATATAGTCCAGACTAAGCTGAAAGGATACAGAATGATCAGACTCAATCCTCCATCATCTTCTTCTAGGACAATGCTGATGGAGCTTGGAAATGGTTGCTCCAATAGTTGGCCACAGTTGGCCATCACCATGAATGGTCACAACCATCATAGCTTGTGGTTGGAAATCCTAAAGCTCCTTTCGACAATAACTGAAACCCAATATTTTGACGGACCAAAATATTGGAAAGGGGAAGAAAGAAAAATTACATAAACCACGAGTAATCAGAACTATAATTTGACACTCTTTCAAGTTTTAATTTTTGATTCTACTCTAACTATAATTTGACACTCTTTCAAGTTTTAATTTTTGATTCTACTCTACATCCTTATGTACACCTTTATTAGTTTAAAGACAGCACCAGTTACTCTAATTATCACTGTTTCATACCTTAGCACAAAGAAACACAGTTATTTTCTCCTTTTTTTATTAAAAAAAGAAAAAAAAAAGAGCCCAGACCTAACACTCAAATCTCCCACCATGTGGTCAATGAGTCAAAAGCTTAATCCACAATAAGCATAAGTCTCAGCAGCTACTCTGGAGCAGAAATAACAATATTAAAATTATAAATTTGTGATGACATAAATAACTTTATCAGTGTGTGGCCACAAATGTGAGTAAGATCTACCAATTTAAAATGCCTAAAATTGTCTTCTAGCATCAGCAGCAAAGATATATCCTCCCAGCCCATAGCTGTGGGCTCCTGTACTTTGTAATTTAACAGAGATTATACAAAGCCGGTCAACTTTTTAATCCTCAGCTAAAGTTAATTGCCCTACCTCACTCTACCAAAGTTCTAATTTTGAACTCCTTTCATTTGTCCTGTGTTAAGTGACTGACGTCATGACAGACTATTATGATGCACTCCTGTTGGATGAATATAGCATGCTACATTATGTATCAAAATCTAATAAAACCCTCACAAACAGCTTACTGCAACAACTTCCACAACAGTAAAACCAATATAATTGAGGGTGCACCTGTCAATATTTTACCATCATTCGAACCGAGCACCAGAATAACTGTGTGAAGATGGATATTCATTTGGCACGTGAAAACATTTAGCATGTCTAAATAATGAATTCAGAATAGATTCTGACACCAATTGGACGGCATCATCTGCTAAAGCTAATTTCATTGTTACAAAGCAAGTCTCTTCCAGTCCCATTTGTTTACATGCCTCAATCGACTCTCGTTCATCATTGATTCTTAGCTGGCACTATCTCAATTATCCCAAGATTTTTTATTATTCCTTTTGGCACATCTAAAAAAATTTGGTAGGCATTTCTATTATAGAGTATAAAAGTGAAATTTTACAAGAAAAATACCAACCTCTTTCAATATAAATCAGTCGAATATTGAATTCGTAGTTTTGAAAGAAAAATACAATTTTCTATTCCCTTCTTATGGATAATCTATCTTGAAAATCAAGATGGTTCAGTCTCCCACAAACTCAATTACTTTTGCTGAAATAACATGCAGTGACATTACCCCTTTTACAGCAATTCATTTCACACCTTCCACATTATTTTGTTTATGACAGCTCCATTGCTCTTAACCCACTTAGAGCTTTCAAATGCTGTTTTGACCTTCATTACATGTTTCATTGCTTACCAATTATGCTTATTGATGAAAGCTTATATATTACTTTCAATAGCCCTGCTTCAGAAGTATTTCTAACTAAAACGGAATACACCCCTACACGAGTAATAGTACTAACCACTCGCTCATAAAGGCTAAATGTGCGCTAGGAGTGGATTTATTGTCATACCCGAACAATGTGCTATAAGAAACCATAAGATGTATGCACAACAACCAAGCCACCATCAAAGAGGGAATGAAACATAAACTAAAGATGCTTTCACTCGATCCCAGTTCATCAAAAATCATCAAACACTCGACTTAATTGTAATGAAGTTGCTGCATGAACCCTTATTCTCAATCCTTTCTTTTCCCCAAAAATTCCCAATATCTCAGCTGCAAAAATAGAAGTAGGCATTGGCAAGGCTCTTGGCCTCCCCATCTTCAAGAGATACCAAAACTTGAAAAACAAAAATTTTAAGTAAACCAAACAAACAAGCTCGTAATACACGAGAGAACATCCAGTGAGTCTCAAATTTTACATACGGATACATGAATTATGATACCGGAGTTTATAAGACCATTCACACAAAATAAGTTGACGCAGGAAAAAAAAACAATTACAGCACTGGCCATCATACACCTCAACGATTACCCTATACAGCATTTTATATACATGTAAACAAGGCGAATAAGTGGTGCCGAACAAACCCATTACACAACTAAGTTTCAGAAGCTACTCGTATTGCTTTCTTCTTGAACCTGTACCGTGGAGCTCGCGGGATGACCTGACTGGGCCCCATATGAAACTGCCCAGGACTATCCGTCAACGGCGGACCATCATCATACACGTGACCAACAAGAAACCCACACGAAATACACTTAATCTTTGTTCTCTTTCTTTGAATACCCCAGTAATCCAAAGTCTCAAAAAAGGGCCGGATTTTGTCTTCCTTCTGAAATCTGAGTTTAGACCCATCAACGCGGGAGAAAGAAAGGGTACCTTTGTTTCCAGCATCGAAGTAATAATCAGGAGGGAATAGATCGATGCTGTTGAGATTCAAGTTAGCTCCGCACTCAACACAACTGCAACATCGTTTGATCAAACACGGATAGACATCAATAAATCTAATACGTAAGCATTCATCAAATTAAAATACAGAGTAGGAAACAGGGAGGTTTACTGGCCACAGTACCTGTAAATAGACGCCATGGACGAACGCGGTAATGATGGAGGGCGACGGAGAAGGGAGATGACAACCCAAATGTTGAGCTAGCATTTAACACGTTCGAAGGGAAGAGTGAATTTGAAGACAGCGGCACAACAGAACGACCTGTCAAAGCCCAGGACGTCTAGAAGAAGACTTAGAACAGTTAGAACCCTTAATTTGACTTCAGACTTTCGAAGCTTCATTTTGAATTTAAGATACGTATACCCGCCATTTCTTTTCCACAAAATTTATTTTATCTTCGAGAATTCTGAATAGTTAATAAAAAATTAAAAATATTGAAAACCACTCTTCCATAATTTCATTCTATTTATTTTTTAATATTTAATAATTACTACTCTGCTTAATAATATTTCATTCTGAATGATTAGGCTTATTAACTTTTCATGATGAACAAAAATGTATCGAATTTGTGCTGTTTTTACTGTGTTAGTCTCAAAGTCCCATGCATGGTTAGCTCCATCTTTAGCGCATAACCAGAAGCTTTCTTCCTCTTCGAGTTGAGCAACCGCGTCCACATGACATGATGATGCAGTCATTTTTCCGACTAATTCTGCCAAGCTGAAGTGCCTCGGACACTCTTCGAGTGCATTTCCTACAGCAAATAAGGCTTTCGGCGTTCTTCGATTCAATTTCTTTGCATTTTTTACTCGGAACTCTTTGACGTTGATCTTCTTCATGGGCATTATATTGTATCTGTCAGCCGAGATATGAGCAGACATCTTCTTTTGGACGAAGGCTGTTCGAACCGTTTGATTCTTCAGGTTTTTTTTCTCTTTACGAAGAAAAGTGTTTTTGGGTTCCCAAATCTTTGTTTGCTTTCTTTCTATAACTTTTAGAGATAGAAAAATGATATAAATACTTTTTTTATTTTACTTCGAGGTTTTACTACAGAGGTGGCGGTCTAGGTAATATAAAATCTACATTTTAAGGTTTACCGAAAGAATAGGTAAATAATATTTTATTAAAAAAATAAAATTTTACAGATTTTATCAGAGTTTATTTCTTACATGGACTGCCACGTTAGGATTAAAGTCTTAGAAGTAAAAAGCCATAGTTCTAAGATATAATATATTCTTTATCTTAATTTATGCATGTATTTAACTTATACGTAAAGCAAGTAGAGCAAAACAAAAGTTGTTCATCATCTTTTACTCTGGAAATTTTGAGCAAAACTAAACAAAAACATAGCTCTCAGTGTTTAAGGGTTGTTCTTCGCGTTGTTGTTGTTTTTTTTTTTTTTTTTGTTTTTAGTCTCTACCTTGTGTAGTACGTTCAAGCAAGGTTATTTTCTTATTGGTGTGCTTTGTTTTCAAAAGAGTAGTGATATGGGCACAGTCCGCTGTGTGGACATAGCGGCTCTCGCATTGAATTTAAATAGTATATTTCTTGGATTTTGTGAAATATAGTATTTAAATTCTATGTGAGAGCCGGACACATATTCTCAGTGTTTTAGGGTTGTTCTTCATGTTATTGGTTTTTTTTTTAATTATTTTTTTTAGTCTCTACCTTGTGCAGTACGTTCAGGCAAGGTTATTTTCTGACTAATGTGCTTTGTTTTCAGAATCACATATTCACATGTGGTTTGCTCAATTTGTGCAGTACATGTATATTTTTTTTGTCTATCTTTGTTTATTTCATTAGTGTGCTAATTTAAACATTTTGACGTACCAATTTCATTTTTTGCACTTAGGGACTTTTACTTCCCTAAATGAAAAGATCGTTTGCATCATAAATATCTCAACCCCAGCCTGTTTTCCAAGGTTTAATTGCCGGTCCCGCCACATTCTGCAGTATTAATTATTTGCCAGCTCTTATACTTGTACAGTTATACTATCTATTCAAAGTATGTATCAACGCATAATTAAATGGTAGGGGACCCTAGACCCCCTGGGACGGGACGCCCTTAAAGGTTTAAACCGTCCTACATTTACAATCACATTAATTTCTGACTACCGAATATGTTTGTTATTAGATAAATTTAACGATCTATTTCGTAAATGACAAAAAGGAAATTTTTTGTGTACATATCATGAAGAAAGAAAAGTCTAAAAATGTCAACACAATTTTTATCATATTGTTGGTATTGGAAAAGAAAATTGCAAGACCAAATCAATGATTCAAGAGATTGAGTTGTGTAGGACATCTATTTTAGTTTTCTGTCACTTTTATAAATTGTTTCGCCTTCTGTTCCAATCTCACCTAATATTTGTGGTTTCCTTGTAGCATTGTCTCACCCAGTCCTTGCACCAAATTCATTGATCTTTTTGGGGGTTTCAATTTTCAAAACTCCTTCCTACTGCAATTGTGGACAACTACTTTCAACAAAATTGAAAGGCTTTTTTGGGTTTAACGTGTTTATGATACGGTACTAAAAATGAATTTTAATGCTTCAATTTTAATGTGCCTCTAAATTTGTAAAAAAAATCACTCTATTTTGAGAATGTGCAGTACCTATCTTATATACATGCTAATCTAAGCCACAAAAAATAATTTTTATTTTTTATAAAGAATAATCCCGAGACATCAATGATTTAAATTAACATGTAAGCTAGATTAACAGGTACAACTAGTATTACTCTTTGAGAAATTTATTTATAATAAATATAGTTAGAATTCTGAATGTTGGGCCCACATCTTCACATTGTAATGATATTGTCCGCTTTGGGCTCAAGCCCGCACGGTTTTGCTAATGGGTTTTACCCCAAAAACCTCATTACAATGGAGACATCGGTTTCTTCTTTTATGCCTATGATTCTTTTCACTTCATTTTCAATGTGGGACTTAACAAATATAACATTTAAAAAACGAAAATATCTAAAACCAAACCAAACCGGGAGGTCTCATTACTCCCACGATCCCATCAGAATAGAATCAGAGCAATTTTCTATTTTGTTTCGAACCAACTGCTTTAATGGGTCAGGAATCAGGATCGATAAGATAGGAAGATTCCGAATCCGAACATGGCGAGACTGCATCCCTCGTTTTGTGAAGAAAGTATTAAGCGGACCCGATTCGGACAAAAAGAAAAAAGAAAAAAAACCAAACCGGGATCTCCGCGCCGTCTGCAGCCAGCGCGACTCGCGCACGCGCGAGAGGATTGCTCGCACGAGGACTCGTTCGGACACGGTGTCACACGTGCGGGAAAACCCGGGAAAGACGGGAATGAATAGTCCAAGCCTTCGTTGCCACGCGACGACAACGTGACGAACCGAAGTTATTCGTGGCGCTGTCCAACTGCCCACGTCGATTCAAAGCGTCAATTTTATAAAAAAGAGTAAAGACCCATCCGGATCAGGAAAACGCATCCGAGGACTGCTTAAGCAGTAACTGAGATTAATCAGTAAGGAGACGAGTAGAAGCGTTAATTAATTGTTAAATCTGATTCGCAGGAACTTCAATCTTCAAACCTGAGAAGGACCCCGGTTAAAAAATTAGGACTTCTGATATTCTGATTTGCCAAAGAAAAAATGGGGAACAACTTTTGGAGTCTCTGTTGAGTTTGGATATTATTTTGGAGGAGGCGACGAGAAATTGTTTAAGAAAAAAAATGGGGTTAGCTGATTGGGATATGTTGGAAATCCTGGTTCCTGTCTCTAGTGTGATTTTTGCGATATGGGGGAGGTGACAGGAGGAGCTGTCGGTAGCTGATGCTGGTGCTTTGTGGGTTTTCTGGTGGCGGGTGGTTTTTGAATCCTGGAACCCCATCGAGTACAAAGCGGAGAATCGGAGGTCGAAGGAGATCTCGAAGCAAGCCTTGGGTTTGGATCCTTGGGATCGAAGCAAGCGTCGGGGCCCCTTTTTGATGCCTCTTTTGGGGAGCAACAGAGTTCGGGGTTAGTGAGTTTTTCGGAGTTCTGAAAATGGCGGAAGTGTCCGGGAGGAACGGCGGCGGCGGGGGCGGGGCGTCCATGAAGGTCGTCGTGCTTCACGGCGACCTGGACCTGCATATTCTCGAGGCGCGGGCTTTGCCCAACATGGACATTTTCACGGAGCGGCTGCGGCGTTGTGTTACTGTGTGTGGGACTCTGGAAGGCCGACAGCAGAAGAAGGAGAGGGAACGGCATCACAGCCACCGGAAGATAATTACCAGCGATCCCTACGTTACGGTCACCGTCGCCGGAGCAACTGTGGCGCGGACCCGCGTCATTTCCAATTCTCAGAACCCCGAATGGTCCGAACACTTCCATTTCGCCTTAGCCCACCCGGCATCACAAGTTGAGTTCCACGTGAAGGACAACGATGTCTTCGGAGCTCAACTGATCGGAACTGCCGCCATTTCCGCCCAGCGTATAGCTTCTGGCGAGTTGATCGAAGACTGGTTCCCCGTGTTGACATCTTCTGGCAACCCGCCGAAACCGAACACTGCAATTCGTTTGAAGCTGCAGTTTACGCCGTTTGAGGATAACCCCATCTACCGAAATGGGGTCACCGAGATCAGAAGCACTTACTTTCCGGCGCGAAGGGGAGGGCTACTCAAGCTGTACCAGGATGCGCATGTGACCGATGGGACGCTGCCAGAGATCAAATTGGAGAAGGGGAAAGTTTACAGGCAGGAAAAGTGTTGGGAGGATATCTGCCATGCAATTCTTGAAGCACACCATTTGATTTACATCGTGGGATGGTCAGTGTTTCACAAAGTGAGATTGGTTAGAGAACGCTCGCCGAACAGACCATTGCCCGAGGCTGGAGAGATGACGCTGGGGGACTTGCTGAAATACAAAACGCAGGAGGGAGTGAGGGTGTGCCTCTTGGTTTGGGATGATAAAACTTCCCATGACAAATTCTTGATCAATTCGGTATGGACTTGGAGTTTATAAAACCTTTATAGTTCATACTGACGGCATTATACTTTATGTACTTGTGATTACACTACCTTTTGCCTTACATTCTCTATTTATTGGCAGTTCGGCGATATCTTTGGACTTTTAAGTCTCCGTTTTGATACAATAACCGGGTCAATATTATTTCGTGTTTGGACGTCGCATATAAGTTTTCATAATTGTGTGCTTATTTTGCCGCTGTATATACGTTTCTTTACTATTGTATACAGTAGATGTCAGCAAGTAAACGTGCACATTTTGGAAATTCTGATAATTTTTATTCTATTTTTGGCCTTTCTTTATTTCCAGATTTTTTTTAGTCCAAATATTTATATGTAGCTGGAATTTCATCTTTTAACATAATTAGGGTTTAGTTATTCATCCTTCTGATTGTTCTTCCTATTCTGCAACATGATAGTAATGTTTCTCCCTTAACTTTCGAAAAATGGGCATGGGATGAAGGGAGTTTTTTTATGATTGTTGGGTACAGTGATATCCGTCATGAATGGGAGGCCTTCTTTATCTAAAAGGTAATGAAATAAGTGACAACAGATATATTTTAATGTTGGGCTAATTCTTAAACTCCTTCATCGTCTAATTCTTAGTCATGTTACATTGCCTCATTTTGTCCACTTTTTTTTTTTTGTCTATTACTGAGGAACTGTATATCATTCTCACATTTATTAAGAAGTGCTCTTTTATTTTCTGTTATTCAACTTGCTGCTTTTCTTTGCATCTTGATTGTATCCCTAGAATGTTTTTTCCCTCTTGAACATAATATTTCCCTCTTTTATCTCTTAATCTAATAAAAGCATCACAATTTCAAAACAAAATAATATTCCCTCTTTTTAGTTATAAAATTATCTTCAAACGGTTGTAGGAGTGTGTTAAACTAACTGGTGTGTGTAACTGATCTATTGTAGGAGGGATTGATTTTTAAACAGTTTTTGGACCTTTCTATTTTAATGGTTTGGTATTTTTATTGGTAGATAGATTAATTTTTGTGCATATGGGCTTTGAAATTTTTTCATATAAAATCTGGGAGTTGTGCTTGTATGTTACTGTATACTAGATTTTACTTTAGTTGTAAAATATTCTAATGTATTTTTTGATACAGGCAGGTGTGATGCTAACTCATGATGAAGAAACCCGAAAGTTTTTTAAGCATTCATCTGTTATCTGTGTCCTGTCTCCTCGTTATGCAAGCAGTAAGCTCAGCATTGTTAAGCAGCAGGCAAGATTCTTTTTTCTTATTATTATTTCACTTGCAGCCTAGGCTTGAGTGGATGTTTTGTGGCATTACTGTCTGTTCCTTCACACTAATCAGAGGAACAACCACAGTATGAAGCCAAATGGGCTAATGTCTTTTTCCTAGGCAATTTTCTAATTGCTTTGTCCTCAGAAGGAAGCTTACAGATTTTTTCATATGTAAGAATCTTTTTTTTTTTTTTTTGGGGACAATATACATACATATGTACATACACAAATATACATACATAAGAACAGTGGGACCGCTAGTAATAGATTTGTTAACCCGAGTTTTTTACGCCGATCATTTTCAGTTCTTGTATAAAGTTAAAATTTGATTTTTTTATGTCCTAATGCAGGTTGTAGGCACCCTTTTTACGCACCATCAGAAATGTGTGCTAGTTGATACACAAGCCTCTGGAAACTACCGAAAAATAACTGCTTTTATTGGTGGTCTGGATTTATGTGATGGCCGATATGATACACCTGAACACAGACTATTTCGTGATCTTGATACAGTGTATAAGGATGATTTCCATAATCCTACTTTTACTGTAAATTTCTTCTCCTCTTTACTTAGCTTAACTCATGG
Organism: Aristolochia contorta; assembly: GCA_022405105.1. Taxonomy (NCBI): domain Eukaryota; kingdom Viridiplantae; phylum Streptophyta; class Magnoliopsida; order Piperales; family Aristolochiaceae; genus Aristolochia; species Aristolochia contorta. Next base: position 15,534,041 of record CM039669.1, on the reverse strand, counting down.
CTTTTCTTCCAGCTTCAAATGCATCACTCGTGGCAACTGACCATTTCTTTTGTGACTATGCATATAGGCAGATGGAAAAGGCCCGCGACAACCATGGCATGATCTACACTGCAAAATTGAAGGGCCTGCTGCCTATGATGTTCTTAAAAATTTTGAGCAGCGATGGCGGAAAGCAACCAGATGGTGGGAATTTGGAAGATGTTTTAAAAGAGTGTCTCATTGGGATGATGATGCCTTGATACATCTTGAACGTATCTCATGGATACTCAGCCCTTCCCCAACAGTTCCTAATGATCACCCTATCCTATGGGCTACCAAGGAAGAAGACCCTGAAAATTGGCATGTTCAGGTAGGAATTTTTATTCTTCTTAGATATAGCCATCTCTGGAAGGTCTAACCAGAGCAATTCAACAATCATGATTTCAGTTCAGAACGATATGGTAAATGGTTGTTCACAATGACATCCTTGAGGTCCCATTGTTTTAGAGGTGGTTATAATTTATAGCTGTGCTTGTTTCTCAACTTTGTCAGGTTTTTCGCTCCATCGACTCTGGATCAGTGAATTTCTTCCGGAAGAAAACCAAGGACATTGGAGCTGAAGAAATTAAGGAAGCTGAAAGATTGGTTTGTCTATCACCATGCTTTAAGTGATCTCTTCAGTTAAGAGTTATGTATTTATCATAGGTAGAAAAGTGATTGTATAAGGTGGATCGTGATGTGTAAACTTGCTTTTTTGCCAGAACCTGGTGTGTGGAAAAGACCTGGTTGTGGATAAGAGCATTCATACAGCTTATGTGCAGGCTATCCGATCAGCACAACACTTTATTTATATCGAAAATCAGTATTTTCTGGGATCTTCTTATGGGTGGCCATCATACAAAAATGCAGGTGAAATGATTTCTTGGTTCATTCATACTGTTATAAATTTTACACAGTCAGCGTGGATAAGCCGCTTGGAAAGAATATATATATAAGTAAACTGATTGTTCCTCTAAGATTTTTTTCTAGAAATCTACTATCTTGTGAGTTAAAAAAAACTTACCTGCATGATGGATTACGCAAACTAGTGATCTGCTTTAGTTTTGGTCTTTTGATGTGTTGTAAAACGCAAGTATTTTGATCCTCAGTTGAGACACTTGCAGTCAGTTGACAAGTTTAAAGGGTAATAAAAAAAATGATGATTGAGAAAACTGGTAAAAATCATCAGTACAGGAGCTTACATTGACATAAAACCAATATAGATCCTTTAATTTCTGTTTGAGATCCAAAAATTGTTGATATGGACCCTGATGAGGCAGTAGTACATCTTATATGTATTTTAGGTACCCTTAGAAGCCATCTACCCAAGGGTAATGGCAATAGAAGCAAAAAAAAAAAAAAAAAGAGCTTGCTTTAAGTTCGACTAGCTCTAAAAAAGAATTCAAATTCTTCAATGAAAGTCACAGCTTTAAAAAAAGAAAAAAGAAAAAAAAAAGACAAAAACAAAAACCAGGACACTGTACATACCTTCAGAAATTGACTCCCTGCGCCGATAACATGTAAATTCTAGAGCTTGGAGGGGAGAGAAGAAGTGGAGGGAAATAAACATAAAACAGAGAGGGGGAGGCTGGAAAGTAAACTTTAAACATAACCAAGACGTGATATAATGCCATTGATGGAATTGTCGTGAAAAGATCATGCCCCAATTTTTTCGCAAAATTTATCTAATCATTAGATCTACGCAATGGCAAATCTAACAATTGTGGATTGATTGAGTGATATCAAAATTATTGGTTTGTTGCTCTCCTAGATCTGCCAAATGGTGCAAGGTGGTAAGGTCCACATTTGCATCTTTACTTTTGGATGAAGTGGTTTAAACCAAATTCAGCATAATGTCGGTGTACGAACAAAACTCTTCAAGTTAAATGTTACAGGTTATTAAGCATTTTCTTATGCCTTACCAAAATTTTTTTTTTTAGTTTTGGTTATGAAGATATTCTTTACAAGTTCTTTGTTTGTATGGAACAGGTGCTGATAACTTGGTCCCAATGGAATTGGCCTTAAAGATTGCAAGTAAAATAAGAGCAAAAGAGAGATTTGCAGTTTATGTTGTCATACCAATGTGGCCCGAAGGTGCTCCTGCTAGTGCTGCTGTTCAAGAAATTCTTTTTTGGCAGGTAGCATCTCATTATTTTTGTTGGTGTGCGAGGCTTAGGAAGTTAAAAGACCTTCAGAATTTGACTATTTTATCTTCAAGTTTCATAAAGATTTTGAGGTGTTTATTAGAAGTTTTCAATAGTTATTAATTTGGTAATTATTGGATGGACTGAATATACATGGAAACAACTTATTTCTTATAAAAGCAGCTTTCACTGCATCTTATCCAGCTTGGACTTACAAGATGGTTTATAGGCACGCTATAGTGGTCAGTTATTTCAAGTGTTTGTACCAATATGTTTCCTAAAGCGCACAATACCAGATATAGATCGGATGTCTTTCATATTTACGATAATATTAACAACAAGGATACAGATTTCCCTTATTTCCTACCTTCTCTTATTGAGATCATTATATTACTATTGATTATTCAGCCTTGCATAGACCCGGGGGGAATCCCTTCATGAATGAAAAAAATTTTCCTTGCGGAATTCGGTGTTTACTGATGTTGCCACTGTTTTGTTTCTTATAATTTAATGTGAAGGCTTGGTTGGTTTTCGCTAACTCAATCATTCGAATCATTCATGTTGCAGAGCCAAACGATGCAGATGATGTATGAAATAATCAGTCAGGGGTTGAAGGCTTCTGGGATGGAGAATTCTCGTCCACAAGATTACTTAAATTTCTATTGTCTTGGTAATCGAGAGGAAGTGCCCAAGGAAAATCAGTCATCTTATCAACCTCCTCAGGGCAATGATCCGGTATAATGATTGCAGAAAATCTCTTTACTAGGCAATTATTTTTATTTGGATTAGATTTAGTCCCTGTGACATGAAACTCTTCGGTGAGGGTAAAAAGGCCTTCATGTACGGCTCCTGGAAACAATGTCTCTGTTTCAAGATTCCCCAGCTTGTTCAAACTTTCCTCTACTCTATAAGACATTTAAATTACATTGTCAAGCATCTTTTACATCCCTTACATACTTCAATGATGATTTCCATGTTGATATCTTACTAGGCTTTTTCTACTTTTCATGATAAAACTCATTTTTAAGTTTCTGTGAAATAAATGACAGCTATCGTTGGCCCAAAAGTTTCGCCGATTCATGATATATGTTCATGCAAAAGGGATGATCGTCGACGATGAGTATGTTTTTATGGGATCAGCAAACATTAACCAGAGATCATTGGAAGGTTCAAGAGACACGGAGATAGGGATGGGTGCTTATCAAACTCACTACACTTGGGCCAAGTGCAAAAAACATCCGCGGGGCCAGGTCAGTACTTCAAATATTGTTCTTACTGTCTATTTCTATTGATGTTATGCTTTACAGTTCCCTACCATCAATAACCATGGGTGGGTTCTTTTGCAGGTTTATGGGTACCGGATGTCCCTTTGGGCAGAGCACTTGGGTGAGCTTGATGACCTCTACAAGGAGCCCCACAGTTTGGAATGCGTGAGGTCTGTGAATCAAGTAGCTGAGGACAATTGGGCGGCTTTCACAGCTGATGAGAACAAAAGCTTGCGTGGGCACCTCTTAAAGTACCCTCTCAAGGTGGAAGCAGATGGGAAAGTGGGACCTTTGCCTGGCTATGAGAATTTCCCAGATGTCGGTGGGAAAATAGTGGGTGCTTATGGAAATCTCCCCGATGTCTTGACTACATGAACCCAGGCACTGCCTTTCGAGGCACGAAGGATTGATAAAACTCCGGTGCGAAGACTGGGAGCCAAAACTGATTGCTCCTATGGAAGTTTGATTAGATGAGAAGATACCATAAATAAACAAAATGGAGAGAAGAAAAGCAGTGGTCCTACTGTACTATTTCATTTGTATATTACATCTGTCTATTCCGACTTAAAGATTCAACTACCTTGTGGCAGCTTGTCGTTGTTCAATAAGAGCCAGTGTCTTAATGCTTGAATCTAATAGTTTGTTATGAAAGTTAATGTTTGAAAACTATTCAGCTTAGTACAATTTTTGAATTACCAAAATCGATACTGAATATACGGTAAACGAGATGGCGCACTGAAGCATCATATAATTTTGAAGGAATTTTTGAAGCAAAGTGGATTTTTGAAAGAAAGTAGAGGGGGCGAATGTCAGAACTCGTTGCAACACCGCAATCACCACTTCTTACACCCAAGTTGATTTACTGAAAGTATGCCACCATAATCCATTTCCTGTATATCCCTCAAACACTGGTCCTTTGCTATAAATATGCAAAGAGAGATCTCTTAGCAGGAAGTCGTCTTAAGCTCTCTATGTTTCTTCAACCGTCTCCTGAAGCATAGATAAAATAGTTTTGTTTTACAATGATAGAGATACATAACAAATGACCTCCACCAAGCTAATATGTGAGGGAATTGAGAGTCACCGTTTTGAAATCCAGGTTGGTTATCTCCAGTCAGGTTGGTTTCCATGTCTGAAACTAAAAGTCCTACGAGATGGCTCAATCTACCCTCTATCAAATCCTGGTCAAACCCACCCACCCGAGTAGAACTGTAGAAATCATTTGCAAAACCATGAAGATAACTGAACCGAAAAGTCAGCATTCCCCAAATATGTACCAACGACTCAAACAACAACCATCTTTTGACCGTGAATACTCTAATTGGCATTAAGAGTAAAACAGTAGAAATCGGTCCATCAGAAATTTGTTTACCATAAAATGGAATGGCATCAAAAGATCTTTGGCACAACAAATGTACACTTTTCTCATAAAATGGAATGGCATAGACATTCTCTATTTGACATGTTGTAAAACTGGTTTGCTTTCCTTAACTATCCATTGGTTCTTTGACAATATAGGGTCTGCCTGAATTGAAAAAGCGATAAGCTGACAATGCAGGTCTTGTTTAAGATTGTTCAAAAAGTAAGAGTAGCATCTACATCACAAAACTTACCAAGTTTGCAGAACAAAAGAGAACTATGACGAAAAAAAATATTGAGTGCTACTTTCCTTTGCAAGAATGCCATCATCTACGGATACTGCCGAAAGAGGTGCCGGTATTTCAGATGTCTGTCTGCTTACCAAGTTTGCAGAACAAAAGAGAACGATGACAAAAAAAAAAATATTAAGTGCTACTTTCCTTTGCAAGAATGCCATAATCTACGGATACTGCCGAAAGAGGTGCCAATATTTCAGATGTCTGTCTGCAATGAGGGGCAAATAATTCCCCTCTGGGTTATGTAGGAACCCAAGGGCTCCCACGGAGGGTCTCTCATGATATCCTCAAAATCGATAAATGAACATCCGGAGACATCCAAATACTCGAGCTCACCACAGTAGCGAAGTATGGCTGACAAGCCCCTACTACAAAGACAGCTAAATGCCAGATTCATTAGCTTTACCCGATCCAAATTCCAGCCAATTGCATAGGCTTCATTGTAGGAAATGTCCCCAGACTTCCTGATTCCCCGAAGATGACGGCAGCAGGATCCCAGCTCTTCCAGAACTACATCAGAGAGACAAGTTGAATAAGCGAAGTCTAGGATCTCCAGCTCTGTACAGTTGCGGATCACTTCGAGAATGGCTGCTTCTGACCCACCAAAAGATCCTTGGAGAGAGAGGTATTTCAAGTGAGGGCAGCTGCAAATGAAAGAGGATGTCCACAATAAATGCCAAGATGTGTTAAATCCTTAATTCTCTCAAAAAACACTTTCTAGTTTTCCACCATTCATACAGAACGTCAATTAAACAAGCGATCTATCTAAATAGTAAGTAGTGCAAACTCATTTTATTATTTTTCAGTCAGACAATATCATTAGGGAATAATCATATTTAGCACATTCTTCTTTTGACAAGGAAGCAAAGAAGCTCACATAATTAAAAAATTACAATACACTGAAGAAAACGGGCCTTTTAAAGACCTGCATTGCGAGAAAGGTAATATTAAAAGAACTCCATATTCCCATCAGTACATCACATAACAAGAGGCGGAGATATTGGAATTATTAGAGTTTAGTCCCACATTGATAAACGAGTAGAAAAAATCCTAATTTATTAGTTGGAAGGAGGCTTCTTAACTTTGGCTAGTCATCTTGGGATAGACTTCGGCCCAACTTTACATGGGTAGGAGTCAAAAAGAAGGCCCTCATGTGCGGGGAGTGTTAGAGTTTAGTCCCACATTGATAAGTGAGTAGAAAAGATCCTAACTTATTAGTTGAAAAAAAACTTCATAACTTTGGCCAATCATTTTGGGATAGAGTTCTACACAATTTAAAAATTCCCAGCAACTTAACTTACTACAACAGACAATATTAAGAAAACGGCCGTTCTTGAAGTTTAGCCACGCCCTCCCAGTGGAAGAAGTGGGAAAGACAAGAGATAGAGAGTCGTATCCCCAATTCTAACATACTTCCGAGAAATGAACTATTATTCTTTCTGTATCTTGGCTAAATCTGATGAATCGTGTTACAAAAGAAGGGCAATTAATAGTACTCTCTCGTCTTGGTTTAGCGGTTTCAAAAAGCTCAGTAAGGATCAGTCCACCTCAAGAACAAAGCTAGTTTCATATAGGAAACGCTCCGGCCTGTTCAGCAGCCGAAACAGGATTCACTGTACAACCGATAACAACAGAACTTCCATAAATAAAAAAACATGAACTGAAACGTCTACCGAAAATAAGAACAAGGTGGAGCTCTTTCGAAACTAAAATCATGCCGATTTCGTCAAAGCTCAAGCAGAAACAGATTTTCACTTTCTCGAACCAAGTCAATCCATGCATCAAGAACCTACCTCCAAGCAATGCAGCGCAGGACCTCATCGTCATTGTACGGTTCATTGGTGAGAAAAGGGGCGACATAAAGAGTCGTGATGCCTCCATCGGCAAGCCGAAGCAGTGTCCTAAGCCGAGAAATCCCGGCAAACGAATCGATCGGACGACGAAAAGGGTTCCGAGTGGAGTAGGACTTGATGAACGCCTCTTCGGGAGATATGCCTTCCGGCAGCATGGATTGCCAGCATCGGGGTTCGGAGGTGCCGGCATCAGCCCAACCGCGGCAGACAAGAAATGCCGCCGAGAAACGGTCTTCGAGATCGAGCTTGGAGAATATGGCTGTCAGAAGAGGTCGTGGCAGTGAATCCCACGGTCGCTCCATCTTGATCTTGGTGCCGCTGCAGAACAGAAAAGCCATCATGGAGACCTCGCTCGGAGAATATGGCGGTCGGAATAGGGCAAAGAAGCGAATAACAATTTATAAAAGATTTGGCGCCAAAAAAGGCAAGGAAGATCACTGGGGCGTAAAAAGTAGAATAAATAAATGAATAATAGGAATGAGCTATAGCTGCTACTCTTTATCATCATATTATATATTAATTTATCAGACGTTAGAAAGAGTAATGCTATGTCCACTCCGGAGTGGACATAAATTGCGCACTGCGTACGTGGATGGCTTACGTGGCCGTCCACGTAAGCAGCTGACTCGACAAGAAAAAAAGGGTTCCGGTTCGACCCCGTTTTCCTTCCCTCACTCGAACCGGACCCCTTTTTTTCTTGTCGAGTCAGCTGCTTACGTGGACGGCCACGTAAGCCATCCACATAAGCAGTGCGCAATTTATGTCCACTCTATTACTCCGTTAGAAAAGGTAACAGGGAAGCAACCGAAATAATAAGAAATAATTTATAAATTTATAAAACAAGAAAACATATAAATGTATTATTTTTTTTTTCATATAATCACCACTTCTTACACCAGAAGTTCATTTGACTAAAACAACGAACTCTCATCTAACCTGTCAATATTCGAACAGGGGTTAAGAGTAGAACTCCAGAAATCAGTCTATAAGAAGAAAATCGTGTACCATAATAAGCTCTTCAACTCATTAAAATGATTTTTTGCACAACAAATGTACACTTTTCTCATCAAATGACATTGCATAGACATTATAAGTAAAACTGGTTTGCTTTACCGAACTGTCCATTGATGTTCTGTGACAACATAGGGCCTGCCTGAATTGGAGAAGTGATAACGAACAAAGCAGGTCTTCTTTCTGGTCGTTTACATGGTAATAGTATCTACATCACAAAACCTATCGATTTTGCCTTAGTAAAGAGAAACAGAGAGAGCAATATAACTGTCACTTCCCTTTGCAAGAATGCCACAATCTACGGATTCCACCAAGGAGGAAGTGATATTTCAGATGTCAGCCGGCATTGAGGGGCAAATAACTCCTGTCATGGCTATGCAAGAACCCAGCGGCTCCCATGGGTAGTCTCTCATGGTATCCTTAGAATTGGAAATTGAGCATCCAGAGATATCGAAATATTCGAGCCCGTCACAGCCGCTAACTATGGCTGACAAACCCCTACCACACAGAGAGCTCAATGCCAAATTCATTAGCTTCACTTGGTGCAAATTCTTGCCTATGGCATAGGCTTCTGGGTAGTAAAGGTCCCCAGACCTCTTGATTCCACGAAGGTTAGGGCAGCAGGTACCCAGCTCTTCTAGAATTACATCAGAGAAGCAAGTTGAATATGAAAAGTCTAAGATCTCCAACTTTCTGCAGCAGTGGATCACTTTGATAATGGCTTCTTCTGATCCACCTAATGATCCTTGGAGAGAGAGGTATTTCAAGTGAGGGCAGCTGCGAATAAATTGCAGGATAAATCAGATCCTTTATTCTTTCCAATATACACTTCATTTATCTACAATTCATACAGAACTACAATTTAAACAATTGATCTGTCTAAACAGTAAGATGTGCAAAATCACTTTATTATTTTTGGTTCCTAAAGGGTTTAATCATATTTTTCACATTACCTGAAAATAGCTTCTTCCTTTAAAAGGAAGCAAAGAAGCTTAGATGATATAAAAAAGAATTACGATACAGATCTGCATGTTTTACAAGAGACGGTACAAAGCTAGACTTTTTACCAAAGTTATGCACAGCTCAAACATTTTAAAGTAATGGTTGTTCTTGAAGTTTGGCCACACCTTCCCAGTTGAAAAGAAGCAAAGAAGGGGGAAAGATTAAAGATAGTTCGTACCATCATTAGTTCCAACATACTTCCGGGGAATGAATTCTCGATCTTTTCTTTCAAGATCTTGTCTTAATCGTATCAATCATGTTACAAAACAAGGGCACTTGGTAGTACCCTCGTCTTAGTTTAACGGTTTCAAAAGATAAAATAAGAACTTCCAAAAAAAAAAAAGATAAAATAAGATCAGTCCACCTCAAGAGCACTGCCAGTTCCACATAGGAGAAGCTTCGGTTTATTCAGTAGCCGAGACAGGATTCACGTTTCCCTTCTTTTACGTTTAACAAAACAAAACCAAAAAAAAAAATGCCATAAACATGAACTTAAAACGCCTACAACAATTTGAAGAAGATAGAGTTCTTTCAAACCTAAATCATGTCCATTCAGTCAAAACTCAAGTAAAATCAGATTTCAATTTCTCAAACGAAGTCAACTCGTGCAACAAGAACTCACCTCTCAGCGATGCAGCGCAGTACCTCATCGTCATTGTACGGTTCATCGGTGAGAAAAGGGGAAACGTAAAGAGTCGTGATGCCTCCATCGGCAAGCCGAAGCAGGGTCCTAAGCCGAGAAAGCCCCTCAAATGAATCGACGGGGCGACGAAACGGGTGCCGACTGTCTAATGTCTTGATGAACGCCTCTTCTGGGGACATGTCTTCCGGCAGCATAGATTGCCAGCATTGGGGATCGGAGGTGGCGGCATCAGCCCAACCACGGCAGACTAGAAGAGCCGCCGAGAATCGGTCATCGAGACTCAGCTTGGTGAATATGGCGGTCAGGAGAGGGCGCGGCAGTGAATCCCACGGTCGCTCCATCTCTCACGTAGCAAATTCTCTGACTCCGAAGCGCAATTGCAGACCGCTTAAGTGAGGTCGGGTACATCGATCAGACTTTTTACGACCAGACGGTCGCTCAGAACCTTCGAGTCGTGCTTCGAATTTTCTTTTTTATAGCATTCAATTCAATATTAGTTCTTGTTCAAATTCCCTTGCCTTCAAGTTGACTTTTTGTTTAAATTTCTTTATTATAGACTTAAGTTTCAGTTCTTATATGAATTCCCTTACTATATATTTTGGTTATTGTTCGAATTCCATTATTATAGCCTACCGTTGGAGTTTTTGTTAGAAATTCCTTTCTAAAACCATCTATTTGAGTTTTTTGTTTGAATTCCTTTATTATAGTCTTCAGTGCTAGTTTTTGTTCGAATCCTCTTGCTTACTATAGTCTTCAGTTTTAGTTCTTATTCAAATCCCTTTGTTATACCCTTCAAATTGAGTTTGTTCAAATTCCTTTATAATAACCTTAAATTGTGAGTTCTTATTCGAATTCCCTTACTATAACTTTTCGTTTGAAAATTCCACACTATACCCATCAATTTGACTTTATGTTTGAATTCCCTTATAGTCTTCAATTTGGGATTTCCCTTATTATAGCGTTTAGTTTGAGTTTTTCTTTGAATTCCGTTAGTGTGGCCCTTTGAATTGCCTTACTATATCCTTCATTTAGAGTTTTTGTTTGAATTCCCTTACTATAGTCTTCAATTTGAGTTTTTCGTCAAATTGACTTACTATAGCATTTAGTTTGTATTTATCTTGGAATTACCTTACTATAGTCTGCAATTTCAAGTTTTTTTTTCAAATTCTCTTACTATATAGCCTTCAGTTTGAGTTTTTGTTCGGATTCCGTTACTATAGCATTTAGTTTAATTTTTTATTAAAATTCCCTTACTACAGCCTTCAGTTTGTGTTTTTGTTCGTGTTCCCTTATTATTGCCTTCAGTTTGAGTCTTTCATCGAATGTCCTTACCATACTCTTCTGATTTGAATTTTTCTTTGAATTTCTATACTATAGACTTGAGTTTGATTTTTTATATGAACTTCCTTAAAATAGCCTTAAGTTTGAGTTTTTGTTCGAATTCTTTTACTATACCATTCATTTTTGGCTCTTCATCAAATTTCCATGTTATACCATTCAGTTTGAGTTTTTGTTCAAATTCCCTTACAATAACCTCCAGTTTTAGTGTTTTCTTAGAATTTCCTTAGTGTAGCCTTAAGTTTAATTTTTTATTGAATTCTCTTATTATAGCATTCAATTGAGTTTATGTTTTAATTCCTATGGCCTTTAGTTTGATTTTTTGTTCAAATTATGTTATTATAGCCTTCAGTTTGCGTTTTTGTTCGAATTGCTTTTATAGCCTTCAATTTGAGTTTTGTTCGAATTCCTAGACTATCGCTTTCAGTTTTGGTTTTTTTCGAATTCCTTTACTATAACCTTTAGTTTGATTTTTTTTTTCAAATTCCCTTACTACAGTTTCTGTTTGAGTTTTTGTTCGAATTCTCTTACTATATACCCATTAGTTTGAGTTTTTGTTCGAAATTCTTTACTATAGCTATCACTTTGACTTTTAGTTCGAATTCCTTTATTATAGACTTGAGTTTGGGTTTTTGTTCGAATTCCCTTATTCTCTATCTCTTAATTTTCACTTTTTATCCGAATTACCTTACTATAACCTTCAATTTGAGTTTTTCTTAAAAAAAATGTAGGTTTTATTTAATATTTTTGTTCGAAGTTTCTTACTATAATCTTCAATTTGAGTTTTTCGTCGAATTCCCTTACGATAGCCTTCAGTTTGAGTTTTTATTAGAATTACCTTACTATAGTCTTCAGTTTTTGTTCACATCCCTTTACTATAGGCTTCAATTTTAGTTTTTCTTCGAATTCCCTTTAGCATTTACTTTGAGTTTTTATTTGAATTATCTTATTATAGGCTTGAGTTTGTGTTTTTGTTCAAATTCCCTTACTATTGATTTTAATTTGAGTCTTTCGTCGAATTTCCTTACTATAACCTTCGAATTTGAGTTTTTCCTCGAATTGCTATACTATAGCCTTCAATTTTAGGTTTCGTATGAATTTCTTTACATCCTTAAGTTTGAGTTTTTTTTTGAATTCACTTACTATACTTACTATATTGTTCAGTAGTTTTTGTTCAAATTCCCATATTATAGCCTTCAATTTGATTTTTTCTTAGAATTCCCTAACTAGTTTTTGTTGGATTCCCTTACTATTGCCTTCAGTTTAAGTTTTTGTTTGAATTCTGTTATTATAGCTTTCAGTTTGAGTTTTTGGTCAAATTGCTTTATTATAGCCTTAAGTTTTGAGTTTTTGTTCGAATTCCTTTGTTATAGCCTTCAATTTGAGTTTTTCTTTGAAATTTTTTATTATAGCTCATTCAGTTTGAGTTTTATTTCAAATTCGCTTACTACAACCTTTAGTTTGAGTTTTTGTTCGAATTCCCTTATTATAGCCTTGAGTTTGGGTTTTTGTTCGAATTCCATTACTATAGCCTAGCTTTGAGTTTTTGTTCGAATTTCTTTACTTTAGCCGTCAGTTTGAATTTTTCATTGAATTCCCTTACTATAGCCTTCAGTTTGAGTGTTTCTTCGAAATCCCTTACAACAACCATCTGTTTGAGCTTTTGTTAGAATTCCCTTATTATAGCCTTCAGTTTGAGTTTTTGTTCGAAATTCCTTACAATACCCATATGTTTATCTTTTTGTTCAAATTCCCTTGCTATCCTTCAGTTCGGGTTTTTGTTCGAATTCCCTTACTATAACCTTTAGTTTGACTTTTCTCTTGTATTCCTTTACTATGCCGTTTTGTTTGTGTTTTTCTTCGAATAAGCTAACTATAGTCTTCATTTAGGGTTTTTTTGAATTCCCTTACTATAGTTTTTAGTTAAAGTTTTTCATCGAATTCCTTCACTATAGATTTCGATTTGTGTTTTTCTTCGAATTACCATACTATAGTCTTCAGTTTAAGTTTTTCTTCAAATTCCCTTACTATAGCCTTCAATTTGAATTTTTCTTCCAATTCCCTTAATACTACCTTCACTTTGAGTTTTTGTTCGAATTTCCTTACTATAGCTTTAATTTTGAGTTTTTTTTCGAATTCCCTTACTACTGCCTTCAACTTTAGCTTTTTTTAATTCCCTGGCTATGCCCTTTAGTTTGATTTTTCTTTCAAATTCCCTAACTATGGCCTTCAGTTTGTATTTTTCTTCAAATTAGCTTACTATAGTCTTCAATTTAAGTTTTTCTTCAAATTCCCTTACTATAGCACTCAGTTTGTGTTTTTCTTCAAACTCCCTTACTATAGCATTTAGTTTGAGTTTTAATTCGAATTCCCTTACTATAGCATTTAGTTTGATTTTCTATTCAAAGTCCCTTACAATTCAATTTGGGTCTTTCCTCGAATTTTCTTTCCACAGAGTCAGACTTGAGTTTTTCTCTAAGTTCCCGTAAGCTTTTTGTATGATTTTTCTTCAAATGGCCATACTATAGCCTTTGTTTAGAGTTTTTATTCGAATTTCTTTTCTATAGTCTTCAATTTTAGTTCTTCGTCGAATTCCCTTACTATTGCTTTCAGTTTTAATTTTTTTTTCAAATTGCCTTACTAGTCATCAGTTCAAGTTTTTCTTCAAATTCCAATACTGTCATTTTCTTCGAGTTTTCCTTCAAATTCCTTTACTATAGCCTTCACATTGAGTTTTTGTTCTAATTCTCTAACCATAGCCTCAAGTTTGATAGTCAAACTGACCATAGCTCAGTAGTAACATTAAGGGTTGTATTGCGGGATGTCTCGAATTCGAGTCTTCTAGAGTACGAAAAATTGAATTATTGTATCCATTGTTTTTAATCTCACATGAAATTGAATCAATCTCTTCTAAAATAGCTTTAAGTTTGATTTTTTGTTCGAATTCTCTAATTGTAGCCTTCAATTTTAGTTTTTTTTCTTTTTTTATCAAATTCCCTTCCTATACTCTTCAGTTTGAATTTCCTTTCAAATTCCCTTACTATGGCCTTAAATTGGAGTTTTTCTTCGAATTGTCTTACTATAGACTTCAGCTTAAGTTTTTCTTCAAATGCCCATGTTATTGCATTCAATTTGAGGGTTTTTTTCACTTTCCCTTACAATAGCATTTAGTTTGAGCTGTTATTCGAATTCCTTACTATAGCCTTCAGTTTGTTTTTTTGTTCAAATTCTCTTACTATTGCTTTCAATTTGAACTTTTCATCAATTTCCTTACTATAACCTTCATATTTGAGTTTTTGTTCGAATTCCCTTATTATAGGCTTCAGTTTTTGTTTTTGTTCGAATTCTCTTACTATACACTTCAGTTTGAGTATTTGTGAAAATTTCTTATTATAGCCTTAAGTTTGAGTTTTTCTTTGAATTCTCTTACTATAGCTTTTCAGTTTGATTTTTTCTTATAATTCCCTCACTATAGCCTTTAATTTGAGTTTTTGTTACAAATTCCTTACTATGGCCATTTGTTATAGTTTTTGTTCGAATTCCCTAATATTGCCTTCAATTTGAGTTTTAGTTTGGAGTTTTTGGCCAAATTATCTTATAATAACCTTCATTTTGAGTTTTTGTTTGAATTCCATTACCATGGCCTTCAATTTGAGTTTTCATCAAATTCCCATACTATAGCCATCAATGTTTTCCTCGAATTCCCTTACTGAAATAATTAGTTTGAGTTTTTTTCAAATTCCCTTACTGAACTAATTAGTTTGAGTTTTTTGTTCGAATTTCCTCACTATAGCCTGCAATAAGAGTTTTTGTTCGAATTTGCTTACTATAACATATATAATCATTATATGTAAAATTTCGTATTTCTAATTCAATGAGGAGAATAACTATCAATTCCAGCATCCGCTATTTGTCATTGAGAAATCAAATATTTGTTCAAATCCAATCAAGTCTTTCTAAAATATAATCTTTTCATTCATATGGAAAATGAAATATCTTGAAGCTTTCTAAGGCCATCAGATTAAGGAAATCCTCTTTCAACCAAACCATCTTCTTTAATGGCCAAATAGAACACATTTGGTAAAGAATGAATGAATTAATAACAAGACAAAAAAAAAAAAAAACATGATTCACTTTCTGTTCTTCTCCCACAAACCAGGCATTTTTCCTTCAAGCAAAAATTTCACCAAGTGATGCAGGCTTTTATTTCACCAATTAAAAGTGGTTAGCGATTGTAAACACCCAGAAGTTCCCAGCAGGATGAAGTTCACTTGGATGAGCACTATCAGCTGAATCTTTCACAGGGGATCCGGCATAAGAACTATGTGTCTGCCTTCAGATTCCCAAGCCTAGAAGCTATCTTTGCAGTTTTAAAGTCATCTCTGAGTTGAATAAACCTGAAAATGGAGCCAACCAGGATATAGTTTAATACAGTATAAATTTCAGAGATTCCTGAAAATCCATGTCCAAATACAAGAAACAAATACAGAGTGGAGAGCCTGATGTTTCATACTTTAATGCATCTTTTCGGATATTGGGGTTTCCCTCTACCAACATAGGAAGACTTTCCGGTGCTACAATGAAGACATTGGCCACGCTGAAAAAAAAGTAGAATTTGTTAGTTGCAAATACAAAACTCATCATTCTACATAAGAAAAGTTTCAACAATTTTGTGGAGCAAACAAATGACAATGAAGCAGCAAATTTGCTACTTACATGCCCAATATCTCAAATTTTTCATCAACTGTGGGAGCATTGAAGCCCCGGAGAAAATCCCCATACTCGGTTATATCACGCTTCAGCCGAAGGCCACCACTGCACAGAAGATTGTATCATGGGTTCCAGAAAGATTTCTTTCCTCGGTGTCTTACTTATAGTTGTACTAGTATATACTGGATATACTAGTTTGAACTATATAACAAACAATCAGAACCTATTACCACTCAGCAAGTATCAAATGAGCTTTATGCAAATTGAAGTAAAACATTTTCCAAGGAAGTAATTTTAATTCAGCCTACTTGATGAGGATTTGTAACTGATTATATAGGCAGAAGGTTTAACTGGAAACTTTTCATGACTATCACATCATGCTGAAATGAAGGGCCCTATGAGGGGATAGTAGACAAAATGTCTCAAAATCGGATCCAGATAAAAGTGAGCTTTCCCCTAATCATAATGACATCAAATTTTGTGAAGGTCCAAGAGAAGGTTGGCAGGATTGTATTTGTCTAGGATACCACTAGTCTCCTCTAAATATCAAAAGAGACACCTTATAAGCGAAAAGAAAAAAAAAAGTCAGGGGATGCTTGATCTGAAAGTATCAGTCAATCATCATCATTATCATCACACTCTGTTCCACCTATTATATCAATCTCCATACCAATTCCCAGCAGTCTGTAACATTTGTATGGCTATTAGGTTTCCTCCATTTTCATCCAATATCACAAGAAATTCCTCAACAGGAAACTAGATTGGCAAAAACCGTCTTAATTGAATATCTACTATCATTGAAAATCTGATACAAGTCAAACCCCCTACACACACACACACACACTGACACACAAAAAAAAAAATCAAATATTAATAGATTGATACATACAGAACCTACCCAAATATGATATGAGCTTCCCATGCTAATTGGCACAAGGAAATTCACTTATTTTTTGAAATATGAAATATTCCACCATTTATCATCAATCTCACATCCATTGTGGAGAAGCCAACATGATATACATATCATTTAAATAAAAAGAAATTCCAGAACACCTTATGGAAACAAAAACTATAAACCTAATGGGAACATTATTGCTGTTTTTCCAAGAGGGGATAAAGTAAATTCTTCACCTGGCACTAAATGTGAACTTCTGCCAATGACTTACAAGCCCTTTATGCAACCTGTTTCCCTACAATTGACGAGTCACTTTGTCATTATTTTGAAATAAATGAAGATTCCATTGCATAGTCCAGTGACAAAACAAAAATTTATAGTAAATCAAATTTTTGATTAACTTTCATTCAATCTGGCAATCTTAAGAAACTGAATTTGTCTTCCCAATGCTTGCCCTTAAGCATCCCCTTCTCTTTAGTTGCAAATATATGCATGTATTAGAAGTTGTTTCTCACTTCTTATAAGACCGCAAAAGACACAGAAAACAACATATTTTTTTAATTCAGTAAAAGCTCCAGATGCGGAGGAAGAGATTCCAACGTGATGATCAACTAAAACTGAAAATGATAGTTATTATTACCAGTCCAGTCAGGAAAGCTTGTTTATTCTGGCCTTCTAAAGCAGTAAATGCAGAATCAAGTACCCTCAAGAGATAAGCAACCACTCTGAAAATTACCAAAAATTAGTAAATAACAATCCTAAGACCTATCATAATAGTCTATTATGCAGATCTCTCCGTGTGCAGTTGAAAACCTTGTGCATGCATTTGTTGGCCTGTGGTCAGGTGCCATTCCATCATCAGGAGTTCGATAGTCTGTGGGCTTCTGTTCGGAAGATAGAAGTCGCTCTACCTGCAGCAGCGAAAACCATCTGAAAAGTAGCTCGAGAAAAGAAATTAGAAATTCAAACAATACATAAGATTTATTAATGACTGGAAAGCAGAGAGAAGTCAACAGAAGTTCTTCTAATGAATGTAGGCTGTGCAGCAATCTACACCACAAGTCATATACCACCACATGGACCTATTCTGAAAAAGATAGAGAAAATTTTGTTTAAGAGATTTAATCGATGGGCTATTCTGCAATAAAATGATCTGTCGCCCTTTTTCTCTAAACCATCCTCCTGAACATAAGATTATTTAACTTGCCACAGAGCAGTGAATGGATGCCAGGTAAAAACCTTCAGATCAGCAAGAAAGGAATAAATAATAGTAAAAACCTTCGGATTTATTAAACTGTACAGACAGAGAGGAATTCAAATCCCAAGATAAAGTAGTCCATCAATGCCACTGAACCACTGACAAATATCATGATGAAGAACTTTTGCCCTAGCTAAACATGCCCATTTCCAATCATCAGTGCAATAATAAATCTGTCAGCCACAACCTAATAGCAACTTGATGAACAGGGTGGTTTGCCAGATATTCTCACAGATATCATCTAAATTGACTCAGGTTTTGCAAAAAAAACGTGCCTCTGCCATCACAGTTTCAATGCATTGTTGAAGTCCCTTGAAAGCAGCTGTCTCTGCACGTGACATAGCTGCTATCATTTCTTCGCATGAAGCAGCATGTGCACCATCAACAGGGAGCAAAAGCCGTGAAATAGAATTCGTAAAATACTGGTAAAATGAAAGGGCACTGTGTCAGTACTACGATTTAGAGTTTATGACTGTCTGAATTATAGCTCTATAGATTGCACATACTTGTTGGACAACAGCCACGCTGCTGGCACAACGTTGTACAGCCACCATAAAAGATCTGAAACTGCTTTCACCAGCAGCTGCAGCAGCCTCTGCCTGCACATCAATATAAGACTCAGGCTCGGTAGCTGAAGCCAAATCAAGATACACTTCAATCAAGTGATTGCTTTACAATGTGTCTAATTAGTGTTTCACTGGAAAAATATTGGTCCAAATCTTTTCCATTTTTGAGTCCAGAAGTCCCTGAATGGGACACATTACCGGTGGTAACACAAGACCACCGGTCTGGATATTCCACTTCTGATTGATACACTTGCATTAACCTTAAAACATTTACAATGAGGGCATGAAGGATATTATTCTACCGCAGATGCAGCTGCAGCAGCCACTCTTCTACTGACGCTTGTGCCAATCAAAAACCTTTCCCTCGAAATAGCTGCTTCATTCAGGCTCTCACGAGCACGCTCAAGACCATCAGTTATGTACTGGCTCACCTACAAGATGGAAAGAGCTCTCCATAAAGACATTAAAGGCTAATGAACTAACTAACAGAGAAACATACATGGAACTTACATGGTCAAGGAGGCTAATAAACATCAATTTCACGTTTGCTGCAAGAGTCGCAGGCTGTATTATGAAACAACTATTCAGAATGAAAGACTACCAATAAGGAATTTTCGCTGTTTAAAAAATGTCATCAAGAATATGCATTATCTTAGTAATTAAAAGATTCCACCACTCCCTCCCTCCGTCCCCCTCACATATTCACTCACACACACTTTTTTCAGTTTTCAGAATTTTTCAAAATTCTCTAGAAAAATGCCAGCTCAACCAAGATAGCCTATTTGTCTCAATGTCACCAAGGCAGGATATTACCAGTACCTTGATAGAGTACCTCATACCAAGATAAATAACCGTTACCAAAACTACATCAACAGCAAAGATATCAAGATACTTCATCGAGATGTTCCAGTGCATAGGTATTACAACTTGGATCTTCCGCTTCCAATATAAACCTCAACAAGGAGTGGACAAATTATAAATTAATGATTATTATTTTCTTTTTTTTTTGGGGGAGCTCAACATCCTTCATATAAATTTCGGAATTAGCTTTCACAATCTAAATGACTAATAATGCCCACTCCATGAATTACATAATTGTGAAACAATCAATAGAAGAATTTGAGCAGCCAAACTATTTTCTAATCATAAACGCTTTCTTTATGTTCATAATTTGCTTTTTTTAAGAAAGTCGAAAATAAGGAAAAACCTTCTTAGCTCGGTGATAATTTAAATATTTCACCTGGGAGGAAAACAAAATGCACCTAGAAATAGCTTCCTCATTCCAACGAACTAACTCTGTTATCATAGTCACAGATATTTGCTGTGGTGGAGGGCCTGAAGCTCCTTTAGCCATAGAGATTGTGCCAGTTGAATCAGATTGTTGTTGATCTTCAGCAGATAATTCTTCCAACTGACAAACAAAGACAAAGTAAATAACAGCTAATGCTGTTGATGATCAGTTTTAACACTCAAGATTTTCTTGCTATAAAAGATAAGCAGACATAAACAACAACAAAATCTATCAGGTATACTTTACACCTTTGCCTGATAAAGTTGTCTACAGGATGCCTGCTCATGTTCCGGATACTCTTCTTTGTGAACAGAAAACAAGGACTCAGTGACACCTATGCAAAACATGTAACAGATGGTGCAATTAAATAAATCAATCTAATAAAACTAGAAAAGTTAACACCAAATAGAAAACTTATATTGTACCTTCAACATCCAAGTCACCACATCCCACAGATCTCAAGTCTTTGGCAAGGTCCTGTGTCTTTTCATATGCCACTGCTAAAACTCTGAGATACTACAGCCGCTCATCAAAGAGGGCATAAGTTAGCTTCCAAAGTTATCATTTCTATACCACAAAAGTAGATGAGGATAGAATTTCCTTTAGTGAATAACGCATTATTTCAACTCACTAATAGAAGTCCGCCTTCTTCAACAGGAGGTAAGTTCACCAAAGATGGCTTCACTAACAACTTATCCAAAACGGCAGACACCCTCTGCTCAAGAACCCTCTGTTTAAAACCAATCATGGCAAAATTATGTAAAGAAGAAAAATTTATCAACTATTAAAATCTGCTCATAGTGGAGAGCAAGAAACAGGAAAGATAGAAAACCAGCATACCTGCACAAGTATTGACATGACATCATTAGGAGAAGGGAATACAGCCATTATCGTGGCAGCTTCTCTCCGCACAGTCTCTATCACAAAAACATTATAAAGGCTTTCACCCTCTTCTAGTAGCCATAAACCTTTCTGAGTGTTACACAAGCTAGGGAGAAACCTGTTATTTCTCTGTAAAGTCGTGAAAGACCGCATGCAATATTACAGGGTCCAGCTTGCAAACCCTGATCACCGAGAACCATCCCAACATCTGCATTCATTACTTCGACATCAAGAAACATTGGTCTAGTTGTTACATAGTGTTGCATGGCACTAGTACCCCGGTTAAACTGCATACACAAAGTAATGAATAAGAAACAAAAAAAAGTATATCCAATTCTCATAATTCATCTCATTCAAGATACAGCAAACGAACCAAAAATATATTTATCTAAGATTCAGTTAGTAGGAAATACACTAGCTTGCTCAAAAAGCATCACAGCCAATCCTCATCAATCTTAATTCGTTTCGGCAGGAACAACAAAATTTTAACCAATTTAATGGACTCGAATATAACGAAGGCATGTCATCATATAAAACTAATGCTACAAGTCAAAAAAAGCCTTCCAACTACGTGCATCAATAAGAACTGAGGAATGAATTCTTATTTGATATAGCTATTTTCGTAAGTATTTTACGGTTAAGAAGCAACTCCCTCTTGTGCAATCAATAGTAATAGATCAATATGCACAACATATGGAGATCAAAACACGAAAAATGTCAAAAGATGGTACCTGTGACAGGATTTTAGCACATTCTCCCATTGTTGGCAATTCCCGCTTCTGTGATGCTGCATCAAATCGACTCAACAGTCTGTTTTCCAGCTCTGAGTGAGAGCAGAAGACAAACAAAATCTAATAAATTATGAACCTTTTGAATGATCAGAGCAAGAAAAGAGTAATGTTATTTGCTGACCGTTGCAGTATTCCTGAAGGTTAGAGACAGCAACTTCTAGTCCTCGGCTTGCATTAGCAGTTCCAATAACAGAAGACACAGCAATACCACCATGTCTCACAACATCCTCCTCAGCAAAGGAACCTGTTAGTAGAAGAATATTAAAAGAGTTTACTTCATGCCCATGCAACAAAAAGTTAAGTCACATACTCACATATACGCATTCATACCACAAACAGAGCCAAAGCCAACTTACGCAATTTTTGGGCAACAGAAGCAGCCTCAGCAACACGAGTATCATCGGAAAACAAAGGAGAAAGCTCCATCAGGTCTCCAGGACTACTATTGAACTCCATCAAGTACTGCAGCCATGACATTTACAACAAGTGTACAAAATAG
Organism: Aristolochia contorta; assembly: GCA_022405105.1. Classification (NCBI taxonomy): domain Eukaryota; kingdom Viridiplantae; phylum Streptophyta; class Magnoliopsida; order Piperales; family Aristolochiaceae; genus Aristolochia; species Aristolochia contorta. The sequence continues at coordinate 15,512,217 of CM039669.1, read as the reverse complement.
ATTAAAACTAAATCTTAATTCATATCCACAACGAATATTTAAAAGATATTTTGATTGGTTTTAACTGAATCAAATTTTGATTTTATGTACCTTTATGAGCTCAATTGTTTGGCTTGCAGTTTCTCTTTGAGAATCTGCACTCTGACAATAACTTAACAAATTAGCATGCATTAAAGATAATTGCTAATCCATTCCCGCGTCTCCCAGAAAAGGGATCTTACCTGAAGATGGTCACCAATTTTGGCAGCAGTCTGGCCCACACTGGAGATACGTGTATCCAGCCTAGCAAAGCTATCAAAAAGGCCATCTACACCTTTTTCCATCTGCAAAGTAACATAAACAGTGTTTGGACATAAATGAAAACTTAAAATGGATTCGTTTTCTACTTCTATAAGTAAATTTATATGGATTTAACCAAAAAGAGGTTTTCATTATAGCAGAGAAATAACTAGTAGATGAGGCCTATTACACTCTGTAACAAAGACGGCAGCAGTGCCTCCTCCAGAAATAACTAGGCTTCACTTTTTTCCTTCTTGTTCCTAACGTTTTACTTCCTTTCAGAAACAAATGACTGCTCAGATATCAAGTCAGTGTTTCTCTGCTTTCTAGGCCAGTCACTATCAACATCACCTTAAGTTATCACAATCATGTCCCGGTTAGCAGCATGACTTCCCCGCCATTCTGCTGCTGCCCAAGCTAATTCATCAGTGCGTTCCTGTTTTCAGATTTTGCCACCTTCGCTGATGCCACTTCTAGGCCTTCCACTAGTTCACATGGGAGTGTTAACAGATTATCAAAAACTTGTTACTAAACCGTTTCATCCTCCTTGAACATGCAAAATCATCAGAGATGACTCTTTTTCATTTTTCCCTCATCTACTGATAATACTACTGTATTTCCTAATAAGATCACTCTGATTTTAAATTTCAAAGTTATTGTGGCACATACATCTTGATGATTCACCTCTGGGAACTTCATCTTCTATCTATCGTTTCCTAAGAGCATAGCATTTGAAATGTATAATATATGTTATGAACAAATGGTTGTACTCAATTTTTCCTTCTGATTTATTGGGAGAGAGCCTCAAAACAACCTTGAAATAATTCTTTAAAAAAAGTTTAAAAAGCAAGAGAGTAGCAGTTTAATTTAACCTGACTTAGCGTCTTTCTATGCCGCGCATCCTGATTGGTAACATCCTGTTTGAGACTGTAGAGTCTTCCATCAATCTACAAAATATATATATATATATATATATATAAAGAGTCACACTGTTCAACAATTAAAAGAGAAAGTTGAACTTCACCAGAGAAAGATATAAGTTTACCCGCTTACGAAGATCAATCAACTCCTTGGAAGACTCTTTAAACATATCAAGGAGGGCATCTACTTTTGGAAATAGTGGGACAGATGACCCTTGAGTTACACGTAGACTGTTAGTTGTCCAACTATCTTGTCCCTCCGATGGATCACAATCCTCTTCTTTAAATGAAGGAAGGAGCTCATTTACCAAGTTCCCGAACAATTCATCAAAAGAGAAATCACCCTCCAATAGTAATATTCTTCAAATCAATTCCAGGTGATTCCAGGAACAACTCAAACAATTAGAATTAAATAGAGAATTCTATCATCAAACCGTTTATACCTTGAAGTCTTCTAACTCCAAAATGAGTGGTAGGGAGCTAACGGATGAGCTCTTTGATGAAGGCCTACGTCCATCTTTGGGGTCTTTCATCTTGTCCTCCTAGAAACTGGAATAAAGGAGCTAGAGAGAGAGAGAGAGAGAGAGAGAGTAGAAGAGCCGTGAACACTACGTGTGAGTAATCTCAATTAGGGGGAAATCTACACTGCTGCTTAAGTGGAAAACAAATCGGATAATGAAACAAAAACACCATAATCATTAAAGAACTCATAACTCACTTCCCGGATCTCAGAATTAACTGAAAATGTCATATCTTTGATGAGTTCTCTAACCGTGCAATCGATTCTAATGATCAACTAGGTACTAACCGAATACGTGACCCATTTAACAAACACTGAAGTGAGATTTTTCTGGTACTAGTTCCCCTCCAAAACACAATTAACTGAAGAACGTGCGGGAGACGGACATCCGCATAGTTGGAAACTTGGATCCGAGGCATCAACTCGATGTAGAATTTTTATGTCAATGAACAGTAGGTTGTGTTATTCATGCTTAATCTATTAAGGTACATTTTTTGGACATTTTTCCTTGAAAATTTCCAACTTTTTAGGAAACCTCAGAACAGTTTCTTTCTGTTGATCTAATTAAACTTTCCTCAAGAGGAAAAGTAATAGAATCTCAGCGACAGGGGAATTGCGGAGACCCCTGCTCGAAAGGGGAGACGCAACCCTCCTTCCAGCCTCCATTGAAAAACAAAATTTAAAAGAATAATTACATATACCTGGAAATGGGAGGCGGAAAATACAAGCAAGAAGAGAAATAGATTCTGGAGAAAGAGATGGAGATCGGCTCTGCGAGAGGAGATCGTTCCCAATAATTTTTTTTATTTTTTGAGTGAGAATAATTAATAATTATCCCACTTATAATTAATAAGTCGATTTATAACTTATCCGAAGGCTAAAGTCCAACAATGCAAATTATTTATAATTAAAATATTCGATTTTCTAATTTATCCAAAACTCCGGGTGTAATATTTATAATAATTTATGATAGAAGATAATTTTTTCCTCGTAATTAACTATAAATTTTATAATTTTTTTGGGATAGAAGAACTAACCATTATAAATCCAATTAAAATATTTTATCCCGAGAAATACGAGTTTCACTCATAAGCACAAATAAATAATTTACTTATATCGTCTTCATACTCTAAAATATTAAACATGAGAAATATTTGCATGAGTTTATAATTTGCATGATTCTTGAATAAGTGAGCTAAAAGTTAAGAACTAATTTGGAACAAAGAGGAATTTTACCAGCTTTAATAAATGATTAAAAGTTGTGGGATTTATATTACTTTTCGGTGTTTTTTTGTTCTTTTCAATGTGATTGATGGAAATTGGAATTCAATCGCTCCTGGAGAAAAATGCATGATTTTCATCAAACGCACGATAAGAAGGCCAGATTCACCATGAGAATAAAGTTATTTTCCAAGCAATTTGTGGCTGAGCAAAGCAATTTTAGAGAGCAATTGGAGAGAGTGAGAGAGAGAGTAAGAGAGAGAGAGAGAGAGAGAGAGAGAGAGAGAGAGAGAGAGAGCAATAGGAGAGAGTGAGAGAGAGAGAGAGCAATTGGAGAGAGAGAGAGAGAGAGAGAGAGAGAGAGAGAGAGAGAGAGAGAGAGAGAGAGAGAGCAATTGGAGACAGAGAGAGCGAGAGAGAGAGAGAGCAATTGAGAGAGAGAGAGAGAGCAATTGGAGAGAGAGAGAGAGAGAGCAATTGAGAGAGAGAGAGAGAGCAATTGGAGAGAGAGAGAGAGAGCAATTGGAGAGAGAGAGAGAGCAATTGGAGAGAGAGAGAGAGAGAGAGCAATTGGAGAGAGAGAGAGAGAGAGAGAGAGAGAGAGAGAGAGAGCAATTGGAGAGAGAGAGTGAGAGGAGTTAGAGAGGAGGCTAGGAAAGCTTGGAGAGTATTACTAGTCTTTGGAATAAATGGGCCAATCCATCCCCTCTATCAAAGTTATTGCCTTCCAGATAAACAAGTCACTCGCTATTTAGACTCACACATAAAGCATCATCATATGTCTAGTGGAAAAGAAAATCACAGAAGAAAGAAGAAGCAGAAGATGCACAATGCGAAGAAGCCGTTGCAGAGAAGTGCGAATAAAAATTTTAATTTACAGTGACTTTGCCGACCATGCCGGCTCCCTGATGGGGCGAGCAGTAGAAGGTGTAGCTACCCTTGGCATCCAACACGACGCTGTACACCTCCCCGGGGGCGTTAAGCAGGTCCTCCTCGCTCATCGAGATCTTGCCCGCGTCCACCCCGGAAGGGATCTCGTCCTCGTCGAACACCACGTTGTGCGGGAACCCCGCGTTGTTCTTGAACACGATCTTCTCCCCAGCGGGGACGGAGAACTCGCTGGGCACGAACGCCAGCGACCCGTCGCTTCCCCCCAGCAGCACATCGAACGCGAGCGCGTTCCCGGCTAGGGCCGCGCTCGCCGCCGTCGCAACCGCCGCCACGCCCAAATCCTTCAGGGACGCCTTGCACACGCAGCCCGTCGCCGGAGCTTTCACGGCGCCGAATCGGACCGTGGACGAGGCGGAGCCGCCCGCGGAGGCCTTGAGGCCGGCGAAGGACGGAATCACGACGGCGGCGGAGGTGGTCATGGCTGCCATTTTTTAGTTAGTGTCGAGGTAGCGTCTGCGCGCGGAGGAGATAAAGGGAGCGGTGGAGGTTGAAGGGGATAAAAGCGGAGATGCCAGTCAGGACTGTGAAGGGATATATAATGTGTGGCCGTCGGAGGGTTATCTCGTCTGGTGGCCTTCGTTGGTCTCTCATTGGTTGGATGGGATGAGTATCTGCTGACGCGGCATCACAGCCTCATCTCGTGTGTGGCTGCGGTCACAAGTTCCAGTCTCCATTCTTTGATTTTTATGGGTAACAAATGTGGGTATATCTATCTACAAACTCTAAGCCTCACTGATATTACAAAAATACATTAAACAATGAATAGATGATCATTTTTATATGTATCTTTACTATGTTATTAGAATTCAGATAGTTCATTTGGACTCTTATTTGACACAAACGCATTAATGGGGTGAAGTCCAAAACCGGTTTGTGTCACGTACTATAAATAAGTGAAATTTACAAGTTGGGATTTTGTGGGGGTGTTTTTAGTTTACTCCTCTAATTCGATTTCCAGTTTAAATTTGATTTGTGTCTGTGAATAAATTACAAATTCGTAACGAATTTGAGTTTGCATTAGGGGGGGAGGGGGGTAAGGAGAATTTAAAGTAACTGACGTAAAATTCTGAGTAAATAAAGACCATGTTTTCATTTTTTATGTTAGCTGTGATGAGAAAATTTAGAAAAATTCAAAATTCCACCTATTTAAGAATGACAAAAAAATTCCACTCAAAGGCAGCAAATTACAGAGAGAGTAAGAATTCAGTCTCTCTCCTAAATTTAGGGAAAATCTTGGACTACCGTTCCACAAACCCAAAAACGTATTTTGCTAAAACATGTCCCTCACACTAATATCCCCTTGCCCTAACCCCCTTTAGTTCTGTTAACACCAACTTATCAATTTCTAACAATTTTTGTGGCTATCTTGCCCTCTAGAACTACTGAAAGTGAGACCACTGTTCCAGTCAAATGATGATGTAAGTAGTGTTTTAGCAAAACCCCTCCGTCACTGTCAAGGCTCGGTCGGACCACTGGCTTCTTGTCTCTTCTCGTCGCCGCCACGATTATCCCTTGCATGGAAATGTTAAAGATTGTGCGCTACCGCTATTTGGATAGTCATCGTGAGAGTAACGCTTAGCCAGAGATTTGAGATTTCTCTTTCTCAACATAAAACTGGAGTAAATAATCCCAATAATAGTTTGAACCTATATGGTCGCTGCTTCCATTGATTCAGTTACTAAGCAAAAGTACATGAACAAAACAAGGTGCTGCATCATCCAAGGAGCCGCCGAAGTTTCCCCATAGTGAACTATATAGGCTTTAATGATAAGATTAAAAAGAATTTCCTCTTCTTTTTGTGGACCTATGTTCAAAGTGCGAACATGTTTTAATCAAGAAATTAGTAATAAAAAATTATTAGTTTTTATTTAATACATCATATATTGATTAAAGTTTTCAAAAGCCTGCTGGCCATTAAACCAATCAACTTGGAAACGATCTCAATGAGTACTTCTAGTTTTAACCGGGTCGAACTGGCCGTTTGAATATCAGACTCACCATTCATCATACAATATGTCAAATTATCAAGCAATATCAAAACAAAAAATTAATTCCAGTTTGACTGGCTTAAGGAAAGAAGGGTAAAGGAACCAGGCATTAGGGTAGCAGATATGGGTCTAAATACTGTTTCAGAACTTCAGCATTTGTCTCTACCAAAACTTCAATCTACAATGCCCTCAATAGACTACTTCATCAGTAGGGCAAAAAAAAAAAAAAAGCTTCTTCATCAATTAATTAAAAAAAAAAGACTTCTTCAATAGCAAGAAAAATCACTCTCCTCTCAAGAGTTTGGACTGTTAGTTGAGGGCTTTTTACTAAAGAATAGAGCAACTCCACAGTTCCTGCACAAATATTCATATCTAGCAAAACCTACTGATCAACCTAGTCCCCCATTATTGTACATGTTAAAGAACCATAATCCTCCAAAGCACAACAAAAAGAGAACAAAATTACATAATTCCAAGAATCAAGGAATCAAAATGAATTTGCTAGTATACACAACAAAGCACCATTCCATTAGGTCCGCCTTGTAGCAGATAAAAAAACTTCAACCACTCAACATGTGAAAATCATTTTGCGGGTGTTTGCTATCTTGAAGTTTCAATACCATGAAATTCTTACCTACAGCAGGTTTCCTCATAACACCATACAGATTCCCATGCATCAAACAAACTGAATAATATAACAATAAATCCCACAACTTTATGTAAAATAAAGTTGGTAACTTATTGGATCTATAACAAGTAGAAATGTGAATCATCCCATACAGTGGGATTCTTATTCATCAATTCATTTATACAAACCTAGCACTTATACAAGTTAGATCTTATAACTCCTTTATCCAACTCTCCCACTCAAAACAGGATATACAAACTAATGGTCAATGTTAATTGAAAGACTATATTTACAACCCAATCACAGAGTAGAGAGGGAGTACTAAACTGATCCGCGGATATACAAATCGAAGTGCAACGGGACCTAGAGATCAAAGGTGCAAGCAATTCTTCCTTTCCCATCAATCGAGATGAAATCCATCGACCCCATCATCGCCATCCATATCAAGAAATTTGAAGCCAACGTCTCCGCCAGCGTCCCTGTAACGGAAGCTAGGGTTCACGTAGCATTTCATCTCATGAAACAAGTTCAGATTATCCACGAGTTTATGGAAAATATTGCAACCGCAGCACTAGAAAGAAAAAAATGAAAAATAATCCGTCAATAAATCAAATAAAAAAGTGTGCACGTAAAAACTCATGAAAATTGCACGAAAAGGACAAAAGGTGCAATCAACATAGAAAATTAGAATAAAAAACCAAGTTGATCGCAAATTCTTACCTGCACAAATACAGTCCCATCCGTATAGGCATGGGGGTTGATAGCGCGAGTTGTCCTCTGGCCACAAACATTACAGGTGAAAGCCACACGCATCCGGCGGCGAGGCGATTTGGTGAAGAGAGACCATGGGAAGGTCGAAACATGACGAGCGACAGCCGCATCATCAGATGGAGCGGGCACAGGCGGACCTTCCATGCCAGAACCCGTAGTCCATCCCCGACTTGTGGCCGCGCTCAAAACCAGTCCCATTGCCGCATCCTAATAGATCATTGATCAATCTATTAAAAACCCCTAGAATGAAACTGAAATTGAAATCCAGAAACGAATACCATCAAATTCTTCAAATCTCAAATGATTGAGAAAACAAGCAAGTAAATACCTTTGAGAGAGGAATCAGGGAGTTGCAATTGTTGATCAGCGGGACAAGATTAGCGTTCTGGGAATCCTCAAATTCGGACTCATTTCTCTGATCTGAAATAGATGAAGAAGAAAGAAAAAAGCGATCAGTAGGTTAAAACAAACAAGCACAAGAAAATACACCCGAGTAAGGACGCGTACTTCTGATGGCAACCGGAAGAACGGAAGGACGCCGATTGGGAGTTTTAACGGGGGAGAAAATGGTAATCGGAGACGATGAAGATACAATCGCAGCAGAGGCCGTAAGGGACTCCATGCCAGCCTAGCTTTCTCGGTCTTCCTTCTCTGTCTTCTTCCCCTCGAATGACTTGTGGTTAGATTCTATTACTGAGCTTTTATACGTCACAGGCGAGTAATGGACCAAACCGACTACGTGGCACCGCTGAAGACAAAAAAAAAAAAAAAAAAAAAAAAGTCCGTGGGCCTGAAACGGCATGCACCCATTATCATCAACGGCCTGGATTAGATGGAAACGAAAGCGATCAAGCTGTACGAACAAAATATCTAAGGCCAAAATCAGATATTCTGCCGTTTCTCTGTAAAAATTTTCACACCCAAGAAAAATTTTGCTTTTTATAAAATAGGAGCTTTATCAAATAACATAGTCAGATACAGCCTTAAACAATAGCACATGGTCCTAATTTAATCTTCAGGAGATGAACATTTAGGCTAAATTGGTTATTATAAGTAACAATTTATTGCAATTTAATAAATAAATTTTGACATAATCCCAAATCAAAATCTTGGTGGGGAAGGGCAACCATGCCTGGAAGCCGAGAGCCATAGCCGGGTCTCCCAAGTTCCCAATTGCCACACTTTGGTGAGCTTCGCTCTGTAAATAATCTGTAAATAATCTACATTTCCATTTCGATGTGCTCCAGGGTTTCGTGGATACTCTTAGCCATTGGATGTGAGTCGTCGTCCACCCCGAATGTGTGTAGCACACAGTCGACCTCGATCATACTGCATCCGTGTTGTTTCTTGATCCTTCTCTCCCTCATCTTCTTTCTCACTCTGGCTACGTCCTCCATTCGCCCAGCGTCTTCGTACATTTTAGCCAGTGACACGTACCTCCCGGCATTATCAGGGTCGAGCACGAATAGCTTCTCTGCTGCAAGCTCTGCGAGCTCTAAGTTCCCATGTATGCGACATGCCCCGAGCAGGGCACCCCATGCATCTTTCCCCGGCCTCACCGGCATCTTCTCGATGAAATCGAGAGCGTCAGTTAATCGTCCGGCGCGGCTCAGAAGGTCCACAACGCAAGCGTAGTGAACTGGGGTTCTCTCGACGTTGTATTTTTCCATCAATTTGAAGAACTCGAGGCCCTCGTCGACCATCCCTGCGTGGCTGCAGGCGGATAACAGAGTGACGAAGCTGATGTCGTCTGGACGGACTCCCGTTCCCAACATTTTGTAGAACATTTCAATGGCTTCTGTTGCGTGGCCGTGCATCCCGAAACCCCCGATCATCATGTTCCATACCACTACGTTTCTTTCGGGTATTTTGGCGAACAGGGTGCGCGCGGTGTTCAGGCGACCGCATTTGGCGTATGTGTCAACCAAGCCGCTGCCCAACGCGACGTCGACTTCCATTCCTGATTTTGTGATGTGGGTGTGAATCCACAAACCTTCCTGGATTGCAGCCAAATGCGCACAGACGGGAAGAACAGTAACTAGTGTGACTCGGTCCGGCATGATGATCCTACTATCCTCTTGCACCATCAGGTGGAAAAGCTCTAGTGCCTCGTTCATGAGCTTGTTTTGGCTGTACCCCGCGATCATGGAGTTCCAGCTTACTAAGTCCTTGTCAGGAATTTCATCGAAAAGCCTTCTTGCTTTGAAGATATCCCCGCGTTTTGCATACAACGCCACCAGAGCATTTGCCACGCACAAATCAGACCATAGCCCCGCTCTCATGATATGGCCATGGATCTCCAGCCCTTTTCGGCCTCCAACTGCAGCACAGGCCTTGAGGGCGAACGGATACGTGTAGTTGTTAGGATAGATTCCACTCGATCTCATACGATGGTACACTTTAATGGCCTCCACAAAGGGACCCTTTGCGGCATACCCACGAATGATGACATTCCACAGACGAACGTCTCTCTCGGGCACGATTTCAAACACTTTACGTGCACAGTCCATGCTTCCGTGCTCCGCATATCGATCAACCAACTTGGCGGCGAGGAAGGGGTTTTGCTCGCAGCCATTTACAATGATCCGGGCGTGGATTTTCTTAAGGCATCTCAAGCTCTTGCAGTGTAACAAAACGTGAGTGTATACAAAGGAGTCCACGTTGTAGCAGCAAGTATAGCATCTAGTTAATGCAAGCCTTGCACGCGAGGTCTTCATTGACCTTGCAAAATACAAAAGTTTCCGCCGATTCAAAACAGGAAGGGGAGGACGCGACCTTTCAAAACTCTAGCCGTTCATAACTCTTGAGACAAGAAGGCATTAACATTAGCTCCATTTAAATCTCATAATAGACTTTGAGTCCACAGAAAACACAGCAATGCCAACTGAAAAATAGCATGCCTCGACTATAAATAGACTCATCCAACCGCATACGAGAAGATATAATGCATTGATTCTATGTACATTCTTAGTCTTCAGAGTGGCTGATGGATTTTGTCAACTATCTCTTCCACTGTCTGCCTGGTTAGTAGAGTTGTCATTCTCTGAAGCACCTTCGCCATCAGTAAGCCCCACAAAATAATCGAAAAGAGCTACCCTGTCTGTCAATTCCTCCCTGCTATCACTGGAATCGTCTCCCACCATTTCGAGTATGTGCATTATCATCTCGTGTGTTGAGACAATATGTGGCATCCATCTTGTCTTCCTATCATTGAGCTGGTGCACAATCACGATCGATGTCAGAAGCAGCACCACCATTGTCATTGTTATGACAATCAAAAAAGAAGTCGGACCCATCATCCAGATCATCATCAAAATAATTATCATTGTCATCGTCATCATAGTCATCATCGTCGTCGTCATCATCATCATCATCATCATCATCATCATCATCATCAGTGTCATCATCATCGTCGTCATCGTCGTCATCGATGGCAAAGCAAGCAATTTGATCAGGTATCAGATCCTTCCGCACAATTAAAAGCAGAAAATTGAGAAAACATAAAGAAACATGCTAATTGGTAATAGACCAACATTTATATGTTTTTTAACACAAAAAGCAACATATTTACTACCTAGAGACCAAAGATATGTCTGATGTTACAAGTTCTTCAAAAAAACTAACTCACTAACTACCAACAGATCTAAGTCTGATATTATATGTTCTCTCACAGAAAAAACAACATGGTAACTACCAATAGACCAAATATCGTGTTTCATATTTATCTTTTGTATGCCTTTTAGCTCAGTCAGACACTTGGGGTATAAAGATGTTAATAGAAGCTGCTCAACAAGCAAACAAGACCGTATGTGACTAAACACCATTCAATAAAATCACTGAAGAACAAACATGTCATTGATTCATATATTCTGTAAGCCTTAACAGAGTCCCCCCATGCAACACTTGGCTTCAAAGATTTTTTTTTTTTTTTTAAATGTACTTGGTTCAAAAGATTATAACAAAAATTGTTGAAAACGTATATGACTAAGATCATTGAGTATCACAAACAAACAGATGATCAAAAGCCCAAAAATCTACTTTCTGCGATTTATTTAATTGCATGAGCAAATCTGGCTTGATCAAGGTTGTCCACCGCTGAAATTTGATGAGATAGAATATCTTATATAATAAATATGATCAGGGACTTTCAACATAAATTATTAATGTATGATAACATTACAATGCTTACCTGGTCAATGTTAACTGGCAAGGATGCTGGTTCAGTTGCTTTTGGGGTCCAAATCTTAATGTCATCCTCAATGCCACTACTAGCAAGCACGGTAGCATATGGATGAGGTTCAATGCAGTTCACAATATGACTGTCTCCTTCCATTGCACGTAAGAGCTCTCCACCTTTTTTCCTCCAGATAAAGATCCGCCCACAATCAGAGCCACTAGTCACATACTCACAGTTGGGGCCAAAGAAATTAGCACCCTTCACAGTAGCACAATTTCGATGACCTGAATAGACTTGTGGTTGTGGTTTAGTGTCAACATCCACATTTTCTTCAGGCACTTTAACTGGATCAGCTCCTAGTCCCATATCACGAGAGAAAAGATATATTAATTCATCGTTGTACGAAACAAGTAGCTCACTTTGGTCCGAGAATGCCAAACCGGTTATTCCAACTTGACCGTCCCCAATCAGATGTGGTGGGCAGAAACAATCAACCGGAAGGCCATACTTTGGAGATCCATTTAAATTATACTTCCTGATGTCATAAAGTCGAGCATATTCATCAGATCCAGCAACTGAAAAGAGATTCGGGTTACGTGGATCTATTGCAATTGCATTTAAGTGGACGATGGGTCGGAGGCGAGACTTCTGTTCGATGGGTTGGCAAGTAAAAAGTCGTGTTGGAGTCCGCGTTCTCAAATCAAACTGCAAAAGAAGTAAGATATTTAACATCATATATATTTGTGAGAAACAAAGTAGTTATTAACTCACAGCACAACGATGCAAGATATAGTCATCTGCACTACTAAACCAATTGAACTTTATAACCAAGAACAATCACCACCACATCATTTTTATTCACAGCCAACTAAAGCTTTCAAATCCATGTTTCTTACGTGTCACATGCGAATCTAACATAAAATCTGGATATGAACTTACATCTCATAAAAACATTTGAATGATTTAAAGGAAAAGCGCTAATCTTTTAAAACTTACATGTAGAACAAGTCCATCTTCACCGCAGGAGTAAAATATGTATGGACTTCCAGGCTCAACTGCCAACTTATGAGCACGACTATCATGCTTTGCCAGTTTCACCGTGTCTACTTTTCCATCTTCTCGTATCAGAGCCCGCCTCACCTAGTGAACCAAATCACAGAAAGGCAAAAGTGATTTATAGCATGCTACATCCAATGGAGAGAAAACAAAGAAAAAAATTTTGATGCAGGACATATTAGTGGTCTCTGTTGATGCAAACCTGCCCGTCTGCAGCACATGTAACAATTGTTTTATCATCTGTATATGGCATGAATTTAGCTTGAAATACATTATTAGTGTGGCCAGAATGGAATGCTAGTCTAACAGAACCCTGATCCCAGTTCCATAGTATCACCATTTTGTCATCGGACCCAGACACAAGAATATCACCATCACCGTTGAAGCTCACTGTGTTTACACAACCTCTATGCTTCTTTAGCTTTCTGTAGATATCAAATCGCAGCACCAAATCCTGAACCATAAAGGATCATCAATAACTCTTTTTTTCCCTTTCTCCAAAGCTAATCCACCATTTAGTTCAACAAAAGACAAGTTTACACAAATAACAGAACTGAATAATTCACTTAAGGTATCCTACTAAAAAACCAGCTTTCAAGTACTTTCAGCTTCTCAGACAATGGAAGAGCAGGTATTGCAAGTTCAAGATTTCTAACTAGATAGAACAACGTGGAAACAAAAATGGCCAATACAAAGAGAATCACACTAACATTAAAACTATCCATGGCCCAAACTCCGATATTTACCCACATTGAGATTCTCATATCACAACTTCTTTTGTTCTTTCGTATCTAGTCCAAACCACAAATATATACTTGGTAAAAAAAAAGAAATGACATCACTATCCAGGAACAAGTTGGCCCGTCCATCTGACAATCTATTTTGAACAGCACACAATGTTAACCTATTTCCTCTTAGTTTTAGTTGTAAAATAGCAAAGTTGTAAATGAGTTGACAAATTTGCAAGCTCCTTTGTTTTCTAACAAAAAAAAAGAGCTAGTGGGAGTACACCTACAAAAAAGGATGAACAAAAAATAACAAAAGAATATTTTATGTCATCTATGTGAACTGAGCCTTTGGCTTAATGCTCAATTAGGACTTCCTGTAAGTCAGGTCTTGAGTTAAGTCTCAATGGGGAGGGTATCTTAGGCGTGTAGATGAAATCACCACAGGAAACAGAAGTGCAAAAATAAAAATGCAAAAAGAAGAGATGAAAATGTTCAAGAAATAAAGCAGTAACATAGAAGGTCCTCACTAAAATTTAACCCTATGAGAAGAAACAGTCTTCAATTCTTGCATATACTACACATTATTTCTATGTTTAAAATTAAAATCTAGAATGAAAGAGGAGTTCTTTAAAAGCAACATGAGAGGATCTCACCCGCCAAGTTTTGTATCTGTTTGTGTCCAGCTTTTTTGAGAATATTGATAACTTTTATTAGAAAAATAATTGTGCTAGTACAACATACAGTATTTAGAGAGGCTTTAGCATATCTCAAACGGGCAGCTGGCCCAGATACGAGCATGCTTATATACACCGCTTTTTTGCTAGCTTGTCTTTCAAAGAATTGGCAATCCTAGGGACTCTCAACCAGGCTATCCTCCACTCTGAACAGATATCCGAGAGCTTGTTAGATGATTGTCTCAGAACAATCAGGCACAACCATCTCGATCTGAAAATGATGTATTGCTCATCAGTCTGAACATGTATAAACAATTTTCTTTTCATGATGGCAAACTACATTTGAAGATACAATAAGTGTTGAGATTAATCAAAATACTCAGATTTTAAGGCTCATATTTCCCACTCTCTCAAGGCACAACAAAAACTAGCTTCATTTGCAATATTACAGAAAAAAAATGGTGTTTCATTTAACCACTACGTTGCAAAATACAACATTAAACAGTATCTTCCAAAATGAAACTGGTAAGTGGTAAAGGTATTTATGTTACCCAAAAGAAAAATACTGTAAAGTCAAGAGAGACGGAAAAAACTATAAATATACATAGAAAAGAAACTGTAGACCTCAGTGAAATGCTGCAGCGTTCCTTGACTTCAAACCCAAATAACACACTTTCCAAGTAAAGACAATCATTTCCATAAACAATAAAATTTCAATAAGTTTCCATAAACAATAAGAATAATCAAAGGATTCTGTAAGAAACAGTGCCGCTGTAGCTTTCGATGTTGTTGACTTACAACCGGCAAAGGATACTCTTTCTCATCGAACACAAGCTTCAAGTTTCGATAATGCAGTTGTTTTAATACAACCAGTGCATCAAAAGCCCAGAATCAGCTCCCACTAAAAGAGTCAAAGGACTCTTCCACTGCATTTATGTGTTCATTCTATGACAGATAGTCATCGCACTAAGCTAACTCCGCACAGAACTGACAAAATAATCCGTCACCCCACTTAAAATCAATGAACAAGACCAATAGCCGGAAGGAACAGAAAATTGAGAAAACGGCTGAATTTTACAAGGCATCGACACAGTAATCCACTCTTCAAGCACAAATTTTCCGACACCAGCTTCATAAAATATATATATATATATATAAATATAAAAAAAACATCCAAAACCACAAACGTGTTTCTGAGGGAACTGTACCAGAAAACTGTATCAAACGCGAGATGCTGCCAATTAAACGAATGGATTCCAATGAAAAAGTTTCTAATAACATTCCCACAAAAAAATATATAAGATACAATCACCTCCGCGGCCCCAAGACGAAGCGCGAAACTCCTGGGCGTAATCTCGCCGACCTCCCGCTGCCAGAGGCCGTCGATTCCCCGGGCAATCGTCCTTCGCCTCTTCCCCATCGTCATCGTTCTTCCACAATTTGCTTCCGATTAAACCAGAAAGGATCCAGACACTATATCATGCAATAATTCGCTCTGAACAATCCCCGACAAAGCGATAGATAGATAAAGCGGTGAGACGGGCGGCAAACAAAGAGTAAAAAGGGCCGACCCCCTGCACCTGAAACGTCGATTATGTATTTGTATTTGCAAGCAACATCACAGCTTCGGCTCGCTGTGTCTCTCGTTCACGTCGACGAATATGTAAACGGAACGGAACGGCCAGGAACGGGCAGGGAAACATGATCCGGCCTGCGAAGCTACGTCGGAGCACCTGTATTGCGTTTTGTCCAACGCGAACCGTTGGATACCTAATATCATGATTCCAAATAGATTCTCATATGCTTCTGAGGATAAGATATCTCAGAGTATTAGTTCACGTTTGACGCCGGTGAACGAGAAAGTACCAGGACACGTATGTCCTTCAGACTCACTGAAACGGAACAGTCAAAAATCTCATAGTACATGTACTCTGAAACTACATAGTTTATACAATAGAGTTATATTTTCCAACTGAGTATTGTTTCGTGTACTGCGAAAAATATCTGAGTCCGATACTTTTCGTGGAAGCTAAAATAAATGGTAGAAAAATAGCTAGATACTTTGCGTAATATGCATAGCATTATTATAAATAATCATATATTTTTATATAATAAAAATAGAGTATCGGACATAAGTCCTGGTTACAGACATTTTTAATTTTATATCATCGAAATTGAACTTAGATATTTTAACCAATTATTCAATTTAAGTTTAATATAGTTTTTAATTTTGGCTTTCCTTATAATCAAATTGAGGTAATGGTATTCCAAAAGTATTATAATGCATTCATTATTAAAGTAAATTCTAATTACAACACAATCACCCTTTGTACTTGAATAAGCCTTTTTCTTTCTTATTTAAGTAGAAAAAAAATTATATTGTCTTTTCTAAATTAGATTATTGTTGTGTTTTATATAAGAGCGGTGATATAAGTAATGCAGGTTTTTACTTCTGAGACTTTACATCCTGACTTAGCGATGTTGCAGCTTAGTAAGAAATAAACTTGAAGAAAAATCTGCAAGATTTAGTTTTTTAATAAAATATTATCAACCTCTTCTTTGGGTAAACCTTAAACCCTAGATTTTTTCCTACCTAGACCGCCAACTATGCAGCCACGTCAGGATGTAAACCCTCGAAGTAAAATTAGAAAATACTAATATCATTTTTCTTTATATAATTAGAAGAGGCTCGTGCCATGAACCTGCCCTTGTGTAACATAATGGACCTTGTAGAAAATGAATCAAAGAACTTCCTATATAAATAATCTTAAGATACTAATTCAGATATGTTCTTTAGTGGTATTCCTTGATGACTTCTACCTTATAAATATATAAATATATGGTACTTTTTTTTAAGTACTAATATTCCACATGTAATATAATTAATATACAATATTCTAATATTATAGACTGTATAAACCTCAACCTAGACCTTGATCTTCGAAAGATGTCCAAAAAGTAGTTCAACTGAGACCCCACCAATGAAGTTGTCTAGATGTCATGATAACTACAATGATCAATGATAAGTTTTTGTTAAAACTAATATTCATATAATGCAATGGCAAACTTGAACTATTATAAAATTACTTGCATACTCCATTTTGATTTATTGTTTCCAATTAACTCATGGAATAAAACTATTGTAAAAGGTTTTTATCTTTGATTATGATATTATTTATTTTGTGTATTACGGTTGTCGTTATTTCATCATTGTTTTTTGTGTACTGCCAATAAATAATGCTATTTTATTTAAAGATCTAAAAGTTTATTATATCTATTTATAGTTGTGCAGTTAAGAATTTCTTTGTAACTTTTTCATTTTGCTCGAAAAATTGTTATATATGATATCTTGACAAAAATTTTAAAAATATATTTTTCCCTAACGTTGATTTCTCTAAAGAGCTTTCAGTTTTAGTTTTTCTATGAATTCCCATACTACAGGGTTCGGTTTGAGTTTTTCTTGGGAATTCCCCTACTAAAGCCTTCAGAGTGAGTTTTTATTTGAATTCCCTTACTTTAGCCTTCAATATAAGTGTCTCTTTGAATTCCCTTACTATAGCCTTCAACATCGAGTTTTTCATCGAATTCCCTTACGACAACCATCAGTTTGAGCTTGTGTTTGAAATCCCTTTCTACAACCTTCAATTTGAGTTTATTTTCGAAATCCCTTACTCTAACTTTCAACTTGAGTTTTTGTTCAAATTTCCTTACTATAGCCTTCAATTTGAGTTTTTTTTCATCTTATTCCTTTACTATAGTCTTTCTTTTGAGTTTTGTTTTTGTTTTTTCAAATTCCCAACCTTCAATTTAAGTTTTTTTTTTCGAATTCCCTTACTATAGCCTTCAATTTGAGTTTTTCTTCGTATTCCCTTACTATAGCCCTTTGTTTGTATTTATCTTCAAATTGTTGTAATATAACCTTCAGTTTAAGTTTCCTTCGAATTCCTTTGATTTTGAGTTTCTTTGCGAATTCCCTTACTATAGCCTACAGTTTGATAGGTTATTCGAATTCATTTACTATACACTTCAATTTCAGTTTTTCGTCGAATTCCTAATATTGTTACTATAGCCTTCAATTTTACTTTCTCTTCAAATTTCTTTCTATAGCCTTCAATTTGAGTTTTTTTCAAATTTCCTTACTACAAACTTATGTCTGAGTTTTTGTTCGAATTCCCTTATTATAGCCTTTAGTTTGAGTGTTTATTCGAATTTCCTTATAATAGCCTTAAGTTTGAGTTTCTTTTTCTTCAAATTCCCTTACTTTAGTCTTCAATATGAGTTTTTTCTTTGAATTCCATTACTATAACTTTCACTTTGAGTTTTTCTTCGAATTCACTTACTATAACCTTCAAAAGAGTTTTTCTTTGAATTTCAATACGACTACCTTTTGTTTCAATTTTGCTCTGAATTTTTTACTATAGCCTTCAATTTGAGTTTATCATCGAATTCCCTTTCTATAGCTTTCGATTTAATTTTTTCGTCGAATTACTCTACTATAACCTTTTGTCTGTACTTTTCTTGGAATTCCCTTACTACGGCCTAAAGTTTGATATTTTCTTCAAGTTCCATTAATATAACCTTCAATTTGAGTTTTTATTTAAATCTCTTTATATAGTCTTCAGTTTGTGTTTTTTCTATGAATTCCCTTAATGTAGTTTTGAGTTTGAGTTTTTCTTCGTAATGAGCCTTCAATGTGAGTTTTTCTTTGAATTCTTTTACTATAACTTGGAAAGTCTCAAAGTCCCATTTCTTATGTAATTTGGGTCATTTAGTTAGAAACTTCGAACAACTATGGGAGTTAAATTATAAACAATTCAAGTACTCCATGAAATATTATATCCAAAATAATGCTTGTTTGTCATAATTAATTGTCAACTAACTCCATGCAACAAAAATATTTTTAGATCTCAGTTGTAATTTTATCTTAACATAAGTTATAAGAATTGGTTATAAATGCATTAAGTTTATTTTTTTAAAATTTAAACTTAATTTTATACCATAAACAGTACGAAAGAGGCCCATTTTTTTTATGTCAAAATGATTTTATAATTTTATAAGTAGTATATAAAAAGATTTATGTATTTAAACCTGGGGCACTTCGGCACTGCTCTCTTATTGAGGTAAACGGAGAAACCCGCGACACAAAACCGACGAGGCGGCAACTTAGACAAGAACGAACTTCGCAACTATTCTCCGCGTTCTAGGGTTTCGTGGTTCCTCCCTGAAAATGGTAATTTCTCAGGCCGCCTCTTCCTATCTCGCTTTTCATCTTCTTGTTCTGCTTGTATATTAACCTTATTTGCTTTTCACCGTTTCCAGGCTGATTCACCGAAGAAGAGGTAATCCATCGTTTTCGTCTCCTGCATTTTTGCGTTGGCTGTCCCTAAAAGGGAACGTAGTCAAAATTCATTTCGAAGCATTTTGGAGTGTTGTATTGCTATTATGATATCGAATTCACGATTGCTTCTTTCGTTAAGTTGATCTCTGTGGATTAGTGAATTGTTTTGGGAGGAGTTGTTAATCATACATTTTCTCTTACCTTACTAACAGTAAACATCTATTAGCTCTCCTGAGGCTTAGTTCACTCTCTGATGGGAGTATAACATCGTTTCTCCACTGGATCTCCCATTGATTCTGCGACTAAGTACTTTTCTTGTACTATCTTAGCTATGTTGAAGTTGTGTCACGTTTTGGTATGCTAGAACATAAAAATACACGTGTTTCAGAAAACAGCAAAGAACAATGAGCTAAAAAATTGTTCAAAGTTTATGGGAATTTAGCCAATTTTTGGCCTTTATCTACTCAATAGCATCACAGGAGCCTTGGGCCAACTTCAATACTTTTTCACCTCATAATAAACTGTAGATAGTGAACTTTAGCATTAGTTCAGTGGTCACACGAGGAGGTAATTGCAGTGGGAGGTATTGGGATAAAGTATCCCTGAAGGTTATGGTAAGCGTTTCATGGAAGGCAACTAAAAAAAAATTGAAGTGATGTTTGTCTTGATATGTTTAAATAAACATTCACATCTGTGACATTTATGCCTTTAGCTCCTGTGAAACCATTAGGCTTTTGTCTGAAACTTGTGGTGGGATTGTTTGTCAGAGAAGGAAAATTTTGTTACTTATTTATTTAGTTTTACCTTCATTGTTTGATCTGCTCTATACTAGCTGTAGTCCAATTTTTTCAGGGAACCTTATATTTATAAACAGGTCAGTTCAAGATTTTAAGAAACATGGGTTACAATGTAATAGTGGAATTCACATCAAACTCTTGTCTCGTTGCTAGCTTTTGATATTACTTTAAATTTTATTTTGTTTCCTCATGTATACTCAGGGGCTAGTGGTTAAGATTCATTACTTGACATAAAAGATTGAGAATGTAAGCAAGAATGTTGTTGTAGATGCTTGGGTGGCCAACTAACTGTGATTATACTACCTTGGATAACTGAAAGGACCCTTGGTTTATTCCAAATTGTTTTTTTTACTGGAGAGGGAATAGATCCACGTGCTTTTTGTGGAAAGTTCTCTAGTTACTAAGAAACAGAAAGCTGCAACGAAAAATGAATCTTTGGTCAATAGATACTCTTGTACTATTGTTGTTTATGAATAAAAGTTGTGTAAAATCTACTGCAACGGAAAAGTATGTGAAGCCTGGATTTGACTCTGCTGGATTTCTCTTCATTAAATTTCTCATTGATTATTTCTCAAAAAAAAAAAAAAATTCTCATTGATTAACATGATATAGGCTCCTGATAGAAAATATTTTCTATAGATTGCTTTCTAGCAGATTTGTGATGGATTTCTGTGTACATGTGTGTTTGTGTGTTTATATGCACTGATAATTTCATTATATATCTTGTAAGATTAATTTACTATGTATGTCTTGAAATATAATCACGAAGCTTGAATGGAATTGTATCGTAAATGAGTTTGTGTTTACAATTTTGTCATTTTCTAATGTTTGATGCATTAGGTCTTCACGATCCCCTTCCCCTCGTAGAGGAAGATCCAGGTCCCGGTCAGTGTCTAGATCCAGATCTATATCTAGATCAAGGGGTAGGTCTTGGTCCCGTTCCCCTGTTCGGTCCCGATCTCGGTCTCGGTCCAGAAGTCGTGGCAGGTTTGAACCAGTCTGCAGTTACTACAATTTAATGATTTTGTCTTTCCATATTGCATTTGACTTGGTATCTGCATCACTATTTTTGAGCTTTCAGAAATGATGCTATCAATCCTGGCAATACTCTCTACGTCACTGGCTTGTCAACTAGGGTTACCGAAAGGGACCTTGAGGACCACTTCTCCAGGGAGGGGAAGGTATATTTTTTTAAACTGCTTGCTGTGGATTTTGTATGTTTGTTTGTTGGTAATGGAACACATTTGTTTGATACATACTTTAAGAATGTTGCAACAATCCTGTAATGATAGTTCAGCCTAAGAGGCCAAGGCCTCATGCTATGATCTCCCAATATAAGTGTTGCGCTAATGGCTCTAGCCTACGAGAATATAATTGCATATTTAAATAAGATGCTAATTTCTTCTCATGTTGATTTATGCTGGTGTTTATTATTGTTCAAATAATGTGCATAAAATATTTATGTGAATCTAATGAACTTTCAAAAAAAATTATGTGAATATAATGACTCAATTTACTGACCTTCTTTATTTGGAAAAAAACTGATCCTGAGTACAAGAACAGTGTCTCATTCAGGAAGAAAAAAGGAAGTATTCATTTTTACTAATATTAATTTATTCAATTTTTTTTGAAATATTGTACTGGCATTAAGGTGCTTACCACTTTGCCCCTTGGGAGATTTGAACCATACCCTCCCTCTCTCAGCCTGTGTGAACGCTGAGCTAATATTCAAAACACCAACTAACCCATTTCAGAAAAAAAACACCAACTAATATTTTTAATTCACAGAGATTATGTAAGTTTCAGAGTTTTTCGAACTTTCTGCCTATTCTAAAGTTGTATTTGTGGGTGTATTTATTTTACATATAGGTAGTTGATTGCCGCCTAGTTGTTGAGCCTCGCACCCGCATGTCACGGGGCTTTGGTTTTGTAACCATGGACTGCGTCGAGGATGCAGATCGCTGCGTCAAATACTTAAACCAGTCTGTTTTGGAGGGACGATATATAACCGTTGAAAAGGTATTTTTTTCTCTCAGTCTTGTCTTAAGAAATCATGAGTAACAAGGACATTTTCGTCATTGAATTTCCATTTTTTTTAACTTGGAAGTTTTTGGTTATATTCAGAATACAAATTGCGTCAGCTATGTTGGCAGCAAAATCAAGATGATGATGAGTTCATCCACCTATCCATTCAACTTATCTCACAACTGCTTGATGAGTGGTCCAGCCTAATGGTTTTTCAAATGTGCATCCCATCAACTAAACAAATGCAACTAAACCTCTGATCAACTCACCTTCAACTCTCTCAACTAATCAACGGATATTACTACCATCAACTCCCTAATTGGGCATTTATGGTATCAAACAACTAGCATTCATCAGATGGTGCTGCTTTTAGTCTTATATCTAGATATCGATGCTCTGTTAAGCTTTTCTAGTTTGGATTACTTAAAATGATTGAGTAGCAGTTTTTCCGTGTAACTGTAGGAACAGTTATCAACTCTTCTCATACCTTAGCTATTATAAGTTACTTTTATCGATTTGGGGACTTGGGATGGTTTGGTAAAACATGTAGGAAATTGAGGTGTTTGTTTACCTTTCAGTCAAGGAGGAAACGCCCAAGAACTCCTACACCAGGCAACTATCTTGGGGTGAAAAGCACTCGAGAGTCTGGTGAGTACTTCTATCGTTTTCCTGTACATGTAAGTGTTTGACCCTTTTTTTTCAATGGCATTTTATTTTTAATTTTATTTTTCAATGGAAAGGCTTCCGTCATGATCGTGGGAGGCATAGGGGAGGTTATGGTCGTGATGACTATGGTGGTGGATTCCGTCGTGGGGGCCGGGATTACTCACCTCGTCGCTCTCCATATCGTTCACGAAGGGAACGATCCAGATCTAGGTCAGTTCCTTATTCTCCTTATGGGAGCCCAGATCGAAGGGCATATGGTCGACGTCCTGATGTGTTTACTAGGTGAGGTAGTTATGGCTTTGACTACCCACCCACAAATTGCCTAGGTTCTCGTCCCTATGGGGAAGATGTGGTACAAATAGCTAATGTGCAGTCCTGTTTGATTGTTTTGTTGGATGCATGTACTGGCTTATCTTTATAAGGTTTTGCTTTTCTAGCAACTTTTAAGGAACAAAACAAGCTGTACTAGTTTAGATTTTCTACCGAGCACTTAAAATCACCTGATGGATCCGGTGTTTTCTGGATGTTTTGATTTAATTAAGAACAAAAAGGCCGATCTTACCTGATATTTAGTCTGTAGTATGGATGAGGTCACCACTCTCCAGCCAAAGAGAAAAATTAGTTCAGTCCAAAATGTGTTTCAGGAAGTTAAGTGCTTTTTTAGCAGAGATCTCAACCTCGTCTTTGGTTTTTAGTGAGTCTTTATCTAAATCACATCTTTATTTTTTGTTTACGGAGCTTATCAAGGACTAAGGCAGCACGCAATATTAAGATCATTAACTGGCAAGTTTATTCCAATCTGATCTTTGGAACATGCGAATGATGGTTTAGATGTCTAATATCAAACGGGACCTGTATTGGGTTGCTTAATGCCAAATAAGTGAATTTTTAGGACGTCTTTGTCCGTCAATCTCACCATACACAAGCGAGACGAGAGGGAAGCTACGAACCTCTCTTCTCTATTATAAATAATACATGAACATTACAAATTACGTAATAAATACAACAAAACAGAGCAGCGACGACTTATCACTAAAGACAGGAGTGGAATAATATTTAGCGAAATTTTTATATATGCTAATTTGGACAAATAACCATAGCATGTTAATTGAAGTTGAGGTTAACATGCAATATAACTTGAATTTATTAATGATTTAATTCAGTCTTAGTTAAGATTTACTCTGTAAAAACGTTTTTATATTCACAAAAATCTATTTTAAAAAAATGTTATAGATCTCTTGTTGATTCAAGGAGAGTTTTTAATGCAAATATTTTTATATTGTTTCACAGCAATAAATTATAAATGAAGAATAAAATTAGTATTTTAAAAAAATGTCTTCGAGTATGTCCATTATCGATCCAAATAAAATGTCTTAATTTCTTAATCGCCACTCTGTTGAGGCAGCCGAGTCTTGCCCGTACCACCCACCAGAGGCTACATCTTCCTACCTTAAAGCACACTGAGAGGTGGTCGGTGACGGGTGACTCGGGCTATTTTATTCTAGTCTCTTTTGTGTGTTTCTCGTGGCACAATTGATTCAATTGACTCAATTCGCTTGTGCTGCTAATCGGAAAGCACCTAGTCCATTTTCCATGTCTTGCTCGCAGGATCGCATCCACGCCGTCCCTTAAGTACTTTATCACGAATCGTCGCTTTCCGGTGACTCGACGATGGTTTGTCGTTGCGCCTGACGTGGAGTTATTTTCTCGGTTTTGCCTCTTACGATTGGATTGGGAGTCGGGACGACGACAGACTGATAACCGACGCTTTGCTGAGTCCCCATTGCGGACATCACTACGATGGTGAATTAATTATTGGTGCCGGATAGATAACATTAGTCAGCAGTAGTGTTTTCGGCTGATCCGCATTACGCTTTTGCGACAGAGAGACCTGGGTTCTATGAGTTTTTCAGCACCGGAGAGAAAACTGGTGTTTTTGTCCCCTGTTTGTTGCTGGTTTAGAGGAGAGAATGCTTCGAGTGCGTCCTGTCTCGGGTTTGGCGTTTTTTTCTGATCAAAGAAGTGTCAGAATTCAAAAGTCCGGTAATCTTCCCCGGTTGGTGTATTCGGTCTCCTTTCGAATTGGGAGTGGAAGGAAGAGATTGGGGAGTGGGTCTTCGATTTGCATTTCCTGTGGAGCTCCGCGTGGCGGGTGGGAGGGCCGGAATGAGAATCGGGACGAGCGCGAGAGTGAGTTCTTGGAGGCCGTTCTGCTCACTTCAGGTGCGGGTTGAGTTTTTTGTTTGTATTCGAGAGAAGTTTGTGGAATTTTACCTTTGTCAACGAACCGATGCACGATTTGGATATGGGTCTTAGTTTGGATAAAGAATTTTTTTTTTCCGTTTATCTTATTAAATGCTGCAACAAGGAGGCACTTGTGAGATTGTAAAGGTGTTGGGCACACTAGGGGGGTGTAGATCTGCATAGTGGAATTCGTGGAAATGTTTTTTCGAATTTGTTGTTCTATGGGCGTGTCCTCGGGGTCCTTGGATAATATAGAGCTACCAATATCATTAACTGTGTATCATCACCACCTTCATACTAACGTTCCTATATCTAATAAGTGCAGAAACTGCGAGGCACTATCATTTGCTTAAGCATGGGTTTCTGGAAGAAGTGAATAGGCAACCATCAAGTCAGTTGACTCCCTTTTCCATTCAAGCATGGGGTTCATCTGCCAATGTTGGTCCTATTGGTAGCGGTTTGCTTCGTAGATTTCGGAGCCCTACAATTTTCCTTAAAGTTTCCTGTGATGGGGATATGTTGTTGCCAATTATTGTTGGTGAGTTGATGTCACGAGAAAGTTTTGCTTCTCTCCTGGATTTGATTCATATACAGTTGAGACAAAAACAAACCGTTTTTTGGTTGTGTAGGAGATTCTGCTGTTGAAAAACTTATAGAGGTCTCGTCGGAGGAAGAAAGCAAGGTATCTTAATCGTGTTACATATATATGAAGCGTTCTAGATGTGGATTGTAATTGTTTTAGTAATTATAGTCTTTATGGAGCAGGATTGTCCCAGTCAATTTCAGTTTCTCAAACATATTGTTGGGAAGCTTGGTTATGAAGTAAGAATGTGAACTTTTCTATGCAAACTTGGGCCACTGCTTAGTTGTATATATGTTGCTCATGTTTCCACATTGAACTTTTGTCCTCTAATTTTAGGTAAAAAAAGTGCAAATTACACATAGGGTGATGAATACCTACTTTGCTCGAATATTTCTCGGCAAGGTACTGTGGTCTCACAGCTCGTCTATTTATCACTATGTTTATGTTTGCTATACAAGATTGCCACATAAGAGCATTTTCTGTTAACCAGTTTATGAATTTCTGTTCACATATGGATCTTGTAATTTTACAGGTAGGTGAAAGAACCATGGTTAGTGTGGATGCACGCCCTTCTGATGCCATAAATGTTGCAAAAAGATGCAAGGTAGACAAATTTGTATTTCGCACCTTGCTCTTTATTCAAATGCAACTCTGGTACCTACTTGATTTTAGAAAATTGTGAGGTTGCCAGTGTGATATCTTAGTGTAAAAGAAGGAATCTAGAAAGAAGAAAAACTCCTCTTGATAGAGTGCTCTTCACCTTAGCTTTATCCCATCTATATCAGGTTAGCTACATTTATCATTATCATTCCACTCTGACAAACAATTAAAAGAGAAAGCAATTTGTTGTCCAAATTTCTGTGCACGATCAGATGTTACTTTTATGATATGGAGAGGTAGTTCCAGGTATTGTGACTTGACTTCAGTCTAAGCATATTGATATTGGGAGAAGTTCCAGAATAAGTGAGATACTACAACCTAAGCAAATGCAGGTTTCGTTTTGGTTAAAATGTAAGCCAGCTGTTATTCTTGCTCCGTAGTTGATGTCTACAAGTGATCAATGGTCACATGGGGGTTTGTTATCGAAGGTCTTGGGTTCAAGTCTCTCCAGGGGAATGGGAATTAGACTAGAATGAAATACCAACTTTTAGAAAAAAAAAATAGTTGATGTCTACAAATTTTTGTGATCAACCAAAAGTTTTTTAGTCCTTCAAAATAATGTGTAATACTATCTATGAGTTATTAGTGGCTTTTCATATATTTTTCATTCTAGTCATCACTTCCTTGATAATTGCTCTCTCTTCTGCACTCATTAGTTTTTTAGTTGAGCATACTATATTTATCTATAATTTTTGCTTTTCAAGAATTTGCTATGCCTCCTTTTTTTTTTTTTTTTGAAGGGGATTTGCTATGCATCCTTAACAATGATTAACTAGAATTACCAACTTATGTTTCATTTATTGTGTAGGCTCTAATTTATGTTTTTTTTCTTCTGTTGGCACCATTTATGATTTTTTTTTGTTGGTGCCAATATTTCTTTTTTTATTTTTTGGCTCCAAGTTATGTTTTTTAGGCACCAATTTATGTTTCCTTTCTATTGTAGGCACCAATTCATGTAAGCAAGAAAATTGTTATGGCTGATGCCATTAGACTTGTCTATGGAAAGTGGGAAGGACATGGTGTAAAGTCTATCTATGATGTAACTTTGGATAGGTAATAACTAACTCAGCATAGTCTATATGTTTGTTAGACTGGCATATGGGAAAGCCATCCCCTTTATGTTTGTTCATTGGTTAAGTGAGTCTTATCACTTTCGTCATTTGTAATTTGCTTCTGACTTCCTATTCACATCTAGGTTCACTTCTTTCTGTAGCCAACTTCTAATCAATTATATGTTTAAAGATCTCATCAGGATCTTCTGCAGATGGTTTCTTCTTTATAGAGTCATTTTACTACTGTAAAGGGCATGCGTTTCAGGATATATTTATTTATTTTTTAGTTTGTTATATGTTTGTGGTAAAGTGACTGTTTATATATGAGGGAGACGAGCTGAAGTCAACCTAGAAATGCATGGACATGTACAATGTAGATTGGGAAAAAGAAAGACTAAACTCTGAAATCAAAATAGAAAGGTACACATAGCTTCTGAAGTAGTTTATGTTCCTTATTTTCTTGAGGGAAAGGACAAACTGAACTCCAGCCAAGTTCTGCTGTTTATGCAACTGTCCATCATTTTATAGTTCTGTCCTCATTTTAGCATTTCAAAGTGAAAAACGAAAAAATAAATTTCGACTTTAAACTTATGGAAAAGAAAGCATGTACTTCAGATATGTGGGAAGACAGTCTTGAGTCTGAAGATGAAGTTGAAAGTGAGTGCACAAAGTGGTTTGGGAAGTTATGAAACCTCTGTAGTTCTCAGCTTTTGCATAATGAGAAATCCATGGAGGAACGGTGCAGCAGGAAAAAAGATTTGAGAGTGCCTTTTTAACTAAACCACAGTTGCATCCTGTTCTGCCTCAGCTTACCCATTCAAATAGTGATTTTACTTTTATATGGTATTTTATTCCTGATTGTCTTTGCCGCCCGGATTAACATTTATGTTGATTAGTGCTCCTGAAGGCCCAGACGCCCTGGTGGAAGAACTTAATTTGTTAAAAAAGATGAATTTAGCTGTTCAGGAGGAACGCTACAATGATGCAGGTACGTAAAAGAGCTGGCAAAAAATTGCTGTAAAAACTGCATGTCCAGATGGTTTTTGGAGTTTGATTGCATATTTATGATATTTGGCCTTTTTTCCAGCTATATGGAGAGATGAGCTAAACAAGCTTCGCATGTCCAGACATGAAGTTTAAGTGGTACCCAGGTACGGACTCTCTCCCTACCTGAAGTTGTCTCTTGCACTTTTTTTTTTTAGTGAAGGATGTTGATTTTTTTTAGTGAAGGATGTTGACCAGCGTGAGTTTAAGTGAATGATGTTCACCAGCTTAATTCTAGCATTCTCTTTAGCAAGTCCTTTCCGATCAGTTGATGTATTAAGAGAAAAATTCTTCCAGGCAGAAGAAGTTGTTATTGCTAATATCTCCAGTACTTTCTCTGAGATCGTGGGTTTCTTGCTATTTAATTACTTCGTATCTGTGGATGATTTTCCTTCCATTTTATTGACTTCCTCCTGAAAATATGATATTTTCCGTGCCATTTTAGCTTTATGAGGACATTGCTGTTTAGCTTTTTACTAGGCATTTTGTCAACTTCTGTTATTTTTCTGAGATTTCATTTCCAGAAGTTAGATGCAGATGAAGAACCCCATCTTTATACCAACACCTGTTCGCACATAATCACGGTAATATTATGCAGGAGAATGTGAATCATCCTAACGAGGCAGGAGACATCCAGCTTCGGAAAATAAAAGAAGGAACAAAGTCAAACATTTTGAAGTCCTGAGACGAACCTCCTTTTAGAAGGGTTCTGGGTGCAGGGTGAAAGATTCGAATCAAAATGTACAGGTCCCGTCTACTACTTAGCATGCCATTCAATGTAACTTTGTAAATAGGCTATCATATGCCCCTGTATTGCTGTATTTGGTCTTCTAACTTAGAGGGAGGATAGACGCCGTCTATTGGCATCATTACAACAGTTTGTTACCCATTTCACTACAAATGAATGTAAAATCATTTCTGCATTTCTCCTGTCCCACCCCTTTTCTACTAGCTTTTATCTAAGTGGATTTGTCTTGCCCATTTCTTGTTAGAGCGGTGATTTCTTCCAAGACTTTACGGCAAATTCAGAGATAAAATCTGTAATATTTTATTTTTTAATAAAATATTTTTTACTTATTCTATTAGTAAAACTTTAAACCTTAAATTTTCTCTCACTGCCAATTATACAACTCATAAAACCTCGAAATAAAATCAGAAAGTATTAATATTTTTTTTTTTACAAGACAAACAACTTTAACCCAAGTCCAGTGGGGACATTGCCCTTGCTTGACACCCATCAAGTGGGGACATTGCCCTTGTTTGACACCCATCAAGTGGGGACATTGCCCTTGTTTGACACCCAGTGACATTGAGTAGTTCTATACATATCTTAATATTTGGGTATGGTTCTCTCATTGAAAAACTTTTGGTGATATCCGTATAATGAAAAGAATCCCTGGTTTATAGCCCAATTTAGAGGTTAATTCCCATCTTTGTCCTTTCAAGTTTGTCGAAAATGCAATGCAATGCATAGAGATAACAAGCAAAGTAACATATAAGAGAATGCTTCAGACTTCAGATCCTTCTAAAAGATTTTTGCTCTAAAGCGGGGACAAAATGCAAATGGGGTTGAATACGCGTCAGGGAGGCAGGGAGCAAGCGAGATGGGTCCCAATTGCAGATGTCGAGAAACCGTTGAAACTGGACCCGGCGGCGGCCGTGTACGCCCCCATGTTCGGGAACACAAGCCAATCGTCCACCTGTAGCTCCGGCAGCCAGTGACCGGAAAGCACCGTGTCCAGGGCGTCGCACGTCGGTCCGAACACCGTCGACGAGTGCGTCTTCATCCCCTCGCACGTGGGGTTCCCCGGGTTAGACGCGCAAGCGAGCGGCAGCGCCGTCACGGTCGCGTGGTCGTAGAGGATGCAGTTCATCGAACCGTAGATGCCGTCGTTGATCCAGTACTCGACGAGCTCCCCCCGGACTCGCTTCCCGATGATGTTCGTCGCGAGGGTGAACGCGGTCTCGGCGAAGAAACGCCCCGGTTCGGCCATCACGACCAGGTCTGGTTCGTCGGGGAAGTGGGTCCGGAGGGCGGCGGCGACGGCGGCCGCGGCCGCAGGGAACCGCGGGCCGGCGGTGAACCCGCCGCCGATGTTGAGCACCCGCATTTTGGGGAGGCCGAGTCGGATAGCGGCGTCGAAGGCGTCTCTCGCGGCGGCGATGGCGTCTCGGTACGCGGCGGCGTCGGGGTCGCCGCTCCCGACGTGGAACGACACCCCGACGACGCCGATCCCGGCCGCGCGGGCGGCTTCCAGGAGCGGGGCGACCTCCTCCGGGAGCGCGCCGTACTTGCGGCCGAGCGGGCACCGCGCGCCGCCGTCGTCGACGGCCTTGAGGCGGAGCAGCGCGGCGGTTCCGGGGTGACACCTGGCCAGCTTCTTGATCTCTCCGGCGGAGTCGAACGTGGTGAGGTCGACGCCGGCGCGGGCGGAGTACCTGATGTGGGACTCCGCCTTGCACGGGTTCGCGTACACGATCCGGTCCGGGGATACGCCGAGGGAGAGGACGGCTTCCATCTCCGCCCGGCTCGCGCAGTCGAAGCCCGAACCCAGGGCGGCGAGGACGCTGAGGATGGCCGGTTCCGGGTTGCATTTCACGGCGTAGAACGGCCGGACTCGGGGAAGACAGCGAACCCACTTCTCCCAGAGAGCGACGACCGTGCCCACGTCCATAACGTAAAATGGGTCCTGCTGTCCTTCCTGTTGCTTCTGTACGATGGATTGAATGAGACCCATGATTCCTTCCTCCACCCCTGAAGTACTCTTCTTCCCCAGGCTCGCCACCTTCCTCCCTCTCACACCAGGAGCATTCAGCACGGCCTGGAGCGCGTGAGTGGGACTCATCGAGCTGGGCGGTAGAGCTCCAATCTGCTCTAAGGCCATGGCCTGCAGCCGCCTTGGGTGGGGGCAAGAAGAGGAGGATTACTTATAGACAGAGCATCTCTGTTCTTCTTCTGGACGGTGTATTTATGGGTGTTTGAAGGCGTAAGGGGAGGGGGATGCGTGATTGAGGAGCTTTGGTTGGGTCTCAATGAATCAGCACAAAGGCACCCCCTCTGAAAAACCCTGTTGTCATAAAGGAAACTTAATAATGACGAACAGCTTACAACAGGAAATGAGCAGAGTATTCAGTGATTCTGCGCGTCGGTTCCGTGGAAACAGTGAACAAATGAGCAGGCGCAGACGGAATAAGAATCAAAAGATGGAAGCTTCTACGGCGTGACATGCATTAATTCCTCCAAATAACAGTTTTTTCTTTTTTTTTAAAACGGTTATTTATTCCTTTTTGTCACCTCTTTATTCTCAGAATTATATCTTACATTGAGACTTTTCTCTGCTTTTCATTTTCTAGCTTTTGACCTTTGATGTCGGTTAAGACTGCCCCGGTTCTTCCCGTTTCTACTTGATAGAATCAACAAATGGAACTTCTTTCGAGGGAGTTCATGACTCAGGGAGGCGCCTCGTTTTCAACCAAGTACAGCAATCTTTTGGCATTTTGCCTGTTCGAATATTGCTTTTGTCAAGGGTCAAGAAGGTACATGGGTTTCGTTGGGGACTTTGCTAAAGGGCCAAAGGTCTGCCAGTTATGCTGAATATATATCTTGTTATTGATTGAAGCCCTGTCCAAATGTTATTCTGCATGCACTGAACCTTGCACATCATGACTCTGTTCTCAAATTCCTCATTCAACATAAATACTACAGCAGGAATCAGATTCCAAACGATTCAGCAGGTGTATCCACTGTTTAGTCGAACATGGAACAGTTGCTCAGTTAACCAACTGTGCTTAACAAATAGGAAGATTTTTGGGGTTCTCCCACTGTACAATTGCCCCATTTGATTAACTTGGACACAGAAGTTGATTCTTTGGATTCTATACAACAAGCTTCAGCGACGATAGAGAAACTTCAACGGAAGAAAACTGAAAATGAAGCGCACTAATCTTACTGTTCAAATATAATACTACACTTACTGATTGACAGAATAGTGTGGAGTAACATTAAAACCAGGGCATCCACCATATGTACATTTTGCCAAGGTTTTGGTGTGACACAGCCTCTGCGATCAATCTATGAGCTTGTCCTTCAACAGCAAGAGGCAAAGATGGGGCCGCCATGACTCCAACAACGATTCCTTGAAGCCTTGCTTCAATGTTGCTGATGGCCCTCTGAAAGTTACAACAAGGAATATGACCAAGGTTCTTACACCTTTTGTAAGCTAAAAACCTTAATGAATCAGATAAAACTTCGTACCTGTGCATGGGGATTCTGAACTTCTACACCACTCGACTTGTGAGACTTTGTCCACTCGACCAAAGGATCATGAATAAATGTTTCTAAAACACTCATTAAGGTCTCCCGGTGTGTCCTCAAAACAGACAGCGTGATTTCACAGACCCTCAAAAATATGCCTTCGTATCCAGTGATGCCCAAACCATCAATCATATTCTGCTTTCAGAGGACTAACAAAAATGAGGAATGTTTTGACTAACTAGTGTACTGATCGTTTTTAAGTATTAGAACCACTGAGCAAGAACATACAAAAACAAAGTTCTATTACACACAAAGGAACCCCTCTCAGTAAGTTTAAAATAAAAACTAAAGGAAACACAAAAATAAGTTATACCGCAACAAGATTTTCAGTTTCGTCATTTCTATATTCTTATGTTGGACTATTGCACTCACAAAAGAACCCCTCTCAGAAAGTAAACTAAAGGAAATGCAAAAATAAATTTTGCTGCAACAAGATTTTCAGATTCGTCATTTCTATGTTCTTAAGTTGGACTGTAAGTTTCAATATATGTGTAAGATCTGAGGAATAAATGAGTTGCACACCTGTGTCAGTCTGAAAGGCACCAACTCAGGCTTTTCTAACTGCAAACCCTTGTCAAACAAGCAACTGAAATCCACATGCACACAATCGCCTGTTGTGGAATCAAAGAGAATATTCTCTCCATGCCTGTCACCCAAGCCCACAATGTGCCCCACCATCGACCACACAGCTGTTGTATGCGCATAAGCAACCCGAGCCCTAAACCAAGCAGCTGGCTCTGAGAATGTATGTAAGAACCATCTGTGGAAAACAGGAGGAAACATTGGAAGAATTTTATTTCTCAGCATCTCATCTTCAGGTATTTTACCCTGACACTGATCGTATAGGCGCTTAATAATAGGGTTAGTCCTCTGCCGATCAAACTTCCCGCAAGCTATATAAATGTCTTGGAGGATATGACGCAGACCACGAGTATGTGGCACCCACTCAACCATTCCACAGTCTTCTGTCAGTGGGATCACCGCAAAGGTGCGAATATAGAGCTTTCTCCTGCGGCTCTCTGGGTATTTTGACAAAAGCCGATTAATTGTATCTGTGAATTCCATCATGCGAGCATCTTTCCTCAGGTCATCCTTAGGCTTGCAAAGAAAAGGACGCTTGACTCCATCACTACCCAGAAAAATAACCTGAAAAATACAGCATCCAACATAAAACAAAATGTTACTCATGGCTGCAAATAATAAGTCAGAATTATGTTCTTGAATCTTGATTCAAAGGAGTAGATTTCTAATGTAGGTTAAGACAGAAAAAACAACTCTTATATGAAATCTTATGCAAATTAACATGTCAGTCATCAATTCGTAAATCCTTTTCAACCTCTCACTTAGTGGACAATCGCAGTAATTGTTCATGTAAGCATAATATAAATGCTTTGAAATATCACATACTTTCTTGGGTCGCTGAAGAGATGAAAGGATCTCAGCCTCATCTGCAATTCCTGATATAGTTACAGGCTCTGACGACGAGAAGATGTCAATTTTCGACTGAGTGACACTCTCATTGTATATCGGCAAAGTCACTCTTAGTGCCTGTTGTACTGGCATTATAATATTTAGTGGCATCATCCGTTTTAAGGCACTAAACTCTAATGATATGTTAATAGTCCTTGCTTTTGGCTGTCCAGAATGAAAGCACAATTTAATGAGGTGCTCCGTCAGGCTAGCAAATTGGATGAACAATGTATTGATGTCATTTCCCTGATTTAAACTTTTTTTTGCAGCTTGTATAATCTCGGCAGCTGCTTCACGCCTTGCTGATACTGTTGATTTTGAAACTGCAGCCATCATCCAAAGCGCCTGTTGGGGATATTCATGAAGAACATTAGTTATTATAAGTTTGACCAAGCGAACTATCTCCTCATTGTGATGGCAGATCCTAGAGACCAACTGAGAAAGAACCGTTAACCACTGATATGTGGGCAGATCCTTAAGGCATCCCCTCATGATGCTCATAACCTGTGATAGAATGAAATAGGTTAAAGAATAATTAAAAAGGTTAAAAAACAAAGAGAGCATTGCGTTGTTAACCTCTTACCTTTCCATGAACAGCCTTAATTGACTTGTGAGAAGATAAACCCTCTCTATCGTACTTTGCTCCAAATTCAAACCACAGGGTTAACAGTCGTGGCAATGCCTGAAAGAGATTCTTGTGACCTCTGTGAAGACCTTTGGCATAAAACAAGAGCACATCAGGAAGATATGACCACCAAGGCTTCTCCTCAGTAGCCGAGGCCAGCGAAATATTTCTTTGTCCATACTGTGGACCCACTAACCCTTCTTTATTATCTTCCTGCCTCTTCCTAGCATCAACAAGCAAATCATCACAATACTTAGCCATGAAAAAATACCCTTTCTCCCATTTGGGTTGGAGTTCCTTCACTCTGGAGTAGAGGTTTAGCACATCAACTTTCTGCTTTTGACCAGTATGATGAATCCACCGCGAGTAAAGAAGAAGGATCTTAGCCACATCTTGGTTGTCACTTGATGCATGAGTTTCAGAAACCAATGGTGGGTTTGGCAAAACAAGAGAAAGGCTGGTCAGTGAAGAAACTGCCGTGGGGCCCAAAATTTCCGTGGGTATGTTCAGAAGAGATTGCTGCAGTTCTTCAATGGCAGAATCAGATTTTCTTGTAGCCCACAGAAGTTTAGCTTTCTCAATGTGCACATTAGATGCACCTGAAGACTGAGCTTCCAAAATTGCACGATTGGCTGTCTCATAGTGGCCAGCAGATCTACAAAGTTTTGCGTACTGCAGCCAGCAGTTTCCCACTTGAGCCCCCAGACCACTAGCACTAAAAACAAGCCTACGAAAAGCCAAAAGTGGTTCCCTAGCCCACAATGATGGCTGTGTAAATTTAAATCTGTTGTCCCAATCCCGGATCATTTTTACAAACATGAGATCATCCATGGAAAATGATTTCTGCAGGAAAGAATCCTCACCCAAAAGTGAATGAAAGTCTTGTAGTTCATGCAGCATGTGTAGCTTTACAACAAATGGATAGGCTCGGATATAAGAGTCCATGCCAGCAGCAGCCAAGGGTGCAAGCAATGCTTGTTTCGACTGAGCTATTTTTTCTGCAACCATGAACTGATCTTTCTTCATTATTGCCTGCAAAATTTTGGCAAGGTTCATGTCGAAGGAGCCATTGTTTTCAGCACTCCTAGTAGGGACTGCTACCTCCTTGTCAGCTCCACAAAGGTATTCATTCATCAAGTCCCACTGACCAAGCCTCCAAGCAGCTTGCACTCCTTGCATGCACCAAGTTTCCTTATGTTGAGGTACCCTAGAAATTAATCCATCAACATGGACTACCATGGCTTGAAGGTGGCACATGTTCAAAAAACAGTTCAAGACACCCGATTGCCTCTGAACTGAACTGGGTTCCATCAGCAAAGCCTGTTCACATAAACTCAAAACTTCTGCCCAGTTGCCTGCTTTCTCATTGATAAGAAGTTGGTCGTGTAAATTTGCAGATTTCCGAAGATGGGCCAAGCCTGAAAGACCATCAGGCTCATCCAAACAACTATAGATCTCCATCAAAAAGGAAACATCATTATCATCAAAGACTCCACTACTTTCAGCTGCTGGATTGAATGATCCTGATTTACTCCTTACATGAGATTCGAAGTATAGTAAAGACCGAGCATAAGCATTGCATCGGAAGGAGGCATTTGCAAGAGTAACTTTTGGTATCGCAGCGAGCAGGTCAGAAACATTACTGCACTGCATGAACATTTCATCCAAATCTGATGTACCACCAGTTTGGGGCTTTGTCTTAGATGACTGCTTAGAAGTAGTAGGATTCAGAGACTGTACAAGAGAAACTTCTTGTCTGACATCATCCACCCATTGCCCAAGATTGTCAAGTAAAGTGAAAACAGCTTGGATGCATACTTCCCTCTGACCGCCAGTACCTCCATGGAGAACAACACCACTGTTCTCAGAAGCCACAGCATTAAGAACTGATAGTATTTCCTCAGTTATCCCATGGCGTGCCTCAGGAGTACCATGGCAGACTGCATTAAGCACTAAATATGGCAATAAATAAGTAGCAGTTGGCATATCATGTCGCACTATACCGCGACAAGCATTGAAAATACTTGCACGAGGACCAATAGCAAGAGCAGATAACTTCCGAATCCAGTTAGAAATCCATCTCCTGAACGACATATTGGGTTTGTATATAGGCCCCACAGTTGTTGATTCAGCAACATTAGGGAGTTGAAACCTTGAGGTCAAGCAGGGTGCAATGATGTCTTTAACATAATTCGAGAAACGGTCCCACAACCTCTGGCCCCTATTTTCCATCTCCTTGGATCCATCTACACTGTCACTCTCAGAAGTTCTCAAAGGATCTGATGCAGACCTCCCAATATTCTTATCAAGTGAGGCCTGGCAGCCAGCAACCTTTAGCAGCTCTTGTATTGCTAAAGCAGCAGAATCTTGGACAACAGCATCAGAGGCAGCCCTAAAAGCTCGTGCAAGATGCTTGTGGATTAACTCAAAAATAAGATCATCATCAGAGCACTGAATTTTGAACCGTTGGCATGAAACTACCTTGACCTTGGCTGGGTCCACAGCACCAAGAGCTCCTAAGCAATCAGCGCAGACCATCTTTAAACGCTGTCCAACTTGAGTCCTTGATTCCTCAGCACATCCACTGAGCAATGAAGTGATTAAAGTGCTTACAACATCCAAATCTGAACCAATTTCAGCAGCTATAAGAGATGCAACTTCCTCCCTTTTAATATTTAATAGTTTGCTCAGTTCACATGCCACCATATATCTTACATTCAAGCTTTCATGGTTCAGACCATCCACTGCATTTCGCAGCTGGTCCCTCAAAGTTAGAGATCCTCGAGCTTCTTGTATAACCTTATTTACTTCCATGAGGGACGGAATACTGGGTAAGAGAGGGAGTTCACGAATAAGATCTTTTAGTTGATGACGGTTCAGAATGACAAGTTCTTCCAAGATCTCAATGACTTTTTCTATATGTAATGATGGGTTCTCCATATACCTCTCCAAACATGGAATGATTGAAGCAACAGTTTGAGAGATCACATGTTTAATGCTAGAAGGTGACACCTTAGCCAATTGTTTCACAAAAAAGTGCAAGACAGAAAGGCCCTCATTCTGGAGGGTTTCTTTTTCAACTGAGTGAATAAGAAGCACCATAATTTTGGGTACATATGTACTGAGGTGGGAACCCATCATTTCAATCAGCTTCTCTACACGTTGCAAGGCTTGTTTCTGAAGTAGAAGATCCTCGGAATGAAGCATCTTCCTGTCAATGCTGTTAAGCAGACCTACAAAATGGTTTTTCAAAAACCCTGGAAGATCGTCAGACCCAGTGAGCATTCTAGCAATCACTTGAATCATCTGAGGCAGTCTACTAATCCTGCAAGCAAAATGGAATAACCCATCCGTTATTCAGTCATGGATAGATAAGTACATACAAAATGTTACTTTCTCACAAGACTAAACAAAATGTCACGTGACATCAACATCACTTGAAAAAAAAAGGTAAGATTTATTATCTCATTCAATTCACAAGACTAAACAACACTTAAAAACATGGTGGGAATTTTTTAGTGTAAGAAGAGGACTTCGGCAAATGCAAGGGCCTCGCAAGTGATAAGAACTAATCATGTTCTTTTTATTGATTAATCATATTTATCCATGTTTCAACAAGACAAATTCCAACCCTTAAGACCATGTAAAAATCCTAAATAGGGGAAAGTATTTAGACTATCAAGTGGCAGACAAATGATAGATGATAAAAATATATTTCTTGAAATCTCTAATTTCTTGACATCATGCATTCAGATTTTCTTAGACTTTCTGTTTTCTTAGATGCTTCATGAGGAAACAAAGCAACTAAATTTCTAATTTTTGCTAATAAAAGTAACTGGGTTCATTGACATGTAGCAAATTAATATGGTTATCACCTTCTGTTATTCTGCTCTAGATCACCATCACCCAGAAAGCAAACAAGCTCATCAAGGAGTCCTGGTAAAGCAGCAGCAAGGATCTCGTTTTTCTCAGACCCAGTTTGAATGTGGTAAAAATCCAACATGGTGAATAACTCTACACCATCATCTCGGAGAAGACCACAAGCAAGCACTTTCGGTAGCCATTTAACAGTCAGTGTAACTAAATCTGTGTTTGATAGCTTAGCCAATTCATTTAAGGTAGTAAAAGCTTGCAAATTATTATTTTGGGAGATTACAATCTTTGGAAGAACAACAGGAATCATTCTCCTCACAAGCTCTTCAACCTCAACACCGACAACAGCCTCAGCAAATTCACGTATCATGATAGGACGGGCCAAAAGCTTTGTGGAGATATAATCAAATAGCTCATCACGGATGTGAGAATACTTTGATAATGCTTGTTCAAATCCTCCTTTGAAATGTAACCGGCAAGATCTTTGTATATACCTTGACGAAGCCATTCTCACAGTTGCATGAGGATTATCAAGCTGATCAACCAATAAAATAAGCGAAGAAACAAAGAATTGTGTGTGGAGCTCAACAGCATTCATGATCACAGCTATAGACTCCAAAAGAGTTTCAAGAACATAAGGATCCTCAACACTGACTAAAGCATGTTTTATCATGCCCAGAATTTTTTCTTCTTTTGTTTTAGATTCATCAAAATCAACAAATAAACATTTCACTATTTCAGATCGCAGGAAGCAACTTATCTGTTGGGAAAATGCTTCCCTCACAGCTTTTTTTTGGTGTAAAAGTAAATATTCAATGCACTGTATCCATTTGGTTCGTGTTTGAAGTAGGAGTTCACAGGTCACATGCATGAGAATGCGTGGAAGGATCCCTACACAAGCAACTTGAACCTCCTCTGATGACTCATCAAAAAGAAGCATAAAGAACATATCCAGTAGATTCACAAAATTATGGCCAACATGGTCCGCGGTGGCTTTGATCTCGGATGGATTGAGAATGCAAGTGTATTTTTTTCCCTCATGCTCCACCCTTCTGTCACATTGAGGACACCAGAAACCTCTCATGAGAATATAAAACGCCTGAACCTCCCTTTCTTCACTATTACTTATGAACAACTTGCACGAAGTTCCATTAAGTGCACCAGACCCATGAAGACAGAATAAATAGCCAATGGAGTGTACACCATATTGCTTAACTAAGTTTGAACTACCATTCAAAAGGAGCCTGCAATATGTGAAGAAAAGGAAATAGAAAGCATAAGAATACTTGAAATAATGACCATGACAAAAAAAACACAATAATCACACAAGATGGCTATACGTCCATGAAGACGGTTATATGTCAACCTATTTGATGCAACTCTCCTCAAGATAGACTGGATGTTAATATATTGACTGGCAAAGCTTTTCATTTCTTAACCTGAGGATTTTCCTAGTGCGTGAAGAATGAAAAGCATACCATGACTGAGAAAACATGCAATGCAACACTATCACCACAGACCATATACAAGACTATCACCACCACAGACCATATACAAGAACCAACAACATCCCCCCAGTGTCCAAAACTAATGTAGATATGGAGCCTGAGTCAAAGGCCAATTAATTACTTGAAGAGATCAGAGAAAATGATTTGATCACATATATTCCATGTCCCCCAAGGAGGTGAAGAGTTCTTTGTAAGCAATCCATTATCTAGGTGATCAGACAGGTGAAATTTCGGGAATCACAATGCCCTGATGGAAAACCTTCAATACAGCTCCTACTGAATCACAATTCCCTGATGGAAAACCTTCAATTCAGCTTCTACTGAATCACAACGCTCTGATGGACAAGAGAACACCGCTAGGATCGGACCAAAGATCCTTTTTACTGCCGCTGCTAGCCCAAGGTTTCCAACAGAGCTACCTAATTAAATTTAAAACAAGAAAATCAAAAGTAGGAACCAAATATGATAACTTACTCCAGTCTACTGCACATATGTGGTAGCAAGCCCCAACCAGTCTGTAAGACCAAAATGGGTACAGAAATAATAGCTTCTGCCCTAACTTCTTCCATTTCATCGCTAAGAGCCAAATCCAGGACTTCAAGATCACCACCAGCACTCTTTTTGACTCCAATCATAAAGAAGATCTGAATAGACAGGCATTTTGTTTTCAAGAGAGAATGAGATTGGCTGTCCAAAAGGGAATGAGACCAAGGAAGCTTTAAAATAGAATAGAAAACTCTCCATCCATCTTTGTAGCAATCATCCTCATTCCTGGAAAAAGTAGTTTCCACCGGAACAATGCCTGGACTCAGAAAAAGGATTTAATGAGGCAGAAAATTTTGTTCCAAACGAACGCAAAGGCTTATTGATTGGAGAGAAATGACAAAATACTGAAAGATCGTTATAGCTTATGAAAAGCACAATTTTGAAAGATCCCTCGGTTCCTTTTTACTTATCCACTTCCTAGCAAAACAAAGAGAGAGAGAGAGAGAGAGAGAGAGAGATGAGACCAATTCACTTACTTTGCAGCAGTGATATATGGAGCACAGCCTCCAAATAAATTGATAGATCAAATGTTAGTGACATACTTCTGTTAGCCTGCAAAATGGAATCCCAATCAAAGCAAGATTAACAATACGCAATATCAAAACTAAATAAACTTTACTATCCAGTTTATTAATTAATCAAAGCAATGAATTCGAAGTAATTTATAGGGTGTGAATATAGAGAATCAAAATGCTAATTTTTAATCTTAAATAAACATGTTGGTGTTTTAAACAAAAAATTAGAACATCTTTTAAAAGATGCTAATAATTTCAAAGTACATTTTAAACTTGGAGCTAGAAAAACTCAATATAAAAGGAGCAAAAGAGCAATCCTTTGTAATATATACCTGCTCGCATATCCAAGTCCACCAACCAAGCAACTGCAGAAAAATCTGGTGAGATATTTTGGCCTTAGGATAGTTACAGAAGACAATAGAGAGCAAGCTAAGAGCCATTAATGAAGTTTCCTTTTTCATAGGAGAAACTATTGAAGCATTAACTTTCAAAGCATCCACAAGGGAGAAAATTAATTTACGCATGTATTCAGCATATTCTTTGTGTTGTACAAGTGTGACAATACCAATATCCTCATCATCCAGAATGAGTTTACCACCAGCATTAATTGCCTCACCCCATGTTTTATGGCATTTATTCCTTGGACTCTCCAAATTTTGGCCCAGCCGCTTCTGTCCAACTTTGTAATTCTCAATACTGTTTTTGGCCGAAGATGGTGAGCCTCTACTAATAGTGGTGATACATTGCTCTACAATACAATCTGGACCAAGTATATCAATTGCTGTCCTAATGCACTGAATTAGTGGTAAGCCAGGTTGCGATGTAGAAAGTAGATGAATAAGGATTTCAGGTCTCCAGATGTGGACAGGGCATACTTGGGCAATTCTTGTATACGCATGGCACATTGCAATCTGAGAATACAAATATTGTTTTAGATAAAAATTCAAATTCTTAAGCGAAAAAATAACAAAATGACAAAAGAGAAAATACAAGTCCTTAATTTCACATTATTTTCCATATTTCCCACATACACATATGGCCTTTGTTGATTTAGGTAATGTATCATGTTTTCAATATATCTTGTGAATTAAGCAAAACTATAGGTTTGTACCCCTGGAGTTGGTATAAAGCATTCGCAAACAAAAATTTCGTCCTTTGGAAGAATCATAAACATGTAATTTAATGAACCTTAAGTTCCGGACTATCTGTGCTCTGAATGGATTTAGAAAAAACAGCAATAAACTCTTTAGCAGTG
Organism: Aristolochia contorta; assembly: GCA_022405105.1. Classification (NCBI taxonomy): domain Eukaryota; kingdom Viridiplantae; phylum Streptophyta; class Magnoliopsida; order Piperales; family Aristolochiaceae; genus Aristolochia; species Aristolochia contorta. The sequence goes on along the minus strand of CM039669.1, from coordinate 15,469,788 downwards.
ATTTTGACGACTTCATCATCACAACTTGAGTACAGTACACGGAGGCAAGCACCAACAGAAGAGTCATAAGCTGTTGTCCTGCAATGAGAACCTGTCAAAGTGCTTCTCCAAAGAAACCAGGAAAAGAGAAACTAAAAGTACAGAAAAAAAAAAAAAAGAATGGACAAGGGAAAAACTAGGTTCAATCTTTAGAAAAGTATCAGAGCAGGTTGTTTATGTGGACCAAGGCTCAACTGTACTCCCCATTTTATTTGTGGGCTCCATGACGTTGTACCCAATGTGTTAGTGGGCTCCATGAGGTAGGACCCAAATTGTTGTGGCTCCATGAGGTGCGACAAAAGTTAATCCGCTCCATTGGAGTTCGTACCACATCCCAGACCTGCAATTGAGTAAGCCTGGACCGAGGGAATCTTAACTGGAAATGAATTTTTATATCATAAGTCTCAAAAGTTAATAGGTTAAGATTGAGCAATAAGCCTCCAATGTGGCATATCACATTGGGATAGAATTGGATTGTGTTTGTCGGCCAAGGCACAATTGTGCTCCCTAGTTTGTGTGAGGACTCCATGAGGTGAGACCCAGTTATTATTTGTGTAAGCCTGAACATAAGGGGGTTTGAGTGGGAAAAAGCCTCTCATTCAGAAGTCTTAAAAAAAGTTATAGGGCCATAAGACTGAGCAATAGGCCTCCTAAGTGGTTAATTATTTTGAGATGAAACCACTAGATCTTTAATACCTTATGAAGTACATCAGTAAAACATTTTAGGAATCAAATTCACATAGTTACACAAATCAAGAAGCATTTTCATCACTCTACGTCATAGTAGACAAAAAATTCCAGACCCATTTGTTGTCTTCTCCTTACTAAGGGCACATGATTTATTCAGGCTAACCAATCGGCAGCAGGCAAACGAGGAAAAATATAGATAAGCTAAAATTAAACATGCAAGACTTAGAGTATTGCATGTTCGAGTTTTTTCACACTTGAGCCCATTACAATGCAACCGACAAAACAAGATATGCAAATCAATAGAGGTAAGTGGAAAACATGAAACATTGTTTAATTAGAAAACTAAATAGCCATCATATCTTGCCTTGGTTCCCTTACCGGTGTTCAGTGTGAAGTTCACTGAAATATTTACCATTTATAAAGAAGACGAACAAGTAAATCTAAATGCTATTATCAATTTCTGAATTTTCACAAACAGTCACCACAAATCGTGGGAACAACTAATTTGGGCTTTTGGAAAAGAGAGAAAAAGTACGCTCAAGAAGAAAAAAACAAACAGAAAACACACAGCAGTAGAAACGGTTAAGGGTCATCAATAACATTATGATCCTTTGTAGAAATACCTGAACCTTGAGAATTCATCTTTATCTTTGCTTAAGATAACGGCAATTGACCTAATGATATTCTCGCAAGGAACTACATCAGCACCCATTTCAGCATCCATCACTGCTGTTGTAATACGGGCAAAGTCAAAGCAAGCCTTTCATAAAATAAGAAAATATTAGAGAAACAATAAAAGAAGCAATACTACAATTTATAGCATGACTAAATCTTACAGAAAAAGTTTTTCAAGATTCAAGTGAGAAAGTGCCCACCATATGCAGAGCTGCATCACCATAACATAGTAGAGAACAAGTAGCAGAAACAAATGGCGCAACCATAAGACCTTCAACATAGAGAGTCCCATCGGTTAGACATTTGGTGAGAACTTTAATAATCCAAGTTGCAAATGCTTGCCACCTCACTATATCCGTGAGGTCAATCATAACACCAGGCTTGTCTTTTGGTCTGCAACATGACGGAATGTCACCAAAAAGAGCTTGAGCACCAGCAATTCCAGAAAAGCTCTCATGGAAACAAGTCAATGAGACTTTAAAGGAATCTGCAGCCTCTGATCTGTTTGTGTATAGTGATGCCACATAAAAAAGATCTGGAAAATAACCAACACATTTTAGGTTCAATTAAATAAAAAATTAACTTCAAACGTTAATAAGTACCCAAAGAAACATTTCATTGCCTCTGCTGAATTCATATACAATGAGGAATGTTATGTGAGCACAATGCTAGTACCACTGTCTAACAGTTGGCAACAATTGACGCGTTTATATTCCTAAGTGCTTCACGCTGGCACACACTATAACGTAGACTGATTGCCGCAAGATGGTTCAAAATGTTCTGCTAATAAAAAATTTGGAGGCTAATGTAGATCAAGCACCAGCTTTTGGTATAACGGCCTCTACTAGCAGAAGCCACCATCACTAGATCAAACACGGTAAGTTACGCGGGACCAACACAGAAACCATCGTTCTTATTCTCTTCGAAATGGTAAGAGCATCAGGCTTACCTTCTATAACCAACATGGCGTCTGAGAAGAATTGGCGATACGCTTCACGGTCCCCAGTTCGGAGCAAGGATAGAAGTGAACCAACTGCGTCAAATATCACCCCGTGGCGGGAGCTATACTTCCACGCCCAGATAAAGAAAGTGCCGCATTGATCAAAACAATAGCAAAACACGCGCAGGCGCGCACACACACACATACACACACCCAAAGAAATAAGAGAAATGTGAGTGCACAGCATGTAAGCAACTTCACTTACCGGAAAGCGGGCTCCGCGAAGAAGGGCAGGATTCGCCCGATGATGGGAAGGACTGCAGCTGCCTTTCCATGAAAGAAAACTCCAGGGAAGTTCCTCGCGGTGTGTGAAAGGAGTTTAAGTACCGCGGTTACCTCTCTTTCATTAGCTACCAGAATAGAAAAGACAAAATGAGGAGACGGAAAAGGAAAACAACTGGGATAACACAGAATGAGGAGAGGAAAAGAACCTGAAGCAGAAGGGAACACATATGCTTGGAGTAGATTAGGAAGAACCGCCCTGAATCGAGCCTCCAAGGGATCCAGATCGTCGCTGCGCTCCGACGGCGAGCCGGAGGAGGCCGCGATGCGCTCGCGGAGCTCGTGCACGAGGCTGGAGAGGGTCGCCATGTCGCTCCCTCCCGACGCCGGCGAGGCGAGTCCGGCCCCTTTTCCCTCCTTATTTCGAATCCCCGCCATTTTCCGCAAACCGATTATCGCATCTCAGCTCAACAGCCCATGGGCCATATCCCATGAACTGTATACCCATGGGTCTTTTGATGAGAGAAAAGAGAGAACCAGGAACATGCCCCTTAAATCAAATGCCAAAAAATAGTGCTTTACATTAAAAAAGAACTGTTTTAAAAAAATCAGTGCTTTTGATGAAATAACACATTTTGAGTAAATAAAGGTGTTTGTTTCACCATGAGATCCATGACCCGACTAAAAGGAAATAAAACATTTTCCATTTTTCTTAAAATTGACAAAATTAAGCTGAGAATATTCACGTTCACGTTCAAGTCCATTTCATCTTCGTTGATTACACCTTACAGATGATAGATATTCTATCGATTACAGAAACCCGGTATCCTGGCGGCCATTTTACGTCTGACGACGTGAGGCCTCGTCTGCTCCCCGTCCCCCCACAACGCGTACGCCTCCTCGCCGTGCGCGGCGTCGTCGCCGACGGCGAGGTCCTCGTCCTTCATGCGCAGCGCCATGACTCGGCCGATGAGGACGCAGATGAGAGAGGTGACGGCGACGTTCCAGACGGTGACGAACCCGGCGCCGACGATCTGCGCCGCCATCTGTCGCAACCCGTTACGGATTTTGCCGTTGCCGGCGAAGCAGTAGACCAGGCCGGGGCCCCGGTCGTTGCTGTGGTAAAAGAGCCGGATGAGACGAGGGTGGGCGAAGAGGCCGGAGAGGAGGCCGCCGAGCAAGCCCGCCACGGCGTGGGTGTGGAAGACCCCCAACGTGTCGTCCACTTTCTGGAAGAAGGAGATGCGCCTGTGGAGGACCATCATCGTGTACCAGGGTATGGAACCTGCTGCTACTCCCATTGTTGCTGCTGCCCATGGCTGCACCAACCCTGCCAAATTAAGAAAACCCATATTGCAATGTCTATATGATACTTATTATATTATGATAATTAAAATATTAAATTAATTTTATTACAATATAGTCAAAATTAAATACTATTTAAAAGCTCAAATAAGAAGATAAATCCGATGTTAATTATCTCTTAATTAATTGGACTGTAATTAACATGGACGCCATGTGAGGACGCAAACACGAACAGTAATACTTGGCAATACTAAGAGTATCACGATCCATTAATGTTCTACATGAGACTGTATCCAAAAAAGTACACTTTCCCATATATAATTCATGTTTAAATAAAAATCTTTTCTATTTGTATTAGGCTATTAGCATTAATGAGAAAATAATCTCTAACATCCACTTTTCTTAAATGATATAATTCGTGAAAATAGATTGTCTAATATATATAGTCACTAAATTTAGATTTGGATTGGGAATTAGGATTAAAGTAGGGTACCCTACCGATCATGATGATCAATATTATTCATTGTGATGATATATAATTAACCTGCACCGGGGGTGATACAGACGAGGCCGGTGATCATTCCTTGGACGGCGCCGGTGACGGAGCTTTTCTTATACACGATCATGTCGAGGGACATCCACACGAGGAGACTGGTGGCGGTGCAGAGATGGGTGTTGAGAATTGCGAGAGCAGCCACTAGATTAGCTTCGCTAGGTGATCCGCCATTGAAACCGCTCCACCCCAGCCACAGCAGCCCCGCTCCGAAAAGCATATGAATAATGTTATTAGGCGGGAAGTTCTGCCGATCCTGCGATTGCCTCGGTCCAACCTGATCACCCCAAAATAACGAACTAATCAACAAATTTTCACATGAGTATGATATGGTCCGATTAATTAAATATGGTTTCATGTTCTAGGTACGTACCCAGTAAGCAGCAGTGAAGCCTGCAACGCCGGAAGAGAGATGAATCACATAACCCCCGGAGAAATCCACCATTCCGTAAGTATCGAGAAACCCCTTTTCTCCCCAAACCGCATAAGCCCCAACAGTGTAAGAGAAACTGAGCCAAAGCGGGACGAACATCATCCAAGCGTAGAAGTTCATCCTCCCCAGCAAGGAGCCGGCGAGCAAGATCACGGTAATGGCGGCGAACGCGAACTCGAACAGAACGTACGTGGCCATGGGCATGTACCCGATCGTGGCCCTACCGAGGAGATAGTCGGGTCCCACGGACGGTTTGGCCTTCCCCCAGAGCGGACTCAGCTCGCCCCCGAACGACATCTGGTGCGCCCACAGGACCCAGCAGAGTAGAACCGCGGCGAAGGCGTACAGCGCCATGAACGCCGAGTTGACCGCCCACTTCTTCTTGACCATGCTGCCGTACAGAATGATGAGACCCGGCACGCTCTGGAGTCCGACCAGGGTCGCCGCCGTTAACTGCCATGCGTTGTCCGCTTTGTTCAACCAGTCCGGGGACTGCTCGGAGGAAGCGAGGCCGGAGGGGAGAGGGAGTGCGCCGGAATTGTAGTTATTCTCCGGCGACGGCGTGAACGGGTCTTCTTGCAGCCGTCTCAATACATGGTTATAATTCATCGTCGTCGTCGTCGTCGTCGCCGGCGAGGAATTAAGGGGAGAAGAATATTGTTTAGAGATCGGGAAGACGTGCAATGGGAGGAATGTGGGGATTAATTAATTTAGAGGAAAGGCATTGGGGATATCTCTTGAAAGGGTGGCTTCTCGTTGTCGCACTCGGAAGAGATGCAGTCACATTCCTGGATGCAGGCTGTATTCGATTCATGGAATCGCTTGAATCAAATTTGTTTTTTTTTTATCGGAAAAAAAAACTTGAATCAAATTTGTCGTAAACCCGGGGAATGGGGAATCACAATTGCCCGGGTTTCGGCTGCCCGGTCTAATTAATTAATTTCTTAATACTTACTACAACTTCGTTAATTAATCCATTTGTACACAAATATATGACTTGAGCGTACTATTTAGATAGAACAATGTAACACCGAGTGAGTTCTAAAATAACACTAATCCAATCTATCGAAATTTCTTTTTGAACTGAAATGAAAAACACTCCTTCACTCTGATTGATTTGTTTCCTCTCTAAGTACAGTGGTTGGACTCTTATCAATTCATTATAGATTTTCCTTTTTGACATTATCATATTTTCATTTTACATGAGCACTAACGACTGATCTTATTAATTACAACTGGGTTTTTTGAGGAAATTAACTTTCAGGCTTCGAGCCACTCTTAGTCATTTAGTTGTGAGTGGTGATATAAATATTGCGGGTTTTAATTTTTACTTCCAAGACTTTGCTTACTGAGGAAGTGTCCAAGTTGCACTTTGGTAAAAGATAAACTCAAGTGATAAAATCTACAAAATTTTAATTTTTAATAAAATACTATCAACTTATTCTATAGATAAACATTAAACTCTAAATTTTCTCATACCTAGACAGCCAACTATGCAAGAACAAGGATGTAAAACCTCGAAGTAAAATAAGAAAGTAATGATATCATTTTTCTTTAGTTATTTATTGTCTTCAATGTGATTAGTTTTTTATTTCTAATCAGGGGTCGAGGCCAAAAGGATAGAAGACGCATTTATTTTTTTCAGAGATTAGAGAGAGTATTAATAGAGTGCATGTTTTTTTTTCTGTTTTTTTTTTTTTTTGCATTGAGAGATCCGGCAATATCAAGGGCAAAATCCGAATTACTTTTTCTATACCTTTGATTAACTAATCATTCGTATGTTTTCCTGATATTACTTTTTCCCGTTGCAAAAAACCAGCTCCGGGTAGACCAAAGTCCGATCTCCTTTTATATCTTCTTCAAATTTATGCGGACCGCATACAAGTAAAGAGCAAACAGGGAAAATTTGTCAAAAGGAGCTTGTTTTATTATAAATATGATCAAATCTAACAAAGTGGTCACGCTGTCACCTCTCAAATCTTTTTGGATAAGTGGAAAAAGAAAGGCTACAAAATTTAGAGCTATAGACCTCGCTTTTACAACTTCTTTCTTCAACAAAGGGTTCAATATGAAGAAAGAGGATTTTTTCCTTTACATTAAAAAAGGAGAGTGGGTCCACCTAATTCAAAAGATCTATTTTTCCTTTAGTATATAAAAAATAAAAAATCAAATTTGGACCCATCCTATTCACATTATTTGGTGAAATGAAAATCGGGTACATTTGATCTAACTCAAGTCTATATCATCATCCCACTTTATCATATTAATAATTTCACAATAAGATCATTGACATCTAATAAATATTTCAAAATTAGGATTCTATTGATGTAACACTTATATTACCATGACCCCATGGAATAGTTACCCACTTCCCCCGCCTATGACCCATAAATTCGGATAATATAATTAAACACCAATTCAAATTCAATCATCAAACTTGGCCGAACTTCAACCCAATTATCAGTGATTTATGATTTTTTAAGCAACGAAATCCAGTTTAACTGAATCCAATCATCCAACTCAGTGCAATTCAAGACCATTGAAGCTGATACCAAGGGATGGAAATGAGTCAACTTGTATAGTGTCGTGTAATAAACAAAAAAAAAAAACGAATTTATGGATCAACTGGGTAAAATGGTAGATAAAATATTTAAATTTAAAGTAAACATATAGTCTTACGTAATGAACAAATACACATAATAACACGTATAACACAAATTAAAACAATACACGGTTATTCTATGAAATACTAAACGAAATATGATTCATCCACTACTGGAAAAACAATAACCGAGCATACCTTAGAATCGTCAGATTGATAAAACATGTATAAGAATATGAAAAGAACATATTCTACACAACAGAGTAGCCAAGTACACGGACAAAACCATTTAAAAACGAACAAGATTTCTGTACTGTATCTACTTATAAGTAACCAAGCACAATTCAGCAGACCTTCACAAAGCTCGCCCTGCTGGAGATTGGTGACGAAGAACAATTACTTCAAAGAAAACGAATAAAGAAGAGAAATCGTTCGTTCATAGCAGATTATCGTAGAGAATTGAGAAATCGATCTATCTTTCGGTAACAACGAAGGAACAAAACAGGGGAGGAGTCCCGTTTCCAAATTCCGGATAGCCAGTGAACCCAGAAACAAAAAATAAATAAATAAATAAAGGGAGATGGAGATGGCAACGGAAGAGAGATTTGATTTCTAATCGAGTCATTTACAGTCGCTCGCAGACAAAAGTTCAACCTTCATACACGGGCTCAGGACTCGGGAACAAAAATTAAAAAACCTGCAACAGGAACTCGAAATCGACGAAAGGAAAAACCAAAATCAAACCTAGTACTTGCCATGCTTATGCCAGCACAGTAACATCACAACGCACTTCCGAAGTATGTAGAGTCTCGACCGATGCTCCCTTGCGATCGCCAGGCACCCTCTTCTTTCAAACTCCGACTCGTTCCAGCGCCCTACCCGCCTCTGTTGCCGAGATGCGCATTGACCCATCAGAATTTAACGAAGTGTGGGGGGAAAGGGCAACGAGAGGGGAGTGATAGTTGGAAAAGGAGGGAACCTGGACTTCTCTGAGCTGGCCCGAGGAGAGAAATCTCCATTTTTTTGCTGCCTGTGCCAAAGAGGAGACACGGGATGCGGCACTTTCGGAGGAGAGAGACGAGTCTGCGAGTGGGTTTGTGTGTCCAGCTCGGTCTTTGCTATAAATGAACCGCTTTCGTTAGTGTTAGTTTAACTTAATTTCATTTTTTCTATTAGTAAAACACCCATCATAAAAACTAAAAATCTATCAGATAATTACAAAAGAATATGCTGTCGTGGATGTTATTGAGAATGACCCGTGAGAATGATTGTATATGGATTTCTTTATTCAATTTGACTTACCATCTTGGTTGCGACGTGTTACTTATATTTTGATGGGTTTGTGTTGTCTTAGTTATTAACTCTAATGACCCATGTTATTTAATCCCGGCTCGACATGATCGGTTCGACTGGGTTGCATTTGAGCTTATATGCAGCTAACTTTCTCCTTGTAGTAAAGGGTCCTCGGTTCATTAAGCATGCCAAACAAAAAAAAACTGTGTAGCAGGGTATTTTATGGGGTACATTGAGCATAGGGTCCATTTCCAGCTTGCTGAATTGTTTCTTACAACATTGCTAATGAGATGAGATTTATGTAATTAAAAGTAATTTAAGAACGTGTTTAGACAATTGGTTTATGGAATTTTCTCTAAGCATCATGGTTGTATTTATCACTAATAATGCATGCATTTTTACTAATTAATGTAATCATATGTGATGGCATAATATATGGATAACTTTTATTTTATCGACTAGTCATTTATATTATATGACATCTACAGATGAAAAACATATCACTTAACTTTATATTACACTACTTGTTTATAGTACCATTCTTGACTTGTTCCTCCTACTTTGTGAAAAAAGAAAGTTTGCATTGTTTTCTTTTACAAGAATGAATATTTTGGGATCTCAAGTAAAAAACTAGAACAAGATGGATAATTTAAAAAATAAGTAGGGTTTTTTTAGTGTGTTCACTTGTAATCAATAAAATACATGTATTTTGTTCCAATACCTTAAAATGATTGATTTTTTTTATGTATACTACCAATTTACACACCTTCTTGTATAGTACCACAATCCTATGTCCACATCATCTGGTCTATTTTTCTTTTATAATAACAAAGAATATTCCCCTCTTAATAGTAACCATCCATTTTCCACTTTGGATTTTTTTTAGCAAACTATTGTCTATTTTAGTGATAGCTAAAACCCAATTGATCGTTACGTTTGGCTACAAGATTCTATTGCAAAAAGGTTCAACTCACCCCCCAAATAATAAAATCCGGGCATTTGCATTTTTTTATGATTTATAATACATATTTCCAATTCCTCTAAAAAACACTCTCAAAATCTCAAGAAACTTTTTTTCAATATTATATTAAAAAAACCTCAATTTTCAATGGACCACTTTCCTCACAACTTGATCCTACAAATAAAGGGTACTATTCCTTCTCTCGGTAAGTACTTTCGAGGCAAGAGGAAAGTATTGTGTCAATATTACTAATTTTTATTTCTTTATAATTCAATATAATGAAGATTAAATAAAATTTCTCCTAATTATGTACTTGGTAAAATTTCTTAATATCAAATTTTAAATTACCAAATGAAGTAAAAATAGTTAATGGGTTTCTTATATGATGATTGATTATCCAATTAATTATTTACAAAAAATTCTATCAGTGTAAGTATATGGCGAGATAAATTATGATGACAAAGTTATAGAGAATACATATTAACTTCTGTTATATAAATGATCTGTGTTCAATATTTTTTATGAATTGATACAAATTATATCATGTAATAAGTTTCTAATATAATTTGAAGTAAATTTTTATTGTTTTATTAATACCATGAATACATACTTGTAATTTGTATAACTACTAGTTCCATGTATATACCTTTTAACTTTTAATATTTTAAAGTTATTTCTGTTTATTTTATTTTCCATGCCACACTTTCGGATCCACTTACACGTCAGTCTAGATTTCTAGATTCTATTGATGGCTTTTGCGTAAGCCCGGTCTCCGAGACTCGCTTTGTCAGCAAAAGTAGGGGCATTTAAGTCTTATAATTTTCTCCGCTGGCGTCTAATAATAGCGCGTAGCCCGTCATTGGCTGTAAAAGACCCGCTTAATTAAAGCGTGCAGCTTATGGGGACAGAAGTCGCCAAGTCGGGGCGGGAAACCAGGGCATTATGTCGATAATTCATCTTCGGCTTAATCAGGCCTGTGATAATTTCGACGAAGCATGGCGGAGTCCCGTTTCCAAATCTCTGTCCAGATTCTCTGAAACTCGTTTTTCTTCCTGTGGAAAAAGGTACAAAAACCCTAGCGCCACCACTCGTTTTCCCCGGTGGCGCCCAACCCTATCTCTTTCTCCCTTCCAGCGGTCAAAATTGCTCGCTTTTTCCCACACTTCTTTTGGCCGCGCGTGGACTCCCCGCCGTCGCTTTGTTGAGCTCCTTTCCCGATCGGTTGTTCTTCGGCCATCAACGTCAGATTCTTTGCGTTTGGGTCCTGCGTTGCGGTATTGGGGGTTTGTTTTTATCTCTTTTCTTGTCTTTAATCTCCACCGAGAAAGTATTCCTTTTGAACGATTTAAACGCGACCGGGGGGAGTGATGGCGATTCGGTGCACTCAGTTGATTTTTTCTGATAAGGCGACTCTGTATTCGGAGAAGCCTGGTATGGAGAACGCTGTGCTTGCCGCGTCGTCCTCGGCGGTGGTGGTTCCGCCGGTTTCGGTTCCGCGGCCGGTTCTCACGCAGGAGGATTTGAAGCGTATCGCGGCGTATAAAGCGGTGGACTTTGTTGAATCCGGCATGGTGGTTGGGTTGGGGACGGGGTCGACGGCGTGTCATGCCGTCGCTCGTATCGCGGAGTTGTTGCGTCTGGGTAAGCTGCAGAACGTTGTGGGGATACCGACTTCCAAGAAGACGGAGGAACAGGCGCTCGCGCTGGGTCTCCCTCTCTCCGATCTCGTCACATATCCATCTGTCGATGTCGCGATCGACGGCGCCGATGAGGTCGATCCCTTTTTTAACCTCATCAAGGGCCGCGGGGGTTCTCTTTTCCGCGAAAAGATGGTGGAATCGCGGTGCGGGAGATTCGTCGTGATTGTTGATGAATCGAAACTCGTGAAGAAGTTGGGGGAACGCGGTCACGCCATGCCCGTTGAGGTTGTGCCTTTTGGTTGGAATGTGACCTTGGAGAAGCTTCAATCTTTGTTCAAGGCTTCTGGTTGTGTGGCGGAGTTGCGGACTTGTAGCGACGGCAAGCCCTTTTTGACGGACAATCTGAACTACATCGTCAATCTGTATTTTGAGAGTGGAATCGAAGACATCCATTGGGCGAGTGATTCTATCAAACGTATTGTGGGTGTGGTCGAGCACGGGATGTTTATCGATATGACCACGACCTTGATCGTCGCTGGGAGTGATGGTGTTATTCTGAAGAACAAGTCCGATCTCTGCCTGCATGCAGACGCATAGTTTTTAACCGGTCGTGCTTCCGAAAACAAACCAAAATTCGGGTTGGAAGTATATTTGATCTTCCAAATAGCGGGAGGTTATTTTTCTTTCTTATTTTACTAGATTAAGTCATATCTGATCTTTCTGTGACATAACCATGTCGACACCTTCAGAAAGATCGTTTTTTTTTTTTTTGTTGTTGTTGTTATAGTGGACTCGCACCAGAAAAAAACCATTTTTGTACTGGAGTTGTTACCTGGTAGAAGTGCTTGTCATCCTCCCTGATAAAAATCCCAGCTATTCTGGGAAGGTTTTTGTACTGGAATAATAGAATGGTTGAAAGGATTGGGAGTAGCAGAAAGATTTTATAACTGGATCATACTGAATCTGTGCTTATTACTGTGTTTGCTAGAGGAGAAGTGAAATGTAAGGCGATAGTTGCAGTAAGGGACTTTAAATCTCATTTGCATGTGCCATTTCTTTTGGTGTCAGAGGAGATATTATTAGTTCCTCTCGTGCCCTGTCTATGCTTGTTTCTTCCCTGTTTCTTGTGTGTGAGTGGGTAGGAATATTTTTAGTCGATGAAGATGTGGGTTGGCTAATTACAAGTCTGTACAAAACTGTCAAAGTGGTTTCTGCTGGGGGTGATTGAATGGATATGGGTGCAGTTTGAGTGGAATGTTGGTCCAGCGAGATTTTTATGTAGAGCGCAGGAGTGGAAGTCAAGATTGTTGGTGAAAAAAGTTCAACTTTTTCTTTCCTGTTAATTTAATAACTTCTCAATGTCTGGCAGTCTTTATGGACAGCAATTAACCTCCTGCCCTTTCCATACTTGTCGTTGTGGTTACCATTGTAATGTCTAACTTATGCTGGAGATTTCAAGAGCTCTTTTTTTTACTGGGACCTTACTTTGAATAGCCACTAACCTAGTGTATTATGAGAGGATTTAAAGCTGGACATAGGTAGGTCTGTGAATGTGAAATCAATAGGAGTATGTTGAGATTGTTATGAGCTCTGGTTGCCATTCTGTTGAGATTGTTTTCATCTCTGGTTGCCATTCTGTTGAGATTGGTTTCTAGTTTCACGGTGGGTGTAGTTTCTTTTTTCTTTTCTTTTTTCAACCATTAGTGCCAAGTTATGTTTGTGAACTGGGAATTAAGTTAAAAAGGCACCGTTTTATAATATTTGGCAGGATTCTAATATGTATATATATATTTTCATATGGGTCTGCCGGTCTGTATGAAGTGATCTTGTATGGCAGCTGTGCCCGTACCAACAGGGTGATGGAAAACAATCTCATTTTGTTTCTGTTGTTGCCATTCTTGCATCCTCCAACATGTGCTTTAATCAAGTCCCGTGTAAAGAAGAGTGTTATTTTGTTGAAAACAGCCTCTACTTTTATTAAATTATGAAATTATATAGAATGATATGATACCCTTTTGAACAAGGTTTGGTTCCTATTGATGCGCATTGCTTTTGCCTGTTTTGTTTTGGAGCAATTGGTTGTCATTTGGCGTTCTGGAGGTGCTGCCATATTATCTGACCGAGTTACTGTTGAAACATCCGACTTTGGTGTGATGGGACGGAGGAGGAATGGGGTGAGGGGTAGCCGGGGAGATGGGGGGAAGGTGGAGGGGAGTAAAGGAAGCAGTAGTGGGCCTCACCTTCGCCTGCTACTGCTGCCTGTTCTCTCAATCTTTTCATGTGCTACTGGTGGAAGACGGATTCCCAGTGGGAACTCTGTTGGCACTGAAAGGGAGGGATGAGGGGGGTACTGGGGCGTTCCCCACATTCTCGCAACTTTCTGTCTTTTTCAGCCCTTGTCAAAGGGAACTGGGCTGGAGCCAGATGAGTTTTAGTTTCTTCTCTGGCGTAAGCCGGTGCAAATGGAGAGATTTCATAATGTGGCTATAGTTCTCCAGAAGGACGCAAAGTATAAAGTCTCTCCCCCAAAATGCTTGTCCCTGGCACTATTTGAAACATAACAGTAAGCAGTGAATCCAGAATCCAATACCTATTTATTTTTTCACGAAAATGCTGGCACCTGGTGCGAAAATTTGTAAATCCCAGATCAGCATTGTAGCTTCGCCCAAATATCTGAGAGGGAAGACGTGCCGGAATCCCTCTTTTCACTTCAGTGTTTGATATTATTCGTGGAAGGGAAGACGTGCCGTTCACGTCCTGCGACGATGCCTACCAGATCAAGATTCCCGGAGCTCCGATACCACGTCGTAGCAACAACAAAAAGAAAAAAAAAAAAGCAAGCTTGCGATACAGAAGCGTCGAGCGCATCCGGCGGCCGGACCCCCCCACGGCCGCGCCCGTAGAGCTCGGCAATTACAGTTGGTGGCAGTTACCAAAAAAAAAAAGGAGATAAGGGACAGCGGCTCTTGAAGCGGAAGTTATGACGCTCGTCGTTGTCGAGACCCGGGCGGCACCTCGGTCCGTCCTAGGCGTAAAGCGGCCCTTCCCAGATGTGTGGGGCCCAAAGGCCGGAGCGTCGATGACGTGGCAACAACCTCGATTTGATAGTTCCTTATTTTCCCTTCACCCTTTCCCATTCGATCATCTTTCTTTCTTTTTTGATTTTTTTTTAAACAGGATTAATTATTATCCCGCTCAATAGGCCGGGTTTTTGGGGTCTTTTAGATTTCAAGTTTGGGTTTGGAAGCGCGGGGAAGTTTAAACTTGAAGCAACTGCGGCGATGTCCACGTCAGCCGTCTCCTCCACCTCATCCCCACCCGCCCGCCCCTCGCTCCCGCGGACAAATGTGACCCCGGCTCTTCTTCCAACTCCCTTCCTTTACCATCAGAAGCATCTCAGACGCCTTGTCTTTTACGATATGATGGTGTGGTCCACAGCATGTTTCCAAGGTATGTACACATCACGTAATAAAATACAGGTGACGAGCTAGTGTTTTTTTTATCAAATATATAAAGTCAATGTATTTAATAATTGGTAACTCTCACCAGGTGTCTAATTAACGTGTTTTATATGGGAACTGTTTAGGTCTTTGATTACTAATAAATTGGGAAACTAATACTGTGATGAACTGGATGTGGGATTTGTAATTAAATTGGATTCTAAGTTTGATAATTTGATTACCTAAAATTATATGGGGCGATTGACAATTTAATTAGTGGCCGGCGGGGGTAGGACCGTATATGGCATTGGATGAGTTTGACCTGCGGACATGGGGATACTCGGTCGAGCGTCTTGTAAGCTTCTTACAGCAAGGAATGTTGTACTATTTTGAAATTTGATGTTTATTGCTTGTTTTGTCGAGGGCGGCGTATAATATGATTTTTTTTTCACTTTTTTTCGTTCAACCACGCCGCAGCCTTAAAATTTGTCTCCCTCCATCGTTGCCGCGAGCTTCCGCTGCCTTTCTCTCTCTAATGACGAGAAAAGAGGGGCGTTTTCCTCTCCTCCATCCATGGAAATAGGGGAAGACGCGCTCTTTCTCTCTCTAGAAATGGCGGCCCTGCTCCCCTCCTCCAGTGACTAATCCTTTTAAGCGCCAAACGCAGTCCAGTTTAAAATAAGGGGATAGAAGAAAAAAGAAGAAAGAAAAAAAATGGTGCCTTTTTCAGTTTCTCTCCATGTGACGACTGACTGATTCCTGCTCTCTTTTCTTTTACTCCCAAGCTAAGACTAATCGATTGGAACAGAATCGGAATCGATCGGTCATCGGGCCATCAATGGCGTCTTCTTCTAGAGGAAGAAGCAGCTCGCCGTTTGGTCATAGGAAGCCGTCAAGTTCGTACTCCTCCAGTTCATCTTCCTCGATGAACGGGAGGCTCATTCCTCGGTCCAGTTCTTCGTCCACTTCTTCTCAGTTCTATTCCTCCAGCAATGGCTTCATACCGAGATCTGTCACGCCTAATCGCGGTCGGAATGACATCGTTCCGTATGGGAGGACGCCTATGCATCGAGCTCCGGTCGGTTTTGCGGAGCCGCTGGTGTTGGAGCCCGTGGAGGGGTCTAGAACCGGGGATAGCATCTCCGTCACCATCCGATTTCGGCCAATGAGGTATGTGGCTAGATCTGACCTCACTTTGGCGGATCTGCTGTCATTTCAGTAGGATGGATCAGAATGCTGGACATGTTTTTTGCATTTGTAGGCTTTTGAATTTTGTTATTGAGCTTTTGGATCTAATGGCTGGTTCTTATTGGAACCGTGGACTCAGTGAGCGGGAATTTCAGCGGGGGGACGAGATTGCCTGGTATCCGGATGGTGATAAAGTGGTTCGCTGCGAGTATAATCCTGCAACAGCATATGCGTTTGGTACTTTTCAGACTATTTTTTTTTTTTATCTCTAAGAGGAAATTTGCTTCGGAGATTGCCTTGTAATTTGATTTTGATGTTTGACATTTTTGCAAGCTGTAGTTTTCGTTTTTAGTGCTTTACTGAGACCGTTCCTACACTAGATTGGGGGCCTCTCTCTAATAGTAGTTTGATTGGTTATTATTTCAAATTTCAAGTTATACATCCTTTTCCTTTTTGTGAATGGCGTTACTTTCTTGTTTCCTCTTAATGGTTGATCTATGACGAATGAGAAAGAGCTTTATCTTTCCTAAGTATTTGAATTTCCCGTGTCTGAATTCCATACACTCTTTATGTTTTCTTTGCAAATATTCTCGTTGCATTGGACACTGTTTTATGCATTGAGTGTTGTGGGATGCAAACTTCTCTTATTCCCACTTATAACCTTTTAAAACAAGTAATAATAATACTGAGATCGGCTGTGGTTGTCAAAAAAAAAGCTCATCTGGTTCTCTAGGCCCATAACAGTCAGAAGCTCTTCGAAAAAAATGGACTACTCTTAAACCGCAGACCTTTTCAGCATGGGACTCTGTGATAGATCTTTGACAGATTTTTTCGTCATTGTTGTATATAACTTTGCCAGGTAGGTGTTATGATTGGGATATTTTTTAACAGATAAACGTTTCATAAGAACCACTGGAATTCTCTACACATTGAAAAATAGTTTTACTTTTTTTTTAAAGTTATATTTTTTATCACTTATACATTTACATCTTTGCTTTTTAGAATTTATGTAATGTCATTCCGTTTTCACTTGTGCTAGCTTTCCAAGAGAGTGTGGCACAGCCCATTCTGTTGAAGTTGGTCAGACCTATCACTTTCAAAGAAAATATTATTCAGCATATGATGAAAATATTTCATTATCCTTATTCATACAGATCGAGTGTTTGGGCCATCCACTGCATCAAAGGCTGTTTATGATGTTGCTGCTCGACCTGTTGTAAAAGCTGCAATGGAAGGTGTCAATGGTATGTTTATGTACTTTGTTTTTCCAGTCCTGTTGCAATGCTGCTTTATGTTTCAATTGTTCTGGCAAAGAAAATATTAGAACTGAAAGTCATCTATATGGACTGCACTGGTGAAGATAAGGATGCTGAGGACTTGTGGATGGATTATTTATAGTATATTTATTTACAACTTTATAAGAAGCAGGAGGAACCAAACTTTGACGAGAAGGACAAGACTAGGGGAGTAATAAATTAAAACTATAGGCTGCATAGTGTCTGGTGGGATTGTTAGGATGTAATTATGTTTCTAAGGGCTTTTCTTGAAAGCAGGGAGTCCTTAATGATGGCATTTACTCCTATACATATCTATTTTTCAACTTTATTTATCACACAACCAAGTATTAATGTTGTTATTCTGTTTCTTGTCTTGCATCTTGTTTTCAGCCAATTTATATGAGTAGAGGACCTGGATTGGTTGAATATCTTTCTAAAATTTACATGCTAAATTTCAGGTACAGTTTTTGCATATGGAGTTACCAGTAGTGGAAAGACTCATACTATGCATGTAAGTAGAATGGTGATTATCAAAGGAGGAAGTACACCCAACAGTATTATTGTCTTCTTCTTACCATACTGGATCGATATGGATATGATTGGATAATGGAGGGGTTTTTCTTTATTTTTATTGATTACACTCATGAAAGGTGCAATACTTTTGTGGGAGAATTATTCATCAAGTGTAAGACAATGAAACATTAAATTAGTAAATCTAGAAGCATTAGGATTTGTTGTTTCATTCTTGAAGTTTGTTTCTTTTTAGTTTGACATGTGCTTGGGCATTTTTTGATATTTCACAGGTGTCTATAACTGTTGTAGTGGTAACCATCTTCTATATAAATAAATAAATAAATATTTTTTTATATATATATATATCAGTCTTATCTCTTCTCCTCCTTTCTGGAGAGCTTTCACGAGATCTTGTCTCTTCCAATTTAGAATAGTATGTTCTGCTTTTCTATTATTATCTTCTTCATCTCTTTTTTCTTACCTTATTGTTATGAATTTCTACCCAACTTCTCAGCTTGAACTGTAGTTTTTAGATTGTCAATTGCTTTGGACATAAATGTGAGCAGAACCCAAATGATTCTCAAACTTGCTTTATTTTCTGTGATATTTTACTAAATATGGAAAAGGAGAGTGCAAATTTTGTTTCTTTATTTAACGTGGCAAGCGTTTGAGAATAAGAGAAATAGGGATGAACAATGTAAAACAGGAATTAAGATCACAGCTCTACACTTTTTACTTGGAAAAATTTTCTGAGCTGGGCAAACTACTGGCATGCTATTTCATAGGTAAGTTAGAAGCGAGATTGTAACTAGCTCAACCACAATGAATCTGGGCCGTATGTTTTTGTTTAATCTTCTGTCTGGGGTCTGTTGGGTGCCAACTTGCAAAGTTTCATCAAACTTGTTTCATTTGTAAAGTTTGTGTTCTGCATGTGTGCATCTTGGACTTCTGACTCTTGAACAATGCTTTCACTGCTGAAAATTGTATTGATATACTTGTCCATTGGATTTTTTGTTTCTTCTGTTGTAACTTATTTAGGGTGATCAAAACTCTCCTGGTATCATACCTTTAGCTATCAAGGACGTCTTCAGTATAATCCAAGATGTAAGTGCATCTGCATCTAGTTAGATTCAGCATTTTTTTTTATTGCCAAAATTTTGATATTTTTGTTATCATTTATTATATAAGTACTGTAGGTTTTTACTTCCAAGACTTTACATCCTGACGTGGCGTCCATGTTGCAGCTTAGTAAGAGAAACTTGGAGATAAAATCAGCTAGATTTTAATTTTTTAATAAAATATTATAACCTACTCTATAGGTAAACCCTAAACCCTAGATTTTCTCCTCCCTAGACCGCCAACTATGCAGCCACGTCAGGATGTAAAACCTCGAAGTACAATCATGAAGTACTGATATCATTTTTCTTTATTAAATGTGACAGGGTTCCTGCATTCTCAGCGTCGGTTAATTTAATAAAATTTATTGAGAATTTTTCATTTTAAAAAATTTATTAAATGTGTTGACTGTGAACGTAAGACAGTTTGTTGGCTTTTATGCAGACTCCAGGGAGGGAGTTTCTGCTTCGTGTTTCCTATCTTGAAATCTATAATGAGGTCAGAACTGTCCCCACAGTGGAACTTGTGCTTATACGGGCTAGTCTTTACTTTCGTAGTTTCTTTTTTTGTTAGATTAAAGTTGAAGTCTCCTATGTATTTACTTACTGTTAGTTAATCAATGTTGTTGCTAGATTTTAATTTTAATTTTGAATCTTCATTTTTTAGTTGCTAATTTCTTGGTATTTGAACTCTCAAAACCCCTTGCAGGTGATAAATGATTTGCTTGATCCGACAGGACAAAATTTGCGTGTTAGAGAAGATGCACATGTAAGTTGGGACAGTCTATCTGCAATTTTAAAGATATGTACCTCCCAACTGACTTTTCTGTTCTCACACAAAAAAATGGCTTTTGGATATTGAAACTCATTCTGCATTTTACTTGTATTTATAGAAACGTTTAAAATGTTACTTTGTACATTTTTTGCTGTGTTTTCTTAGCTTGAGTGGGAAGTTTAGAGAAAAAATTATCCTTTACAGGGCACCTATGTTGAAGGCATAAAGGAAGAAGTTGTTTTGTCACCTGGCCATGCATTATCCTTCATTGCTGCAGGAGAAGGTAATTCTCATGTTGTTGCTTATTGCAACAGATTACTTTGACAGGTCAAAAAGCTGTATGCATTTATTTATAAGCCATTCTGGTACTTAATCACTCTCTCTCTCTCTCTCTCTCTCTCTCTCTCTCTCTCTTTTGTGAATGACGATAAAAATAATGAAATTTGGTACTTCTTAGGTAGTGCATGTTGTTTACGAATAAAGTGGGCATCAGGATAACAGGATTTGGTCGGTGGTGACATAGATTGATTATAACTAGCATGAAGATATAACTTGGTCATTGGGGACATAGTATTGCACTGCATTGCAGATGAGACAGGCTTATAGGGAAAATTTAAATGATGGGTGTGTTGATCAGGAAGAGGTTGTTGATATTGGATCTACAACAATCTCTTGTGTAATATTTTGATTTTAATTAAGAGCTTCTTGGTGTTTGAGGCAGTCCAATGCATTTTTTAAATAACTTATGTATCCTCATATATCTTTCTCTGAGGTTCTCTCTAGTTAATAAAGCAATCAGTAATTCTCAAAACCCGTAGCTGTGCCCCCCTCTCCTGGGCCGTGTGGCGTGTTTTAAGTGAAACCCTGTCCCTGATCTGTGGCGCAAAACAACAACCTCATCCCCCATGAAGTGCATCAAATCGGGCGAGTTTCCAGTTTAACCCGCCCTAGTATCCAGATTCTGTAAATGACTGTATGCTTTTGTTTTCTGAGATCTTTTTTACACTTTTTGTAACTTTGTTTGCTATTCAATTTCTCACCTCCATTTTGTAGCTGGTATTGCTTTCAAATTGTGATTAAAATATTTTAGTTGTATATAGTTTAAAAGTATGATCAGTACTTCTTTAACTGTGCAGAACATCGGCATGTTGGTTCAAATAATTTTAACTTGCTGAGCAGCCGAAGTCACACAATATTTACTTTGGTACGTGATTGCAGAGACGTTATGCCTGTATGTTTTAATAATGTTGCTTTGAGTTTTCAATGGTCCTATTCTTGCGATCCCTATTGTTTTATTTATTTGTGCTTTTCTGACAATCTTTAGTTGTTCTTAGTTGTCCCTTTTTAAATCATTTCAAAACTAGTTTACTGGAACTTATTGGCTGCTTAATGTCTGTGTGATTGGTATATTTATTCTCCCGAAGGGCTTGATCTTCTGTGGAGTTCTTTGTACTTGATTCATTTATCATTTCACAATAGTTGCAAGTTCAATACCACTTTTTCTTCTTTTCATTCCAGATGACAGCTTTGATTACTTTGAGTTGTTTTTGACTTTGATGAAACTAAACTCTTTTGTTGAGGACAATGAGAAAGATGCAACTGTTGACTTCATTGTTGTACTGAGCTTTACTCGATAAAGAAAAGTTCATAAAATCAATACTTTTTGAGGAAGGCACACTTCTACTAATAAAACAGAGAAACAGAAATAAAACAAACTAAGAGGCATCAGACATTCTTACAAAAAAATATTGGAGCAAAACCCTTTGTTAGGTTCATTGCCAATACTTCAAAAGTTCAAGAATTGACGCAATACGGAAAAGTAGGCCTTCAAACCTATCCCATATTTGGTTGGCTGAACCTAGTGCCTATACCTAGGGTTGGTTCTGCAGGACCAGCCCTCCATATCTCCTTGGTTGCCAATTCTGTAACAACTTTCACTCTGTACTAGTAACCTTTTCACCCTAGTGAAAGCTCCTACTCTTGCCCCTGGCAGCGTTTTTCATACATTGCCCCCTCTAAAAACTCCCTCGACAACTCACTGTATGAAGAAATTTACTTTGGGGCTATCGAACATGTGCGATGGTGCCTACTCTGATATCAAATATTTGGTACCTAAGCAATATGGCAAAAGCTCTAAAGTTGATGTAACATTGCGTCTCTGTTGCAAGATTATAAATTTTAAACAAACTTCTCCTATGTTAGAGAATGTTAGATGGTTGATTAAAGTTGTACGATTTTAGCTTTAACAGGAAATTGAAGAGAAGCAATAGAATGTTAATCTGGGAATACTGTTACAAGTGAATAGTGGAGATCAGAGTAAAGGCTACACTCTTCTTTCCTTAGTTAGTGCCAAGAAGACTGGACTAGTTTCAAAAATAAAACAGAATATGAAGCAAATTGCTAAGCTACCTCTCACCTACAGCCATGACTTAACCTGAAAGGGGTGCAAATGTCACTATCTCTCAATAGTCGTGAAAAGATAAAATAGGAGTGTAATTTTCCACAATTGGCATTTCAATATCAAGTCCTGCAGAAAAAAAAATGGTAACATGAAACATTGTTGCTGCCTGTAAGGAGGATTTATGATGATGTGGCATAAGACTTGTTGATGTGGTGGTGTGTGCCATGTTGATGACTCAAAATTTAAGCTGTAAGTTCACTTGGGCTTTCAGAATTAAAATAAACATTGCCTTCTTATTAGAAATCACATCTGAAATGCTTTACTTAGCTGCAAGTAAAACCTCTTAAATTAACTCTTCTATGATTGACGGAGAAGTTAATGAAACTAGATATAGGACAGAACTTGAAAACTGAAGGTGGATTTCTGACTTAAATAGGAAATGGCTTAAAGTGGTGAAGGGCTTGGACTTCTTCATTGGCTCTTCTGGAATTTTCATTTATATAATTCTATTGGAAACCATGTCATAGGTTGCTTTGTTCTTATGGTGATGCTCCTGTCTTCATGTTGTATTGAAAACTTTTCTGGTTGAACTTGTGCTTTGGCTGTCCATTTAGCAACCAATGGGTTGCTTCGTTGTGTTGTTAAAATGCTGCTCCTCTTAGTTGCATAGGAAATTGCTTGTTTGAAGCTCTAATTGTTAAATCATCAATCTATATTTTCTCAGCAATTTGAGCTCCATCAGTCTTGCTTTTGTTTTCATTTTTCTTGTATTTTATTTTTTATTAGATTATTTTTATTTTTTCCTGAATTATGCTCCTGTTCTAATCATTCTTATTTCTTTACAGATGATTGAAAGCAGTGCACATGGTGAGGAATATGATGGAGTGATATTCTCTCAACTTGTACGCAGGCAGTCATTTGTTCTGTTGTTTCCATTCATTAGGTTTCACTGTTGGCTCTTGGCTCATAGTAGTTGATTTGTTGTAGAATTTGATTGATCTTGCTGGTTCTGAGAGTTCGAAAACTGAAACAACTGGACTGAGGAGAAAAGAAGGGTCTTACATCAACAAGAGCTTGTTAACTCTTGGAACGGTAATTAAAGTTTACACATGTAGTCAAGCTTCAGATGGAGTGGTTAGACCTTCGAATGTATGGGATTAGTCTGCATCCTTTTGAGATTGTGTAATTCTCAAAGCATAAGCTTTCAGAATAGCATGTGCTTCCCATTTACATCTTGTGCAGTTAGTTGATTAATTGTTCTTTATTTGCTTGAACCTATTATCTTTTTTCAAGGAGCTGACTGCCTTTTTTTTTTTTTTTTTTTTAAAATTAAAGGTTATTGGAAAACTCAGTGAGGGCAAAGCATCTCATGTTCCATATCGTGATTCAAAGCTAACTCGTCTCCTCCAGTCTTCTTTAAGTGGCCATGGTCATGTCTCTGTAAGTTAGAAGTGGTACATGTTTCTCAATTATTTTTATTATCATTTTTTAAATCAGGGAAATTTGATTGATTTCGGTAAGCAAATACATCATGAGTTGAGTACATGGAGTACATAAATTACATAGGGTACAGAGCTGGGTCAGTAAGACGTTCTCAGTACATTGCAAGAACTAATGGACGCAATAAAGTAGCTAATGGATTGTTTGCAGCTTATTTGCACAGTCACTCCTGCCTCCAGCAGCATGGAAGAAACACACAATACATTAAAGTTTGCAAGCAGGGCAAAGCGGGTTGAGATTTATGCCTCTAGAAACAAGGTATTTTATGTTTCTCCTTTAAATGGTATAAGTGGGTTAAAATGTTGATAGGACGTTTGTGATAATTTTTAAGCGGAAAAGTCTTTTATATAGTTCATGCTTTTTTTTTTGTCTCCCTTGAGGGTTTTCTGAATAGATTCCTCTTTCGCCTTGATATTAAAAAATTCGTATATAACTTTCTTGCAAGAAATATAACCCTCTGCTGATAAAATGTCACTTTTGTTTCAGATTATTGATGAGAAGTCATTGATTAAGAAATATCAAAATGAGATATCAATCCTGAAGCAGGAGCTTGAGCAGTTGAAGAAGGGTATAGTAGTTGGTGTCAATCATGAAGAGATCCTAACCTTGAAGCAAAAGGTTGGTTCAATGCTAAATATTCATATTCTAATTAGAGAGTTTTTTTCAGACGTGAGTTATAATTGTTAGAACTGGGAATATAATATTCCTCATATTCACAGTTGGAGGAAGGTCAAGTGAAAATGCAGTCAAGATTAGAGGAAGAGGAGGAAGCGAAAGCAGCCCTTATGAGTAGAATTCAAAGATTAACCAAGCTAATACTTGTTTCTACCAAGAACTCAATTCCAGGAGTTTTGGGTGATGCCCCTGGTCATCATCGTCGATATTCCCTTGGAGAAGATGAAGTAAGTTAGTTTTGTTTTTCTTTTTCTTTTCCTGAAAAGTAGGGTGGGCAAAGTTTTGTTATGTGGATCTATCATTTCAGACTTTTTTTTTTTCAAAATTTAATATTTAAGGCAGCAATATTGTAGTACGTGAAACATCTTGGCCATTTTGGATGTCATCCCTCTCTATTTTATCAAGCCTAGACCTTTTCTTCTGGTATTTTGCAAGTTTGGTTCATTTAGGTGGGTACAAAGAGTCGGTCAGTCCATAGTGGTACATGTTTTCGTCTTAGGGTCATGTGAGAGTGGGAGCTGTCGTGTCTGGTGTGATGGAGAATAGTCTTACATTGGTTGAGTCTTAAAAAGTTCCTCTGCTTGCTAGTCGGGTACAAGCCTTTTAATATTTGTTTGTCATTTTATAGCTTCATATATAACTTTATAAGCTTATATTGCTATATAAGCCTATAAGCTACTTTTAAGATTTATAAGCTTTATGAGCTCATTGGTTGCCTTAAATCCTTCTAACTTCTATTATTAATTTAAAAGCTTCATTGAAAGATCATTTAGGCTCAAATAATAGACTTTAAGTTTTTGTAAGGCTTCTTAGTTTGTCTCAGTTTGTTAATGTTGCATAGGATTTTGTTTGTGTAAAGTTCATATGGTAATGCTTTCCTTTTTGGTAGTCTAACTGATCCCTAATCTATTTCATTTAGAAACTGGACCTGGTAAAGGAGGGCTCCACGTTGCTCCTAGAAGGCGAGAACAAGGACTCACTATCTTCTGTTTTGCCGGGTTCGTCAAATCTAGGTTCTGATTATAAACATCGACGATCCACAAGCAGAATGAGTGAAGACAGTAACTCTGTGACTGATTCAATTCAAGCTGGGGAGCTTATCAGTGGGACTACTGGTTCGGCTAGGATGCCAGCGGTATGGTTCAGTCAACATTTCAGATGTTCTAGATTTTCTATAACTCTTAAATTGAGTGTTGATGATACGTCATTGTGATGTTGTGGGAACTTCACTTTCCCAAGCGTCAGTATGGTTAGATCTTGTCCCCTGAAAAGGAACATATGAAACAAAATAAAAGCCTGCTTTTAGTGTTTAAAAAAATTCAATGTGAAAAGAAATAGGCTTTGAAGTTAGAGAACCTTTACCTCTTTTTTTTTATTTTTTATTTTAAGTACTGTTGTAGTTACTTTTTTGTTGCCTTTTAAAGTTTTGAGAACACAGAACAGGTCAGTCTGAGAAACATTTCCTGTTTGAGCAGCACAGTTGCTGAACTGGCTTCATCTGCTTGTCTTATTTCTGTTGTTTCTGTCTTAAATCTGCTCCATCTGAACTCCCTTCCTCCCTGCATTTATGACAGTAAGTACCTGTGGTATGAATTTTTGCTCTTTTCTGTCCAAGACAGGTTGGTATAACAATGTCAGACCAGATGGATCTACTAGTTGAACAGGTAAAGATGCTCGCAGGTGAGATTGCATTCAGCACCAGTACATTGAAACGCTTACTAGAGCAGTCTGTAAACTACCCAGAGGGATCACAGACCCAGGTAGGACCTTTTTATTTTAACTTTTACTGCATCTCGGGATTCTATTGGTTTGATTGATTGTCTGTTTGTCTGTGGCCTGGATTTTATTGAAATACAGATCCAGAAATTGGAATCAGAGATTCAAGAGAAACGTAGGCAAATGAGGGCTTTAGAGCAAAGGATCATGGAGACTGGTGAGGCATCAATGTCCAATGCGTCATTAGTAGATATGCAGCAGGTAGGTGTTTATTTCTTTCTCCCTTTCCTTCAAAAATTAATTTTTCCTAACAATAACTGCACTGACTCTTCTATCATTCTCTCACTTGGAAATTAATTTGTTTTTAATCTGCAAAACAGACAGTCATGAGGTTAATGACACAATGCAATGAGAAAAGTTTTGAACTAGAGGTAACATAGCTGATTCTAGGTTTTTCAATGGTACTTAAGCCTAAACAAGTAATATCTGATGATTTCTTAAGCATGTGAAGGTCTAATATTTGGCCTGCTGGTGAATGCACAGATAAAGACAGCTGACAACCGTGTCCTTCAAGAGCAGCTTCAGAATAAGGTTACACTTGTTATTTATAATCTGTTTACTTCAACAAATTTAGATTTGATTAATTATTAAATTTAAAATTTTATGAGTGTTAAGCTGCCTAATTCCTTGTCGGCATTACTCTATTTGCATGAAGGATATTCTCAGTTGTTTGAAATTTGGTTTATTTGCTTTCCTTTTTCCAGTGTGCAGAAAATAAAGAGCTAGAAGAAAAGGTCCTTTTTCTCCAGCAGCAAATGGCGGCGGTTATAGGGGATAAGTCAACATTGTCTTCTGAGCCATCTGTTTCAGATGACTACATTGATGAGTTAAAACGGAAGATACAGTCTCAGGTAATCTTATTCATCTATATCTATATGGACCTGTTTCTTTTGTAGGTTTATAATCTTTCTTTTGCTGGAATGTTTTCTTTTCTAATATGCAATCTCGGTGTGTAAAAGCATGTTCTAACAAAAAAAAGAGTAAAGGGTTTTTTGGACTGCTTTTGTCTAGCCTACTGAATTGCCATTATGATTCATGAGGAGTGGTATCTTTGACTTTACTATTAATTCTATGAACTTTTAATATGTTCCCATGTGGATTATGTTTTATTCTGAATTGGATTTTTTCAAGATCTGTCGTGAACTTAAGCATAGCTCAGTGGTCACATAGAGGGTTGTGTAATGAGAGATCTTGGGTTCAAGTCTCCTTAGGAGTATGGGAATTGGATTAAAAAAGTGCTTTCCTGGAAAAAAAATATCAAGATTTGTCATTACAGCAGAATTTTTTTTATAAATTTATCTTGATGCTCGATGTTAGAAAGTCGTCTCAACTCATCATAGGCAGTTTGGAATTGCTAATAGATTTAACACTTGAATTTTTGGATTATTATATTTTTCTTTTCTCCTTTGACCTCGTCAGTGAGGAATGGTGTGCTTTGTTTAGTTGTATTTAGCTTTAGTCTTGGCAATATGTTAATGATGTACTTTTTAAGATCATGCAATTGAACGTTGCCTTTTATGATATATTGGCTTTGGTGGTTTTGTTGCAGGAGGTAGAGAATGAGAAGCTAAAAGTGGAACATGTTCATCTTATGGAGGAAAATAGTGGACTACGAGCCCAAAACCAAAAATTGGCTGAGGAAGCCTCCTACGCAAAAGAATTAGCTTCTGCTGCCGCTGTTGAGCTAAAGAATCTTGCTGGCGAAGTCACCAAGCTCTCTCTACAAAATGAAAGACAAGCCAAAGAACTTTTGGCTGTCCAAGAAGTGGCATACTCCAGAGGCATTCTTCAACAAGTTGGGAGTGGTGGGATGCGGAAATATTCTGAAAACAAGAACGATGGGTTTAAACATGGGAGAAAAGGCCGGCTTACTACCAGAGGCAATGATGGCCCTGCTTCAACCTTTGATGGCGATTACTGGAATCTTGATCCAGATGATTTTAGGATGGAACTGCAGGCAAGAAAGCAGAGAGAAGCTGCTCTGGAGGCTGCTTTGGCTGAGAAAGAGCTTGCTGAAGAGGAATACAGAGGAATTATTGAAGAGGCCAAAAAAAGAGAAGCAGCTTTGGAAAATGATTTGGCAAGTATGTGGGTGCTGGTTGCCAAATTGAAGAAAGGGGATGTGGGTGCTGTCACTCCATCAAATGCCCATGACAAACAAAGTTATGCTGTAGATCTTGTAAGTGATCTGAAGCTGTGTAATACAGAGGATAAAGATGCTTCTGTCAAAGAGAGACAGCTGCCAGATGAGTCAGAAAGACCTATACATGATGAGCAGAATCAAAGTATAGGGCTAGAACCTCTTGTTGTTCGTTTAAAGGTAAATGTTGATTAATGTAAGTGTTATACAATATCGTTTGCTTGAATCTAATGTACTCATGGGTGGTTGTCTTTTTCTCTTCACTGACCCTCCACTATCCAGGCGCGGGTGCAAGAAATGAAGGAGAAAGAGCTAGAATTTCTGGGAAATGGTGAGGCAAACTCTCATATCTGTAAAGTTTGCTTCGAGGCACCGGCAGCTGCTGTTCTTATTCCTTGCCGTCATTTCTGCTGTAAGTGATTCAAACAAATTTGCTGTCATTTCTACTACAAGTGATTCAGTATAAATTATGTTAAGACCCCTAGGATGCCGACTTTATAATGCCTCCATCTCTTGCAGTATTGTTAACTAGCAAGTCCACTTTATTTTTCCTGCAGTGTGTAAACCTTGTTCACTTGCCTGCTCAGAATGCCCTCTTTGCCGACAGAAGATTGAAGATAGGATCATTACTTTCACTTAATAGTCAGTAGTTATGATACCGGTAAGTGGGTATTATGCTCTACACTTGTGTTGTCTGCTTGTCTTGATATAAGCTTGCCTGATTCTCCTCACTAATATATCTGCTTGATTTGCTTTTCAGGGAGTGATATATCTTCAGCTGCTCCCATTTTTCATGTAATTTGATGATATTGGTGCAATTCTTTCATTTGTTGCCTTGTACTTAAGCTTGCTCTTTAGAAGGTTACCCTAGTATGTTTGATGCTTCTCCCCACCCCCTCAAATTGCTGTAAAAATCAAGGAAAGCTAAAGAAAAAGAAATGTAGAAAACAGTTTCAAACTTTATTGCAACTCTTAGTACCCCCTTTAAGTGTACATGGTAAGTGAATGTATCTGTTGTAACTTCATTTTCCTGTGTAAATCGATATGGACAGCTTCAAATAGCTTTCGGCCTCATTTATGAGAAATCAATTCCCCATATTTGCTTTCTGCTCTTATAAATGACCTTGTTTGTCCATCATCTTCATTGCCTATTTTTAGCTCTTGTTACGAATTATACAGAAAAAGCTCATCTATTCATTCAACGTAATCAATGTGCACCGACATCAGTGTCACTTAAACAAGAGACCAAACACCGACAGGTAATGGCCTCTGAAATTGATAATATCTCTTGCTCTCTCCTTCATTACTATACCAAATTTTCATCCGGTCAACTCTATTCTTTTGTTATTATTAATCCGACGCTGGCCAAACGACCACTGTTACGAATTTTATTTTACTATATGTCATTGATATCGCTCGCCCACCATGAACGTGTACTCTCCGCCTTCATGGAACTCAATAAATAATGTATCTGTCTGTTGGACAAGTCAAGGTGCGCCTGACCGTATCTCCTTCATCGTCCCAAATGATTTCAAGATTGGAGGTTAAAACAAGACCGTTTTTAGCATTTATAAGATTGAAAAGGATACCGAGTAGGTTGTTAAGACTATGACAGTACAGCAGCACCTGCCTGCCGAAACTACTGATTAACATTGGATTCATTAACCAGCGTCCAGTGATTCGAAGCAGCCAGAGAATTGCACCTTATAAAGAAAGGGGTAGGTCAATCATTTTTTAGGAAATTTATTCATTTTGTTTGCTCCTTAACAGTTCCTGGTTGCTCGAATACTACCTGTTAGTGATGTTATAATTGAATTTGTTGAAAAACGCTGGCATCTGGTAGAGCGAATTAGCAGAAAAAAAATAGAGTCATGTGGCCCATGCAGGTTTCGAACCTGCGACCTTCGCGTTATTAGCACGACGCTCTAACCAACTGAGCTAATAGGCCATTTGTTTTCTTTATTTTCTATACTTAAAAAAATCGGTAATTTAAATATTTCATGATACATTTGTCCTAGTTAATAAATAATTAGAAATTAAAATATCAGCCAATATCAAGGCTGCGTATTAAGGTTGAGCAGTTAAAAGTGCAGGAAGTTGAATTTCCAGTACCAACTTAATTTTTCATCGAAACTCATGAAATCTTCGTACTATCATGACTCGTGAATCTCTTGCAACGTAGTTGTCAAACACAGGGACCCGCAGATTTCAATTCTCATCTCCAGCAGACAGACACACAAGCTAACCATAACATCCCATGACCTCGGCCACGATGGTTATTGATACCCCTCCAGTGATTCTACCAAACTCACCAGAATGAGCCCTGGAATTCATGCTTCAGATGTACAGGCAATTCTTTTCCGCACAAAAAAAGCAAAGCAGGGGCCAGAGGCCAGTGGGGAGCAGATCCATATCTTCTCAGCCCACCAAACTCTTTCATAGATTAGGGTGAGCATCAGACACCCACCTTTTTAGTTTAAGCAAGCTCGGACATGGATGACAGCACAGTCTCTCAAAAGCATGGTATTGTATCGATAGATTCTTCTGGGCACCATTCCAGTACGTCGTCTTTAAAATCTCCCTCCTCTTTCCCTTCTCTCTCTCTCTCTCTCCCTGTAATTGTGTTAAAGCTGGGGCATAAATAAATCGACACAAACGATAAATACTGGCGTTGGGACCTCTGACAGTCTGCCTGCGAGAAAAGTTTTCAAAAAATCGGCTGAAGACGTCAGAGCTGAGGCCCAGAGGGAAGGAGCAGCTCAGGGTCGGTTCTTTCTCTGTTTCTCTGTCTCACGATTGTACTGGACAACTGGGTGGTGACTGCCCTTTTTTTCTGGGTGTATTTGTCTACAGCATCGCAATTCAGAGAATCCACCAAAATACTAGACGACGAGCTCATTATTGTAGCAGTTTCCCAGTGTGTCTTTTTACTGGTAGCTTGTGTTTGCAGCTGCTTGGAGCTTTCTGGAGAGAGGGAAAGAGAAGGAGAAAGAAGGTGCTTTGTACTCTTCTGTTCCCTCTTCGGGGTTCCTCCTTTCTTTCCTCTGTCGGTGCCGAGACCAGGGTTGTGAGAGAGAGAGAGAGAGGGGGGGAAAACAGAGTAAGGAGAATGGGTTTCTGCTCTCGGTCGCGAATGGTGTTCTTGGTCCTCCTGGTTTCTGTTTTCGAATTGCTGGAAGTCGTTTCTGGAAGTACATATTCCGGCGACATTGAGGCTTTGAAGGAGCTGAAGCAGGGCATCGATACGAGCTCTCTTACCCCGGGTTCCTGCTTGAGCTCCTGGGACTTCGCTTACGATCCTTGCGACGCCAGTTTCTCCGATCATTTCACCTGCGGCTTCCGCTGCGAGACCACCGTCGCCGGTTACAGCAGGGTCACCGAAATCAGCCTCGACCACGCCGGCTACACCGGCTCCTTATCGCTTTCCTCTCTTCCCTATCTCGAAACTCTCGACGTCGCCGATAATCGCCTCGCCGGCGCCGTCCCTAGCAGCATCGGCGACCTCCCTCTCCTCCGGCGAATCGCCCTTTCCAATAACCTCTTCTCCGGCGAAATCCCCTCTTCCATCGCCGCTCTCCCCGCACTCGAAGAGCTCTACTTTGACAGCAACTTACTTAACGGCGACATCCCGTCCCACCTGGCTCGACTCCAGAGCTTGAAGAGGCTCGAACTGCAAGGGAACAGCCTCTCCGGCGAGTTCCCCGATCTGGGTTCCCTCCAGAACCTCCTGTTCTTGGACGCCAGCAATAATTTACTCTCCGGTACACTTCCGGCGACCCTGCCTCCGTCCCTGGTCGAGCTCTCCATGCGGAACAACTCCTTTGAAGGCGGGATTCCCTCAAATTGGAGAACTCTGACCTATCTGGAAGTGGTGAATCTCGGCCACAACAAGCTCTCTGGCCCCATTGCGTCTTTCCTCTTCGAACACCCTTCTCTGGAGCAGCTCACCCTGTCTGACAACAGCTTCACCTCCGTCTCAGCTCCGGCGAGCTACGGCCTGAAGAGCCAACTGATAGCCGTGGATATCGGCAACAACAAGCTTCAGGGACTTCTACCTTCGTTCGTGGCGATGATGCCGAGACTCTCAGCTTTGTCCCTGGAGAACAATCAGTTCACCGGGATGATTCCTTCCCAGTATGCCCTGAAAACGGTTCTTCCCTCCCCTGGAACATCTCCTTTCGCGAGGCTTCTCCTCTCTGGGAACTACCTCTTTGGGCCAATCCCGAGCCCCTTGATGGGGA
The DNA here is from genome assembly GCA_022405105.1 of Aristolochia contorta. Lineage (NCBI taxonomy): Eukaryota > Viridiplantae > Streptophyta > Magnoliopsida > Piperales > Aristolochiaceae > Aristolochia > Aristolochia contorta. The sequence continues at coordinate 15,437,334 of CM039669.1, read as the reverse complement.
TGAAGTCGGGAAGCGCCACGGTGAGCTTGACGGACAATTGTCTGCTCCGTTGCCCCGAAGAGTTCTTCTTCTGTCAAGGCGGCGAGCAGAAGTCTTCCTCCGCTTGTAGGAGCTTCAGCCCTGTAATCCCATTACCGTAATTTATCAATAATTTGATTTCTCAACCTCTTCTTTCTCTGTAATTTAGTTAAAAGAGAACTTTGTATCTCTTTTTGTATTTACTGGTGCAATTTGTAAAAAATTGTGAAGATGATGTAGCCCCTGAGCTTCAGTCCAGAGACCGTAGCGATGTACGGAGAGGTCACCAGTGATGGGGACTCGCAAGCTCTTTTCATTTGTTTTTCGATAGTCTGTTCGTCACTCTTACCCAATACGGTCTGATATTGGGTCATCTTAATCTGTAAAAGAAGCGTTACCCAGTAAGCAGCAAAAGAAGAACACCTGTGCTCCAACCATTGCTGACAGTCCGCACATGGCCGGAGCTCGGGGTCCCTCTTCTAAAGCTCCATTTATGTCATTGCCGTCAATGATGAAACATCGGGTTCCCGGCGATAAATCCCTTGTTTCCTACCGAGCCACGGCAACTTAATGAACAAATTCCCCTTCTATTACCTTCTTTCTTCACCTCCTCCCATGTGCAGAGTGGGTGATGAGATCATCTTCAACAGATTCATTCTCTGCACTCTTGTACTGTCAGCTACAGTTACCGTTACCTCCATTATTAAATATGAGAAATCGGAGCTGAAGGAGCCAGACTCACCATGGAAGATTTTCTCTGCTACTGCGCTCTTGGTTCAACTGGTTCTTAGTTTAATGGGGTGATATTCGAGGTGACGTATGGGGTACAGGGATGCAGAGACGTTGGAAAGGAGGACCGAATTAAGCTTTCTAATACCTCGGCAAACCTGATTTTCTGGGGGAGATGGAGATACCCAGTGACTGATTTGAAAATTGATTTGAGGATCGAGATTAGTCGTGTAGTAAGTAGCCAGCCAAATCTTCTGTTAAAAGGATGGTTACACTCATATTTTATGGGATTTACAATGAACATCTCTAGGACTTCTGCCTTCTTTGGATTCATTCACTTGTCCTCGCCTGGTTTTTTTGCAAAAGCGCTTCAGTCTTGTTTTGCAAACTACAATAGAGTCAAATGAGTTTGAAAATTTGAAGAAAGTGTGGCCGTGCAGGAGCGAGGAGTAGATGTTACTTAACTCTCTGTACAGTTTTGAAATGGCAAAGTAAAATCAAAATCTATTGGAGTTCCTATTCTGCAATTTTTAGTCAGAAGCCACGTATACCTGTTCGTCAAAAAGCATAAAACAAGATGTTGATATATAAAGGCAAAAGATTTGAGTTCTAGTGCTAAGAAAATCTTCAGAACTCCAAGACTGTTGTTGAGTCTCCTGCATCCATTATCTCTGCATCTGGAGGCTCATTGCCTGTCATCATCACCATTCTGGAGCCATCTTTCATCATTTCATCTCTTCTTTGCCCATACTTCACTGCAATGAATCGGCATAATGCACTGAGCCTCCGGAATGACCGGCCATCACTGCAGAGCCATTCACCCGCTTTGGGGTCCCATTGTCAGCAGAGTGCATCCATTATCTCTTCTTTAAATGGTTAAAACAACTAAACCAAAACCGCTTTGCTTCAGTGGGTGTCAATATACAGAAATCTTGCCTTGAAATCTAATCAATCGGTCTGGAGTGGGTTTTGTTGTTTAATAAAACTGGAAAAAGGAAGGGCGTCCCGAAGAACACCATTATTATCACCGTGACCATCAATAAGGTGGAAACTGCGCAGTGGAAACATTACATTCATAATAATTTTGATGTGAGACAGGCAAAAAATGAAAAAAAAAAGGGGCGTTGCGAGAATCGAACTCGCGACCTCTCGCACCCAAAGCGAGAATCATACCACTAGACCAAACGCCCAGATATTGAGAGGATCTCTTTTTAAGTAAATCCAAAGCAAGACATAAAACACGTGGAATTTAATATAAAAGAATATTGAGCTTAATTTAAAGCTTGAATGAATTTCAAATACATCCATGAAAAGGCTGCAGACTCCAAAATCTGACGCAGTGACATACCGTACATGGTATTCTAATGGTCCATTGCTTTTGTTTGAGCTGAAAAGAGAGGCACAGCCACACAAGGTGACGTATGGGATACAGGGACGCAGGCGTTGGAAAGGATGACCGAATTAAGCTTTCTAATACTCGGCGAACCTGATTTTCTGGGGGAGTTGAAGATACCCTGTTTCTAAATTGAGAATTGAGAATCGAGATGAGTAGCGTAGTAGCCAGCCAAATCTTCTGCTAACGGGAAGTTTACACTGATGGATTTACAAGGAACATCTATAGGACTTCTGCCCTTCTTGGATTCATTCACTTGTCCTTGCCTATTGTTTCTTGCAGAAGCTCTTTTGTCTTGTTTTGGACTCTACAACAGAGTCAAATGAGTTTGAAAATTTAAAGAAGTGTATTAAAGAAGTGTAGCCGTGCAGGAGTGAGGAGTACATGTTACTGAATTCTCTACAGTTTTGAATTGGCAAAATCTATTGAAGTTTCGATTCTTCAAATTTTAGTCAGAAGTCACTTAGTTCTACAGTTATACCTGACTCTCTACAGTTTTGAATTGGCAATGTAAAATCAAAGTCTATAGGAGTTCCTATTCTGCAATTGTTAGTCACAAGTCTCATAGTATTACAAATATACCTGTTCATCCAAAGGCACAAAACAAAATGTTGACAAGAAATCTTGAGAACTTCCAGGCTATCGAATATGCATCCATCATCTCTTGCATTGGGAGGCTGATTGCCCAAGCTGCAATCATCACCATTCTGGAGCCATCTCTCACCATTTCATTCTTTGACCATACATTAGTAAGGGAATTCAACAAAAAAAACAAAAAACAAATTGAAAGTTATAGTATGGGAATATAATGAAAAACTCAAATTGAAAGGAATTTGATGAAAAACACAAACTAAAGGAAATAGTAAAGAAATTTGAAAAAAAAACTTAAACTGAAGGCTGTAGTAAGGGAATTCAACAAAAAACTCAAACAAAAGGCTACAGTAAGGGAATTCGACGAAAAATTCAAACTGCAAACTTGGTAAAGGAAACCAAAGAAAATCTCAAATTGAACACTTTAGTAAGGGGATTCGATGAAAAAATCAAACTGAAAGCTATAACAATGGAATACGACAAAAAAACATAAACTCAATGTTATAGAAAGAGAAGTCCAAGAAAAAATCAAATTGAAGGCCATATTAAGGGAATTCGAAAACAAAACTCAAATTAAAGGCTATAGTAAAACTCAAATTGATGGTTATAACTAATTTGAACTGAAGGCTATTATAATAAGGGAAATGGACAACAAACTCAAACTGAAGGCTTCAGTAGAGGAATTTGACGAAAAAGTAAAACTGAAAGCTATAGGAGGGGAATTCGATGATAAACTCAAGCTGAAGGTTATAGTAAGGGAATTCGATAAAAAAAAAAAATCAAATTGAAGGCTATAGAAAGAAAAGTCGATAAAAAACTCAAACTAAATGCGACAAAAAGGGAAGTCAACGAAAAACATAAATGTAAAGCCATATTAAGGGAATTCGAAAAAAAATAAAACTAAATACTTGTAAGGGAATTCGAAGAGGAACTCAAATTGAAGGATATTGTAAGGGAATTCGAAGAGGAACTCAAATTGAAGGATATCGTAAGGGAATTCAACGTAAAACACAAACTTAAGCCTATAAAAAGGGAATTCTACAAAAATCTCAAACTAAAGGCTATAGTTGTGGAATTCGAAAAAAGCCAAATAAAAGGTTATAGTAAGGGAATTCATCAAAAAATTCAAACTCAAGGCAATAGAATGGGAATTTGACGAAAAATTCAAACTAAAGATAAGTGAATTTGAAAAAAAAAACTAAAATGAAGGCTAGTAAGGGAATTCGAAAAACTCAAATTTGAAGGTTTTAGTTAAGGAATTCAAACAAAAACTCAAATTGAAGGTCACCATAGTAAGGGAATTCAAATAAAAACCCAAACTGAAGTTATAAGAAAAATTGGAACTTAAGGTTATAATCAAGCGAATATGAAGAAAAACTCAAGTTGAAAAATATAGTTCTGGAATTTGACAAGAAAACCCAAACTCGAACATAGTAAGGGAAAACGACAAAAGACTCAGACTAAAGGCTATAATATAGGAATTCAACCCAAACTTCAAATTGAAGGGAATAGTAATGGAATTCGACGAAAAATTCAAACTGAAGGCTATATTAAGGGAATTCGATGATTAACTCAAACTGAAGGTAATATTAAGGTAATTCAAGGAAAAGTCATACTGAAGGCTATAGTAAGGGAATTGAACGAAAAAACACAAACGAAAGGCAATAGTAAGGGAATTCAACGAAAAAACACAAACTGAAGGCTCTGTAAGATAATTTGCAAGATAAACTCAAACTTAAGGATATAGTAAGTGAATTCAAAGAAAAAGTCAAACCGAAGGCTATAGTAGAGGAATTCAAAGAAAAAATTAAAAAGAAGTCTATAGTACGGAAATTCGAAGAAAAACACAAACGGAAAGTTGCAGTAATGAAATTCGAAGAAAAACACAAACTGAACGTTGTAGTAAGGGAATTCGAAGAAAAATTCAAATTGAAGGCTATAGTAAGGGAATTCGACAAAAAACTCAAAATGAACCTATAAAAAAGAAATTTGAAATAAAAAGTCAAACTAAATGCTATAGTAAGCGAATTCGAAGAAGTCGTCAAATTGAAGGCTATAGTTCGAAAATTTGAAGAAAAAATAAATCTTAATGTTGTTGAAGCAAGGGAATTAGAATAAAAATTCAACTCGAGAATATAAGAAAAATCTAAACCGAAGTCTATAGCAAAGGAATTCGACGAAAAAGTGAAACTGAAAGCTATAGAAAGGGAATTCAACGAAAAACTCAAACTAAAGGTTGTAGTACGGGAATTCGACGGAAAACTAAATATGAAAGCAATTAGTAAGGGAATTCGAGGGAAAAAAAAAATCAAACTGAAGGCAATAGTAAAGGAATTCAACACAAAATGTCAAACTAAATGCTATAAGAAATTATTTGGCGAAAAACTCAAATGGGAGGCTACTGTAAGGGGATTTGAAGCAAAACATAAATTGAAGGCTATAGAAAGGGAGCTCAATGCAAAACTCAAACTGAAGGGTATTGTAAAAGAATTCGAAGAAAAACACAAACTAAAGGCTATATAAGTGAATTTGAAGGAAAAACTCAAACTTAAGGATATATTAAGAGAATACAAAGAAAAAGTAAAACTAAAGACTAGAAGACAAATTCAAATTGAAGGCTATAGTAAGGTAATTCAATGAGAAACTCTAACTGGTGGCAATAATAAGGGAATGGAATTAAAAAACTCAAATTGAAGGCAATAGTAAGGGAATTTGATGAAAAACTAAACTGAAGCTATGGTAAGAGAATTCAACGAAAAAACTCAAACTAAATATAGTAAGGGAATTAGAAGAAAAACTCAAATTGATGGCTATAGTATTAGAATTTGAAGAAAAATTCAAATTGAATGCTATAGTATTAGAATTTGAAGAAAAACTCAAATTGAAGGCTATAGTATTAGAATTTGAAGAAAAACTCAAATTGAAGGCTATAGTATTAGAATTTGAAGAAAAACTTGCACCGAATGCTATAAAAAAAATCAAACTGAAGGGTATAGTAGGAGAATTCAACGTAAAACTCAAACTAAAGTGAATAGTAAGAGAATTTGACAAAAAAAAAACTCAAATTAAAGGAATTCGATGAAAAATTCAAATTAAAGGCTATAGCATGGGAATTCGAAGAAAAAAACTCAAAGTACAAGCTACAGAAAGTGAATTCAAAGAAAAACTTAAACTGAAAGTTATAGTAATGGAATTCTATGAAAAACCGAAGTTGAAAGCTATAGTAATGGAATTCAAAGAAAAACACAAGTTGTAGGTTGTAGTAATAGAATTTGACGAAAAAAATCAAACTAACGGATATAGTAAGCTACAATGAACGCCATTATTATCACCATGATCACAAATAAGGTGGAAACTCTGTAAAATATAGTGTTGCAAGAATCAAACTAGAGGCCTTTTGCATCCAAAGATAAAATCATAGCACTAGACCAAAAGCTCAGGTGCTGAGTGGATCTCATTTAAGTTTTATTGGACACTTAATGTTTTGCTCTCTGTAGTTCCCTGTCGCGTGAACACTGATTAACTGACAGAGGTAAAACACGTATTATTTAATGTAAAACAATATTGAGCTTAATCTAATGCTCGTATGAATTTCGATCCTACTTTTTAATATATTAAATTTATAATAAACCCATGAAAAGACGGTATATATATCAGATCTTACATATTAAGGACTGCAGACTCCAAAATCTGATGCAGTGGCATTCCGTACTTGGTATTTTAGTGGTCCATTGGTACTCGCTTTAGTTCAAACTGAAAAGAGCACTACCACCGCACAAGGTCCTATGAGAGTCAAGATTCAAGCAGACATGCCAAAGCCTAAAGCCTAAAGCCTTTAGTACCAAACCAGACAAAAAGGTTAAACGGCTAACGAGTCCCCAAACAAAACCGAGTAACAGAAGTGAAAAAACAAATGAGCCATTTGAGTTTATTAACAACAGATGCCTCGGCCTCGACTCGAGTGGACAAGCACAACAATCGGAGTAAGGCAAAAAAAACAAAAAGCACCAAAGTTGCGTGGCAATCGACTAGCTCGCTGTGTTTTCAAATTGTTATACAGGCTACCAAGACACCAAAGCTGCCTAACCCGTGAAAAAAGTTTTACTTTGAACGTATACGGCGAAGATTAGGCCCAAGAGAAGCTTTATCTAATTATCAATTTAAGGTCCGGTAAGAGAAGAGGATCCTTATCTCTCTGTCCTCCTCGGTGCCTGATTAAATTGTAGAAAAACACTAATCACAATGCAGTGAACCAAAAGACCCACTTCAAATGTTTGCAGTGTTTGACTGCAAATTTACGGTACAGTCACCAATACCTTTCTAATTCATAAAGCAACATGGTTTTTTAGGCTTTTAGTTATTGATTTCCATTCGGTGTACAGATTATTTATTAATTCGGTAAACTAAGAAGCAGAGAAACGAGATACACCAGCATTCATCATGACTTTGATCACCTGACCGCCATTAAAAATCCCGTTCCAGTTCCGATCAATCGTCATGAACTCTTATAGTAATGCGTTGAGAATCCCATGGATACTCAACTCGTTTCATACTCAATGCATCTCAATTCTGATTTCTCAACCCAAAAAATGAAAAGAAAAGGATAAACGCAAAAAACAACAAAGATGAGAAATATTCCAACATATATAAGTGCTGGAAGCTTGAGTTCTTTCTTACATCTCTATATGCACAAAGATTTGATTCTAAACAGTGAATCCCTCACAAAGGGCAATGATGACACATTCAACTACTCTTAACAAAGAAACGAATATAAAAATGAATTAACATTTTGACAGGAAGAAAAATTGGCAACTCAAAAAATCTAACGAAATGGGTAAACACTTTAATGAAACCATCGTAGCACCTCTAATAGACGGGAGGATGGCACATTGGTACCTAATATCACTTTAACGGGTTTCAAACCAACCTTTTTTCTCTTACTCACTCAAATTGCAGTCCTTCAAGTAGGGATGGTCATATTTGATATACTTGGTCCAATATGGCCTGTACTTAGTCATGGCCAATTCCAACCACGGCTTCATGTTCCCATTATAGTGGACGACTGCTGCATTATCTATTTCAGACTTGTCAATGCTTGGGTTGTAGCCTAACCCAAGGACATGCCATGATTTGTCCAATGCTTGTGTCAATCCGTAGAATGTGATAAGTCCAGGCGGTAGCGTCCCCAATTTCCAGAGTACCCGATCTTTATTCTGATACAACAGAAACTCACAGCTCATAATGTGAAACTTACCATTGATCAAAATTCCAAAACGGGAAAAAGATAAGACATGCAAACAACTTTCTATAGGGGTCGTGTGGTTTGGCTTCAAACCATATAATCTGAGACAAGAATTTTGTACCATAACTAACTAACTGGGTCGTTTTATAGGTTAGTCTAGACTCGCCTGTATACTTGCCATATGTCATAAATGTTAGACCATGGCCTGATAAAATGTACCCGTCATGCAACAGCAGAGACAATTCATCTGGAAGGATAACAAAAAAAAATGAAGAAAAAAGGAGAAAGCAGCACTTACCATGTCCTGCCATTTGTGATAGATTCCTGTTATATTCTTCTTCTTCCACTCTTTCAAATCAAATACATTCATTCCATACGCCCACCCACATGCATTTGGATCAAAGTTCCTCGAGATGTGAGGGTTGGAAAAATTAAGATACTTATCAAAACGATGAAAGCTCTGTCCACAGGTCTCTACAGCACCATTAACTTTTCCATGAAGATTAACAGCCCACAACTGGGTCAGGTCCTTCTGAACCACAATATCATCATCCAGAAATAAGATCTTATCTAATTTGGGATAAACTTCAGGTAAATAAAACCTAAGATGGTTAAGCATCGACAGATACTTGGGATTCCGATACTTAAGATTGGATGAACCAGCTGAATGAGTTGCAGATTGATCCGCTCCATAGTAATATTTTTTCATGTCAATACTTTCAAGCTGTCGAAGGACGGGACAGTAACTTGAGTTTAGCCACCGAAATTCATCCACATTTTCAACATGAATGGTGGCTTTCCCAGGAGGGTTTAACAAAAACCACATGTTCATTGCTCCAAAGTTGAGTTTGTCTGTCACCAGATGAAAGACATGCTTCTCAGGTTCCTGAAATATGAACATATAAATTGTTAGAAGAAACAGACAACATACAAGATCATATACGCAGCAAAAGTTCTCAAAGCAGTCCACAATAGCTCCCAATGTGTTACATAAGAGAGAGAGAGAGAGAGAGAGAGTATACCACTTCACCTTAGCATTCATAATTGTTGAATTGACGACAACTGATGCAGCCAGAACATTATCAGAAAAGAGCGCATAGTGGTACAGATTTGGATTTTCCAAATTTTCGCTTCTTGGGAACTTCCTTTGTTCAGGAGGAAGGAGATAATAGCTAATAGTTAAACGCATAGATAAACAGTGGATGCTATTAGGTATGGTCTTGGCTGCCAGCTGGCTAAGGACAGTGCTCTGCTTTTTCAAGCTTCTAACCTGCTCATCAGCTGATAGAAGCATGGCTCTCAGCTTCCGAGTCACCAACTTGCAATCATACAATTCTTCTCTTGCCTTTGATAAAACTTGCCCCATAGCTTTGAGTTTCTCGGGTGCACTAAATAAAATGTTACAGAATCACAGTGCAAAAATTTAAAAATAAATTTTAAATATAAACATATATAAAACACATATAGACTTAACTCACTTTCGTGGTAGATCACTATCAGATGTAGCTTCCCCAACTGCACGCTGGCTGTCCTTGAGGCGAGCAAGTAATTGCTGGTAAAGATCAAGCTTGTTTTTTGCTTTAGCAATGCTTGAGTAAACTCTAGCCATGATCATTTGATCTCGCATAAGACGAACCGTGGAATCTGTATTATCATTCTCACTTTCCCGCCTCCAAATATTATATTTACCAAGAACAGCAGAATCAACAGCTTTTGAGCGTTCAATGGCTGCATTTTCATGTTTAATAATGCCTTCATCCTCCAGCCGAATCAATTCCGCAGCCCTCTTCTCCCGCCTTTTCTCTCTCAATTGCTACGAGAGAAAAACGAACAAATTATAACTAAAAGGATCTAATCAAACAGCAATGCCCTTTTCCTCTATTAGATTTTAGATCTCTATTAAGGGATTATTCTCAAGCTAAAAATGAAAAAATATCAGACTTAGTTGTTGAAGGGCAAAAACAGCAAATTTCCAAGAGGGAATTGAACCCACTTCAAGCTAGAACCCTTTCCCACATGCCAATGAACCAATAATTCAATCAACATCCTCGCAGTTTAAATGAATTTTTTACCAAGATGCATTACTGTCGTAGTTTACAATAAAGTCATCACCAAAAAGAACCTCAAGAGTATTGTCTGATTCTCATGCAGCCTTTCCGAATGAAGTTTATAAAGACAAGAAAACATTCAGCAGTAATATTTGCCTTCAACATGATTGACAAATTCTTTTTGAAATGGTCAACATGATTGATAATAAATGTTATAAAGAACTGACTATTATTAATTCGAGCATTCACTCGTTACCTATCCTATGAAAGATATGCATGTTCACCAGACTTGAGATGAGCAAAAACTACCAAAATCATAACAAATCCAGAATCCAAACCAAGCATGGAAAGAGAAATAGTACCCTTCTGGCTAATTTTTCCGGTGAATCAATAAATTGTGATTGATCAGCTGCACAAAAAAAGATAATTATTCAAAGTACTCTTCAGGATGGAACTGAAATAAATCACAATAGGTTGATTACAGAAATTTTCAAGCTTTAAACACACCTGCCAAATTATCTTTTGACACCACCGGCAAAGAAGTTTGATCTGACCCTGGTAGATCTTGTTTAGGCTTCAGCATCATATGCAAGAAGATAAAGAAACTGTTAATAGTAAATTGCCAATAAATTCACATTATAAACATAAAGATATAACATGGTTACCTCTGATAACGTAGTATTGCTGGATGGCTGATCATCCAAGCCACTAATTTTCCATGAGGAAGACAGAGAATTTCTTTTGATAAAATCTAGACTCAAAGGTTCAGAAAAATCAGTATTGGCTATAAAGATGTCCAGCACCTGAAAATAAATAGGTTCACTATCAGCATGCAGAATCTTTTGACAGCCTCCAAATATATTAGGAAAAAAATTGACCAGATGACTTATGGCACAACTAAATCAGACTCCAAAAGTAACATATTAAAAATTTTATTTACCTCCTTAGAGAAAAGAGACTTAAGATGCTGTCTAGCAAGTCGCTCTCTCCAGTCTAAAGTCTGTAAACACAGAATTACGTTCAAAATCCAAGATAACTTGCAGACAGAATCATGTTGTTCAGAATAATCTAAAATAGACCACCAACCTGTTTAGTTGAGTCAATGTGGGCCTCCGGTTGCACTGCAAAAATAATGTGTTATCAGATTTTAATTATAAGAAAAGAAAACAAATTTGCAAGAGCATATTATCAGCATCATGGAATATAGTGTCCATTTTCGCATATTATCTTGTCACTCAAATGCATCCTTCTCAAGACATTATTTGATGATATTTTTTTAATTATAAAAATGACCCAGTAGCAAACTCGACACTAGATAAGCAAGCAAAAGAAAGTGTATCCAGAGGTTCTATAATTGTAGGGAACAACTTAAAATGTCTAAGCTATCTCCAAAGCTTCTATCAGCTATCTCGTATCAATATGCCATACTCTGTCTTCTAGCTTAAATGGGAGTCCTCACTGTTCCTTTCTGAAAATAATGAGTATATTCATGCTCCAACTTCCTGTTGGGGCCGTGCTTGACTAGATGATTGTTTTTTGGTTTCAACAAAGGTAAGGCGTAAGTGCATTGGGGCAAAAGCGAAAGCCTTCCCATGGCTTTGGGGTGGACAAATAGTTAAGAGTTATGAGAGAGAGAGAGACAGAGAAGCTTGGCAGTGGTGTGCAGTATCCCTAAAGAGAATAGACAAGAGAGATGGGGGGAAGAACCAGAATTTGTAGATCAGAAGAGATGCCAGAGAGTAGGGAAGTAGGTTTACACAGAAGATGGAGCGAAGGGAGGATAAAACCCACTTTCAAGTGGTTAGCCACCTCTCTCACGCTACAGCAAGAGCCTAATGTTTGGGAATTGAATACTTGCTTGTATTACTTGTAAATGCTCGGTGATTCAACCAGTTAAGATGCGGCTACAGGTTGGCTTAATGCTATAATCGGGCAACACCACCATAACCTAGATGCAGGTGGCATGAGAGACCGACTTTATATGGCTTTATTCCCCACGATCTATGTCACAGTTTGCTCTAATCGACAAACTAAAGAATGTCTAACACATCCAAAACGGAAACTAAAATGAAATGAAATAAGCCACTGCAACTTTGATCACCAGCAGCTATGCCAGTTTTGTCAAACTAAGTTCCACCACGTTCCAACACACTCATAGATCTGTAAATTAATCAAGAATCTCAGCCTAAGTACCACCAATCAACAACATCAAAAAAGCAATCGGAAAAAGATACACTCCAAAATGACATCTAAAGGACCAAAACACTAAGAAACATCCTCACACACCAAAAAAAAGGTACATTAACCACATCCGCCGAAATCGATAAAGAAACAGAAACTTCAAGTGAAGCGGACACCAAACTCACCGTTGGAGTGAGCTCCACGCGTTGCAAGGAAAGCAAGCGGCGTCAGAACAACGACGAAGAGCACAACGGAAACGAGGATCCGACATTCGCTCCCGCTACTTTTCACACTCATCCGGCGCGCCATCACCGATTCGAAACCTGAGAAAGTAAAGCAACGACAAATGACAACAATCCGGAGCGAGATTATCGAAATTCATATAAAAAAACAAGAGAGAAAAACCAACCAATCATGGAAGCAAAAAGGCGAACTACAGAGATCCTAGAAAATTGACTTACAGATCTTTATAATGATTGGAGCGGCGGGAGTTCAGTCATCAGAAGATTTGCGAGAGGGAGGGAGGAAAGGAGACAGTGACCGCGTGCGAGTGAACGAACGAGATTTGGAGAGGAAGAATGGCCTGAACGGAGGGTGCCCTAAACCTCGGCGTCCTCAGAAATTGGGGGAAAATGATTCTGGTAATAAAAGAGTGCTCCAGGTACTCGTTAGTATAGTTAACAGAGTATGAATCCCGCGACCACGCTAATTCTCTGACGTCAACAGTGGGGCCCGGGAAAAACGATCAAACGTGGTCAAGACTCAAAAGACTCAAAGATCGTCTTTCGTTAGACAAATTGGTCGTTGGACCTCTTTATATACTGGGCTCCGCCGAAACTCAAATGGGCCGGGCCAACTGGAACGGTACTATATCAAGTTATTCTCTTATTTTGCAATAATGCAATTATATTTTAAATCCATCAAGGTAAATATTTTATATAAAATATTACAAAATTATAATTGATACTTTTAGGTTTTAATTAAAAACTAAAAAATTTTATTTAATTCCAAAATTATGATGAGTGGTGAGACGTGTCCAACCATATTTTACTATGAGGGTTTACACCATGATGTAGCGTTCTTGTTAGCATTTTAGGTAACAGTAAACCCTAAACATTATGAATAATGACTCGCGCACCGGTTGGGTGTGTTAGTCGGGCACCGGCAATCTCACAAAAAATAAAAAAATATTTTTCTTAGGTTTTATGAAATATATTTTTTTATTTCTCTATGAGAGGGCTGGTGCACAATCGCCCACTCAACCATTACTCAAACATTATAGGACAGATGTAAAGCTTCACATTAAAACATGGCAATACTGATATCATTTTTCAATTATGTTTGCTATTATAATTTTGTACATATGTTTGAAACTCAAAAATATTTTTAATTAGAGTTCTCTTGTTACTATTTTCAAGGGTAGCCATGTATTAAATTTTGGAGTAATGCTATGTATACTATCAAGGGATACTTTTTCGGGTACAATTTTATGTGGATGCCACACTTTAAAAAATGATTGGCATTTGGCATTGAAGGTCTCGTGCTCTAAATTTTGAAACCCATGCAGAATTGCCATGATGGATTACGAGTCTACGACAAAAAAATAAAATATATTTTACTTGTGACAACAAATCTACTTCTAACTTGTTATTGGAAGCAGCGTCCACTCTTTACCTTGTACGTTAGCCATAGACCATAAAAGATTCTATTGGGTGCAAACCTACTTCATCTAGAAGACGTACAATCTCTTATAGGAACCACATGAATGGTGGTTCAAGCAAGAGAAATAGCTTTCATAAATTATATGAGTTTTCTCCTTTTGCACCATTTGATGGGAGGCTTGCATGTGCATTTTCAACATCCCCAGTTTGGGAGTTGCAATTTCTCAGTGGATACTATAGTCGAAAGGTTTCTCATTCACTTAATGAATTTGTTTATGTCAATTTCTTACCAGAGTTTGGTTGTTTTTTATTTAATGAACTTGAGATGATAAGTTAAAATGAATTTTGGCTGGACTTGGTCTACGAACAATATATTTTCTCTTCATATATAAACATTTTGGTTATAAATTATTATGACAGTTAACCTGAAAAATTAATATAAAAGTTTTCGTGAATGTATGTTGTTATAATTCCATTACTTAATAACAATTATGTCACAGAGTATGTAAGCTCCATTAAAATTCTTATTATTATTTTTCACATAACTTAGGCCACTAAGTAAATTATTATGGTAGTTAGCCTTAAAAATTTTACATAGAAGATACCATGCGTTTCTTATACCACATGTCCACAAATTGAGAACCACAAACAAATATAACACCTCAATGATTATTCATTTTTAATATATAGAAGTTAGAAACTCAGAACCATTTTAAGCAATAATTGTTTATTTTTATAATTATTTAGTAATTATTATCTTTACCAGTAAATAAATTACAAAAAACACCAACGAAAATATCAATGCCGAGCACACAAAGCAAGAAGAAGCCCACTTTCGAAGCTCCGATCATCATGTGTTGCCGTCACCTGTGCGAATTCCGACGCGCCGTGGTCCCTGAATTCCAGGCCAGATCCGTCTTCCGCGCTCTGCACTCGGCAGAAAAAAAAACCTTCACAAATTCGACACAGATCATCGATGCGGATTCCCGAGTTACGATTTTCCGCAGGTCTGATGATTCCATTTTCGCGTGGAAATCCGGAACAGAACACAGCACTTTCGGGTCTCGCCTTCACCGGAAAAAGACGACTGACACGGCGACAATTTGCAGCGAGAGAGCGGTGGAGGGGAGAGGAGAGAACAGAGAGTGGAATGCCCATGCAGCGTGGTAGCGAAGACAGTCACTGCGGCGCTTTTTGATTTTTATTATCTTCGGGGGATGTATTTCGCCTTTAAGTAAGGGACCCCGCCATGGAAGGTGACTGTTGCAGGAACTCTAGCCCGGAGACCAGAAAGTAGCAAAAACGACATTTGGATAACGATGGGGGTAATGGCGCACGGGTCGGCGATTAATCTATCTGAGGGGGAAAATGGAGGAAATCGCGAGTGAATTCTGAGTTTGAAGCTTTTGATTACACGGGTTATGGTCTTTTCTAAGGGATTTTCATCGACATCTTCGGGGGACGAAGACAGAGGAGAAGAGAATTAAACATTGCCGATCGAACGCAAATAACATGTACACAAGCAGTGAGGATTTGAAAAACCCAAAAAAAAAAAAAAAAAAAAAAGTAAAGAGCAAGTGAGGAGGTCTACTGTCGCCGGCGACGAAATTCACCGGGAACCGGACGTTGTCTCTTGGACGGGGGACTGATTTGAGGTACGGCGAGGAAATCTTCAGTCCACCGGCGGCTGTTCTTCGGGTTATTGATCTGCTCGGTACAGTACTCTTTGAAGAGAACTCCGGAATCCACAGCCGGGTGTGGGCAGAATTGGGGTACTTGAGGGACGCCGAACGGGACGACGTTGCCGGAGAAGAAACCCGTATCCGATTCGAAAGCCACCTCCAGAAACGGATGCAAATTATCGCTCGTCTGCACATAATCACGTAATATGTAAACGCCAAATCCTTTTTCCGAGAAAAAAAGAAGACTTGGTGAAGATTCTGAAATTTTCTGGTATTGTACTTTGGGAGGACGACGATACAGAGGACGGAAAGAAAAGAGAGAAAAAGAAGAAGAAAAAAAGGTATTTCCATTCTCTGCAACCTTACACAAACCGTCCATCGGGGAAGAGTCGAGAAAATCCTCTACATGCCAACCGGGCAAGGTCTCGATCAGGTACTCGGAGATGCTACTGGTGCAGCCCTCCAGGCTTTTGCAATCGCCGGACACGACGGTCTCGACAGAGGAAGCTCCCGTACCCGCCGCGGTGCTCGACTTAGTAGTCTCTTTCACGAACTCCTGATCCTCAGGGGAAGCTTCGTCCGGGAAGCCATTAGAAGCCATGGAGAGCTTCACGCCCGTGAGAAGAAACCTGTTGTGCTTCCTGGTATGCTCGTTGGCGGTGTGGATGGGGACGTCGCAGTCCCTGCAGAGAATCGCGCGGTCTTCTTGACAGAACAGAAAAGCCCGTCTTTCCTGGAAAAAATTCCCCCATTTTAATTTCTCTCCCCAATTCATCAACCGAAACAATCAAATCCGGGAATTTTGGGTCCCCATTTTATCAAAACACGATCGGATTAAACACACAGGTCGCTTACCTGGCAGACATCGCAGCGCGGGGCTTCCTTGCAGGTCGCCGGCTCGAGTAGAGAAAACCGCTGGTGCTTCCCGGCGAGCTTGTTAGCTCGGTGAACGCGGACGTCGCAGCAGTCGCACAGCGCCGCCTCGTCCGCGGCGCAGAACAGAGACGCGCCCTGCTTATTACACACGTCGCACTGGATCTTCATCTTCCGAAGCCGCCGGTGAAGACGACGATGAAAAAGGGGGTAAAAAGAGGAGAGGAATGGAGAATTTAAGGAAGAAGACGAGACGGGGATGGAGATGTAGAGCCCATCAATTTTTTATTAATGGGGCGGAATAAAATACGGATTCTGCAGTGAGAAGCCATGGGAGGTGGGATTTTATGCTTTCGAGTCCCGAGTTCCTCCATTTGGAGCTCTAGCTACTCGGTACTGACCAGGGTCAGCAAGCTTTCTAGAACGCTTTCTGGTCCTCCATATGCATCTACTGTATGTTAAATTAGAAATTAAACCCCAATTTCTTCAAGCTGAACTAATCTGCAATCCAAAACCCTGAATGCTAAATTACACTGTGTTGGTTGAATGATAGGTTTTAAATGACAGCTGGGCTAAGATTCTAAAAACAATCAAATATAATGAAGTAAAACTTATTGTAAATTGTCTAAGAGTATATAATTGTTAAGACAGAGAATATAATAAAAAAATAAAAATTACGCTTAATATTAAATAATTAAAATAAATAAAAAGTTAATTAACCTTACCCTCCCAAATTAATTTAAATTAGATGGTTTTCTTCAATCTCCCTGAACTTATATGTCAAAGCCTGATCTTCTAAAGGAAGCGGCCAAATGTTACTTTTTATATTTGAAAGGACCCCAAATTAAGGATCAAATTTTCGAGATTTAGACCATTGAGTCTTGATTTCCGCTGTTGGGTTTGTCACATACGGTTGCTGTTAGATCAGACAACCGATTTTTCTGTGTCTTTTCTTCTTTTCGTTATCAACAACAGACGCAGCAGTTCAAGAAAGCCGGCAGAAGTTTGATAGCAGTCCAAAATTTCGTCTCAGAAGCGAGAAGCGACAATTGTGACTCCATATCTGGGAAGATGGTTCGGGAACTACTAACTGCTCACATTCACGGCTTCATTTAATTCAAGTTTTCTCCAGAAATCCGCTTTTAATTTTTGTCCTGATACGGTTTATGGCGTTTCAGTAGGGGACTGTTTTAATTATCTGCCCATCACCATAAAAGACAGACAGAACGCTACCGTCGCGGGGGCTACGCACAAGAGGGAGCTGAAGAAGGGGAGCCGCAGGAAGTGACGAGTATCGAGTAAAGACTCTTCCAACTTGAGCTGGGTCTATCCCTTTGTGCAAATGGGGGGAATGGGCGGCTGTTCCTTGGGGAATTGAATGATCCGAGCATCTTTTTCAGGGAAAGAGACATGGCGTTTGGAGGAAGCAGAGTGCGAGAGAGTGGAATGGCTTCTGGGTGTACTAAAAAAAGACCGAAAAATGAACGTTCTGGAGTTCTTTTTTATTCATTTCTTTGTCGAGTGATGGGCAGACAGATGGTGGTTGTTTCATCCTTTTCATGGCAGTGGGACAGTTCATCGCATGTATCAAGTTCGATGAAATGCCTAGGAAAGAGGATTGCTCCTTATAAGATGGAAAGCACCCATGCTTTGCCTGGATCGATAGCTCTAAAAATATCTGTTCGAGTTGAGGAGATTGGAAGCCATACATGCTAGTCAATTCTTCAGAAATTGTCCGTTTCTCAAGAAGTTCCAAATTTGAACATGGGATCATTGGGAAGTGTCCCAAAATTGTTCTTTTTAGGAGATCACAGTCATCTTGAATGAGGTCAAACTTGAATATGAGAAAGAAAAAAAAAGCAGAAGTATGTAACAGTTGAGTGACTTGCATGTGAGCCTCTGTTACCAGTGTCAAAAATTTACAGCAATATGAAACAATACCTGAAGAAATAAAATCCCTCGTTATGCTTACCAGTTACTAGACATGTCAAGATTTGTCATGTCCCGAGACTGTTCAAACGCTGTTTTAAGATTGAGACAGACCCATACTCTTCACCTGAGTCTTACCTAAATGGATGCTCTTTTCACACCATGACAAGACTCGGAAAACTTTGAAATAATTTATGCAAAAAAATAACTGTACACTCTAAGATTCTACCTCAATAAAAGAAATATAGTTCAAAAAAACCCAGTTTCTTCTAAATTAATGTTCCAAATATTGTTTGATCATTGCTAGTTCTCTAGATATCACAGAATAGCTCCATACTTGCATTTTAATGAAGCCAATGTTGTTTGTTCCATTGCTAGTTATAGACATATCCCACGCCAAGTTTCATACTTGTATATTGTTTGTTTAATTGATTGTTCTTTAAATATCTAAAAAGGTTTCATTGTTTATGTTTTGAAGAATCACGTTTTGCCGTGTATAGCAACTTTCCCTGAATATCCTGTCCCAAAGTGACCTTGTCTAGCTACTTTCCCTTTATAACCCACCCAAAGGGGCATTATTTGAAGTCTTTCTTCAATAAATAAGATAACCCAGGATTAAAAAATTCGGTTGCTTAAGATCCTGAAACACCTTTACTTAAAGTATCTGCTTGGTTATGTCAGTTCTCATCCTCCCTCTGCATTATTCTCGGTTCCAAGTTCATTGAATCTACAGACTGCTATCCACCCTCGAATTATTTAAAACAGCTTGTCCAATCCGGTGCGTACGGATTCAATATTAAAACCTTCTGAAATAGTCTGTGATTTGTGAAGATCTGCTGGTAACAGTTCCCAGCCTCCCTCGTTGTTCCATTCCACAACTTGGCGAAGGGTTTTTGACTCTTTATTTCAACTCATAAGTTCAAACCTCAAACCCAGAAGCCTAAAACCAGTCACATGAGGAAGACAAAGCCTTTGGACCTTAAAATAAATAACCAGTGAAATTGGTTGAAGGGCGTGTATGAGGACTCCAATCCGGAACAGCTCAACCCAAAAGGGTTCGTTTGTCCTTAGCAGGGCGGGAAGTCAAAAGGGTTTGATCCTCTGCTTGCGTCGGTGGATGTGTTTACCATGTAAGCATGTTCTTGTGGTGGTTCACAGGTCACAGAGATGACAACATGTTGAAGACATTCTGTTGCTCCCCGATCAAACGGTATATCTTCAGAACAATGACTAGTCAGAAAGGGTTTGTATTAAGCCACCGAGCCGCCTTATGTTTAAGCTTTCAGGTTTTTTGGGATTTGTTTCAGCCAGGACCACCATGTGTCCAAGTTTGGAGAACATTTTAATATGACTGTGAGTACTGAAGCTGTGGTAGTCTGGTGCCAGGAAGGAAATCAAATAGAGGGGACCAGACCTTGCCATTGGGGAACTTCTAGCAGCCGCTTTGTGGGAACTGGGAATTCTTATATGTTTTCATGGTACACTGAGGCCTTTATTATTTAATAAATCATGAGTGAAATGATTTTGGGCATAAGAGATATTACCAATTAAGTATATTTTTGAGGGTTGAAAATCACTAAAAATATTGAAGTTTTATACTTTTATAAAATTCGTGATAACTTTAGTCCTTTTAAATAACCCACTAATACTTTCATACTTCCATTAACTTAACCTTTAAGCCAGCTAAATCAACCTGTTTTCCCAAAAGCAGAAAACATTCATCTTTTTTTTTTTATAATACTAGTTGCACTTAGCACACGCATCTAACCCACGCACGTAACCCACAAACTTAACCTACACACCTATCCTACGCACTTATCCCACACACTTGCTAATCTAAACAAATGCTTACGGTTTATCCTCTAGAAAAAAATATTTTATAAAAAAAATATTTTTTTATATTTTTAAGAACTTAAATTAACATTTACGTCAGATAGTTATAAGTGCGTTGGCTAAGTACGACGGACACACTCTCCAACCTTCACTAACCAATTTTAAAAAATATGCAGTGTAGTGAGGGCCAGCTTGTTATCTCTAGATGCATCTGTGCTCTTGATGCGAGGAAGTTAGATTCAGGCACAGCCGTTGTGCCCGAGTCGGACACAGCACCCCTTACATGAAAATAAAACAATATTTTTTATTAAACTCAAGAAAAATATTTTTTTATTTCATGTGAGAGCTACTTTGCCCGACCTTGGCACAGCGGCTGTGCATGAATCATCATTCATGGATTTATTAATGCATGGTGACTAGAGGACAGGGTTCTTGAAGGTTGAAGAGACCAAAATGAGTTCTCTATCTCTTTCTCTTATTATTTATTTATTTATTTATATATTCTTGTAAAACAAAGAAACTTATTTGGTAGGGCTAGGAAGAATTTAATAGACAATATTACACTTTAGGTGTTAAGGTGGGTGGGAGAGGCCACAGCACATCTGCCCCCCTCCAAAGTAGTTGATGCGGAGCAAAAGTTCCTAAAGGGGTTAGTCTAAAGAGAAAGTTATGTTTCATTAAGAATTTTAAGTAACTGACATTAAATTCTGAGTAAATAAAGACTTTAATTTCTTTTTTTTATTAGATGTGGTGAGAGAATTCAGAAAAATTCAAAATTTTACCTATTTAGGAGTGACAAAATATTCTCACTCAAGGCAACAAATTACAAAGAGAATGAGAATTCTCACTCAAGTCCACCTATAAATATTATGTATATTTATAGGTGGACTTATAAGTTTTATAAATGATTAACCAAAGGAGGTCTAAATAAGCTCAGAGTTCTCTATGTGCCAATTTTATGGGAGGTTTATGAAATGGCATAGAGCCTATTAAAAGCCAAATTGCTTCATGGCAAATCCATAGTATATAAAAAAAGGAAAATGCTAACTACACTACATGTTAATGATTTAAACCATAGATACCTAAGGTTTATCTTTTAGAATATAATATTTTATAAATAATTTTTTTTATATTTTTAAGAGCTTAAATTAGCATGTACATAGGATAGGTAATGTGTATAGGTGCAACTAGCATTACACATAAAAAATACATGCATTATATCTGCAAAAATACAAGTGCTTTTATAAAGAATTTAGAAGTAGGCTTTCCTACCTGGTCCTTCCACAGCTCCGTTGGGTTGACTTGGTCTTCAAAAGGCCTGGTTAGGTTTTGCCATCAAACTCTTAATTATAGGGCAAGTGCAACATGGGTCAACCGAGTTGGAGGAGATTCACAGAAGATTCACAGATTTAAAAAGAGAGGCAATTCTCTCTCCTTTGTGAGGCTGACAAGTGAAAATCCGAGTTGGATCGGCCGAATCTCTTGTAAATCATCCGAGTTGGATCGGCCGAATCTCTTGTAAATCATCCGAGTTGGATCGGCCGAATCTCTTGTAAATCATTAAGGACGGGTTGGCATGGTCAGATTCTAGGTCAGAAAAAAAACTTGCATATGGGTTTGTAAACTCGGTAACGTTTTAGTGTTTGATGAACCTTTTTCTAAGGGTTAGAAAAAGAGAAAAAAGGAAAAAGCTAATCAATTCATTGCTTCTTTGTTCCACTTAATGCTTGCATGAATGTAATGGTGCACCGCATAGGCCCGGGTTATCTCCAAAAGAAGCCACCGGAAAACTGGCATTATGCATGGGAATTTGCCCATTCAACCGGTTCTTTGACACATCAAACACTTCAAGACCCTCTAAACTGATCACTTCATCCGGTATTCTCCCCGTTAGAGTATTATCCGATAGAACAACCTTCCTCAAGTGCTTGCATTCCCCCAACTCTCTCGGTATCCTGCCGGAGAGCCGGTTACCGGCAAGCTCCACAACCCGAAGCTCCCGCAACTCCCCGACTGAGTTCGGAATTCGTCCCCCTAAGGCGTTGTGAGAAAGTACGAGCCTCTCCACCGGTGCCATTACCGGCATTGCTCCGACATTCTCCGCTAGTGGACCCGTGAACAGGTTTGACGAGAGGTCGAGGGTGAGGAACTGGCCCAGTGGGTACTGGGTCTTTTTTGTAAAGATGGGCCAGAGGTGGCCCGTGAGCCGATTACAGTGGAGGTCTAGGTCCATTAAAAGGGAAAGGTTTGTGAACTCGACAGGGATCGCGGCGTGGAATCTGTTGTTGGAGAGGTTGAGGTACGAAAGCTCGCTCATGTTGCCGATCCATCTCGGCAATCTACCGACCATTCGGTTGCTCGATAGGTCGAGGACCGAGATGGACGACGAGGATAGCCACTCCGGGAGATGGCCCACCAGCCCGGTCCCGGCTAACCTGAGCCGGAAGAGATTCAATCCCGAGAGCCACGCTGGAACGCGCCCGAGACGCAGCGGGTTGAACGAAATATCGAGCGACTGTAGCTCGCGCAGTCCGGCGAGCTCCCCGGGAATTCCCCCGGAGAGGCGGTTCCTGGAGAGGTCCAGCGACTGCAGATTCGTCAGGTTCCCGATCGTCGACGGGATTTTGCCAGTGAACCGGTTGTTGGAGAGGAATATTCCGGCGACCCAGGTGAGGTTACCGACGGTGGAGGGAATTTCCCCTGTGAGCCGGTTGTTGTCGAGGAGAATGGTCCGGACGCTGAGGAGCGCTCCGACGGCCGGAGTCAAGCCACCGGTGAGACGATTCTCCGACAGAGACAAGTACCGGAGAGAAACCCATTTCGAGACGGAGTCCGGGATGCTTCCAGTGAGACGATTCCGCTTCAGATCGAGATATACCAATTGGGAAAGCTTGCCGATTGGAAAAGGAATGCTTCCCGTTAGCTCGTTCTCGGAGACATCGAGAGTGCGCAGATTTCTTAATCTGCCGACGTCGGAGGGGAGACCGCCGGAGAATCTATTCCCGCGAAGGTCGAGGTAAGTAAGGTTCGCGAGTTTCCCGACCGTGGCCGGAATCTCTCCGGCGAACGAGTTCGTCGATAAGTCCAACGTCGCGAGGGAGGCGAGGGATTCGAAAACAGAGGAGGGCAGGGGACCCGAGAGAGAATTCGATCTGAGCGAGAGCTTGTCGAGGGAGACGAGGCCGGCAAACGTGGAGGGAATTTGACCAGTCAAATTGTTGAAGAAGAGTAAGAGGGTCGTCAACCGGGAGAGCTTCCCGAGCTCCGGCGGGACTCGCCCCTGCAAGTACCTGAGGTTGCTAAGATCCAGTGACTGAAGCGAAGAGAGGTCGCCGAGGGAGGGGGAGATTGTTCCAACCATGAACGTCTCGACGGGGACGTTGTCGGCGTCGTAGAAGACCCCCGGACGGGAGAGAGTGACCACTCTTCCGGCGGCGTCGCACTCCACTCCTTCCCAACTCGTGCAGCAGTCGGACGAACTTCTCCATGTCCCCAGGAGCCCAGACGGGTCTTGGACGATCTTCTCTTTGAACGCGAGAAGAGCAGATTCATCCGCTTTGTTACAAGCATTTACGAAGCTGGCTAAGAAGAAGAACAGGAAGAAATTAGCTCCGAATACGTTTACGTACTTGAGGAGGGAAGCCATCAAAACCAATTTGTGGGTGAGAAAGAAAGCTTACCCAAAGGAGGAGATTGAAGAAGAGAACGAGTGGAGGTGTTTTCATGGTGGGATCGGTGGAATGGGATAAAATAAGGATGTGACCATGCTGGAAGTGGATCATGCAGAAGCCCCTCACATGATTCCTGTCAAATAAATTAAAGGCAGAAGCTTCAGTTTTTTTGGAATTTATGAGCAGTGGCTGAGGCTTGTGAGTGTCTTAGCTTTCTATTGTTTGCTGGGTTCTCCATGCCCTGTTCCCTGCAAGGTCTTTTCTGTTGTTGCCTTCTTGCATTTGGGTTGATTTTTTAATTACACGACATTCGATCTACCTAGTTTCATATAACAAACATCCCTCGAGCGGTTGTTGGGGAGCTAAAGGGCTCGGGTGTACAGATTATTTTGCATAATATCTGGTTTTCTAGTTATTATATCATCCCCATCCTAATATATATATATTGTCCCGTGACTTTGGTTAAGTCGATATATATCATCTGCTTCACCATATGTAGGGATGGGAAATTAGTATTGACCGATGAGAGAGGAAGAAGAAGCTCGAGAAGATGTGGTGGCTGCACTGACCTCCCATTACCCAACACCAAATCACGTGCTACCGACCACCATAATAAGTGACGAAAGATAAACCCCTAAAAAAGAAGTTATGTTGGATACGGTGATTCCCGTGTAGTTAAGAGATATCGTGCATATAGTTAGAAGTGTGAACTAGTTTCTTTTGAGTGCTATGTATGTTTTAAGAAGACCAAGATGAGTCACCTCCTATACCCAACTGAGTTTCACAGCCTTCGTAATTACCAGAGAGGGGTTTGCTCTCTCTCTTCTTGAAAGAGTTACAGAAATTAAATTTGAGCCCCCTGCAGCTTCTATTACTTAATACACCTTATTATAGAATAGTAAAACATTGATACAACTCTAGGAGAGAGGCAATCACTTCTCAATTAGCTCATGATGCGCAGGACAGATTCATGGCTTCCTCAATAAGATAGTCACACAGATCATAAATTAAAGACCTCAAAACATAACTAGTACTCCTGGGACTTCTTGAAAAGCTTGTGACGAATGTGCTCGACGAAAGTCCGGGGAGGGAACCTGGCCGGTTCTGCTTCCGTGACCAGTTCCGGCAGGGGCTTCAGCACGATCGTCTCCTTCGGGGGTTCGCAGAACACAGCCCAGGAGATCCTCACCTTCTCTTTATTCACCACGCCCCGGTGCACCACGCTCTTGTACTTGCCGTTGCTGAGAATCTCCAGGGTGTCGCCGATGTGCACGAACATGGAGTCTGGCACGCACTTGGCCGTCATCCACTTGCCCTCGTGAAGGATTTGGAGTCCCGGGACCATGTTGTGGAGGAGGAAGGTGAGGGCGGAGACGTCCGTGTGGGCTTCCACTCCAAGGGTCTTCTCCGGCTCCGGGCATTTAGGGTAGTAGTTGATCTTCATTTGGAGGTTCAGGCCTCCCATTCCCCCCACCTCCTCTTCCAACCTGCTCCCTTCCAGGCCGAGTCCTAATGACAGTGCCGTTAGGACCTGGGTCACCACTTCCCTCAGCCGCCGTGTGAACTCGGTGGTCACCTCACTGTCCAAATAATACCCAATTCATCTCCAGATATGATATTATCGACTTTAAACTTAAACTCAAAGCGACATAGACTTTATTTATAAATATAAACCATGTTATAAACTATATATGATGCTTGTCTCAATTTTAACCATCTCTATTTCTTATATTGTCCACTTTAAACTCAAGTCTAACACGATCTCTCGATTTTATCAACATATATGTATAAGACTTTAACACACATACTTACATGTAATCACTAGGCTCTTTAGGCCAGATAGACAAGTTCCGTTTCTCCTCGGGGAAGACGAGATGGAAGAAGTAATCTTCCCACTCGAGCTGGCCACTAGCGTTATTGGCGAGCTTACTGCCGTACCCATCGAGCTTTTCGGACTCGGGATCATTGGCATAGAGCTCTTTTTCGTGGAGGGGGAGGTCGAAGAAGGCAGTCCCGGCGGCCCTGAGCTTGTCCATGAGCTCGACGGGGATGCCATGGTTGACGATATGCATCACTCCCCACTCGACGGCGGCCTTCTTTGTCTCCTCCTGAGATTTCTTCCGGAGCTCCGGGTCGTCGGAGTAGAGGTCTTTGAGGTCGACGACGGGGATCCGAGGTGCCCCTAATGGGTCGTCCTTCTCCGCCTCCTCCAAAACGTCCCACATGCATACGAGTTCCTCCTCCGGCCGGATGTACTCGACGGGGACGCGGTCCAGTTCGCTGAGTGTTTCAACTCTTGGATTTACGGCGACCTTCGCGGCCATTGTTGGATCGATCTTCTGAGTTCAACTCAACGAGCTTCAGATGTTAGGGGAAGCTGGTGAAGCGACACTATATATATATATATATATATATATATATATATATATATATATATAGGAGAGAGAGAGAGAGAGAGAGAGAGAGAGAGAGAGAGAGAGAGAGAGAGAGAGAGAGAGAGAGAGAGAGAGCAGGCAGTAGTACAGGGCCTGGAGGGAAGTGGAGCATGCGGGAGCTAACCATCAAACTTATGTGGAAGACTTTCTGGAAAAAATGTTGGGTGAGGACCTGAGGTGGTGGGGGAAGGGAAAATCAGTCGGTGATATGCAAGAGCTTCACATTGATGTATAAATTTATGAGAAGTAAAGACATTGACCTGTAGAGAGAGGAAGAAAGACGATATTCGTGCATTAATCTGCCCTACAAACCTACCAACTATACCCAACCATGCACGTGCCATCAACCTTTGCACAATGATATTTGATATCTTGGGTTTACTGCTGTTATATTTGATCACGGAATAATATCATGTGGACAGAATACCATACTATATACACACTAGAATACCACAATGAATTCTATATAATGAATAGTTGAATACGATAAAAGATTGATGAAATACTGCAACATAATAAAGGATATATAGATACCAATTAAGATTGCCTAAACGTGCAGCTGCAACAAATTGCTAAGGAACCTTATTTAAAGGGGGGCTTAATGTAAGCACATTAATTTTTTTTAAAATTATAACATGGTTGTGGACCGTGAGGTATTGACCGGGCCAACTGATCAATCGGGTTGGTTTATTTTCTCATTTCCTCAATTTTTACTTCTAGCTTGTCCAAATGGGAGAAAACTCACCAGTTGGATTTGAGATTCTTATAATAAGACTGGTTGGCCAGTATGATCATTAAAATAGACTATTAAGAATATATACATATATATGGGACTAATTTTGCTGCTAGTACTACTACTTATTGTCCCTGGAACTGAATTATATAATCACTTTTGTATACATAAGTTATAGCTAAATGATGGTGATTGAGAACATGAGAGTGAGATTGCAGTTCTAATTCTAACTGCATAGATTAGTTATAGCTTGAAGAAGTAGAAGTGCAGCTCTGTCATGGATAAGGTAATCTCGACTGCCATGTCTGGAAAAGAAATTGGGCTATATTATATCAAAACTGGGATCAGATTTACTTGCTAGATACCACGTACAGGGTTTGTATCTTTCAGTCGTCCGCCAACCACACTCAAACGAAGCATATTCGTAATTAGATACATAGCACGCTTTAGATTTGACATAACTGTGTTTGATCAGAAGCCTGAGGAGTACCAAATTATACAATTTGGCTCAATTAAGTTATAAATGATGGTATGGGAGGGTGGGTACAGGCAACCCAGTAATAACAGCTAAAACCCTGTATCTAACATTTCCATAGTAGTTCCTCAACAAAAGTTTCTGTCCAGTGATTCAATTTTCACAGACCCAGAGAGATATGGCCCAAAAATGGCAACCGGATGACAGCCAGGGAAGGGAACATGATCTTCTCTTATATGCCATCGCTTGTTTCATCTGCTGAATTCTTCAACCGATCGATTGCTCTGTCAACCTGCATAACAGAGCAGCTGCATGATGTGATTTCCAAAGTGCTCAAAGAAGCAGAAATACGAGAAGGATGGCACAAGGCAGAAGCAGACAATCTCGAATCAGGAAACAGAAAATCCAAGGAGTTTCAGACCTCTTGGTTCCATTTCGTTCTGATGGTCAGTATAATCAGTGTTACTGTCTGCAGCAATACCCCTATCATCATTCCCCACCATATCCCCTGCTCAGAACACACAAGCATTATCAACAGAGAAGAGAGAAAGGAGAGAGATCAGAGAGGGAGAAACAGACAGCTTACTGCAGTTCCTAGACTGGTCTTGAAACATAGGACACATCCAATGGGGAGGCCAATGATATAGTAAGTGGCGAGGTTAACATAAGCCACCACTGCTTGCCATCCGCACCCGATTGCCACGCCTGAAATTTAATCAACAGAAATGCATGATGGGTTTAAGTTAAAACTGAAACTAGATTCAATTGTAACAGTTGTTAATTAGCACATCGTCGTACCTGAAAGTATGGGCTGAATTCCATTGAGGAAGATGGAGATGGCGAGTAATGGCGTCAGACTAGAGACTGCCTTTATCACCTCTGTATCGCTGGTGAAAGCCCGGCTTAGAGGGCGACGGAATATCAGCACGACTGCGCTGAAGAATAAGCTGATGATGGTGGAGGCGACAACGACGACAATGACCGAGAACCTTGCTACCTTTGGGTGGCGGGCGCCGAGCTCGTTTCCCACTCGGATGCTGCAATTCAGATTAGTTTCCTCCATTAGCTTCACTCTGAAGTCTGAACACACCTTATATATGTGTGTTCTTTTTTTTTTTTCCCCTTGAGAAGTGGAATACCTGGCTGCTGTACTGAGACCCAACATGAACTGCAAATCCCAGTTCCAATAATTCATGCTGCAAGATAACGAAAATCAAACAGAAAGACAAAGTAAATATAAACCCGGTCAGTTTGTGAAAATCAATATGTTGAAGAGGATTAATGGAGGCATCTGGATGCTGGATTTGAATGAAGATAATAGTATCTGAAGAGAGAAGTACCGTGAAGAATATTGAGTCCTTACCAGATAGAAATGGAATCAAGTGAGATTTCAGGGTTAGGAAGGAAGCCTGATACAAGCACAAGCCCTTGATTGTACCACACTTCCAAGCTGCATCATCACCGGACAAAGCAGAAACGTAAATGGTTTCTCTTCCAAATTAAAGAAAATAAATCACACGTAAACGAAGATATAAACACAGATTTTGATATTGAAAAGGAGAATCTTGACTTCAAATTTAAGGAGATACCATAACATGCAGGCTGATGCAACTGTCAATTTGAAGAAAGACCAGAGGCCGGTGAAAGCCTTTGCTGAAAACCCACACCAGGTCTCCTTGCATTTTGGACTCAGAAGAATGTACATGGCAGTAAGGAGAACCAGAATCCACCAGGAGAGGCTCAGAGTGAGAGCAGCACCCAGAAGGCCATATTTCAGAACAAAGACGGCGACCCATGTTAGCCCCAAATGTAAGAGAAAAACCCCCACAGCGATGAGAGCCAGAGGGTTGACAATGTTTTGTGCTTGCAGGAACCTCTGCATTGGGCAGTTGAGGGCAAATGCGTAGAGCTGAGGGAGAAGTCCCCTTGCAAACACTTGGCCCGCCGCGGCTACCTCCGACGATTGTCCGATTGCTCGGAGAATCGAACCGGAGTACCAGTAAAGGAAGGAAAGGAGAACTGCGGCACCCAGATGGAGGAGGATGGCTTTCTGGCAGATGATTCCGAGGGAGCTGTATTTTCTGGCTCCGTGAGCTTGGCCACAGAGTGTCTGCACTGCACTTGCCATCCCCAACTGAAATGAATTAAACAAGAACAGAGATGAGATTTTCACAAAGGAGAAAAAAGGGTACAAGAAAGAAAGATCAATTTAACGATTTGTAGTACTTAATTTTAGTAGTAGAAGTACCATGATCCCATAGGCGAGGCCTTGAATTCCGACGCTGGCTATGGAGGCTCCGGCGAGCTGCAGGGCTCCCAGTTGTCCTACAAACATCTGGGTGCCGAGACTTAGCATGAAGTTGAAGATGGAGACGGTGATGGAGGCGGCCGAGAGACGCCACAAGAGCTTTGATTCCCATAGAGTGGCCATGGCCCATAACCTCGCTGGGAGCTTCTTCTGTTGTAACACCTCCTCGAAGGAGTCAGAAGAGCCGTCGCGCGCACCATGGACCGCTTCCAACAGAAGCAATGGTTCTCCTGCAGCTCCTACTTCCATGCTGCAATGCTCGTTCTTCTTCTTCTTCTTCTTCTTCTCCTTCTTCTTCTTGTTCTTGATATCTTTTTTTCGCTTTAGTGAATGGGGCTAATTATGGATGCAGAAAAACTCCTGCATATTGGAGCTGCTGCTGCAGCAGCAAGTATTTCAATCACTTTGGTCATCCGTCTGAACTGATTAGAGCAAGTAACTCGAACGAATTAAACCTTAAACGACAAGAAATATTCACAGCATTGCAGATCCATTTACTGATTTTGTTTCAGTGAATCATAAATGAATGGCTGGTACTGCATAAACATGTTTACATCTGCCATTCCGGAAAGGAGAGCAGAGGAACAGGAGCTGGTAGATGTAGCTGCACTCGCTGTTGGGATTCCGCTCTCTCTGTTCTCTTTTTACCTAAATCTCTGCTCCTTGTCTAACATTCTTGTGCTAGTACTGAACTGCATTCTAGCAGCTCGCCTTCTCATAATGGTTGTAAGAGATTATTCATATTTCTCACTACGTCAATGTTTCAGAGTTATAAAGAGTGATAGTCTTGTGAGAATGGGTGGGCAGGGGAACCAAACTGCTTGAAAATACTGAAAAAAGAACTGTTTTTTAGGAGAATATATTGCTTAGTTTGGGTGAAAACGATGCTTTTGCATAGAAAAGTACTGGTATTTAACGGGAAAAGCAGTGTTTTCTCAGAAAAATGCTTTTCCAAGATGAAAAATCTCTGTTTTCCACTAAAAGAAAAAACACTGGGTTTTCGTTAAGACAGCTAGCGAAAAAACTGTTTTTTTCATAGCTTTGGACGCTTTATGGCAGAAGTTCCTTGAAAATGATCCACTTCGCGGCAAAATTACGATAAATCAAACGGTTCAATGGGTTCAAATATTTTTCCAAGTTTCAACACGAGTCTAGTGCGAAAGGGAAAAATAGAAGAAAGCGTGGCCTCTTCTTTTCAGGTTTTACCAGGCTCTTCGAGTAAGTGTTGTTTCGTTGACAGAGATAAAAGCAACATCTGGAAGATGGGAGGTCGTGTTTTCCTCGTATAGCTTCACTTGAAAGTCTGTTGCCGACTTGCCGTCGGAAGAGATGTTGTCCTTGCTGCAATCTCCTGCTTCAAACTTGCTTTTTTCCTCGCACTCGAATTTCAGTTACGGTAACTCCAGACTCAAGTACTATGCTTTGGCTTGTCTATCTGTACAGCTTTTTTCATGGCAGTGTTCTCCCTGTGCTTCCTGACGCTAAGTAACTTGTACTACTGGGTAGGATTTTTGACAGTCCGTTGGTGCTTTTTGTGAACGATGTAGGATGCCCATTGCCTAAATATTTCTTTCGGAAAAACGGGTGTTTTAGTTCTGCGGCAAAAATGATGGCCGAAGGGGATAAAGGCCCTGAAGCTAGCCACGAACTTTATCTTGGAATGGACTTTGGTACATCGGGAGCTCGGTATGCTGTTATCGACAAGCAAGGAATGCTTCATGCTGAAGGGAAAAGAGAATACCCGAAAATTCTTGTAAGATGAATGTTTCAATCTCCAAGCACTTCCTATTCTACTAGATATTGTAGCTTCAACTTAAGCTTTTGAGTATATCGTAGCTACTCCCAAATGAATTTTTTCATTGCAAGTTCAATACCAATTCCAGCAGTCGACCAAGGTAAGGAGAAGTTTCTGCGACAATTTGACGGTCTCAGACATCCAATCTACAAAAAATTTGGGGACAAAGTTTTGTTGATATAATCTGAAGATATTAATATTGATCAGCTTTATCTTTCTGAATATATGCTGTTATGATTATGTATTTGAATGCTAGACAGGTGACTAACGAAATGGATTGGGCGAGCTCCTGGAGGAAAACACTTCTCTTGCTGCTTGAAGATATCCCAAATAGTCTCTGTCCACTTGTTGCTTCCATATCAATTGATGGAACTTCAGCAACAACCCTTATTGTCAATAGGTACATTACTAGTTTGGATTCTCTGCATGTTGTGTTTATGACCTTAAGTGCTTTCTATTGTATGCTGAGCATTAGGCTGTGGCTTCTTGACTTGCTACTAATGGATACTCAAAATATGTGCCTAGAAATCACTGTGGCATCTTGCAAGTTATCTTACACAGTATGGCATCAACGCACCAAATTGCCTTAAAGTACCTTATTTAGACAATTTTTGCTATCGGACCTTGACTTGAATTACTCATTCAGACTGCTAATGTGATTTAATTTGATCTCAAGATGTCTGGAAAAAAGCACATATCAAATTAACAGTCTGAATAACTAAGTGCAACTGATATGTGATGGGTCCTTCAGTGGACTTGCTTGGCATTAGTCCTGTATATTTCTTTTGCTCTGAGATTGCTACTCCAATTTGTATTGCAGCAAAACTGGAGAGCCCTTATGCAGACCTTATCTTTACAATGAAAATTGTCCAGAGGCCTTAGAAGCAGTTAAATCCTTTGCTCCAAAAAACCATACCGTCTGCTCTGGTTCATCTACTCTGTGCAAGCTTGTCTCATGGTGGAATTCTCATGATTCTGATAGAGATTCAGCAATGCTGCTTCACCAAGCTGATTGGCTGCTTTGGCTTCTTCATGGGAAGCTTGGAGTATCTGACTACAACAATGCTTTGAAGGTAGTATGCAGTTTACTTTATGTCCTGTGGTGTTGCTCTTATATTAAGTATTGTTATATCTGGAGGAGCTCAGTTCCGTTGTTGGAGAGTAAAAGGGGGGCGAGTCTATAATTGTATGTCTTCCATATCTCAAACCACTTTGATAAGATTCTTCAATTCGGGAGAAACTTCCCAACTTGTCACTAATTGGTTGGATGGGGTATTCTGTGATTCTCATATATGATAATGATGCCGTTTTATTGTGTATCTTTCAAATATGAGGATCCACTCAATTCGTTGTTAGTTAATGTGTCTCATTGGTCAAAGATTTTTTTTTTTGTCATTAACAAAGTGGGACGCTGGTGATGAATATTCTGTAAATAATACAAGGTTCAAATTTTAAATACTTCATATCAGAATAATTACTTACTCCCTTGTAATCTATTGAAGGTTGGTTATGACCCTGAGTTGGACTCCTATCCATCTTGGTTGGTCTCTCAACCATACTCAGAACTGCTACCATCAGTTAAAGCACCTGGAGCTGCCATTGGATATGTTAAAGAGGATATCAGGGCTCATTTTGGTATGCACCATCCATCTTGAAGCTCACAGATGACTGTCAAGTTGATATTCCAAGTTCTGATCGATTGTTGGGGTTCACCTCTCTGCAGACGTTAGTTAAGTTCAAGCAGCTTGTATATCACACTTAAATTGTTGAAAATGATTCCCTAATACATTTAGTACTGCTCTTTTTTTTTAAGTGAATTTTTAAGTTATAGCAGTTTTTTTGAAAGTTATAGCAGTTATCTGGTTATTTTATTTTTGTGGATATCATTTATTAGATATTATCCATGCACTCAATTAGCTGAGAAAATCTTTGAAGGATTACCTGTAATATCATGGGAGCTAGAAACACGAATCTCTTCCTTTGCACTAACATAGACACATGGGAGCTAAACCATTCTTTGTACGTTACGAAATTACATTTTGAATGTTGTATAACCTCTTTTTACTAATAAACTAAGTAATTTTTTAGGCTCTGGGTGCTGCTAAGAACATAACTTGAGTAGCTGCAAGTGGATGTTTATGAGAAGGTTTTCAATTCCATGCTTGCAGTAATCTGAAAATTTGTTGACACTGGTGGCAAGTAAACAATATAATGCTTTTTATGTGAAGAGTATGAAATTGAGTCTAAATGCAATGAAGTCTATGGGCATCACGGTAATTGCATCTTCAAAACAGAGAAAGCACTGTTTCATTGTAGAGTCTGAATGTTTGTTTCCTAACTGCTTTTAAATTTCGAATTTTCTGCAGGATTTCAAAAGGATTGCATTGTCTGCACTGGAACTACAGACAGCATAGCTGCATTTCTAGCAGCAAGAGCCACACAACCTGGAAAAGCTGTGAGATTTCTTCCGGATGCTTCTCTTCCTTGGAGTTTCAATAACTTAAAAAGAATAAAAGCATATCAATGAATTAAGCCCCATTATAATTCACTCATCTGTAGGTAACATCTTTGGGATCAACTCTTGCCGTCAAACTTTTAAGCACTAAACGAGTCGAGGATGCACGATTTGGGGTATATAGCCATCGTCTTGATGATATGTGGCTCGTCGGTGGTGCTTCAAATACCGGAGGAGCTGTTCTTAAACAGTGTTTCACTGACGAGCAACTAGAGCACTTGAGCGAACAAATTAACCCGTCAGAGCCTTCTCCTCTCAATTACTACCCTCTTCCATCGGTTGGTGAAAGGTTTCCACTTGCAGACCCAAAAATGCAACCCAGGTACTGCATCTCTTAATTTCCATAAAATCCTGTCCAGTGTAAAAGGAGCCGAAGCTCTTGATGTTACACATCTTCAATTGCTGTCATATTTGATTGAAATAAGTTTTTATTCTGATTTGCGTGGCAACTGAGACATTTCTGATTGGTTCCCACAACTGTGTTTTCTTTGATTGAGTTCTGTTTCTAGTTAGATGGGAATCCAATCTGACCAATCTGAGGGGACAAACATTTCCTGAAAGCACCACCTTTTGCATAATTTCCTGAGTGTAACCGAGTTTCATTTTTTGCATAGATTGCAACCCCGGCCCGACAGTGACGTCGAGTTTTTGCATGGAATTTTGGAGTCAATTGCTCGAATTGAGGTAGATACTACATTTCATATAATTAGAACCCCTCTTCCCCATCTATCTGCATTTCTCCATGATACTAAGTTACATTGTTTAGGCAAAGGCGTATTCGCTGTTGAAGGAGCTGGGTGCCACTCAAGTTCAAGAAGTGTTTACTGCCGGAGGTGGAGCAAGAAATGTGCAATGGGTAAAGATCCGAGAGAGAGTGCTCGGGTTTCCTGTGAAGAAAGCAGCTCAGACTGAAGCGGCATATGGAGCTGCCTTACTTGCTCTGAAAGGTTTAGAACAAAAAATTCTATGAGAGGGACCAACATGTACAACAACCTCAGATCAGATTTTTTATATTATATAAGGGATACAAATACAATAATTAATTTATTCTTTTTTCTAAGTTTAAGCTAGTAGAATATTCAGGGACAAAAATGTTTTGCATGTATAAAAACAAAAAATGGGGCGTTGCGAGAATCGAACTCGCGACCTCTCGCACCCGAAGCGAGAATCATACCACTAGACCAAACGCCCGCTTGATGTTGAATTCGATTTCATCGCTTTAATCCACAATATCTCTTGTGAACTACAAAATTTGGCTGTCGTGCGTGAACCTTCAGATACGCAGCCATGGCACTGACCGCGGCGAGCCCTCTACTCCATTTTCTCGTTCGTCAGTCTTCCACTCCGGGGAAAATTTTCGCTTGCCCTCTTCAATGTCGACCAAGAAATCTGTTCCCTCGGCTTGGCTTCTGCGTTTCAACGTCTTCCCGAAACAGTCATTCCGTCTTCTATTCCACGGCTGAAGTACCAGAAGAAGAGCAAGTTAATTCAGTTGTTGAGGTCAAGGAAAATCAGCCCATCGTCCCAATTTCTTCAGCTAAACCTCCAATTCTTACTGTCAAAGAGAAGAAAGAGCTGGCCTCGTACGCCCACAGCCTCGGCAAGAAGCTTAAGTCCCAGCAGGTCGGTAAGTCCGGCGTCACTCCGTCCCTCGCGGCTTCCTTCGTCGAGACCCTCGAAGCTAATGAGCTGCTAAAGGTGACTGAACTTTCGTATTGTGACTGTTTGGGTTTTCTTTACATTTGCGTCTTAAAATATTTTTTGTTTTTGAGCTGGACGTCTGCAAATACGATGATGTAAAAATTTTGTCGGGAACTATTTCTGGTGACTGCTTCGGATCTGTTGAAGCCCATTTTGAAGTAGAAGGTGTATTTGAGTTGTTCTCGGTGCGTTATAACCTCATTCTGTTTGATAAAATATTGCAGAGAGGAAGCTTATAATCTAAGAAAGGCAGGGTCTTGAAAAACAGTGGTAGAACCGTGAATAGCCGAATATCAATGTGTAATGTTTGCTGAATTTGGTTCTCACTCTAAATTTCTAATGAAGTTATGAGACGTGAACTACAAAAATGGAGAGAGAGAGTAGATTGCAAGTTTAGTCTGCTTGTTTTAACAGGTTAACATCGGTTTATGTATAATAAAGGTTGATTGAATTTACTATCAATGAGATTTTTTCTTTGTTTTCTCAACTTATCTGGGGTCTGTTGATAAGCATTACTTTGACCAAGAGATGATGGGAGTTTTAATGGTTTGCCTGGTGAAATTAGTGCTTACTTGAGTGGTATTTCTTTCTTTGATGGACACAAACAGAAGCATCAGTAGCTTGCTCATTTACTTTTCTGTGACGCTATCAGCTTAAAGTTCACAACAGCTGTCCGGGAGAGCTGCCTGATGTTGTGAGGCAACTGGAAGAAGCAACTGGATCGGTTGCCGTTGGCCAGATAGGTCGTTCTGTCATTCTTTACAGGCCAAGTATTACAAAGATGCAGGAAGCTGAGAGAAAGAAACAACAGGTCCATAGAGTTAAAAAAAGATTTACATCCAACCTCCCTGAGCCAGTAAGTATAGACATTACATATGTTTTCTTGGATTGCCTGTCTGCCTTTTGGTGCTTCCCTTGTTCTGTTAATTTCCATCATGTATGTGGAATTAGCCGTGGTGATGAAGCTTTTGTTCTTACATTCATTAACTCTCATGCTAACAGAAGGTAGAGGGAGCTAGAACATCTCTTCGTGGTCGCCGTGGCAGCAGCCGCGTCTCAATGAACTGATGTAGTTTTGACCAATGTAGATTCCAACTCAGAGAAATTATTTTCAAGTTGTTAGAAGTACTGCTATCCCTGCTGGTCCGAACTGAGATTGACTGTATCTGCTTGGCTTAACACCGTCTTCCTGGGGTATGCGACCAACAAGGTTTGTGCTCAAAGGACATTGTGGAAAGAGAGAAGAGGTTGATTTGGGTCTCTTTTGAAGTGTTATTTTGTAATTGATCTGTACTGTTGAGTGTCCATAAATTAGTTTTGTCATAATCAAAATTTGGTGAATCTTGATGTAAGCGTTTACCACCCCAAAGCACCAAATTTGTTTTCTCATCTTCAATTTATAGCATTTTGCCATTTCTCCTGGCTGGAGATGTGTTGAGACCATCCACCTGCTATGAAGCCATTTGGTCTAACACCTGTGGTTCGTTGTTGCCAAAGAGTTTTTGTCGTAGGCTTGCCAAGTGACTGCCACAATTTCAGAAGTCTTAGAGAATCAAATCAACACCAGAAAACAGCCAAGACTTCGAAAATAAAAGCATTGCTTTATAATAATGTTAATGCACAACGTAATGCTCCTCGTTATATACAAATGCCTTGAGAAAGAATTATATTCTAAGAATTATCTCCGATCTGGAAGACTTCCCTGTAATCGATTTTGCAAATGGAGAAGAGCTACCCAAAATAAAATCATACAGATACAAAATGCAGCTCTGTTACAAAACTAGGTCTTACGACCGTGAATAGCTTTCTTTATAGCTCGTCCAAGCGAGGGCAGGCACTGCGGCCACTTCATGGAGGCCTATGAAGCTTTTAACTTGTTGTAAACATGACTGTTGGATTCATCCGAGTATAGCATGCCCTCAGATGAGGATAGCCGTTGTAAGGCAAGGCTGAAACGTGCCTGAGAATGAAGATATCTCATAAGTCATACATGAGATTCTTGAAATTGTCAAGCTTACATTATAATTCTGGGAGCAAAAGTTTTTTTTTTCGAAAAAGAAAGCTGTTCTTGATAGGTTATGGTCTTATTGAGCACATATAAGTACAATACCCATTGGAATCCTGCGAGAGCCCACCAACAACCTGGCAAACCACCCATCTTGCTCACAACCTGAAATAGAACAGGTATCCAGTCACTATGAAATAACATATCTCACTAAAGATGGATAGCCAGAATTCAATTAGAAATTTCATTCCTGCATGGAAGGTGATGGATAGCTGGACACGTGACTGTATGGGAAGATTACCACAAGTGTTTAAAAATAGATACCCATACTTGATGAATTACAACAATTTATCATCAAATGCAGAATAAAGAATATATCTAACCAGAAGCGTCGAAAAAGAAAAGAAAATAAAACTATGCATGAGTCTCATGTATCATGGAAAATTTAGATTTTCCAATATGAAAGAATAGAAATCTGTACACGTAATATAGTACCATGAGAAATAGGCCACCGACAAGGAAACACCCACCCATGGATAAGCTAAGAAACCTGAGATCCCTGCCTGCCTGCATGACATCGAAGATTTAGGTGAGAATAACCTCTGTTCTGTTAGTGACATTATTAATGTATTGTCGAACTTCCATGCACATGACCCTTTGTCATGTCGAGGGTTACATGGTCATTGTTACAAGCCAAAAAAAATTCATTGTGATCTAAGAACAGCAATAAGAATTACATGTCATGTTGGAAAAAGTCGCCATGACAATGCAAACTCATGATGAGACAATAATTTAAAAAAATAAACAAGTAAAGTGAATTTCCCAAAATCTAGTCGATATAGAAGCAAAAATATACAAAATAGTATGTCAAGGTATCACCGGAATCTGAACATTTACCATCAGAGTTCCTTCAAGGCTGTGTGTAGAAGGTGTAACCACCAAGGCAACAAAATATGGTATTAACACACTATGCATCTGCAAGAACACAAGTTTTTTATACATCAAGAAAAGTGGAATAATTATGGAGTTGCTTCAAACACTATCAGCAAATTAACGAGTTTTTTATACATCAAGATATGTGGAATAATTTTGATAGTTACTATCAACAGAATTTATCTAGTAAAAAAACAATAGCTTTGTTCCTCATAGGAGGTGTACTATCTCCCGAATCAATCAATTCTAAAGGCAAAACATTAACACAAGGAGACAATGGCAAGCTTGCTCGTAAGCTGTATGACGTAGGAGTCCAGTGGTCTCCATCATGTTATAAGAAAAACTGTGTGTGGATAATGAAAACCACATCTAGATCTTATGTGGTCCAGAATACACGCATCACTCATTTTAAAACCAGAATACATAAAACAGACCATAATTGGAAAGCCAAAATGTCTGAAATAACATTTACCTCTCTAACAACCCCTTGATCGGTTGTAAAGATAAAGGGGAAAAGCCAAGGGACTGAGGTGCCAATAGTTCCCAACATCAATCCACTCAAAGCACCAATTATGACGAGTGACTTCAATAGTGTTCGTGCCTGGTTGAGATGGATAGTTCCATTAACATTAGCCTCTGTCAACTCAATAATTACTACCAGAAAAACAGGAAAAAATAATTTGCCTAAGTCAGCAACTTTGCTTCATTGCCTTTAGAAGTTGAAAATTATTCGATAAGAGAGCCTGACAGAGTACTAAAATTCTCAACAACTAAAATAATTAGTCTTCAAGCTAGAATAAACATTTCAGTTCATTCTAGTTCAAACATAATCATTATACTCCAACAATGTCTGGAGGTTGCTCCAGATAAGTTCCCAAAAACTGGCTCATTACATGAAACCCACTCTATGCAACAAGGAAGATGGACAATGAAGACTTTATACCCGTGCTTTTGAATGAAAAAGGGTAATTAAGGACACTGTATTTTACAAATATTTGTAATCAACTGTACATACAAGCATAACTAAGTTTTCTGTCCAAATGCTTGGATTGGCACACTTATGTTGGGATGAGAGCATTATACAGAAAGCATTTCTTATCATGGTTTCATTGCACGAGTTACAAACCTTCAACAAATTCCGATTCATTCCACAAATCAATTCTGGCATAAATGATTGGGCAGTTTGAGAGAGGGGCTCTCCCCACACAGTACACATACAGTACACTCCGATCATAACCTTCACATATTTCAAAAACCTGGTTAGTAAAATTAAAATAGATAAATAAAAAGTATTGATGGTGTAAACATGTCCCCAAAACAACTACAAGAAAATCACGGAATAAAAATACCACACAATCAAGTGCAAATTGAAAATGCTTGAATAATACCAACCTGGTGAGCTGCTACAGTCATGGTTCCCATAGACGTTGCGAAATATGTAAGAAGAGAATAGAAGGCAACCTGCATGCCAAATTTCTCAAAATGCTCATGATGCCAAGACTATCATCAAATTATCATTCAGTTTAGTATTGGATAACTAGTGCAAAATAAAACCTTTGCAATCATTGTGAGAAATACTGGAGCAGCAATCTCAAATATTTGCAGCAGCTCATTAGGAGATGGAACAGCTATTGCAAAGGCATTATACCCAGTTTGGTTTAGATTTCCAATCATCATAAAAGCTGCAACAACCTGAGACAAACATCAAGTCAATATAGTACCAAATAGGGAAGATTCATAAATTTTTGTCTTAGTGGAGGAGCCAGAAGGTAAAGGGTTCTCTATTTTTTATTATTTATTTTTATTTTATATAGTGTGTGTGTGTGTGTGTGTGTGTGTGTGTGTGTGTGTGTGTTTCTGTGTCCTCTTGTGTGTTTATGTGTGTGTTTATGTGTGTTCTTGTGTGTTATATGTGTGTTATATGCGTGTTTCTGTGTGTTTACGTGAGGTGCATACTAACTAATACATGCAGTTTTCACTTTTAAAAAACATGTGAATAAGCAAATGCCATTTCTAAATTGTTAATAACCACACCTGTGACACCATTGTTGCCCATGCAGCCCCTGCAATACCGTAGCCCATAAAACTACACAATACGATATCACCAACGCCATTTATGACACTTGCAGCTGTCAAAGCCTTCAATGGTCCCCATGAGTCTTTCATTCCTAAACTGAAAATAAGAGTAAAATGTGATGACAATAATCAAACAAATTTACAATATCTATATGATTGTTGAAAATGCCACCCTCAAAACATTTATTTTGGACCAATCACCAAGAAATTTGCCTGCCTAGGTAGTATAGTATCTCCCATGAACCAGCTATAAGGATAAATGAAAGACATCACCCCCAGGGTAGACAGAAAGACATAAGCATCAAACATAAAGATCCTAGTAGTCAGGAAATTGCAAACAGAGAAAGCATGTGTTCCATTTAGTTATCACTTTGTAGAACTTGTCAAATTCATTTTTTGAGAATCTTGTATAATAAATTTGGTTGTATGGTTTCTAATTTTTTTAGGCGTTCAGTCACAACATAGCAGTGTAAAAAAAAAAAAAAACATAAATCACAGAATAAAACAAGCCTCGTTGAAATAGAATGAAACGTCAAACATATTTAGGGAACAAAATGTTAAATATTGATACCTTGCACTTTGAGCTATCAATCCAACAAGAATTGCAGGCCAGGCTAATCCGCGAATCTGTTGTAAAGGAAAAAATCAACTACTCAAGTCAGTAATATACAAAAGCTCATCTTAGAATAACATTTTTTGGGAACACAAAACAACACTGTTAAAAAACATTTTTTTTGAAAGATCATGTACAACAATATTAGTCCCCCATCCACCATAAGAGGAATACACGAGAAGCAAGAACAAACTTCTGAGGGGATTCATCTTAATGACTTTTTTAATAACATTAAAGGCCAGTGAGTTCTTTGTCCAAGGCACTAGAAATTGGTTTCCAGAGAACAGCATGACCTCTTCATTTTCCAGAGACCAAAAATATGATTTCTCTAGAATTTGCTACAAAATTAAACAAGAAACTACTAGGAGAAACTTCAGAAGATTTCTAAGCGATTTTATAGCAGGGAGCTAATAAGATCTTCTTTTTTTTTTTTTTTTTTTTTTTTTTTTTTGAAAGTTGGTATCTCTCTAATCTAATTCCATGCCCCTAGGGAGTCTCGAACCCAAGACCTCCCGCTACAAACCCCCCCATGTGACCACTGAGCTATGCTCAAGTTCACGGGCTAATAAGATCTCAAACTTATATTTCTTAGAAATCTATAATCAGGAAAAGCTTTTTTAAATTTCCTAGGATACAGATTCATGCCAAGCACTACCATGGCCCAAATATTCATACATTTCAATGGAAGTGGACCACTGCATGAAAATGTCATGATGAGTACTAACCCAAATGAAGCTTGCAGCTAATGAAATGATTTTATGGTACTGAACATATATATTAGAAATATCATGTCATGCAGCCATCATTGAAGTATGCAGTTACATAGTTAAGGAATAGAAATACCTGAACATATGTATTTGCAGCAGCTATCATGTCCAAATTCTTTGGCCCAGAAAAAGCTGACAAAACATAATAAATCCTAATCACCAACGTACATGAAGGAATTGTGGAATAAAACTCAAGTGACAAAGCTCAAGTGCTTAATGTAGAGCATCTAGCATGTGTTCCTGTCTATAGGCACTAAACCAAAGCAAGACCAACTTGTATGACGAATTGATCAAAGTGAATATGGAGAGCAGTAATTCTTAAGAAATATCATTAACTTTCCTTTAAACAAGGTAGAGTTGAGGTGGGAGTTAAAAGAAAACAGACGTGCGTGATGATTTAAGTACGCAGTTATCATTACTGTCCTCAAGTGCATTAGTCACAAAATAACATGGATTCTTACCCGTTAAGATCTGTATACCCATGAACTTTGTCAAGAGAAGCATACAGATACCACTGGCTAATGCTAAAAAGAGCAACATAGAAATGTGATGTTGTGCTTCTCTTTTATCCTGTATCAACGGACACTGTCAGCATATCATACAATGGATACTTACAAGTCACAAAAGGTTGCTCCCAATAAACAGTGACTCCGAACGCCATTACGATGCACAAAAAAATGTGAATTGCACAAAATACTCACGGAAACTGACCTGTTTTGCGAGGGCAGTGGCGACCATGTTGGATGTAGCAATAGAGAGAAACATAAAGACGTAACTCAGGTTGTCGCAAAAAACCGTAGCTGGGCCTGTTCAGGCAAAAATTACAACGATAAACAGCATACAAGCAATGGAAATAATAAAATGGGATAATATCCTAACCAAATAGAAAATTTAAGTAGAAAACAGACGACTACTTCGTACAAACTAAAACTACAGTTGAGTTGAGTGTTTAAGGCCTCTGCGTGGCACAAAATACTGATGTAGTATTTTGTACTCCTTCTTTGAGATAGTGAAATATTTCTTGGTGTGGGTCCGTGGATGTAGGCAATTTGGCGAACCACGTTAAATTTTGGTGTCTTATTTTTGAGCGTCTATTATTTTTCTCGGTGGCATATGATATTGCGTGGGTCCCACTGATCTTGGGCGGAATTAGTAGCGTCCTAATTCCCAACAACAAGTCACAAAAGGTTGCTCCCAATAAACAGTGACTCCGAACGCCATTACGATGCACAAAAAAATGTGAATTGCACAAAATACTCACGGAAACTGACCTGTTTTGCGAGGGCAGTGGCGACCATGTTGGATGTAGCAATAGAGAGAAACATAAAGACGTAACTCAGGTTGTCGCAAAAAACCGTAGCTGGGCCTGTTCAGGCAAAAAATTACAACGATAAACAGCATACAAGCAATGGAAATAATAAAATGGGATAATATCCTAACCAAATAGAAAATTTAAGTAGAAAACAGACGACTACTTCGTACAAACTAAAAACTACTAACTAAAATCCCAATTCACCTAAAGCGGCAAGCTCCAAGGAACTTCCTTGACCAATAACAGCAGTATCAATGAGACTCATCAGTGGCCCGCAAATCCAAAGCCCCACAGCAGGGCCAGCAAACGTCACAATCTCCTTCGCCTGCTTCCAAATGCTCTCCCCATCCGCGTTCGATTCTTTCTCGACGTCCAAATCAAAGGAAGGCGCGACGGAGGCAGTAACATCAAACCCGATCAGAGCATCGCCACCGCCGGAGACCACAAGACCCACGTCAGAGCTTTCGAAAATGGCACTCTCCTGAAAAGGGGGAACGCAAGCCGTCCTGAAAGGAGGCCTCGAATCCGTCCGCCGATAGACGGCGTGATTCGCCGAGAGAAAACACACGGAAAACCGAAAAGACACTTTACGCCGGAGGAAGAGGCGCGCGTTAGGAGGCCCGGAGGCAGATCGGTGGAGGCAAGGAGGTGCAGAGAGGAGTTCGATGGCCATTTTTGTGGGCCGCGAATCGCCGGCGACGCGAGTCTCCGAAGCAATTCGCGACAGAGAGAGGAGAGAGAGAGAGAGGAGTCGTTGGCGTACAGGGGAGATTTGCCGCGCGCGGTCGTTAGTTTACGCGTGCGTGGTCTGGCCTTAAAAGCCCTCACGTTTCGGGAGTCTCGTGTGGTCTTTTCGTCAGTGTCCGTTGTCGGGACAAACCGGAATATCCGACTGTTTTTCGAATCTTCGGATCCGAAACCAAAATGAACCGCGCGGTAGTCGGTAGAATCTCTCACCGAGTCATTTCATCCTGGTCTACTCAACTCAGACTCTGAGTTGGGTCAGGGAGGTTCGAGTCTGAGATTATACCACCATTTCACCATTCATAACACGACCAGTCCATATTTGTATTTGTACAGTAAAAGGAGGAGCTACACAATGCATGATCAAAATATGGTTTTTTTATGTCTTTGATTTAAACTTAAATCAGAATCCAAC
Organism: Aristolochia contorta; assembly: GCA_022405105.1. Taxonomy (NCBI): domain Eukaryota; kingdom Viridiplantae; phylum Streptophyta; class Magnoliopsida; order Piperales; family Aristolochiaceae; genus Aristolochia; species Aristolochia contorta. Next base: position 15,392,656 of record CM039669.1, on the reverse strand, counting down.
TCGACGAAGAACAATGAGAACATTAACAAACAGAAGGCAATTACATTCCTTGGATCAGCATCCTTAAACTTCCCCATGCAACAGATCAGAGGCTTAATTTGGATGTACATAGAAGGGATCTGTCCTTAATTCTTCTGATCTAATCAACTACATTGCCAGACAAAAGGGGGTCAATGATTGTTTTCCATTTCTCGTAGTCCAAATTATCTGAGACATCATCCGACAGTCGAAATCCATTTATGAAGAAGGTGGGAGTTCCTATCACACTCCTTGAACAAGCATACTGCGAAAGTATCAGAATCCAATGTATGTCAGAAATTAATTAACTATGATTGAAAGAAGTAAGAAGGGATCACTGAGTTGCTACTACTGTTAATTTCTGACCTTGAAGGAGATTCGAGTCTGATAATCAGTTTTACTGTCTTCGAAAGCAGCTTCAATGTCCGCCAGAGAAGATTTTCCGAGTACTTTGGTTGCGAATTTTGCAATGTGGGAAACAATGGAAGCTCTTGACAGAGAGCGTGTTGGTTTGTTGTAGAACTTCTCCTGGTTATAGATGCGATCGCTGGCGTTAGTATCAAACTGGATTTTCTTAAATGGAAATGCAGGCATTAACTTGAAGAAGTTCCTGGCAGAAAAAAAGCAGAACAATAATGTGGTGGCCCTGGGAGTACTGAACCTGCTTCTTGAAGAACAAGTCAAGCAGATGATAGGTTGTTGAGGAGTTCAAATTGTTAGCAATATGGAGAGCCCGGGACGCAACGAAAGCATTGTCATGGTAACTGCAATCTCCACAAATTAAAAAGAGGCGAATCAGAACAGATAATCGGTATAAGTCTTATGTCAAGTCATAAAAAGTACAAAGACAGAAATAAAGAAACCATGCAAGTCATAAAAAACACAAAAAGAAAACAAATAACAGTTCATTCTAGTCCATATGAATTAGTAAAAGATAACATTTCAAAGAAGCAAGTTCTGGATAGAACACTGACGGTAAGGAGAAGGGGTGAACGATAAGCCCGACTCCATGGGAACGGTAGTGTTTGATAGCCTTCTTCAATGGCGGCCAGGAGTCTCTGCTGAAAGGACAGAGAGGATCATAGAACGCCTCGATGAGGACCTTAGCGGGACTTCCTCCTTCCTTCCCTTCCCCAAACACAAACCCATCATAAGTCGGTGGAATCAGGGCCTTCGCTTGGATCAACAGAGACCCACAAACGAGAAACAGAAGAATCACTTCCTCGGAACCCCACTTCCCCATTCTTTTTTTTCCTTCTCCTTGCTCGTCGCAGAAACAGAGAAAGACGAGTGTCGGGTCTGCTGAAGAAATTGTAGCGGGAGCTACATATATATACCAGGAGAAGACGAAGAGGTCAGCGCTGGCAAAACCGATTTATGTGGAATTTGACTTCCCAGTTTGGGCAGTTGAAAGGGTATAATAACTAAATCATTCATTAAGAATTTTCTTTGACTATCAGTCTAGATACAATTTCTCTCATATCATTGTCCAGGTTCAAAACATTAACAGAGCAAACAGACGCCAACCCGTTTAATCAATTCAGTAAATAACATACCTAATACATTTTGGCCACCATTTATTTTAGTAAAAAAAAAAATTTTTTACATCCTCATGTGGCTGTCTTTTTGGCAGCCTAGTGGGTAGTCGAAGATAAAGTCTAGGGTTTAATCTTACCTAAAGAATAGACAGATAGTTCCTAATTTATCAACTTTCAGAGTAAAATTTGACAGCACAGCGCGGTTATCACTACAGTGAATTTTCTTTTATTTTTTTGCTTGAGGTTTTACATCCTGATGTGGCTGTCCTGACATCCTAGTTGGCATTCCAGATAAGGTTTAGGGTTTAGGCGAAGATAGTTCCTATTTTATCTCTTAGAATTGCAACGAGGATGCCATGCCACACTATAAAAACTCAGAGTAAAAAGTCACTGTACATATATGATCACCACTCTTTCTACTTTGGTGTGTGGAATTTAGAACCTTCTTTCGTTGGAGTACATGAAGCATGTGACACATCTGATCCACTAAGACAACGAAATGTGTCCAGGGACGCCATTTAGCCACGTGGCGAGAGGTTGGGAGAGTAGGAAGCCGTTACTTGAGCGGGCGGGGTGGCTACTCGGTGGCTTTCTGGACCACTCGTCTACGGACTTCACGTCAAGCAATTAGGGATAGTCGTGCACACCTGTTGCGGGTCCCATCCTTTTTCCAATCCGGAGCAATTTAAAGATTAGCTTGAGTACCAAACTAAGCTCCACGGTCCACAAAATTAAATAAAATTAAAAAAATATATATTTAAAATATTTTGCATTTTTAATTAAATAATAATTATTATAAAACATAAAAAAACATTATTAAAATAGCTACATAACATACGTTAGCACTTAGGGTCACATAATTTGGATAATAAAACACCATAAAACAAATATAACTAAATTCTCTCCTTTTATAAAATCATATATATCCTCCATTTCGTGGTTCTAAGTAACTGGACCGGGTCGGGGTTGTCGTGGGGTTTGATATGTACTCGTGCAGAGAGAGAGAGAGAGCAGACAAAAGAACAGAAAGAGAGAAAATTAAAAGAAGAGAATTTAGGGGACTACTTTTAATTTGTGAGGCCTGGTTTGGATATTGGAGAATGGGAACGAGGGTGCTGTCATGATTTTCGGGGGAAAAAATTCGGCAGGAAAAAATGAACAGAAAGAGGAAATCGCGTGAAGGCGCGAGAAGCGGCGACAGCGAGTTAAAGCGAGCTGGAGATTGCTTCTTTTTTCTCTTTAAATTTGCTCTCTCTCTCTCTCTCTCTCTCTCTCTCTCTCTCTCTCTCTCTCTCTCTCTCTCTCTCTCTCTCTCTCTCTCTCTCTCTCTCTCTCTTTCTAGACTCTCTCCGTTCCTTGTTCCAGACGCGCTCTCTCTGCAGGGTCGGTCGAAGCAAGCTTATAATTAAGCACCCAGTACTGCTCACTTCGTCTGTTCTAATCCGTTATTACAGAAATCAGTACTACTACTGGGGATTGGATTGAAAAGAAGTACTGAAGGTAGTAGAGATCATAAGTAGTTCGATCTGTTACGGATTGATATATGCTGTTTCTGCTGTGCGTATTCTTTGCTTATAATTTTTTTTTTCTGTTCGTGTTTGCGAAGAAGGAATAACTTGCGAGGAATTAAATTGATGGTGATGAACATCATGAGAGCTTCTACCGTCAAGGCCCGATTTCGGATGCAGTCGTCGTCCACAGGTACGATAATATGCAATATGGGTCGGTGACCCCTTTTAATTGCTTCTCTTTCAGTTACTCCATGCTTTTTTTTTTCTTTTTTTGCCCGATTTCTAGTTCATGTAGCTTCTTCCGATCGTCGTCCTGAGCGTTTTTGATCGATCGAAAGAAAACCCAGAAAGAATGAAACCCAACAAATTAATCTGGGTTTATTAACCCGGTGCAGTTTTTGTCCCTAATTTGTTTCTGATATGCTCGTTCGGATAATATTTCAGAGTTTTCATTCACTTCATGAAGTAGATCGATTTCGATCCCGTCTAGTTTCTGGGGGTGGAATCATTGTTACTTAGTGTATTTGATTTCATGAATATATTTCATCTCTCTCTCCTTCGTCTTCTTCAGGGGTGTACCAGAACGAGCAGATTAATCCTAATAACGTGCCCACCAAGTTAAAAGTAAATCAGGAATACCTGCAGGCACTGAGAACAAAGTCTTACACCGACATCTGGACCAAAGTCCACGGCTCAAAAGTACCAGACCACGAAGAAGAAGAAGAAGATAATGAACAACAAATGGGCACCAGTACTACGATCAACATCTCCCCCCTCAACACCCTCCTCGAGCCGCCTCAAGAGACGCTCATGGCGGTCGGCCACGACTCCCACCTCCACGCCCTCCTCCTCGATTACTTCGAGCACAGCGTCGAGGCCTTCCACATCTGCACCGCCCTCCTCCACAACATCAACCAAACTCGCTCCAATTACCGCATCATCCAGAGAATCCTCAAAAGGGTTCGAAGAGATCATCATCACGTCCCCGGATCAGGAGCTGATCGACATTACACCGACGAGCAATGCCGGGTCATCTCCGGCGACCTCGCCGCCTTCGCCCGCCTCGACAACCCCCTCTCCGGTTCCAGTCTGGTGCAGTTCGGCCAACTCCACGACCTCTACACCTCCCTCCTCGACCAACTCACCATGACACGGAGAAAGGTACTCAATTATGTTCATAATGATCACTCATTAATTCTTTCATTATTTGTACAATTAAACGTGTAGTACATATAGTAATTACAAGATAGTTATAAATCAGGTAACGCTGTGATTAAGGATAACTAAAATATATATACAAGGTTCAGTAGTACTACTAGATGAAGAAGAGATATATATCATGTTCTTGTGTACGTACGTAACAGGTGCACAAGAAGGCAAAAATAATCAAGCTTGCGAAGAAAGCCTCGGGAGTGAGCCTCTTGATCGTGTTCGGAGCTATAAACATTGGGTTTGTTGTTGTTGCGGCACATACGATCGTGGGTCTGGCGTATGTTCCCTTCTTTGTGTGTCATGTAAGTTTCAATTAATTAATTTACCCGGTTTTATAAATTGCTAGTACTGTTTCATGTTATGATGTTGATGAAGATCAGAAACGTGATTTCTATATGAATTTCTTACATTTGCAGTCCACCACGGCCGCGGCTCTCTTCTTTAAACGTCGTCGAGGTGTGTTGAAGGAGGGGTCCTGGCTAAGGTGGGGGCACAGCTCGACGCGGCTGCCAAGGGAGCTTACATTTTAGACAGAGATTTGGAGACGATGAGCAGGCTTGTGAGGAGGTTACACGACGAGATAGAGCACAGCAAGGCCATGATCAACATCTGTCTGAGGAGCCCGAAAGGGTATCTTCTTCGAGAAGTGGTGAAGGAGTTCGAGAGCGGGGAGTGCGTCTTCCTGGACCAGCTCGAGGAACTGGAGGAACACGTCTACCTCTGTTTTCTCACCATTAACAGAGCCAGGAGGCTCGTCGTCCAACGACTCGGATTCGAGCAACGAAACACTATTAATGAACTGGACGGAACAAAGATCAATTAATCGTATTCATGTAGTCGTCCAATTCTTTTTTTTTCTTTTAATTCTTCTTTTGATTCATATTCGTTTTTGTAATCCAGGATTCATTTGATGATCTGTACCTACTCGATCCAGTTCATTAATTCTTTCTTCTGTAAGGAATGAACTGCAAATAAACAGAACAAAGAGGACACATATAAATATATGTATGTAGCTAGTCATGAATTTTTTAGGGGGTGTTGGAATTTTTTATACCCTCGATCGGATTCCATTCATTTGAGTCTCATTTATTTTTTGTTCTTTTCGTCTGATTGTTCTTACTGGAACATTAATACTAGTAGATAATTTAGCGTGTCTTCCTTTTTTTTTTTTTTTTAGTTTTTAAGGGAACAAGCTGCTAAACAAATCAGGCAAGCAAACCGCAAGGGTTATGTTTATTATGAAATGCTAAACTCTAGATTAAAAGAATAATTCTTTCCCACATGTTGTTAAAAGTTACAACCAAACTAGTCACCTACACAATATGAAAAGAAATTTAACTAGTGGTCAAACATGAATATGCTACCACTAAAAGTCTTATAACATAAAAATATCTAATTAAATATTTCTTGTGATATAATTAAGCTTCCCATATATGATTTGCTGATCCTGACCCATCAATAAATCAGTTGGTTTGAAAAAAAATAAAAAAAAATTCTGATTCTATTCGGATAAGCGTATCGAGACCTCTCGGATTGGTTCGGTTTTGATAACATTGACTTAAGAATTCATTTTTACCCTATTATGGACAAGGCAAACACATAAACGCCTTTTAGTTGTATGAAAGTAGTTGTCGACATTTCCATTAAGAACAAGTTTTTTGATCCCCCAAAAAGATCACTAGTTATATTTGAGGCAAGGAATGGGTGAGACAATGTCACAAGGAAACTACAAATATTAGGTGAGATTGGAACAAAAGGCGAAACAATTTATAAAAGTGACAGAAAACTAAAATAGATGTCCTACACAACTCAATCTCATGAATCTTTGATTTGGCTTGCGTTTTTTTTTTCTTATACCAACAATATGATAAACATTATGTAACATATTTAGACATTTCTTTCTTTAGTGTCACTAACGGGTTATACTCCAAACCTGCACTTAAGGAAAGTGCAATCACTAGTTCAAATCTTGCACTTTGTTGTATGTACATAAATTTTTTCTTTTTGTCGTATTAAACAGGATATTTATAAAAATAGATAATTTAATTTATCTTTATTTTTATGTCTAACATATTCGGTACTCAGAAATTAATGTTATTAAAACCAAACCGAACCAACCGAATCCATCCAATTAAATTAAAATCAAATTCTATTTGGTTAAACCCAGTTCAAACTATCAAATTTAATCTCTGTTTACGTAAGACTCATACGTAAATGCCCAAGTTCGTTATTGCACTGAACACGGTTTGAAAAACTGAAATTGAATATCATCCATTCAAATAAAAGTCACGTACATGAATACCCAAAACTGCAAAAAAAGGAAAACAATTTATCCAAGTAATGAATTAAAAAAAAAAAAGAAGCTAGAAAGTCAGCAGAGAACTGAATTTGATATATCGTTTCCGTCTTCATTGGAATCTACTTCCAATCATGTCATGGTGTTATTGATAAAAGCTCTTTAGTTCTATAGATATGTGCAAGCTTTCACCATCGTCGCATGCAACGTAATTCCGGTCATTACGTCAAGCCATTAACTTCGGGGACGCGGCTCAGAGGCTCTGTTTCTGGTAGCTTTCAGCGATGACGAATATAACGTTGCTCTCCACCAGTTTAATTCGGTCGTTTTCTCGAAAGCCTGCAGACTTCCAGTTCGTTGCATTAAGCAACGTAAGAGTGTAATTTTCGCTCTGATTCAATCAAGAGAAGTGACGGCCGGGAGTTTCGGAATTCTGATTCAGACGTCTTAGTTTTTGGGAGTTTCGGAATTCTGATGCAGACATCATAGTTTTTGGGAGTTTCGGAATTCTGATTCAGACGTCTTGGTTTTTCGATTATGACAACTAGTTCTGTTTCATCCTTATTACCGGATTTTTCAATGGATAATCGGGTAACAAAATGGAAAATAATAAAAATAATCCAAAAAATTTAAAAACCAAAAAAAAAGGAAATATATAAAAACAATATATCAGAGAGAAATTTTAGATGTATAGTTTCTAGCAAAACAGTGAGTAACATCTTAGATGGGTATTATGATCAACCTAAAAGGAGATCCATGACTGGGGACATGAGCTTATTTAAAAGGAAAAATAGAGCTCTAGTATCCATACCCTTTTCAGGGAAAGGGTTGTTGGTAGAGGGGATTGAAGAATTCAGAATCATAGAAGTTTGTCATCCTGTGTTCATAGAGCTCTCGTATCCATACCCTTTTCAGGGAAAGGATTGTTGGTAGAGGGGATTGAAGAATCCAGAATCATAGAAGTTTGTCTAAGTGTAGAATTCAGATGTATGATAAGCTTTTGTTTACGTGTTGCATAGAAAACAATAAGAGGGGGGAGCTATTACAGGGGCAAAAGCAAGACAGGGCATGGTATGAATTCTGCCAACAAATTTCCGTCCACATGCTTCGAGTGGATGGATTCCATGCTCAACACAACTAAATCCAAGTTTAAGTCGTCTGCAACCTCACCTATGATGGCGGTTGGCTTCTTGCCTTCACCGAGTCGCTCCATCAGCCGGAATTCCTGAAACCCTCCTAGATAGAGGAAGGAAGCCATGTTGGTGAATAACAGCCCCCAAAAGAAAAAAAGAAGGAAAAACACAAATTAAGATGGCAGAAACAACCTTCTGACAGATGCCACCGAATGCTTGATAGTTTTGCATCATGCTCTGGGTTGGATTCTTTTTCCTTTTCATCAATCACTGCAAAGGAAGATCAAGTTCTATATCCCTTGAAAATCCTTCACTCAAACTTCCGTCGAATACACCAAATATCTCTCTACAGCTCATGCTTTTTAAAAACTTGGGCAAGAGTGATAACTTTTGCAGAAAGATTTAACAAGCATTACCAACAACAGTAATTTCTGCCCCATACTTCTTGGCCAAAGCAGTGGTAGTTGCTGCAGCCTGCCAATAAAATTTAAAACAAAAACAATACCATCAATTGGCAACTAGTTACTTCCTGGTAGTACCATTATGAACACCAAATATTAAATACTACTTCCTGGTAGTAATAACTCCACCAGTTAATACAAACTCCGCCCATCAGGATTAACTGCCTGAACTAAGTGTGGCAAGGAAGAAGGTGGCATCAGGATTAACACCAGCTTTAAAGTTTGGTGAAAAAATTAGAACACATACTCAATTCATCTACTGCAATAATCTTTCCAAGAAACATAAATCTAATACCATAAACTAGCACATGATAGAGCAGGATGGAATATGAGGATCCACATAACCCAAACTCAGTTGGGATTTATGAAGACGCATGTACATTTTCTGCATACACGTGGTAGCTTTGCCCTTGAACGAGGGGATTATATTACAAGCATAAGTGAAGAAGAGTGGCTTCCCCAGTTTGAAATGAAGAGGGTCCAACAGCAATGTTTTGAAGAGAAAATCCAGCTCAACACTACTAGCTGATCTAGGCACCTGCCTCCATTCAACTTTGCAAGAGGAAGAGATATCAAGACTTTGTCAAGTATATTGCAAATCTCCAAGAAGTGAGGGGCGAAAGACATTTTAGTTGCATTTCTTGCAACATTTGATGAACACGATGATATTGAATTCAGGAAAACCAGATAAACTCTGATCGCTATCAATACCACTTCCCCTCCAACTCAATTATTTTTACTGAAGTCCAGCTATATGACTTCCACACAACGTGACACGGCAAAACTAGCTTAAAATTCAAATACCCTATCAGTTTGATCATTTAGATTAAATTGCCGCGTCAGGAAAAAATATAGCACTCTGTATACCAAGCACACTTAGGATAAATAGGATCTAGATGATCAACCTCTTCAACATGCAGACATTGTGGATGCAACACACAGTATTAGAAAGCTTCTAACTATGTTTCAGAATTGATAAGCCATTGTCTCCTGTTTACATATTTTGTTGGTATTTCTTCTTTGCAGAAGCCTTAGAATATCCATATATAAGTGATATGAAAAAATTACAAAGAAAGGAAAATGCATATGCAAAAGTCACAGTTTCTTCTGTCTAATGAACAAAGAATGACCGTCCTTATGAGGAACTTGATCGAAAATAACCAAAACAAAAATGATTTTCAACGCATCCATTACACATACCAAGAGAAACTAGCATCCTAAAATGGCTCTAAAAAAATTGCAAATTGAAGCCTGAAATGACTTAAGATCCTAACATTCAGATAAGAAACTACAGGTATTTCAAGCATGGCTTAAAATACTTTTTTGAACAAATTACAAAGAGATTACATCTAGAAGCTTTTCCCTATGAGCAAATGTGCTTTTTACTACTGAATTGAAAAAGCTTATCAGCGCTTCCCTTCGTCTCCAAGCCAAGGAGTCAACAATTTTGACACGCATGCATCACAGTACCAATTGATATAAATGTTCTATATGTAACTTAAGTTAGCGACAAGCACCTGTCTTGTTCCGTCAGAAAGGTAAGGCTTTTCATCAGTAATTGGAAGAAGAACATGTTTGAGGTCCTTAAAAGCATCAGCAGCTAAAGCACCGAAGTTTTGTCCTAACTCCGCCCTTGCTGAAAGCAATCGAAACTGAAGTCATCAATCTTTCGGGCAAATACGCAAGCAAGATTCCGTAATACCCACTTATAAGAAAGTACATAAACAAAAAGCCCGTCACCTTCCCCCCTCCCCCCACCACCTCGCTCATTCCACTAATAAAACGAAATTGAAAAAATTGAATCACACCATCGCCCTGCTAAACTGCTAATCACTATCACTCTATCAGCAACTTGCATAAAAATAAATCAGCGAACCGAAATGATGAACCGCTTATGGCAACTCTAGAACCCAGTATCTAAAAAAAGGAAGTGAAGCTTCGATTGCAGAAAAAAACCAAAGGGCACCTTTTAGCAGTTTCTTCCAGCCGCGAGAGACCGTCTGTAGCTGGCGAGATTTGGTGAAACCCCGTTCACGGGGGAAAACCGGGAAAGTAGAAGAACTTCTTAGGGGCGACATTTCCGACGGTGAGGGATTAACGAGTGGTAGACGAAGCAAATTTTGAGCGAACGCCATTGAAATTGATCACTACAGCCTTTCTGATGAGCTCTCAGCTGCTTCTGGCTCCACTGTAACTTCACAATAAGAGGTGACCGTGAGAGTAGAAGAGGAGGTTCCAGAACGGCCTCGAGGCGTTTGATGCAATGTGTTAAGAGGGTGAACGTCTCTATACTACAAAAGGTGCGTAATGCGCGCCCCCGGTTTTTAAAACTGTTGCTGGGTTGCTCGGGCCGGCCCAAATCTAAAACTGGTTTCATCTCTCTCTCAGACCCAGCCCAAATCTAAAACTTGTTGCATCTCTATTTCTCAGACCCGGCCCATATCAAAAACTGGTTGCATCTCTATCTCTCAGACCCGGCCCAAATCTCAAGCTCGCGGGAGCGAACTCTAAAACCAGGCGGTCCCTTGCTTCGTCAGCGACGGAGCAGAGCAAATGCAAATGGAATCTGCAGAACTTCAACCGATGACCACAATCTCCACCCATTCATTCGGCGACGCCTCCGATTCCGACGACGCCTTCTCTATCCGTATCATCGAGGTAATTCTCCTTCCACCCATTTTCTTCGAATTTGGTAAAAGTACGATACGGTTTATTTAGAGCCGGAGACCCCAATCGCTACTCTGTCGAGGTGAAACAGAACATGGAAGAAGAGTATGGAATGTTCGTGTGGCCAAGCAGTGTCGTTCTCGCCGAGTATGTGTGGCAGCAAAGGGCGCGTTTCGCCGGCGCTAATGTGCTTGAGGTATGCTTCGTCGATCATACCTGTTAGTCCGAAAAAGCTAGATACTTTCGATAATGTGTTGCCTTCTCTCTTGCAGCTCGGAGCTGGGACTTCATTGCCGGGTTTAGTCTCTGCGAGAGTGGGTTCGCACGTTACTCTTAGCGACAGCTCCGACAGACCAGAGGTCTACTTCTTCTCCAGTTCTCTGCAAACCGCCTAATAGGAGACTTCTTGAGTGGAATTGTTCTGAAATCTGAATCCGTGTGTAATCGTGATCCTCCGTTCTCCAGGTTCTCAGTAATATTAGAAGGACGTGTCTCCTCAATGGACTCGAATGTGAAGTAAATTGCCGTCTCCCCTTCTTGATCAAGATCAGAAGAGCGATTCATCACTAGGGATGAAAATGAAATCAAGCGTCTTTTTTATTCTGTTTATTTTTTTCACAGATAATTGGTCTTACGTGGGGGGAGTGGGATGAGTCTTTCTTCAATTTGGAGCCTAAAATTCTACTGGGAGCTGATGTTCTATACGATACTAAAGGTAGGATTTTGCTTTGCGTCTGCCATTTCTTTCTGTAAGTCAGCTCAATCAATATGTCACCCCCAACTGATTGATGCTTCTGTGGGTCAGAAGATTTTGATGATCTCTTTGCAACTGTGGCGTTTCTATTGAAAAAAACATCCGGGTCTGTGTTCATAACAGCTTACCATAATCGCAGGTTAGTTTTCTTTCCAGTTCAACAGTCTCATGACATGCATCCTGGATTTCATATAATAACTAATGAGCCCGGCATTCCTGTTGTGCAGTGGGCATCATCTAATTGAGTACTTGATGGTGAAGTGGAGCTTGAAATGCGTCAAACTCGTTGATGCGTTCTCATTCATGCCATCTCATAAAGCTTCTGGTCTGCAAGGCAATATTCAACTGGTGGAGATCGTGTCTTGTCAATAGCCATAAAGACTCCTGTCTTGCTCAGTTTTTATGAATGATTTGTGGTACATTGTAGCAAAATGAGTACCAAAAGATGCACTCTCTGGTTCAAATTCTGATAAATCAACATTCAACAATGATCATTCAGATCATCTTTTTATTTTTATTTTTTATTTTTTTAATGAAAGTATCTCTCAGATCACCTTAAATTAATAAAGGGTTAAGAAAAGCAAAAATTTGGAATTATATTTCTCACAAAATTCAACAATAAAAGACCCCTGCGTATTCCTGCAATTCCTTGAAGTGGACAATGTTGCTTCAAGTGGACAATGTTGCTTCAAGTGGACAATCTTCCTCCGTGGGATATCCAAGCCATACTGTCAATAATAAACCCATTTTCACATCACGATACCCCCAAGCTAGCAATAGGAGAATTGCGAGACGGCTATGGAAAAAGAATATTTTGAGCAGCTCAACTGAATAAAATCTGCATCAAAACCTGCAAATAAAAAACCAATCTACGATTACCAGTGGAAACATTGGTCCCTGAATTGTTTTTAAAAGGAAGCACTTTTCAAACAAATGTATGGCACTTAAAATTAGGTACTCATGAAAAGTCGAAGAGAGAAAAGGTTCCAGAAAGAAATAGCTTCGAAGCGACTTGAGAAGGACAACCCCCAAAATGTGAGACTTATATTTACTCAAAAGTATGTAGTGCGAGTGCAAGAAGAATTCATGCAAGAAATGAAAATTGTACCTCTGCATCAATCAGCTAGGCCACGTAATTTCATGTATGCTTCCCTGCTCAACAATGAGCTCTTTATCTTGTCCCAGTCGGCAGGTTTTGGCATCATAATGGCAATATATCCTTCTCTAGAAGCCTGAGGTAGAAAAGCAAAGTATAATTATTTTTTGTTACAGCTCCCCCAAACTCCAAACAGAGTGCTAAGGGTGCCCACTAAAGATAAGATGACATCCAGGTTAAGGAACACAGGTCATACGCCATAATAAGAGAAGCAAAAAACTTAGTCCTCGTATGTGGCACCAAAACAGTAACGACAACAATTTTCTGTTCCATAACAAATGCCTATAAACCAACAAAAATATATACATTTGCATTTACTACCTCATAAAACAGGCAAAGAATCATGTCATAAATTTTCAAGAAAATGTTTAAACTTCGGATTATGACACACGTTTTTAAGAAAAGAAGTGTCACTGTGCCAGTTGCCTCTGAATACCAGCTCCTCACTACTGACCATATTAGTTGCATTATCCTTGTTCATACCTACCGTAGATGATGATAGAGAGTCTTTAGATACTTTAAACTGACATCTTTAATCAATATAGAAGAACCAGGCAGCACACAGAGCATATTCACAATAAGGGAACCCCTGAACAAATCTGTGTTGAACATAGACTCTGAAGTAGATCACTGGATCATAGTAAGTAGACCCCCAATAATGACAATATGCTCCTAAAATTGCAATGGAATCTTTTACCATGACAAGGCAACTCATATCATTTTGTAATGCCGATCAAATGTCATATGACTCTTCTATACTAAGGCAGCCCTTCACATTCTTTTATGCCAATCAAATGAGGAGGGATTCTTCTACACTAAGTCATTCAAAACAGCCACAGGAAGTGAATATAGATGAATTTCTACTCACCGAAGAGTTAAGCAACTCTGGTTGCTTAATTAGTCTGTCGTTCACTTCTAGAAGAGAACCTTTTACACAGCATCTGTCAAAACACCCATGAATAGTTTAACTATTAGAAATCACAGGAATATAACCTGACAAGCAATACCAACCTGACAACATAGAACGTATCATTTGTAGAGACTTTACATAGAGCTGTGTTAGCTTCAAAATGTTGAGCATTCTGCATCAGAGAGTTTTCATGGTTAATGTAGTGCCAAAATTCACCATTTACTAATATCTCTTATTTTCTACTTTTTTTATTTAAATTCATAATTTTAAGACTTCCCCGACCAATTGCACCTAATTTTAAAGTTCAACAGAAAGGAATCAGTTGAATCATGTCTAAAGAGTCAAGAAAGTGAATCAGGGAACGTTTAAGGCCTTATTAGCAGTAAGGAGGAAATGCACTCAGAGAGTCTCCGAGGCACTTCAGCGGCCTGGCAGAGTTAGTCTGTATGCTACAGTCCTGGAACCACGGAAAAAAGGACTGCATGTCATGTGTAGACAGTTGCTCAACTTGAAAAGGAAGCAAGCTTCTGGTCATGCGCTAAAGTTGGAGCTAACCATGGGACGGTGAAAGATTTCAACTTTGACACTAATACAGCAAAACAGATCAAATTCGATAGATTATCGTTCATCTTCATCAATTAAGTTACTGTGTTAACCCTAACCCAGCGCATAAAATGTTTTCCGAATTCCAAAAGGTAACCTGTAACGAACTCGGAAACAGAATCCATATGAAAACAACCAAGACGGACCCTTTTCCGTTTGCCCGTGACCTTCAACTCGCTCCGATCAGACTTTCCTACATTGAAATCGACCGCAGTGACTCCTCCAGTTTCCGTCAAGGCAATATGCGTCGGTGCCAAGCCAATCACGCACAACCTGCAGCGACCAAAATTTGAATACTAACGCGTCAAGTACAGCACTTCACACTAATAACAAGCTTAAATGAACGATGCACAGCTAGAAGCTCACCCGTTGGCATGACGAAGAATATACTGATCATGTTTGGGCTTCAAAAAATCTGTAATTCGCAAGAAAGATTAAAGGACCATTCCAAACGAACCCAACCCATCAAAAAAATCATAAAGTTTAACCCCTTCAGAATTTGTTCTCGTGTTTCAGTCTACCTGCAACGAAGTAAGACACGAAATTCGACTCCACAGCAGAAGGAGGTGAAAGTGGGAGACTGCCGGGATCCGGAAGCAGAAGTCTTTGCAGTTGTTGTTGTTCTTCTTCTCTTTCCTTGTACGATTCCCCGTTCTGAACGCTTTGAAGCTCCTGGCGGCTGCTCATGGTGATTGCTCGAGCTGTGCTTTGGTTCCTGAAGCCTGAGCAATGTTCCCGTCTCAGACTCTCTCAGCTAACGCGATACGCGAGGACATGTATGCGTATCGTATCGCGATTTGGTGGTCCGATACGGTAAGCACGATACCGACACGGGTCACCTGGCTTAAAGTCTCGGTTTGGGGTCCGATACGATAACTCCACCTCCTAAGCCCTGAAAGTCTAAAAACCCAAAACCCTTAAACCCTAAAAGTCTCGGTTTGGAGCAAGACGTGTTTGCCGGAAAACGGAAATGGCGATCGGTGGTCGGTTCCGGGAGTTGATGAAGAAGTACGGGAAGGTCGCCCTCGGCGTCCACTTTGGCGTCTCCGCCGCCTCCATCACCGGCCTTTACGTTGCGATTAGAAACAACGTCGACGTTGAAGCTCTCTTCGACCAGGTCGGACTATCGAGTCTCTCCAAAAAAGACGAGCACGACCGTCCTGGGGATGCTACCGAACCTAGCCAATTGATCGATAAAGAAGAGCTCGATCGTGCCCATGGAGACTACACCCAGGACTTGGCGGTCGAGGTGAAGCCTCCGGTTCCCGAGCACAGGAATAGGACCGCCGAGCACGCTGCTTCTGCTGGCGGTGCTCTTGCGCTCGCCATACTTTGCAATAAAGCGCTCTTCCCTGTCCGTGTTCCTATCACTATAGCACTCACGCCCCCCGTCTCTAGATTTTTGGCGAAGAGGGGGCTCATTCATTATTAAGGCCCTCTGTATGATATTTGATGGTGAAAATTTTTTCCCTCTCTTGATTTGACTACGAAACAATACAAAAAGGAAATGAGAAGCTACTTTTAAGTGTTAATTGGTTTCATAAGTTCCCTTCTTGCATGATTCCATTATCTAGGAACTTCTGTAACTTCTTGTAATCATTATGCCGGTGATGAGCCTTTGTTTGGTCAGTCTCATGAGATGATTTATAGCTTATTGGAGGGTGTGGTTTGTTTGTCCATTTTGATGTCTTTCTCATTGAATCAAAGGAATAAATGACTAGTTCATATGTAAGGTTTGGTTTTTTGGGTATCATGTTTTTTTTTTTATTGTTTGAAGAGATTGATTCCATTACACGTGGGATTAATACAGTGGCTACAATAGCCTAATACTTCGTACTCTGCAAGGTGGCTCAAACTCAAGACCTCCTGTGACACAACCCGCGGTGTTACTACTGAGCTATGCTCAGCTTCAATGGGTATCATGCTCTTTAAAAGAGAGAATTACTCACCCTCAGTTGATAGGATCAGAGATTTTAAGAGGAATTTTTTTTAAAGGCATCAGCATTTATAGTGTTCGCTTCATTTGAAAGAAAGAAGGAAAAACAATAACCTTCTTGAAAAATCTGTCTCTAGTCATCTGAGGACTTTGATATCTTTGGGATGCTATCATTCAGAAGAGCAAAACATAACATTAGTCGGGTGCATGAAAATTCCCTCTAAGTAAGATGGAAAACTCTCCTAAGTTAAGATAACTCATCCTGAAGCTTGGACTCAAAGATGCTACTAGACTGCTCTAGTGCCTATTATCAACGGAAGGAGGCCTATCGGTGTAGATTAGTTTCCACATATTTTTCTCTAGTTTTTGGTTTTATGTCATACTGCAACATGGTCTCTTATGGATTAAAATTCATTCTGGCTCTGGTCTCTATTTGAGTCTTTGAACTTAGATTTTTCTATATGTAATATTGTTGGATCCATGGATGTGGTCCTTGATTGTTTGGCTAGTTCTGCAGCTAATTGTGAATAGAGAAGACATTCCTCTGCGAGATTTCAAAACTTAGCTTGTCTCTCTATATATCCCCAAATCCGCAAGTTTTGAATAGTTCATCTCAGCTTATTCTGGTCTGATTGGATTTCACCTCTGGGTGATGTGATTGTGGATAGCATCTATATGTATACCTCTCTTCACCCTTGCTTTCTTAGTTCGCCAGAGAAAACTCAAGAATGTGGGAAATTGGATTTACTCCTTTATGAAGCTGCTCTACAGACCTCTCTTGAAGACTATTATTCCCTGTCTGATAGGCCACATACCTCGTTTCTCATTACCTTCGACCACTCAACCAGATCATCAGAAGTTCTTCACCCCCGTGAGATTAAATATTTTCATCAGAACTAGATTTAGTGCATGACTTTTATATTTGACTCGGATAAATTTTGTCTCGGTTTGCTTTTCAATCTATCAAAGTGTGCTCAAATTGTGGCCTGGGTGAGGGGCTATTTAGTGTTATGCCATAGTGTGAAGCCTTTTTAAGGAGCTACACTTCAGAATGACAATCCCCCATTGGCGTGGCCGAAATTGTTACATCTTAATATGTTCCTTTCAAAGCACCTGTTTTTATTTTGAAGACTCATTTTGTGCCAGAGAGATGGCATCTTCAGCTTCCTTTGTGTTGTTAGTACTCCGCAGTTTCTACTGCCAAAAGTTCCTTCAGGATGGTACAAGTTTTATCATTTAAAACTGTTAGTCATTGAAAGCTACTAGCCTATTTCTTTCATCAGTTTTCATTGTTCTACCATGAATCTAATCCGTCTTCCTCAACTTCTTTTGATCAGTTTATTGTTTCAGGGTGTCTATTTCTTACCGGTCCTCGAGAAGATAAAAAATCATTTTGGCAGCCCGGTTGGTCAAATCAAAATGCAAATCTTTGATATGTAGAAATACAAGGATGGTCATAACATTATATATTGTTAGTGCAGGCTTTAGCTAAATTATAATATTTCCCATTCCATTTGTTTAATGATAAAGTTGTAATAAAAATATAATTCAGAGTTAATACGTTACTATCTCCTCACTTTTGAGGAGTCTCTATAGGGTGACTTCCCTGAAAAGTATCCTTCTAATATATTAGTAATTTAGTACCTTAATTATGTAACTAGTATTCGTGTCTTGAGGGGGATGATTTAGATAGTTTTAATTTTTATATTTCCAATAATTCTTTACTAAGTTATTATATAAGACTCGAAAATCGCTACATTATGTATCCAGAATTTGAATTAACACGAATGTCTAGCCACATTATGTACAGTTATACATATTTTTAGTGGTCGATGACTGAGGCAGGTCCGAGGACGACTCGCTTAGAGTCCGACCTTGACCGGGTTCAATATTGCGGGTCTGGCTCAGCTGAATAGCACGTCTCGTCGAAAACCGAGTGGGGGACCACCAAGCGTGCGACACAGAAGAATTTTCCCGCTACATCCCGCCAGTTCCATTTACGGTTACGACCTTGGGCGAAAGGAGGATCCCAAATCCGACTCATTCCTGCTTCTAAATCGCTCCATTAACGCGCTCCGTCACTCCGTTCGCTCCGATTCTGTTGCCTGAAGCTCGTGCTTGCTTCGGGCTCAACTTCTGCTTCCATTTCTACGTTCAGAGTGCTCTTTTCCGGAGTGATCGTGGCCTCGTTCGTTGGCTTTTGGTTGCGGTCCAGTTCAGTTCGCCAACACAAGATTCCGCTGCCGGTAGGTAGCTTCATGTTCCTCTTCTCTTCGTTTCTGTGTGCCTCTCTTTTACTTCAAGTAAGTTTGAAAGTAGATAATTCTAAGTTACGGTTTCTAATTGCTGCAAATCTCTGAAGTCATTTACTTCCAAGTTTTATTTTTGTTTTCGTTGAAGAATTTTTTTTCCCGCCATTTATTTATTATTTTCTCTGCGGATTTACTCCGCTATGTGTCCTAGTTTAGAGGCAGCCTGGCTTTTATTCTTTGTTGCTTTCTCATTCGAAAGAAGAGAAGACAGCAAAAACTACTGCCGGACTATAGAATGCTCAAAAAGAGCACGATATACATGTCTTCTAATCTACGAATGTCAACCTTGTAATGTGGTTTTAAACTTCGGCTGTAGCGATAACTGATTAAAGCGGCAGATCTAAATGAAAGCACCTGTCTATCTGATGGACTTTACGACTTCTTGAGAGTTTTGATTGAAAATTGTTTGGGAAGAATGACATTTTGTTCTTTCACGAGCTAGGCTCTTAAAATGAAGTTTCAATTACAGAGCTAACTTACAATGCAAATGAGGTAAAACACATAAATCGGTTAGTAAAAATCATTGTAATGTTTGTTATTCATTATGGAATTGCTAGAAATGAAAAAAAAAAAAAAAAAAAAACACAACTTTAAAAAAAAAAAAAATCATTGTAATGATCCTTTAGGCAATAAATCCATGGTAGTAGAAGGCAGGAGTGCAGTTCCCCATTAGCAGTTAACAAGACGTAAACATGATCTCTTAAAGTGTTGGTCAATGGTTTTTCATACTTAATTATTTTGGATCTGCAGATTCTCTTTTTTCTTCTTCCCCGAGGGTGTTTCTTGGATTGCAATTTCGGTGGCTTATCTCTTTGAGCTGTTAATATCACCTCTGATATTATAACATTCAGATTTTGGGTTTGGGTTCATATAATGTATGATTTAAATTTAGTACTTTCTAATGGCCAATGTTCATGTATTTCACAGTTCCTTCAGTTCCCAACTTTTTTCTGCTGAAAACTGGGCTCGTTTAAAAGTTTATGAGGGCATGCCAAACACCTTAATGATGTTCATTTCAGCTTGTCATGAGTATACCCGCTTGAAAATGTTTGATTTTTTAACTGTGTTTGCTAATATTTATAAGCAATTCCGTTGTTAGGAACTGCTCACCAGCAGATGTCTAGTTATTAAATCTTGGAATATCATGCTCATGGATCGTGTTGTTGGCAAGGTGTTTCCACCGTTCTATATTTCATATCTTGAACTTGTTTCTTTTTTAAAATTTTCATCATTCTGTTCTTGCTGGTTCATTTTACATCATTTTCGGTCAGGTGAAATTTAATTTTTTTTAATATACTCCAGGTTCTACTTCTTCCTCGTTGCAGTAGTTTTCGTAATTTTGGTTCTTGGTTCACCCCTTTGCAACTTGTTAAGATAAGCAAGACGTCAAAATTTGTTGGCTTATCTGTCATGGCTGGTAACATTCCCTTGAATCTTTCCAATGGTCATGCCCCAATCGATCCAGATCCCCGGAGATCATATCAAGTGGTAGTTGCTGCAACTAAAAGCATGGGTATAGGGAAAAATGGGAAGATGCCTTGGAGATTACCATCAGACTTGAAATATTTCAAGGAGGTGACTTTGACCACATCTGATCCTGTTAAAAAGAATGCTGTCATCATGGGTAGGAAGACATGGGAGAGTCTTCCTCTGGATCATAGACCTTTAGCTGGTCGTTTGAATGTTGTGCTGACTCGTTCTGGAAGTTTTGACATTGCAACAGCAGAAAATGTTGTTATCTGTGGAAGCATTACTTCAGCGTTGCAGTTGTTAGCAGCATCTCCATATAGTTTGTCCATAGAAAACGTATTCGTGATTGGAGGTGGTCAGATTTTAAGGTGTCTTGTTGTCCCTATCATTGTTTAGCACTTTAAACCTGTTTGTCACTTGAGAAAATAATGTTTGTTCTTGTGTTCAGAGAGACTCTTAATGCACCTGGATGCGATGCTATCCATATTACTGAAATTGAGGCAGATATTGAATGCGACACTTTTATCCCTTTTGTGGATATGGCACATTACCAACCTTGGTATACATCATTTCCACTTGTGGAAAACAATGTAAGATACTCATTTGTGACCTATGTACGTGTTCAAAATCCTATGGAAGGGCCTCTTGCAACTAGCAATGGTCTAGAGTTAAATAGTAATCTGGTTGAGAGCTTCTCATTTTTGCCCAAGATGATTTTTGAGAGACACGGAGAGTACATGTATCTTAGACTGGTCCAAGATATCATTGCAAATGGTATCCAAAAAGATGATAGGACCTGGACGGGAACATTATCTAAATTTGGCTGTCAGGTATTCAACTTTAGAAATTTTCTTTTGGTTCCAAGTATTTTTATTTTTCTTTCTTGATGTGTTTATCTTATTCTGTAAAAAATGTCTCACTTGGTTATGTCTCACAGATGCGGTTTAATCTTCGGAAATCTTTTCCCCTTCTTACCACTAAGGTATTCCATCCTCACTTGAGCATTAATCTGATATTTTTGTGAACTTCATTCTATTTGGTTCTTTTTGGCTACGTTTTGTGCTATTTTTGGGTTTTTTTTATTGTTATGGTGTGTTCTTCTACATGACACGTACTTGGGAAATAGGGATGCAAGTGTCTTGAATAATGTTTTATTAAGTAGGATCTCGAATCTCTATCCTTGTATTTTCATCAATGCATATTCATGGCTGGTATTGATTCTTGGTACTATAGAAAGTGTTCTGGCGAGGAGTTGTGGAAGAACTTCTATGGTTTATCAGTGGCTCAACAAATGCTAAGGTAATAACTTATTTGCACCACTTGAGGCATATCTGAGTTATTTTATTCTAGATTTTGGTTCAATATTTTATCTTCTGTTATCTGTTGAAACTAACAGCTGGCCAAGGAGGGAGTCGCAAAAGATACACTCCTCCACGGAGCTAGCTGGCCATCCTTGTACCCTAAATCTAAAAGCTAAGCATGTAGCAGTATTGTACCATAAAGATGATCAATGAAAGTTACCTGGTTTCCTTGTAATAACTATAATATGATCAGCTGTATGATTTTCTGCTGAATAAGGGGCAGCTTCAAGCAGCTGCTTCAGCTGAATTTCTGTTTTTAAGTAAAGACTATGATCTTATATTAAATTACTAATCCTACTAGGGTCATCTCTTGTGCACAATTTCCTCCTTTACGTTGTTACAGCAAATCTCTTAGCAAAATATCTTAGTAACATGGAATAGTTGTATTGTGTCACAAGTTCAGTATTTCTATACTGCTTCTTGAGTCAAGTATCTACTTTTTACATTATAAGGTTTTGTATATGGTCAAGGTGGCTCCGTTGTAATCAATGCATTCTTGTGCAAGCATTCCTTGTACATTCTTTATTTTATTGGCTTCATCTATTATAGTGGCATGCAACTCTAACACTGCATCCTTAGTCTGCTGGTAAATTGCACATGCTTGCAGTCTCTTTCCATTCTTTGGTTATTCTAAGTGGATTTTTTGCAACAGATTTTGCAAGACAAGGGCATACACATATGGGATGGCAACTCATCTAGAGATTACCTTGACAGGCATTTACCAGGCTTCTCAATTCTGGTCAAGTAGTCTGATGCATAAATATTTGCATTGTTTGAGCTTATGTAATTTCTTTTATCAGTGTCGGTTTGACTGACAGAGAAGAGGGTGATCTGGGGCCCATTTATGGATTCCAATGGAGACACTTTGGAGCCAGGTCAAACTAAATCCATTGAAAAAGAATTTTTCTATCTATTTTCTTTTTCTGTTAGTGTACTCAATTATATGCATGTTTCAGCTACACCAACATGCATGCTGACTACACAGGCAAAGGATTTGATCAGTTACTAGATGTAATTCACAAGATCAGGAGCAACCCTGATGATCGCCGTATTGTTATATCAGCTTGGAATCCTTCTGATCTCAAAAAAATGGCCCTTCCTCCTTGTCACATGTTTGCACAGGTCTGTAAATGCTTTGACTAAATTGCAGTTGGCTGGATTGTTATGATAATCATAATATCTACAGTTAGTTAAGGATGGTCAAGAAAATGTAGATGCTTATTTGTCCCTAAACCCCAAACGCCCTGGTGGGCTTAGTATTATATCAAATAAATGGTGGAAGCAGCATTGTCATCCTATGTTCTTCCAGCATTTCCTCTTTGCAGTCATTGCACTTTCTTTTGCAAATATCTGTCATTCTTAGGATAGGATAGTATGCACCTTTCTTCTTCATTTACTTCTCTAACTGTTCCTTTGGCATTGTAGTTTTATGTTGCCAATGGTGAATTATCCTGTCAGATGTACCAGCGGTCTGCAGACCTGGGTCTTGGAGTGCCTTTCAATATTGCCTCCTATGCCCTTTTAACTTGCATGATTGCTCATGTTTGTGGTATGTGTCACATTTTTTTCTGTTATGACGTTATACATGCAACTATATACATCTCCCTCCCTTCCTCCCTCCTAGTTGCATTTTTATTGGGGGTCCTTTCATTTGCTCTCTTACTTGTAGATCTTACGCCTGGAGATTTTATCCATGTTCTGGGAGATGCTCACGTTTACAAAACGCATGTGAAACCCCTGCAGGAGCAGCTCCAGAACCTTCCTAAACCATTCCCTGTAAGATCGTTTGCCAAGTACTAGCAACATTTTCCATTTTATTGGTTCACATTCTTTACTTCTTATACTTCAGTTCATTGACTGTGCAAAATTTACAGCTTTTGAAGATTAATCCGCAGAAGAAGGATATCGATTCATTTGTGGCAGATGACTTCACTCTTGTTGGCTATAATCCTCACCAGAGGATAGAAATGAAAATGGCCGTATAGTAGCCGATACATAAACGGTAGAAAGTTGAAAGAAAATCTGATCCCTGTTTTAGTCTCCCAATCAATGTGCTTGAGGTAATTGCATGGAGTTTGGCAGCGTGTTAGCTAATGCTTCTCCACATATTTTAATCGTACATCGCAGTGCTATCATGTTAATGTCACCTGTTGCAAATGAATCTCATGTGCTTCTGTTGAAAAACTTCATATCTAGCAGCGACATATTGCGGGTGTAGATTATTGATTGGTTTTCTCCTGGTGCAGGTACTCACTAGTTGAAAAGGAGTTACTTATATAAGAGGATTTTTTTCTTCTCCAAAAGAATATGTACTAATTGTGAAATCTGCTCAAAGTTCAATATTTTTTTTTAAATTTTCTTTCGGGATAAACCACCTACCTTAGACGTCCCACAAACTAAAGATCGGTTATATCTTGAAATGTATCTTTGAAATGTTTTGAGATATTGAAATCAGAAAATCTTCTTTAATTCAAAAGTTACATGAGGATTATTTTAAAAAACCAAGCTAGTCATTTTACGTAAAAAGTTCACGGGAACAGAAATTCCAATCATAATGTTTAAAGACAAGATACGATTCAAGTGATATTACAATTGCCAACAGAAATTCTTGAGTTTCCATATAAATGACGAGAAAATAAAAATAAGATCAACCATATGTTGACTAAAATTATGAATATTAGTTATATATTAAAATATTAAGCACGATACGTTAAATCTGCTCAAGCATTACCATTTCAGCCTCAGTTGAACAAATATGAAAAACGATTTCCAATTTCAATAAGATTTTCACTGTAAGTTCATCTCATATACATAATCTTCTATTGTTTTCAAATGAATTTCCGGAAGTCCGCGTTTCTTGCCCAGAGTTCCTAACATTTTTCTTTCGATTCATTCATATCGGAGCCGCCTGAAACCTTGAATGACAAGAAGCTCAAACCTCATTAGTGCACGAAACGAGACCCATCTCGCTTCAATGAAAACTAATAATTAAAAAAGAAAGAATGAAAAAAAAGGGGCAAAAAAACACCAACTCTTCCCCCCAGGGAGAGCTACCCTTTACAGTTACAGCGTGCCTTTCAAATTGACCCACCGAAGGCTTTCTTCAAGCACAAAAATCAAGCACAAAAAATTAACCTCCAACTGGCTTTTTTATGTTAAGATTGTCGCATATGCTCATATTGTTGGCAGTCCACCCCAATTTCATTGAAAGCAGAAATGAGCCTTGACACTATCTTGCCTAACATCAGTTTAAACCCAACTGAGTTTGAATCTTCCCCACTCCTCTCGCTTTTGTTTGCATCTGCAGTGAGGGAGCCCACCAAACTACCTTTCATGTACTCATCACAGGCTTTTAGGATGAAAGGACCGCGTGTCTGGAAATGCTGCCGCACAATTTCTTCAAAAGCCTACAATTACATAATTAAATGAATTAGACAAAAGCATACCACAATGTCAATAGTCAATTGAAAGGTAGAG
This sequence comes from Aristolochia contorta, assembly GCA_022405105.1. Taxonomy (NCBI): domain Eukaryota; kingdom Viridiplantae; phylum Streptophyta; class Magnoliopsida; order Piperales; family Aristolochiaceae; genus Aristolochia; species Aristolochia contorta. The sequence continues at coordinate 15,367,841 of CM039669.1, read as the reverse complement.
AAGCAGCCATGCAAGAAATAAGAACTGCATCATGGATACAATAACAGCTGTTGACACCTTTTTTCTTTTTGAAAATTAACAGCTTTTGACACCTTAGTTTGCTCCATATGCATTACTGACAAAAATGGTAATATATGACAGAGATAACATCCTTTTACCTTTGGTGGCCTTCGCAAAGTGTATAACATTGTCTTGCAGTTTAACAGGAATGTGTTTTCATTGTAGGATATAGAATTCTTCTCTCCTTCGGCTGTTCCAACCTGCTTATCATATCCGGCTTCATTAAAATATGGCTTTGAGTTCAAGACCAACCCCTGAAGAGAAACTAAAACTTGAAGAATGCTCGAGGAAGATGGATCCCACACTTCATTTCCTTTCCCGTTCCATGTATTTAGAAGGCTAAGACAAACTTTCCCATCCTCATATAAATTTGGATTTATCCGCAAGCCACTAGAATGATAATATGCCAACTACATGTATTGAAGAATTCATGAGTTAAAACTGACTAAAATCATTGCATACTTAAATTGAAGGTCTTACGGCCAAGTGCCACTCATAAAAAAGTTAGTGCCACTTACTGGTGGGACTTGAGGGTATTCTGGTGGAAGCTGAAAATCAAAGAAGAAAAGGCCATCTTGGTAAGGTGTACCATATGCTCCCACAATAACAGCTCTCATCAGATCCATTCGATCCTCATATACCCGGACATAAATCTCATCTGTTTAGAGAGTTTAAAATTTTTTTACTCGGGAAAAGCTCTAGACTGCATCTCATGCACAAACTACGAAAACTTTTAACTGCAAGGTTGATGGTTTTCCTTACCAGGTAAATTCTTCTCGAGTATGTTCCAGTCCTGCTGAATTTTCTTAAACCACTTCTTGCCACTAATATTCTGCAAATTAAATGATATAAAGACCAGGATATTGCATGCAAGTCAGACGAGCACATTAACTCTAATTTTATGTAATAAGAAAAAAAACGATTTTTACCTGTACACCAACACTTAGATAATAATGGTCCTCGGGCTCTTTAGCTATATCGAAGTGTTTGAAACTGCATGAATCATCATCATAGCATGCTAATTGGCCCATGCCATCTATTATATTCTCTTCAGAGCCTGTAGGGCCTGACAAAGGGCTAGATTCTTCTTTGATCTCATGAAGACTGAGAGTCATTTGGTTGTTCGCAGCACAAGAGTCTTCTAAACTAAGTTCGTCATTGGCATCTCTTATCAATTCAGAACACTCTGATTCATTTGAATGTTTAGCATTTGAACCCAAAGTAGGAGCTGAAACAGGTCCATTTCTTCCTCGTAAGAACAAGCCAGATGCTAGTCGCGTAACAAACCCGAGAGCAGCCAAAGGGATCGACAAAGGCCCACTTCTTGCAGCATTCTCTTCGGGATGATTAGTAGAGCCCTTCTCAATCTCATTCAGTTTGTCACCAGTAGTTTGTGAATTTACTTTCTGGAAACAATTATTTATCAATCATTTTAATGCACAACAAGATGACAAAAAATGAAAACTAAAAGAATAAGTACACAAAATGGATCAAAACAGGTACGAACCTCTTGATCATTTTCGAGCTCATCTTCACTCCCATTAAAAGTTTCCCAACTAGCTGCATCATTGTCATTAAAGCCATTGCCATCATCATCCTCACGGCCCACCACATAGATGGCTTGAGGACCCACCTAAAGGTAAACGGAATAAAACAATCCAAATGAGGAACTTACACAAATATTGTTAAAAGAGGGATTTTGGTTTTCATAATCTGTCAGATGATTAATATCATGAAACTTCGATATATTTAAACCTTGTGGTTTAATTTTCAGAAGTAAACAACACTAGCTTCGCACAATTTAAAAGACCTTCACCCTAAATTCGATTATTATGTAGCTCATGTAAGAAGATGGTCAACCACCCTCAAATGGACAAGAAAGTGACTTTTACAATTATTATTTTTTCAAATGGCATACTGTCTTTGTCATTACTAAAATAGAAAAGAAAATGGTGTTCATTCGGCTACTAGAAAATCAAAGAACAAAACCATAAAACAATACAAATACCTTGGAGACCATTCCATCAGCCCACATAACTTCAATATCACCATCTTCAAGACCGGTAATATTCCCAACCCAAGACAAAGAAGGTGTGGCATCAACGTTCAGTGCCTCTTTAGAATTTTCAGACTGCTCTTTATTAGTTCCTGTTCCACTAGTATCTGCCTCAGACATCTCCTCTCTCTCTTGCTTCCCCCAAAGATATTCGGAATGAGGTTCCCCACCAATCAAATAACCTGGACACAGCCGAACAACTAGATCTCCATAACAATAGTCATAATCAGGATGTTCCTCCAGTTCATAGACACTTACAAGCTCCTCATTGTCAAATTCACGAGGATCCTCAGGTCTGGCAACTGGCTTCAACCACCTCACACGGGAGGTTCGATCTTTTGCATTCACGGTTCTCACAACTCCAACTCTTTTAACTTCCCCATCTTCTCCTTCATCCGAAGCCTTTTCTACCACATATTGCCCAGGTAAGAAGTCCTGATCCCCTGGACTTTCGTTTGGAATAAGTGTTGTCGAGTCCCGTCCCAATTCTGTGGTACCATCTTGCCATATTATATCCACTTTTGTCTTGGTATTCACAATCTGAAAAGCTCTTTGATAATTTTCACCTTTTCTTCTACGTTTCTTATCTTTTCTAATTACAACTTTGCACAATTTCTTCCGGAGGAAAGCTCCACTTTCTTGGACAGGTTCATTATCAGCTAATGTCAAATGGCTGCAAGATGCTGAATCTAAACTAGACTTGTTTTCAAGTGTTCTCTCACATCCATCTAAGTTAGTATCTAGAGTTACTTCTTCTGAATCAATCTGCCCTAAACTATGCTGAGCTAAAATTACTGGTTGATCATCATCAGTTAAATCAGTAATGTCACTACAATTGTTCTTCACACCTTCATTTGAACTGAGATGATTGCAACCAAGAGCAATAGATTTTAGTGAAGCCTCATAATAATCGGGTGGAAGCAGACACCAATCACCAAGCTGCCAAGTTGCATGTGTAAAGCAAGAAATAAGTGTCAAATCCTTCGGTTTCTGCTCCTCACGTGGCACACCAGTTGATTCAGATCCAAAACCAGGGTTTGCTGAAGCTATCCAATAAACAAAAACAGATCCTGCTTGGACTTTAGTAACAGTGCCTTCCATACGGTTAGCCTTCCAAGTTCCAGAAAGCCACCTTGAATTCTTGAAAACAGATAATGAAGTAGCTCTAACCCGTTGACCTGGGTGATAAGGAAAATTTGCATCTTCTATAGTATTCTTGGAAACTGGTTTCACCTGTGCAGGGTTTGTGTTTACAACCTTACAACATGATCCATCATCGAATAGAACTGTCACATTATCCACAACCTCATCAACCCTACCAAGCCAATGTCCACGGACCACATAATCACCCATGGTGAACTCACGAACTCGTTGCAGAACTTGGGAAGAGACGTCTTTTATGATTGATCCATCGGCTGATTGCAAATCAACAGAGATATGAACATCCATGACAACACCCACTTGACCTGTGGGATCTGTAACAGATGAAACGATATCCCCATGTAGGAAACCCCTATCTACAACAGTGATTTCACTAAGACTGTTTGTTGTTTCAGAATTGTCAAGCCAGATTACTCTCACTTGGCCATCTTTCAAACTATCATTTTCAACCTCATCGCATTCATCATCTCTATTAGTGCCATTAACATTACAATCATGGTTAGCACCTTCATGATCGCCATCCCCATCATCATTGTCAGCACTGACATCTTCATCATCATCGTCATCATTGTCATCGTCGTCATCATCATTATCGGCACAATCATCGTCCATATCACTGTCTGAATCAGCATCACCAGCAACCTCTTGAACAATCCCAAGCAGACCTTTTGTCTTGCACTTGACAATGTCCTCTCTGTAAACAAACTGTTCATAAGAGAGAACTTCTGTTGATTCCCTTTGAGTTTTGATTCCATTAGAAAATACTTCCCCTGGATCCATCCTTATGCATTCTGTTGATGCCATTTCGTTCACTTTCATGGACTCTATGGATTTAGACATGACCTCAGCAACAAGGTGTTCATTCCCCATCTACAAAGAGAAAGAGAGTTAACACAAAACATGTAAGGATAGGAAGTCAAAAAAAAACTAGTAAAAGTACTATAACATCAAACTCTTTGCTTTGAAGAAAATCAAAATGACCGGGCCCAATATCCTGAACATAATTATTTGACAAGAAGAGCTAGTTTAGTATAAAGAATAAATTCAACAGTAATTCATTTGAAGGATTGGAGAATAGGTGGAAAAGGTAGAAGGATTATGCGCTTCATTTGTGCAAAGAGAAGGCCTAAAACTGCTAGCTTATTATCCTTCAAAACATAGGACGTGGTTCATTCTCATATTGTTCAAAAAAGTGTACACGAAAAATTTTGGTGGAACCCTTCAAGGCAAAGCCTAAAGATGGTCCTTTTCTTCATTTATATCCAAGTTGATGCGAAAATTAGAAAGAAGGGGAGAGATGGAAGTGTTTCTATTTTGGGTTCTTGTGTTCAATTATTATTGCAGAAGAGAGTGTAGAGTGCTTGCATAATCAACATTCCAAAAAAAAAAAAAGAGGAAAAACCCCCCAATTACTTTTGTAGTCAGTTACAGATTGATGCTGACTAATGACTATGAGATAGTATGATGCGATAAAATAAGAGTTTGACTGAACATTATATAATGATACACTTTTAGCCAGCAGGTATGGAATGGGTTCAGACATCTCAGAGATCAGAACGTGGATGCAAAAAGGAAAACAGAAATTTCTCAGCTATAGTCAATGAGATGTTTTTTCTTCCTGAAGAGCATTGTACCTTGACATTGGGAAGTTGACAAAAAAAAACGGTTGGCCAGTATGAATTAATTATGCATCTATGTGTCCACTGCTACTCAAACACTCTTCTGGAAAAGCACAGACAGCAAGTAAGCTTCTAATCCTGGTGAGAAATGGGACCATTTGTTTAAATTCCAAAAAATAAATCATATCTTGAGAGGGATGAATGTGAACAAGTAGTTTTTCCTTAGAGCATTTCCCCAAAGTTAGCAAATTTACAGGAGAAATTATCAACTCTTGATATATAGCTGGAAAGGTGAGAGGCCATGTATCTAAATCATGGACAGTCAAATGTGGAGGTACACTAAGGAGCTTTAGATGCTACGTATAGTTATTGTCCTTAGTGTTGTAGATTAACCACTACATCATTCATCGTCCTCTCATTCCAAAGGCCAAGTGATCAGCAGTCAGAAAAGCAGCATCCTGTTAATTATTGCGCCCTCTTCTCCCAACCATTTCATTAACTTAAAGAGAAACCCAGTTAGGAAATCTCGGAATGCTTTCGAAATCCGACATAAAAAAGGCAGCAGATACCATCAAAAGCAAAAACCGATATTGCTCGAAAAGAAAGTTTAATATTGCTCCCAACCATCGTTTCCTCCCTCGGAAGCACAACAAAGAGCAACAAAGACGACATTATTGTCCGTCCACTAATAAACCGATCCATCCAGAAATCACACACGTCCACTATTTCGCAATTAAAAAGAAAAAAGAGAAAAAAAAAAAAAGGAATCACTAAACATCTAGAAACCAACGTGGGAAGGAATTTTTACATAAGAGACGGGGAGAAGCACCGACTTACGTTGGAGCATAAAGATTCGAATCCCAGCAGCGATATGAGCTCAAACCCCCGTCTACCTCCTCAAAAAGCCCGATCGGATGATAGAGAAAAAAAAAACGAGGATTTGCAGCTGCGAACCCCGCGTTCTGATTGCGGCAGCTGGAAGGCAAGAATCGAATAGAGGAATACGTAAAACAGGTTCCGGTGTTAGTTGCGACCAATTTACAAATATAGGAAAGGAGAGGGGGAGGTAGGAGGCGGAAGAGGAAAAATTTAGCCTCCTCCCTTTGTATTGCTTCTCCGGAGTCGCCGAAGAGCTTCTGATTTGGAGAAATAACGAGGGTGATAATGGTGTATCACATCTCCTTTATTCTCTCTCGTATTTGTCAGGTCTTTTCGATTTGATTTCCTCGACTCCGCGTGTACCGACCCGGGTGGGGTTGAATAGGAGAAACTCGAACCGACCAGAAAAAAACCACGGGACGGTTCTATTTCCCCGGCCACTTCAAGTTCTCAACCCAGAGTCCAATAAAATTAAATTTATTTCATAAAAAGTACGTAAATATTTTAGAGATAAAGGATCCAAATTTTCTTTATTTCAAACCAATTTTTTTATTATAACTAAAATATTAAAAGTAAATTAATCAACATGATCAGTATAAAAAATTAATTTTTTTAATAAAAATTGATCAGTAAATTAATCATTTTTTTAAAAACGCATGACCCTAGTAAATATATATAATAATATATAATAGAATAATTTAAAAAAAACATATTTGTTTTGGCGGTAAAAGCGTTAATTGGCTCGAAGTTCAAACAATATTGTTCGACTTGGTGTCTATATATATATATATATATCCTCCTATTTTTATTTTAAATGTAATAAATTGAAATTTTCAAATTTAGGACTTTCTCCCTGACACTGAAATCAACGTGGATCGACTAATTACCCCCCGTTGGTACGCATTATAACTAATAATATTAATCTTTATAAAATTGGTCATACAAAACGGACTAAGATCGTTTTATAATAAGTTACAAAACTGTTAATTTCTTGCATGCAGATAAGTTAAGGGCACTGTTTTATATCATAAAAAGGCCCCGAGATATATAATTTCCAACGTGCAAGAGAGATATGAATCAGAACCGTCCATTGATATACATAAGATATGAACCGGTGGAATATATACCAATATTAATGTCATTGCCTCTGAATATTAATACCGGTTTTTAATACCTACATAAAGTAAATAATTTGTTCGAACAAAATGCATGCCTAACCAAGCATTATATATCTATCTTAATTTTATTTTTCAAGGTGCATGAAATTATCCCCTCCTACATGAACAACGTAATCTTTATACAAGGGGTTTCATTAGCCGTAGTTTACAAGAATTCGTTTATTAATTCAGCTTACTTAGCTGGGTACGATCACCTACAGGGAACAGGTGAACCTACCATGGCTAGTATATATCTCAACTAAGGAACAGATGAAGCTTGCAAGAAGCCTGTAGCCACATTCATCATCAAATTATTTATATATAAAAAGGTTACTCCTTTCTTTGAAAAGACTTGAGAACCAACTCCATTGACAATCTCATCTCTTCATGTAATCAAAAAGTGTGAAGATGCATGCATGGGATCCCCACCAGAATAATGCAAGTTTGTAATAGTAAACAAAGAAATGGGAGACTAGTACTCCAAGATGCTTAATATTTTACTTATAAATCAATATTATTAAGAGACAAACTGAACCAATTCTATTTCAAAATCAAAACCATCAACTGAGGCACAATAAGCTTGCAATCTTAGCTTAATTTGATGCCTCTTCTACCTACCAAACCAATACACACCTCATCACTATTGTAGTTACTAGCTAGTTATTAATTGCTTGCACTCCTATATATTCTCGAAGAACAAAAAATGAAGATAGAATAACGTCTACTGATTAAGAGTAGGCCTTTGATCTGCAGGTTTCAGCTACTGTGGATTCTCCACATGCAGTACTGAAACAGGCGTAGCTAGCTGCCTTGAAGCTCCTGACCATATTGATCATCAGTTCACCTTCCCACACTTGCGCCTCACTTCCTGTCCCCCTGTGAGGCTACTCATTTTCACCATGGACTTGGCAAAAGCATCATGGAAGGCCTGCTGGGAGGTGGCAAACTTGGAGACCAGGGACTTTGTCTTGGATGTGGTCAAGAGGGACTGGTCTGAAGAGAAGAGGCTCTTCCCTTGGAGCAGTAGCTTGAAGTAAGTGTTGTCGAAAGTCGACGAGCTCGGGTCCATGGTCGAGCCGGCGTTCTTTACCTTGTTATGTGCCTGACACACGTTCTTCAGGCTTGCAGCGAAGGATGGGTTCAGTGTTGGATCCACGTCGTGTGTGCTGTCGAAGTTGTGGAGCCTGTTTTGGAAGGATGAACAGTGGGAAAACCCCAGAGTGTGTCCTCCTGCACGTAATTAGTTATGTATATAACACCAATTAGCTAGCTAACTAGCTAAGGGTACTAGCTAGCTAGTAAAAATTATAATTTATCAGGATCTAATTAATTATAAGAAGCTGATCATACAAAATGTATCAGCACTTGATATATATATACCTGAGAGAGCTACCAAGTCTTCCCCAGAGAGACCCCTCTGAGAGAAGCTCTGTATGAGCTGGGAGAAATTGAAGGTGGGAGCTGGGAGCTGCCTTGTGTCACTAGCTGTGGACACTCTTCCATCTAATCTTCCTTTGGGTACTTCCCAGTCAGGTCCTCCAGACTGGTATATATAAATATACATATATATGTGTGGAGATCATCAATGTGAACAACGGTTCAGTGCTAATTAAATGTAATTATTAATATGTGCAGAGATCAATGAAATTAATGTTGTTACCAGAGCTACAGCATCACGAGCTGCAAGGGAGAGAATATCAGCGCAAGAGACAACTCCAGGGCAGATAGCTTCAACTGCCTCCTTGGCATTATCAATGACAAAGAACGAATGGAGGGACACATTCGGAGGTCCGTCCTTCTCCGCTTTGCTCGTCCCAACCGAGCTCAGCAGCACCGAGCCATCACAACCCTTCACATGAACAACCATAACAAGCAATTAGAAAGAAGAAACTAGACGAAAGAGAGATAATTAAGTGTAATATCGAATTAAGTTAGTAATAGAAAGAGGCCGGGCCAACCCGAATGAAGCAATCATGGAAATGCATTCTCAGCAATGCAGCTGCGACGGTTTTATCGTTCGCCATCGCCTGCTTCACGGCATTTCTCACAGTCTCCTCCAACTTTGGGCAGGTGGAGTCGTAGTAGTTTGTGCTCAGAGCATCCAGATGAGGAGCAGCTTGAAGAAAGAAGAAGATGATCATGACAAGCGACCACTTTGGTGCAACCATGGCTGGCTGATCAGATTTAGATGCCCACTACACGTACCCCCACTACTACTCAGGTAATTTGATCTGCAATGTGTGGAATCCAAGACTGAGAAATGGGTATTTATAGATGTTAATGAAAGAGGTGATAATATAATAGTGGAGTTGTTACAGGGTCCTGGATGGGGGGTTCTGATAACAACATTTGGTGAGAAGACGAATCTAAATAATAGTGGAGTACGTTTGAAGTAGGCTCATTTGGTCACCAACTGGAGGAGTCACATCCAATATCCTATCTTGCATGGCTTGGACTGCAGTACATTACACTCTCCTTGGTCGTGTTTGTGATAGCTGCATTGCACCAAATGTGGGAAATATATAAACTGATCTTAAAGAAAATATATCAAATTAAAGCGTATCACATGGTGTTTGATTATGTTTTCATGCAAGTCCACAACGTAATAATCACATGAAAGTTAGCCATGAGAGATTCTAAATTGATAATGACACTTCTACTAACAAGTAACAACCTCCACGAGTCACCACCTTGTCTTTCAATTGAAGAGAATTTAGTTACGTTCTGATATTCATGGATGCCTTTGGTAGAACCAAATTTTACCAAATTGTTCTGCAGATTCTAATAATCTTGACCATACACGTGTCTCAAAAGAACTAGATTTCCTTTTCATGTATGACCCACATTTCATTTTCAAAATACAGTGTCTGTCTGAGGTTGTTGGCAGATAATATACAGTGACTAGGCCAATTAATTAAGAGGGGATTAGGGAATTCACATTTGTTTCTACGTGGAATTATTTGATCTTATTCTGCTTTTGGAGATTAATTTAGAAGGGATTAAGTGTTGGTTACCGGGTTGGGGATCAAATGTTTGTTAGTTAGGATAGATGCATCAAATCCGTTAAACGCTTCTTATACAAGTCATAGATGGGTTAATTAAACTTGGGAATTAATTGGGTTGGTCGTGGAAATTAAATTAAAAAAATTTCTGGTTGCTGTGGACTATGGAGTACTGACTTGAATGTATAGTAGGACCCGTTTGAAGAAGAAGAAGAAGAAGAAGAAGAAGAAGAAGAAGAAGTAGAGGAAAAAGAAAAAGAAAAAATAAAAAATAAAAAAAGGATCCTCATGAAACCGGTCCCTGAATAACCTGACCCCTGAGCTGGGCCGCCGAACCTGAACCATGATCCCTTAATCGGAAAACACCCCAACCCAGCAAAAAGATATGAAGCGGAACCCACACGAACTCCTTCAACAGTATTTCGAGTCCGCGACCGTGGCTGCGATCTGGAATTGAGTGGGTGGGAGGAGAGAAGGAGGAGAAGATGATCGTCTGCGTAGCCGTCGTGGGTCACCAGGTGAGGACATTTACTATCCATAAAATTGAATCATATTAGGTTTTTTTTTTCCAATTTTTATTTTTGGGATCTTAGGGGCGGGTTATCTCTTTTTTTTTTTGCAGAACAATCCTTTGTATCTTCAGAGCTTCACGGAGGCCGATGATGCTCTCAAGCTCCACCACGTCGTACATTGTTCTTTGGATGTCATAGACGAACGAGGTCTCTCTCTCTCTCGTGTTTTGGTTTAATTATTCGCGAATGCCGGATGTGTTCCTGGATAAGTCTAATCGCTACCAAGACATTATAAGTCATGAAATTAGTTCAGTTAGAAATCAATTTCATTTTTTTTCATTTTGTTACATTTATTATGCTTTCGGAACCTAGAAAATGGAGTAGTAGAGTCTTATTATTCTACTGACTTGATTGAGAGAACATGTTGTTAACCATTTGGTCGTTCACTGAGCTGAGAAAAAGTGGACTCTTTTATCAGGCTGTTTTTTATGGTTAAGCTGACTTTGAGTCTAAATTTCTAGTTTAGCTTTTAATTGCCATTGCCTTAGAGCGGAAACCATCATAATTTTATTTGAATGCTAGTTTGGATTCTACCATTTGGTGGATATTATTAATGGCTTTAAAACAAACACCATGGTCGACAAAGTCTTTCTATGTTTGCCTCCTAAATGGTTTGTGGCTTTTTTCCATGAGGTTAAGTAGTTACACTATAATTATGACGAGAGGAAATGCATAAGAATAAGGAAGCAAGTTTAGTACTTCATAGTTTATGAAAAATATGCCTCTTTCGAAGCAAGATTAGCATTTCATAGTTTATGTTAAACTACATTCTTTTTTGGTCAAATTCTTTGGCAGAGCTCATGCGTGACCATAACTTACTCCACTTCAACCTGCACCACTTTTTATTCCTAAGGTGTCTGTATCTTGTGTAACATATGAAATAAGTTTTCCTTTGAAATTTATAATCTGGCTACCAATGGGTTGTAATCATCATTTTCATAAGAAAAAAAAGGAGAAGGTTTTGGAAACAACATGCTATTTCCTTACCCAATGAACTAAACTTTTATCTGTGATTGGTAATCATTCCCATTGCAGTTTCTTTCTATGAAATTAAGCTCCATTGCCACAAGATTATCTCTGGCAAAGATTCAAAGGATATTCATCTTATGATTTTCAAACTTAAGTTTGAGGGTCACTTTGTACAATTTTGATCATTCAAGTCAACAAAAACAATTTTATTTGTAACTTTAAAAAAAAAAAACTTTTTTTTTTATTTTGGGTTTGGGTTTTTCTTGCACTCATTTAGAAACATGATCATAAAAATGCTTATTATATGTAAAAATGGTTCATGCAGTCCTGTCCTGAAAGCTACAAATTCATGTGGTGGACAATGACTGCAAACTGGTCAAAGTAGAATCGAAGCATCTGCTATTTATGTTGGTATTTGAAGCTTGTAGGCAGTGAATATATCTAGGCAAAAATATTGCACTCCGTGAACATTATACTTGGTCTTCTTCAATCATTAAGTGTATCATGTAATGGAAAATGTACATCACCTAGTCCGCTCTAGTTGTTTGCCTGTATTATTGTTGTAAATGTTGTTGGCAATGTTGTTGGCAATATATCACATCTGCACAGGCTTATGCTCATGTTTTTTCTGCAATAGTGATGGTCCTGGCTATTGTTTCCCAGAAAAGAAAGGGGTCCTATTGTTCAGTTTATGAGTAGAAGAACTTATAATCCAACTCTGTAGTTCATGTAGACCTTTGCTATTTTTGACATTTATCCTGCTTTCTCAATACCTGAATTTGGTGTTGCTAATTCATTAATTTCTATTGACCTTTTAAGTTGAAGAGGGGGCAGTGCTATTAGGCAATTGGTGGTCATATCCTTGTTCAAAAGTTAAAAATGAAAATCCAATGATTAAGGCAATCTGGTTTAAATTTCCATGTCTTGTAACTCCATTATACTTTTTAGTTTTTATGTTCATCCTTTTAAGGCAAGTTTTTATGATAATCTTGCCTTTTAAAAGTTCAAGAAATTTTGATCTAGAAATTGTTACTGTAACTGAACGTTGTGCTGTTGATGGATCTCAAGATAATGCTAAATGTAGTCTAACATTTTAATTTGTTTTTTTTATCATTTCAGTAAATAATCCAAAGAAAACTGGACCAACTTTGAATGAGACATTTCTTGGTCTCCTTTATCCTACAGAAAATTACAAAGTGTGAGTTTATACTTGTTTTGTTATTGACCATTATAAGACAAAAGCTTCTTTGTATTCTTTTGTTGTCTTTCTTGTTTTTGACACTTAGTTTCTCATTAAATAGATGATATGTAGGTACGGATATTTAACAAATACCAAGGTGAAATTTATTATGGTCACAACTGATCTTGATGTCAGAGATGTGGATGTGAGAAATGTAAGTTGGATCTATTTTACGTGATTTATCTCATCTAAATTTTGTGTTTATATTTGTCAATGTTGGCACTATTAAATTTGTTACTTATCTTGATGTCAGCTATGAGGATCTGAGAAATGTAAGTTGGATCTATATTACATGACTGAAATATAATCTAAAATTAGCAGCTGCATTTGAAAATGTTATTGTTATTACTTGATACTGCTACTGTTAATTGGAAATCCTATGCATAAAATGATCATATCGTGCAATCGCCAAATTTGCACCTGCAGCAACTGCTTCAGGTACTTTTGTCAGCAACCTGGCAGCCAACCAGTGCATGGGTGCATATGGTCCAACCAATTTTGTCTACTAGGTTGACCTATAACATTTAGTACATAACATGTTGGTCAGCTAGATTTGATGAAGTTTCCTTTATATGTAGCTATATGTGCTTTCTTACAAGTATTTTGTACTGAGCTCTGGTTATTCTTATCGCCACATATAAGCAGTACCTCTTTTATTTGTTCTCAAGATGATAATTTTTTCTCTTTCTTTTAAATCTATTATATATGTAGATAGCTGGTCACTTTAGTTCTAATAACTGATTTGCACTTTGATATATCAATTACTAATCTGTGGCATTTCTTGGATTTTCATGTGTTGGTTCACATCACAGTTCTTTAGGAGATTCCACTCGGCCTATGTGGATGCTGTGTCAAATCCATTTCATGTTCCAGGGAAGAAAATAACCTCGAATACTTTCGCCCAAAGCGTGAGTGCAATTGTCAAGTCATTTGGATCTAGCACAACTGTGTAAAACATCCGTGCATTCAAATCCCTATCAGATAGTATGGAGCTTTTATGATATGCATTTTGGTTTCGTAATCCTTGAAATACAACTTTCTAGTGATTAAAACCAAGTGTATTCGTCAAAAGCATTTTTAAGGGGCGACTGTAAAATGTCAGAAAGATTGTACAGCGTATGACTTTGAATGTAGCTTCTCTTTTTCCCATGTTCCTTTCGAGCAGTCTCTGTAGTCAGTCTGTCTTTAAAACTAGTGCTGTTATTTTTCTCTCACTCCAGGGATCGACGTGTTGTAATCTTTGTTTTGTAGTCGATGACTTAAGTTGTTTTGTATTGCTTATACGAAGATGCCAACCCTCCTTCCTCAATATGAGCAAAACTACCATTGAGTTCACTATTGGCACGGCAAGAAGATGCTAACCACTATCTTAATATCCTTGATACAATTATTCCGTCCTCCTTTTTTATCTGATTCCTTCCACATTCATCACTACAAACCATTTCTTTTTTCACCGATTGTTTTCTTCTTGTTAAAGATTTTTTAAATCTGCCCAGGACTCGATTTGACCCGGGTGAAATCTTCCTCTGTTCATCCAATTGCATCCTACTTGTGTGCCATACGAGAAGCATTAGTTCCGAGTAAATTGACTGACAAAACTGTCTTTCTAGCCAACTTGGCCAGCCAAACTCTGCCATTTTGTACAGGGTGCCTGCAATAGCAGGACTCTGCTCTGATCCTACTTACATCATCTCCAGAATATGCCATAATAATGGCGTACTACAAAAAAAAAAACAAAAAAAAAAAAAAAAAATCAAAAGCTTGAAAAACGATTGAAAGGTCCCTTCCCCCTTTCTGTGAATGTAAGCAGGAAAGTGTGGCTCGTCTTCTGTCAGACACACAGACGAGGAAGGCTGAAGCAGTGCCCTCTCTTTTCTCTGTTTTTTTATTAGTCAGAAACAAAGAAGAAAGGCAGAATCCCCTTTCCCTTCCCTTCCCTGTCTTTATATCCAAAGGGGACGAATTTGAACGGCCGGTTTTGTCCTCTAAACGGGTTCCCACAGCTTCCTTAGCCATTGGACCAACCAGTTAGTTTTCCTCTCTCCCCAAGGCTTGAACTACAGAATTAGATGGACAGAGCAGGGGTCTTAAAAAAACTATCTAACCAGGCGATTCAGGTTTCGTAACAAGTAACAAAAAGAGTTATTGTTGTTGTAGCCTTTGGTGTACTTTCAGTAGAATGATATATGATGTTTGATGCATTCAAGTCTTTTAGAAGTTAGGTTTATTGGGTCCACTTTCTTTTTATTGCTTTATTGTTCTACTATTATATTTTACAAAAAGAAGAACATTCAGATACTCTTATTGATTTTTTATTAAAATAAAAAGTTTGTATTCTCATAGTATTTATGATAAAGTGAAAAAAAATGATATGATTACAAATAAATTAATCTTAGTCACATTAACGTTGATAACATATCCCAGAAAAAAAAAGTTGGGTACATACACCCTTGATTTAGACCTCTTGGTCTGCCTCTTTTAATGTATATTTGTTTTGCTTGGTCAATGTTAATGTTTTTAGATAGAGTAATGCTAGTTGCACCTACGTTAATCAAAGCCTTTAAAATATATAAAATTTTTTATTTTATAAAATCTTATATTCTAAACCCTAAACTCTAAACCCTAAACTCTAAACCCTAAACCCTATAAACCCTAGGCATCAATGGTTTAGATTAACATGTACATGGCATAAGTATTGGGCATAAGTGCAGCTAGCATTTTCCTTTTAGATATAAGCGCTCTTTTTGCCAAAATTCTACCTACATAAAAATCTTAACATAAAAAATAAATTTCCCAATCTTGTGTATCGAGGTGGATGTATGGGTAAATAGTTATATATTTTTATTTTTTGCTATCAACAAAGCACAAAAAAAACTAATTGAAAAAAAAACATTATTCGTCTAAGAATCAATAAAATTACACAAGAAAATTTAATATAATAAAGAAGATCTACAACTATCAGTTTAGCAGAATTAATCCAGGTGAAGGATCTGAAGTTCTGAAGAAAATGGTGTTATTTTTTGCTCATTAAAGGTGGTCTTAGTTATGCCGTTGAGAAACATCCCGAACAAAGAACAGTTAGCTCTGAAGCTTTAATGTCCATTACGTCTACTTAAATGTCTGCCATCTTGTGAACAGAGCACACCCTGCTTTAAATTGTCAACAGTCTGTTTTAGTCTTCCTTAAAACAGACATTTCAGCTCAAACTCTTTATTATTGCATAGTAGTAAACGCAGCAAAATAATAATAATAATAACATTAAGAACATTAATATGAGATAGAATTCCACGAAGTTGAGACAATCTACATTCTGAAGACGAAGCAGAAGATTCAAAGCAGAGTCTTACAAGTACCATCACAGGCTACATACAATTGTTCTCATCTTTCCTCTTTGTTCTGAATGGCGGGCAGCTCCGGTTAAATAACGAGCAGGCCTCGGCCACCATTAATGGCAGACCCAGAAACTCAGAATTGCACATTGCTGGTGAAGGTCTGGCCAAAGTGCCAGCCTGCGGGAACGATATTAGGGAATACCCTGGTTTCTCCGTCCGTTGTTGTGACCTTGAAAGAGAGAGATTGTCCGTCCAAGTATGCGTTGGATTGCCAATTGGCTCCCCAGTTCCGTGACATCGCCAGCCAATTTGTCTTGGACCCCTTAATCCATGCTGCTTGAATCGATCCAGCGCCTGCAACGTTGTGAATCAGGACGAGCTCGAAGTAGTCCCTGCCGTTGATCGTGAACCTCACTCCTCCGGGCTTCACGCAGGGAACCCTGCAACATTGGGGAGAAAAAATTTCAGTAAGAAGAACTCTGTTTTGGGAGTTTCATGGAGTCGAGAAGGAGAGGAGGAAAGGAGGAGGTAGAACCTTTGGTACATGACGGGAACGATTCCGCCACGGTAGATGCCGATCTGTTCCCACGCAGGTTGGGCCATGTCGAAGTGGGGGCGTGGAGGGTTGCACCATCCTCCGTTGTCGCTGGGAAGGGCGAAGTTCGGCGGGCAGAAGTTGGTTGCAGTAATGGTGATCGATTTTCCTTTGATGCACCATCTGGTATCCGACTGGTAATCACAAATGATCTTGTAGCACTGCCCACACGAAGCTCCGTCGTTGAACAGAGCAGTGCTCAGAGCGGCGGTCCTGGTTCCATACCCGGTGGAGTACAGGTTCCCGTATCCACAAGCTCCTCCTGTGTTCGATAAAATTCCTCACAGAAATCAGTGTCTACAAAGCTGCAAGTTCCTAGTTTGATTCGGTGCGAAAGGAATAAAAGATTACATACCCATTGTTCCGGAGGCGTCACTGCCGCCGTAGAACGTCGCATGAGCCTTGTTCCACCCAGAAGGAGCAAAGGCCTCCACCTGCGGTGACCCATAAGAAAGAGCAAAAGCAATTGCCAAGACGAAGAAGTACTGGGCTGCCATTGGAGAAGGAAGAGAACAGAGGAGGATGGCTGGAGGAAGACGATGACGGTGGGAGGAGAAATTTACTCTCACATTAAATGGCTTCTATCCTACTCTGGCTGGGCTCTACGTCCTTAAATAAGCATAGCTGACATGTGATTGCTGCAAAGCAAAACAAATCCATTTCTTTAATCAAACCACTCCTCCAACCGACTTCTTATCGCCACTGCAGGACAGAGCTGCTGCAATTATTCCCACGTTCTCCTCACCCCAGCGGCTCAAAAACCACAGATTTGCAGAGACAGCTTCACTTTCCTTCCTTTAATGGAGTCAGAGTAAACCTACCAAATGACCAAATGAGCATCGGCACATCACATCTGAGACCTCCTCACATGTGTTCCCTGTTCTTATGAGCCTTCTCTCCTCTCTCCCAACCCCCCCATCTCCTCACCAAGTACTGTCTTGCACATGACTCCATTCCACAATGGCTTTGTACAACGAAAGTGGCCCACAAAATGACAGGCCACGTGAGTAGCCGCGAAGACACATCACCGGCCTACTTGTCAGGCTGATGGTGGGTCCCGAGTGTACAATCCCCATGTTGTGTGCACGTGACATGTAGTATATGCATGCATTGTATTATATGCTACAGATCCCTCACATGGATATAGAATCGGTGATAGTTTAATTATTGAAACCAGAATCTCTCGGCATGCATTTGATCAGGTGCTGATGGAGAAACAAAACTTGTTTTTTTGCTGTTGAAGTCAATCTTGCCACGTCCATATTTGTTGGATCATATCAAATTTACAGCACAAAATGATTTCAATATTCACAAGTTTTGTCACATTGTAAGACAAACTCACCGTATTGAGGTAAGTTGCAGAGGGTAATCAATAATCACTGAAAGATAACACATCACTACTGCATGCAGTATCTTATCTTCTTCTTTTTACAGTGTCCTACTTTTCTTCTCATTTTGGCCTTCTGGGGTTCTCAAATGTTCAGGCCATGTTCCGCTGATAAGCCGAATAAAGGTGAAAGCTGAGTAAGAGACACATTAATTCAATCTGAGCAGAAGTGCTTGGGGGAGAAGTTCGTAACCCTTTCTACTTGCAGAAAACTTTTCCGGGTTTTATGGAGTTCGATCTGCAGATAAATTGGAGGGTTGCTCGCGAAGATCTTGAGAGTGTCTGGACACTACTGTCTGGCTTCTTTGTCACATGTGGTGAAGGTGTCTCTGATCTCTGAACGAGGGGTCTGTCGACTGCATGGAGATACTTGGGGACTTCTGATCATGACCAAGAAGCCGATTGAAGAAAGAGAGGAAAAGAACTTAAATTGGCCTGCAGATTAAGGTTCCGTTGAGAAAAAACACACAAGCCTAGACAATAACATGCAGTCAAGCAGCATGAGGTTAAAGCAGGTTTGGATTTGACGAAAAAATTTCGCAAGAATTAGCAAGAAGTTCTGAAGAGAAATGGGTCATCAGACCCACCAGCTCCCACTCACTGCAGTTGGAGTTGCAATGGCAGACTGAGCCAAAAAGACTGCAACAGACTTTTCATAACATTTGCTATATTTAATCGATCGGCATTCCACATAAAAAGTCTTTCTTAATACTAAGGACAAATGATACTGAAGGGGATTCTACCAGAACATGGACTATCTCATCAGATTTCTTATCAACCTCCTCAGCTAGCTACAAGGCCACAATACTTGGATTTTTAAGTCCAACCTCAATCTCCTAGTTCTATCTACGAGAGAACTTCGAGAATAAGAAATGCTGATATTTTGCAGAGACCAATCCTGAAAACATAATGGCTAGCCTCAGATGAGACAACAGGTCCTGTCTGAAAGTGCTTCTAAATTTCTCAGAAGAAGTGTAGATCTCCAATATGTCCAATTAGACCGGAAAAAATTAATTGTTGAACCATAATTGATATTTACAAAAGAAAAATGATTTCAGTACTGTGATTTTTTATTGTGAATTTTTACATCGTGATGTGGCTGTCCTATTGGTAGTCTAGATAAGGTCTAGGGTTTAGGGTTACCTAAAAAATAGGTAGATAGTTCCTACTTTATATTATATGTGGAGTGCCAACGAAGACGCCTCACAGTAAAATTTGACAATACTGTTATTACCACTCTTTAAAAAATTATACATATTTTATTTTATGACCAGTTTTAGTTTTATTGGATTGAATTGGCAGTCTGATCCGGTTTTTAAAACATTACTTTTAACCAATAATAGGGGCTTTTTATTCATCCACACAAGTTATCTTTTTCATATGACAATTCTTATTTCGTGTCCTTTTCATATAATAAGGGTATTCAAATAAAAATATATAAAGGTATCCTTTTAAAGAAATTTTCTAGAGATCTCCACAGTCAAAATCAGCTCTCCTCAGGAATATTTTAGCCAGCACTCCAGCCAGAAACTTGTCTCTTAAGAAACTCACAACTCTGTCATCGCTCTGCTGTATAAAACCAGTCAAATAAGCAGAAGTGATCAGATTTATGGCTCTCCATCTCCTCTCTTTTGCAAACTTCTCCAATCCGTTTTTTATTCTAGTTTTTTCATCCCCTGCTTCATCCCCTGCTTTCCCTAACAAGGCTTCTCCGACGCACCTGGCCATGGTGACAGCGTCTTCTAGAGCAGAGCAGGCCCCTTGGGCAAGGTCCGGTGTCATGGGATGGAAGGCGTCCCCTGTTACACAGATGTTAACTTTACAGATGCTGCCCCAGAGCAGCTCCCATGGCCGCCTGTATCGCAATGGAGCAGAGACTGCCGCATCCAGTTCGCTTGCTTCAACAATGGCTAGAAGATGTTTAGGAAGTCTGCTTAATTTGCTGAGTATGTATTGCTTCATTTTTCCTGCGTCTTCCGCGAACATCTTGTCTGCAATAAAAGCAACTCTTGGAGTTAGTAATTCATTCAGCTTGATGATACTAATGGAGGTAACTGCAGGGAATGCCATCTACTTTGAGGGGAATGGCGGTAAGTGAAAAACCAGTAAACGGCTTTGTCATCACAGGGAATGAACCCGGACCGGAAGCCATCACCGACGAATTGCAAGAATTCCGGATTGAGATTATGGCCATCTGGTAACTCTGCAACACCTCTCACCGCTGAACGTCCTGCAAAGGCTGGGCTTCCGAGACCCAGTGATTTTGCGACGATCGAGTTCACCCCATCACTCCCGATTAAGATCTAAAGTGGATGACAATGTGAAACTCTCAGGAAATCTACGAACTCTAATCGATTGCTTGAAGAGGTAAAGAAAGACCAAAGACCTTAGTTTTGATGATGGATCCGTCTGCGAGATGAACAAGTTGCAGGTTCCCTGATTGCTCCAGGGAGACCACTTTGGAGCCGAATCTGATAGTGCCATGAGGCAGCTCCCTTTCGAGGGTTTCAAGCAGCAGTTTCCTTCTCAGACATCGAACCTCCACGTTTCCTCTGCAAATTGACCACAGAGAAAGAAAAATCCGAGCTAGAAGCAGCCGATCGTTTCAATCTCAGACATATACACGAAAGTATCTTACCCTTTCTCAGTACCCATAAACGATAGTTCAGAAGCAGTAAAGCCTGTGACAGAGGAGGTAACAAGCAATCTGTAAATCAAAAGAAGACCCCTTTTTTTAATAAGAAGAGATCAAACAAGAAGAAAAGAAGGAAGAAAAGCACAGGCAACTGCTAATTAGAGGCAAGATGATGATCAGAATATCGAAGTTCGTTCAGATATTCACTTTGTGAGTTGAACGTGTGCTGAACGGAGTGTATCTCCGATACCCAGAGCATCGAGTGCCTTCCATGCGTTTTTTAAGGTTACCAATGCAAACCCACTCGTCCTCAACTCGTCTGAAGATTCCAAAACCAAGCTGCGTATTCCAATCCTACAGATGAACCAAGAGAATCAGAACACCAATTACATAAATGGCGCCATTTTGTATAGACAAATCCATCAAAGTACCTGTATAAACCCAGTGCAGTGGCCAAGCCTGCAATCCCTGCACCCACGATGACAACATACTCCACGGCGACCTCCATGATTCCAGCTCTCCAACAGATACACGACTGCTGCGAGGCGACTCCACCAGACTTATAAAGGCCGAGAGGGCTGAAGGGCGAGAGAGTTTGTAGCCGGACAAGTTTGAAGGCACTGATGCCGTCATTGCTGATGAACTTTTATCAGCTGTGGAAGCTGCCATGAACTGAAAGGGATAACCAATCTTTTGCAAAAGGCACGTTATGGGTGCCTGGCTTCTGATTTCACTGGGGACGGGACTGATACAGAGATATTCTCCTCATATTTGAGTTGCCATTTTCAAGGTGGGCTCTCTCAAAGTTATTGATATTCAAAGTATACCGTAGAGCTATCTCATTGTTATAAAAATCATGAAAACAGACAAGGAGAAGCAGCCTCTCTGTTTGTTTGTTTGTTAACTCCACAGGGCAGAAAGCAAACTTGGTACACAAAAAAAAAAAAAAAAAAAAAAGCAGGGGGCTCTGCTCTTTAATGTGAAGGTCTATAATTAAAGGGTACGAAGGAGAAAATTAGAAGGGGGCATAAGATGGAGGCGGTTTATACAAATGGGTTGAACAGATCTAAAAGAACAAGTTAAAAAGAAAAAGGATATAAAAGCTAAGCAACAAAAATTATAAGAGGAAGAAGAACGACCGTCAACTATTTATAAAGAGAATCCCATGTCATAAAAACCAACTAAAATTCCACTAACATGAAGAAGTGATTTTTGTGAGACGTCAATGTCCCTGACAATCAAATCACATCATGCACTAACCTCTACTGCCACGACCCTGATCATAACCTCCAACTGCATAGTCACCATTAACATTTCCATTTCCTGTAACTCAAACATGGTAATGTCATTTTATTCTCTTTGCAAAGTCCCAGAAGAATCTGAAGAGTTCTTTCTATGGTTTACACAAAGAACTACATCTAAACCGACTAGAACACCCACCTCTATGCTGTCAAAGGCTTTTGATTTACCTCCTTCAAAATCAAATTCTGTCATGGCTTGATCTGCTCCAGTGGCAAAGGAGACTGGTACCTGCAGATGGCACATGTATACCATCTCAGAAGGAACCCCTTACTCTTTAATAGTACTGCTTATGCTAAATTCAACAAAGTAAAGTCTCATATTTTATGTCATACTCATCAAAGCTGTCACAGTCTTGATCATCTTCCCCTTTTTCTTTCCTATATTTGCTTCCTACAGTGGAATTATGTTAAACGCACTATACTGAAAACAAAGTGTTTTTTTTAGAGCTGCGAGTCCTCATTGTTACTACTGATTGCAACAGGAAATAGATGGAATAGATAAAGATACGTTCTTACCTTTTATAGATTATTCTCAATCTGTTTTAAATAGATACTGGAATAAACAGAGAGAGGGTGCTCAACTAGCCATTGATCGGCCTGTATCTCATTGGTAATAACAGAATAGATGACTACGTGAAACCTATAAATTCGACATATACTATATCACTTCAAAAATAAATATGAATGACATCAAAGTTCTTGAGTAATTTATTTAAAATATTGAAGAAACACAACCTATAATCTCTAACAACATATTTTAACTTAAAGGAATACATGCATGAGTTTAGATTTTACATACATATATTCTGTTTAATAACAAGTATATAGGTAAAAAAGAAAGTTCTTATATAAGAAAAATTCTTGTTTTGTATTGGTTCTCGAAACGGGTGGATGGAACAATAAAATGAGAAACATGTATCACAATATTAACTGCTACCATATAGTTAAAAAAATCTCTAGAAACTCTTAAGATCCAATAGTAATGCCTGAGATGTATCAAGTCTTGGGTTATTTAACTAACTTAAGATAAAGAAAAAACAAAATCAAACAAATTATGTACAGTAGATTGCACTAGTAGAAAAATGGGCCGACCCAACGGTCTAGGTTTAAAACCGTCGGGTATGATAAGCATAGACGTCGGTCCGGTCTGACCCAGTTGGTTCGGGTCGCTTTACAGGAAAACCCGTCGTCGAAATTTCTTTACCCGACGGGTTTGCTTGACCGTCGAGTTAATGGTTTCACTCGACGGTGTGTCCGTCGTGCTATGTTGGTTTTGAACTTACGACGGTTATAGCCCATCGTGTAACTAAACCTAATACTTAGTAAAAACAACTTACCTCTCTTTTCTTTCAACGCGAGTAAAGTTCTGCCTAACCTAGCAACTCTCCATCGCGTGCGAAAATACAATTCATCGTCTTCGCCGAGGGCGGTATCCTACGGTCAATGCCTGATTCCGACGGCCAACGCCCGATTCCAACGGTCAACGCCTAATTCCGACGGCCAACGCCTAATTCCGACGGCCAATGCCTGATTCCAACGGCCAACGCCTGATTCCGACTGCAAACGCCACATTTCGACAGTAAACGGCGGAACCCGCTTGAGGAACATCCCCAGATTGCGTCCTGAGTTGCATAGTGAGTAATTTTTTTTTACTCTTCTCCCCCACGCGCGAAGTTGCTGTTCATCATGGTACCGAAGGCGGATTCCGACGCCAAAAGCTAGATTCCAACGGGAAACGGCAGAACCCCCTTGTGGAACAGCCCCAGATAGCTTCCCGAGTTGATTAGGGAGTTAAAAATTTGTCAATTTTACTTATTTGCCTGATTAATTTAGTTTTTCATTCTGTTTAATTAAGAATAAAAAAATTGGGGTACTCCAAATTCGGTTGTGTTTAAAGAAATACCAACACTTTTTTAAAGAACATGTATAGTTCTATTTCAATTTAGGGACAAAATTTGTTTATTTAATCAATTTTTATTTCACGACTCATTTTCATGCTTTTTGGAGTTTTGGCCTTGATAAACCCGATTGAGCTTTGATGAAAGTGACTTGATACATAGATACAAATCCAAGTTGGGTTGACTGGATCCAGTTGTCTAAGTAGAGAGTAATGCTAGTGGTAATTTTCTGTTTATCCACATGCACATTAAATTATTAGCTATGTGTCCCACAACTGCCGCTACATTGAGAGGAATAAAGGTAATTTAAGGGGCATATTTGCTTGGTTTTCTTGGTTTATATCCTTTACCTCTACCGTGCTTTTAAGGTTATATACATCAATGGATGACCCTGTCTAGTTATTTTACATGTTTCCCATTAATTTTAAATATACTTTGACTAATCACTTCAATCAAATATTTTGGTCCTATAAGGTCAAGTTTAATCTGTCAACCTATTCTTGTAGTATAGCATTTGACTGGGTTTCAGTTTTCAATCTTTCTAGATGAAAATCCAGATACCACTTTCCAATAGCATAAACTTTGGAAATCTAGTAACTAGGAGATTTGGGATACTTCCACTAAAGAAGAAAAAAAAAAGCTGGTAAGCTGAATAAAATTATCGGACACAAATGATCTTATCTCTTCATCTTATTACCTATAGAATTTTTACGCAGTAGAGTACAATGCACATTCTGTTTTAGGTACCTTTACTCTTAAATACTTTGTGAGTCTCATCTCAGCTGGCTGGTTCTATTACCTATAACTGTCCCAGTATTTTGGTAACTACGTGCTCGTCCATTTGTCAGAAGAGAAAAGAAGTGATTTGAGGTAATTGTTTTCTTTCTTGTTCTAAACTCCAAAGACTCGTTACCCATTTTAGGCACCAATTATGTTAACAAATAGATGAAGTAAAATAAATAGATTTTTTGAGAGTTAGAACAAAATTACAATTCCACTATATGTTAATAATTTATAAAGGCGTTGGATTGTCCAGTACTATAGGCTTAACCAACTGAGGCAGGATGATTTTTATTCTGATGACCTTTTCATCTTCAATGCGGATACTCGGAGCTCAGACCGGCTATCTGTGTTGTGCGGTCTCCACCTCTCTCTGAATCTTTGCATCCAACTGAAATTACCTGATTGTAACCTTCGAGTTTCAAAGATTTTCTGCATTCTGGCCGCATACATTGGCTGATGGTTGTGGAGAAAGGAAGAAGCTGGAAAACTCAACTTCCAAAAATTGGAAGACTGATGTGGATTTGAATGGTGTTTTGCTGCTTTATGTAAATGAAGGACTTGGGACAGAGTAGAGAGAGGTAGTGATAGTGGGAGTAAGGCAATTATGTTGAATGCAAACTCTTGCACATGTTATTGTTATGTTGAACTTACAACTTCATCCTTTGCTTGTTTGAGTGGCAATTATGTCATTTGTGCATGAAGTTTATGCATGTTGTTCATGCCATATAATATTTTGTGTCCTTTGTTTTATTCATTAATACTTTGAGATATGTAAATGAGGTTTCTGTTGATATCAGGTTGATAGCAGCTAAAGTCTCTTAAATGAGCAAAACCAATAACCGTTAGGTACAAAAAAGAAAGAGAAAGAAGACGACATATAGAGAACCGTCAGCCCTAAGTGCGAAAAAACAAGCCGACGGTGCAAACCCGTCGGGCCAACTAACGAAGAACACGACGAGAGCCAACGGTGAATGACCGTCGGGCTACAATTAGACACTTGGACGAGAGCCGACGGATATACGCGGTTGCCCTAAACTCTTAACACAACGGTACATACCCATCGGCCCGAAAATGCAATATGTTCCAATGGTATAGCACCGTCAGCCTAAAGGCCCGGCGGTACATACCCGTCGGCCCCAAATGCAATGCCCCGACGGTATAGCACCGTCGGCCTAAAGGCCCGACGGTACATACCCGTTGGCCCCAAATCCAATATGTCCCAACGGGTATAGCACCGTCGGCCTAAAGGCCCGACGGTACATACCCGTCGGCCCCAAAAAACAATATTTCCTGACGGTATAGCACTGTCGGCCTAAAGGCCCGACGGTTATGAACCGTCGGGCCAATTCTTTGAATATATAATGATGCCCGATGGTATTTAACCGTCGGGCCTCATTCAGATGTATAGGGACGGCGGATATATGCGGTCGCCCTATATTGAGAGCTCGACGAGAAACACCCATCAAGAACAAAATGTTGGGCTATCCTTCTGTCGACAGGGTTACACCGACGGGTGTTTTATGTCAGGTACTTTCAGTTTAGCCCGACGGTGTTATCCCGTCGGCCTATTGATTTTAACGCGACGTGGTTAAGCCGTCGCGCGTTACTCGACGACGGTATAAAATGGTTAAGAGTCTAAGGTTTTTTTCGACCGCCGTGTTCGCTTTTACTTAGCGCCGACCGTCATTTACTGTCGTTAAGAAATATTTATGGCCGGCAGTTATATACTGTGTGGAAACGTTTGCCCGACCCGGTAATGACCCGACGGTTTGAGCTGTTTAGCAAACACCACGGGGTAAAGTCAATTTTCTACCTGTGTTGGGATAAGTTATGACTCTAGCATTTATCACTTAATTTAAAATACGCCTCTCAATGTGCCTACTGAATTTTCTTAAAAGAATAACTAAATGAACTTCTTATAAAAAGATTCATAAGGTAACTTATTTTAGAATTTTTTCAAATTTCGATGCTCCTTTTTAGATTTTAAAATTATATCATTCTTATACTTTTAAACTCTGATGTTATTATATCAATTCATATATATGATCCTTTACTACTCTTGACTTTAAATATTTTAAAATTTAATTTAATAAATAATTAAATATTAATAGATTAGAGTTTTATTGGATCTTATCAAATATCAAATATCGATACAATATTAATTAGGGGATTTTCATTAGATATCCATTGAAAACCCAATAACCTTACTGATATGTTGGTTACTCAATTGATTGTGATTTGGTTAAATCCAAAATAATTGACACAACTTGTCAATATAGCTAAATGAACATAAGTTTATGGTCTGTCTGGCTCACTGTCACGCACGTGCAATTGAAAAAGAGAGAGAGAGAGAGAGAGAGAGAGAGAGAGAGAGAGAGAGAGAGAGAGAGAGAGAGAGAGAGAGAGAGAGAGAGAGAGAGAGAGAGAGAGAGAGAGAGAGAGAGAGAGAGAGAGAGAGAGAGAGAGAGAGAGAGAGAGAGAGAGAGAGAGAGAGAGAGAGAGAGAGAGAGAGAGAGAGAGAGAGAAAAGAACTAAAAGTGTAAACTCTAGATTTCTCCTCCATTACTCATTTATCTTTCATTGGGGGCATTAATGGCCGGATGTTCTGCTATCGTCCTCGACTCAACATACCCCCAATAATATTGGTGGAGAATCACATATAGTTTTCTGAATTTGTGTTTTGAGTAGTGAACCACTGTATTTTTTAAATGCACAATCTCCTAATTGATCTTTTACATTCATATTTTTTTGGAGACCAATGTGCTAATTTAAACATTTTGATTTATCAATTTCATTCTTTATCACTCAGGAAATTTACTTACCTATGGTCATAAAATAATGAAAAGATCGTTTGTATCATAAATATATCTCAATTCGTTTATAGCATAAATATATCCCAACCCCAGCCGGTTTTTTGCTGGTCAGGCCAAATTCTGCCGTATTAAATCTTTGTTAGCTCTCATAGTTATACTGTTATAATAACTATAAATTTGATGGTAGTAAGCTTCTAATCAATAATAAACATTAACATTGAACAAAAATTTAATCATGCGTACTTGAGTATAATGAAGAGTAATTCTAGGTGCATGCACCTAGCCCACGTACATGCCCGACAGGTGGCATCTACCTCATAAGCTGCCACTCTCACTATATTTCTCCATTAAGGGATGTAATCAAACTGAACAGCTCTTCTAGAGGTAACCAAAACCAAGTGGGTATGGTGGAGCATTCAGAAATCAAGACGGCGAGCGGGGCTTAAGGATCTTGAGAGATAAAGTGAGAAGTAACTTAGAGGCGGAACCTGTTCGGCGGTCCCAAGAGAGGGGTCTCCCTCACTCTCTCTTGGACGTGAGAGAAACACCCTAACTGAAAGTGTAATTCTGTAGTTATTGCATTCTACTTACAGGAAATAAAACTCACCCAATTAGTGTGGTTCACGAAGAACAATCTGCAAGGGAGCAACACGGTGATAACACTTCAGGTTGACAGACCCATGACAGTGTCTGATCTATTAAAGACACTCTTTTATGCCTCATAGTTTATGCTGTTCGATTGTATGCGTATTCTCTTTGCAGCTGATGCTTCTTTTTAAGTATTTATCTTTCTTAAAGAACTTTACTCATAGTGTGTATAAGAATTTTAAATTAATGATAACAACCCTTTCAATTTAGAACTTATGAGTTACAAATTCTGAAATTCTTTATTTTGAGTAGTACTGAAAATTGTGATCATGATTATACCCTGGGTTGTGTGTAGATAGTGTATTCAAAGTTCACATGCATGTTTATTGATTACCGTACTAGCAATCTGTTGCAGAGAAAGTTAATAAATACTTCAATGCGTGCTTCCTTTTCACTCAGATAGGTTTCATGTATTTATGAATTTAAGGGGTACTTGAGGTTGTTTCTTGTGTTAGCAGTGCAGTTGAGATAGATTGGTTCATATTGTCTGTAATACTGTACAGCTTTACAGAGTGGTCTTCAAACAATGAAAACAAGTCATTGGATAATTCTTTTCTTGTACATGGCACTGCATTAGTAATTAACCTTAGATCCGGTTAGTCTCTATCTTGCTTAGATTTTCTTCCTCTACACATAAAAAGATGTTTGCTGGCATTTTGGAGTTGCTTTATCTCTAATATTCTATACTACAGTGCTCAAAGTGCATATACTGACATTTGCAGATAAAAAATAACTGCACAAATGCTATGTGGCATAACGTGAATAACAGACTCAACAATAGTTACTGCAATTATATGGCCATTGATTTGATTACTTACGGAAATTTGCAGCTAGTATAAGAGCAGATAAGATTAGTTGTTCAACCATAATTGATATTTCATATAGATAATGATATATACATGTGACCGGTTCAGATTTTACCGGTTGATCTGGACAGTCTGATCCGAGTTTTAAAACATTGTTTTCTACTGATAATAGGGGCTTTTAGTTCATCCCTTAAGTTATCCTTTTCATATGACAATTCTTATTATTCGTTTCCATTTCATATAATAAGGGTATTTAAATACATATGTAAACGTATCCTTTTAAAAAAACTTTCTAGTTTCCTTTTTTTGGAAGCTGAAATTAAAAATTGGTGAAACATGAAACCGCCCAAAAAGCAGGTTTATTTAGCACCGGTATTCTCCATAAGTTCATCAAGATTTGTAGAGATCTCCATAGTCAAAATCAGCTCTCCTCAGCAAAATTCCAGCCAGCACTCCTGCCAGAAACCTATCTCTGAAGAAACTCAAAACCCTGTCATCACTCTGTTGTATAACACCAGTCAAATAAGCAGAAGTGATCAGATTAATGGCTCTCCACCTCCTCTCCTTTGCAAACTTCTCCAATCCGTTCTTGATTCGAGTTTCTTCATCCCCTGCTTCATGCCCTGCTTTCCCTAACAAGGCTTCTCCGACGCACCTGGCCATGGTGACAGCGTCTTCTAAAGCAGAGCAGGCCCCTTGGGCCAGGTCCGGTGTCATGGGATGGAATGCATCCCCTGTTACACAGACGTTATCTTTACAGATGCTGCCCCAGAGCAGCTCCCATGGCCGCCTGTATCGCAGTGGAGCAGAGACTGCTGCATCCAGTTCGCTTGCTTCAACAATGGCTAACAGATGTTTAGGGAGTCTGCCTAGCTTGCCGAGTATGTATTGCTTCATTTTATCTGCGTCCTCTACGAACATCTTGTCTGCAACAAAAGCAACTCTTGGAGTTAGTAATTCACCCTGCTTGATGATACTAATGGAGGGAATTGCAGGGAATGTCGTTTACTTTGAGGGGAATGGCGGTAAGTGAAGAACCAGTAAACGGCTTTGTCATCACAGGGAAGGAAGCCGGACCGGACGCCATCACCGACGAACTGCAAG
Organism: Aristolochia contorta; assembly: GCA_022405105.1. Classification (NCBI taxonomy): domain Eukaryota; kingdom Viridiplantae; phylum Streptophyta; class Magnoliopsida; order Piperales; family Aristolochiaceae; genus Aristolochia; species Aristolochia contorta. The sequence continues at coordinate 15,337,824 of CM039669.1, read as the reverse complement.
AATTCCGGATTGAGATTATGGCCATCTGGTAACTCTGCAACGCCTCTCACCGCAGAACGTCCTGCAAAGGCTGGGCTCCCGAGACCCAGATACTTCGCAACGATCGAGTTCACCCCATCGCTCCCGATTAAGATCTAAAGTGGATGACAATGTGAAACTCTGGAGAAATCTACGAAAACGATTGTTTGAAAAGTTAAAGGAAGATGAGAGACCTTAGTTTTGATGATGGATCCGTCTGCGAGATGAACCAGTTGCAGGTTCCCTGATTGCTCCAGGGAGACCACTTTGGAGCCGAATCTGATGGTGCCATGAGGCAGCTCCATTCCGAGGGTTTCAAGCAGCAGTTTCCTTCTCACACATCGAACCTCGATGTTTCCTCTGCAAATTGACCGCATAGAATGAGAAATAATCCGAGTTAGAAGCAGCTGATCGTTTCAATCTCAGACATATTCACGAAAGTATCTTACCCTTTCTCAGTATCCATGAACGGTAGTTCAGAAGCAGTAAGGCCAGTGACAGAGGAGGTAACACGCAATCTGCAAACCAAAAGAAGAACCCATTTAACTTTTTTAAGAAGAAGGCAACTGCTAAATTAGATATAAGATGATGATCAGAGTATCGAAGTTCGTACAGGAACTCACTTTGTGAGTTGAACGTGTGCTGAACGGAGTGTATCTCCGATACCCAGAGCGTCGAATGCCTTCCATGCGTTTTCCCAGGTTGTGAATGCAAACCCACTCGTCCTCAACCCGTCTGAAGATTCCAATACCAAGCTGCGTATTCCAATCCTGCAGATGAACCAAGAGTATCAGAACACGAAATACATTAATGGCGCCAATTTGTATCGTACCCCATAGAGACAAATTCATCTATGTACCTGTATAAACCCAGTGCAGTGGCCAGCCCTGCAATCCCTGCACCCACGATGACAACATCCTCCACGGCCTCCATGATTCCCGCTCTCCAACAAATTCACGACTGCTGCGAGGCGACTCCACGGCACTTATAATAAATAAAAGGCCGAGAGGGCAGAAGGATGAGACTGTTGGTAGCCGGACAAGTTTGAAGGAGGTGATGCCGTCATTGCTGATGAAATTTTATCAGCTAGGAATGCTGCCATGAACTGAATCGAATGATCAAAATCATTTTTAAAGGCACATCATGGGGGCCTCGCTCGTCGCTTCTGATTTCACTGGGGACGGGAATCCCCACTCGGTCCGCCGCCGGGAACACCGAGGGAAAGAGACTACTGATACAATAACCTCCAATTATTTGAGTTACATTATTAGGGTCGGCAGTCTTTTCGACGAAAACGCCGAAGTTTTTTTTTTTTTTTTTTTTTTAATCCAAAACGAAATGGGAGTTTCATTGAAGTGTTCAAAGAGTAAGGTTCAGGCTCGGGAACGAGTCAGTCGGGTTTCTACGCAAAATAAGTTACAGTTGTCGTAATAGTAATGTTTGGGCTTAATGATGCCCTTTGGCAGTCATTTACTACATGAAGTTTCAAAGCATGGGGATGCCATTCATCCAAATTTGCAGTCTATCATCACCCGTGGATGCAAAAGTGGAGCCCTTCTTTTCAAGTGAGTCCGCCACCACATGAACTTCCCTGTACTGATGATGCAGCTTCACCCAGGGCAGCATTTGGAGTTGATTTTGGCATGCGTCCACCCACTTTGCTACTCCAATGTCCCTGCTGTTTTACCTGCATGAAGTGGATTACAAGTTTTGAATCTCCCTCAATGCTAATATTTTGATTAATGAAGCATTGCTTAACAATATGGAGTGATACATATAAGGCAATAGGTTCCACTTCGTTATATGTTTTATTCTGTTGGGCCCTTGATGCTAAAATTAGGGGGGATCCATTTGAATTCCTAATTGCCATTCCTCCGCTTGCAAATTTGCCGTGAGATATAGATGACCCATCAAAGTTAATTTTTAGAGTTTCTCCTTCTGGTGGGAGCCACCCTACATCCAGTCTGTCTTCTTTCCTTTTTTTATTTTTTCTTCCGGGATCTCCCTATGTTTTATAATCTGATTTCCTAAACCAAGGATTTTATTGACACATTGTTGTGGGCTAGTGTTCTTGCATTCTAATCTCTTCTTATTTTTAGAGCACCAGATTTCCCAAAGTGTGGTAATTGCATAGACGTGTGCTCTAGGGAAATCCTTCGTCGTCTGCTGGGAGGTCAAGACTTTTACCAAAAAAAATCTGATAATAGGGTCATCTGGTACAATTCTTGTTTCCTTTTTAACAAGATCCCAAATTGTCCTTGCATAAGTGCATGTTATTAGCAGATGGCTGATAGATTCTAGTTCATTTTGGCACATACAACAGAGGGGGTTCACATTGAATCCCCTTCGGTTAAGATTGTCAGATGTGGGATCCTATCCAGAAGCCAGGTGAAGATTTTTTGCTTAGGTAATGTTTTTACTCCCCAGATTTTTTACCATATGAAATCTGTGGGGCCCTACATGTGGGAGCGTCCATGTGCTTTGGATTTTGCATATGCTAGGTGTCATGCGAGGGGGACCAAATAAGAGTATCACTTTTATGGGCTCTTATGGGGATGTCCAAAATATGTTTAGTAAGCGTTAGGAGGCCATATCTCCTTAACGTAGTGTTCATTCCATCTATTCCCATCAGTAATGATGGAATTTACCCTGGTTCTAGCATCCTGAGGTCCACACCCTATCATGTTTGTATCAATCAGGGGTTTATCCATTTCCCATACTCAATTATCATACCAAAGGGAGGCGTTGTTACCACTAGCAATATGGCATCTTGTATTTTCCTTTAGACTATTGAGGTGTTTTGCAATTTGTTTCCATGCTAGTGATATACCTTGCTTGTGTTTTTTCTCGCTGGCCAAGTGTGGCGTGGTTCCATACTTTTTTTTAAGGGCTATTCCCATGCTTTGAAGGTTTCTAAGGCCTAAACCTCCTTCTCAAGGAGATTCACAAATAGCTTGCCAATTCACTAGGTGGATTTTCTTGTTTCCTTTGTATGGCCATAGGAAGTCATGGAATAACTTCTCAATTTGATCAGTTACTTTTTTTGGGATATTGAAGCAAGTTAAGATGTGCAAAGGGATACTGGATAGAACTGAGATAAAGATTTTTTTATCCAGCCTTTTAGTTTCTTCTGAATCAACTTAATCAGTGGATCATATGTTTCCTGTTCATTGTATTTGTAGGTATTACTACACCTAAGAAGGACCCAATCAAGGCTGTTTGCTAGAAGGGTAACTGGGATGTTATTTGGTCCTCTGCATAATGATTTACAGCCTAAGAAAAAAAGATAGAGGATTTGCTTGGATTTATGTGTTGGCCAGAATAGGCTGAATATTTATCTAGTATATCTTTGAAGTTCTTTGCTGTGTTTTCATTAGCCTTTCCTAAAATTAATGTATTGTCTGTGTAATGCAGATTGCATAGACCTGACATATGTGTGAGAAGTTTCCAAAGAGCTATGCTCCCAATGCTTGTACCCTCTCGTAATCCAGCAGAGAGCAACTCTGTTGCCAAGATAAAGAGTGTGGGGGAGATGGGGTCCCCTTGTCTGATTCCACAACTTGGTGTGATCGGATTTGTGGGTGTCCCATTGATTAATATCCGATAGGTTGTAGTTTTGATGCAAGAGAGGATTAGGTCTTGCCACTGCTTAGGGAAGTTGAAAGCCATACGGGTATGGCTAAGAAAATCCCAAGAGATTGTGTCAAAGGCTTTTCTCAGGTCAATTTTTGCACCAAAGTAGGCTATGTTTTGCCTATTTGACTTAAATAATTTTAAAATTTCGTGGGCCATCATGATGTGGTATGTTATCTTCTTTCCTTTGATAAAAGCAGCTTGAGTAGGGGTGATGAGTTTGCACAAGCTAATAGGTTTGTAGTCACTAAAGGTAATTGGTTGGTACTTTTGTAGGATAAGAACAATGAATGTCTGATTAAGCACTTTCTCCATCTCTCAGAGTGAAAGATGGCATGTATATTTGTTAGTAGATCGTCCTTTAGGATTGACCGGTGGTGTTTGAAAAATACTGGTTGGAATCCATTCGGGATAGGGGCTTTGTAGGACTCCATGGAGAAGAGTGTTGTTCTGAATTCTCGCATGGTGATTTGAGAAGTTAGGCTTACATTATCCACCTCGGATAAGGACCTCATCGGTTTGAAAGGTGGGGAGTTTTTCCTAGTTGGTTGTGAGTAGAGCTCTAGAAAGAAGGATTCAACTTCTTTCTTTATGTCTTCCTCTACATGTATAAACAAACCATCTTTGGTCACGATTTGCTAGATTTTATTTGTGTTCTAGCCTTAACAAATCAATGAAAGAAGCGGGTATTTTTGTCTCCATCTTTGAAAGTGTTTTGTCTATCCTGCTGGAAGGTGTGTGTGTGTTTTATTCTAGACAGCCTCATTAATTCGTGTTGAAGTAATGATTGGTCTTGAGGGTGGGCCTGAATTGAGTTTTGTAGGGTGTCTAACTTTCTGGTTGTTTGTCTAATGTTTTTGTGGAAATTTCTAAAAGACTCCCTATTCCATTTGGTTAATTGAATGCTTTTGAATCTTTTCGAGAGGAGTTCCGAGGGTGGGGTAGATAGGTTTGGGTGTTGGACAATCTCCCATGCCAGCCTTACAATGTCCTCATACCCCTCTCCCTCCCTCCACATCGCCTGATACGTAAATGGTCTTTATTTTTTGGGCTAGTATGCTGAGTGGAAAAAATGAGAAGGGAGTGATCTGACCTTACCCTCGGTAGGTTGTATAAAGTAGAGATCGGTCAAGTTCTCAGCCACTAACTGTTTACAAGGGCTCAATCTAACCTAGTTAGTACAAGTTTTTCCTTTGCACTGCCATTTGACCGGGTAAATTTTTGGCCCTTGTACCCTATATCGATCCAACCACCATTGGAAATGAAGTTAGAGAAAGATTTGTTCTCTTTGAGGTGATAATGTGACATTGAAGTCCCTTATTATTGTAGCTGGCTCCGTGTTTGGGAAATTTATTCCTCGTAGCTCATCTAGGGTCGTATTCCACCTATGTGGAGGGGTGGTATGTAAACGTTACACATCTAGACTTCCACTGAGTCAGTTGACGACTCCTGCTGCTTATGTCCTCTGAGTCAGTTGACGACTCCTTCATGTCAAGGTGTTGGGGAGAAAGCGAGCTTTCAGGGTTTGTCTCGAACATGCAACTCGTCCTGCTTGTCATTTGAGAATCTTTGTGGTGTTTCCTCCTTCAGGGCATGAGCGGTTTTTTTGTGCTGGAAGGACGTTTGATGGCTGGGTTGTGTGAGTTTCAGGTTCGATCTCATTGTTTATCAAAAGAACAGGGCTTTTCTGGGTTATGGTTCGCTGGTGGGCCCTGGCTCTAATTGGAGGTTGGTTGTCTTTGTGCACATGTCTTTCTGCGTCCTTGTACTAGAAGCCAATCGTTTTCCTTTTCCCCGCCTTCCGGAATTGGTGGACCAACTTCCCCAGGGGCGCGGCCACAGCATTCAGCCGTCCTGTGTCCCCATCGGTGGCAGATTCTTCGGGCGACCTTCGATGATGTAAGGGAGGTAAAATTTCGCACCTGGTATGACTATGTCAGTTCACCTTAACCTTAACCCATGCATAGGTACGGCTGCACGGATTGAATGCAGTATCTGCGTCCATACATATGTTAGTCCCCAGTGGCCCAACTATTCTTCAGAGAGCGCCATCATGGAACAGATTGAAGGGAAATGAGGAAGTCTAACTCACAATGGGGCTTCGGTGAAAAGTAAGGAATCAACATGAAACTCTTGTGGCCACTTGAACAGGTGAAGATATGAGTCTCTGATCGTAATCGGAGAGTGTAGTAAGAGTTCCTCGTAGTCTTCGCCTCAAGATAACACTATGGAGTGGTACCCACGGTTCAGTGCATAGACTGCAACCATGGGTTCCGGCATCGCTGGTCTCCTTAAAATGTTTTGCAGTAGCGTAGCGATATTTGCAAGGGGGATGGGATACGAACAACAAATATGCCGACAAGAGATTTTCTAACTTGTGCAAGACCTTTCTGAGTGATCTCCTTCGATACGGTGACTTTGGTCATATCGACCGTAATGCACTCTAGATCATTGTTGTCTGAGCTATGATCAGCTTGGTCCACCTGGTTCGAATATGACTGTTCGGGCTGCATGCAGGCTAGGCGTAAGGGTGGTGAGGCTATTTTCAGAGCAACCGCCTCTTCGATATCCTAGTGTTCTTCTTCGACCTCAAATTCTAGCTGGACGATCATCGCCATGGTGGGTGATGAGTGTTTCGACACAATCTCGGCCCATGGAGGGGAGGATTCTCTCAGTATTTTGGGAGCGTTCGTCGGTTGCAGAGGTGGAGAAGAGGCGTTCGGAGTGAAGGGGTAGGGAAGAAGTCATGTTTAATACTTCTACTTCCCAAGTGGTTTTTTGGTTTTCGACGACGGCTTGGTCGACATGTTTCGAGGTTTTTTCGGGAGTAATGCTACATTTGGAGCTCCTGTTCTTTCCTTCGCGCTCTTCTTTCCATTCGAAAATCCTTTCATCATTAATTTTTGCGGCCTCCACTGTACATATCCATGGATGGTGTAGAATGATTGTTTCTCGGGGGGAGGGTTTTAGACGGGGAGTATATCTCCTAATTGACTCGACTATACCATGGTGTATAAGTCCTAACTCGATAGTTTTTCACTTACTTGTCGTCCTGTCCTCTATCCATACACATGTCGTCCACCCTCCCCACTCTATAGTTCTTCGATTGGAAAACTCTGGGAGGTTGATGTTTGATGTGAAATCCTCCCGTTTCCAGGGTTTTTCCATACCTCCTTTTTTGAGTCGATCGCTCCGATGGGTGCTGGAGATTTCCGGCTTTGTCACGGCGTAGATTTCCTTGGCGTCGTTTCTGACTCGGCCACTCCGGTGGATACTGGTGGTTTCCAGCTTTCTCGCGGCGGGGAGTTCTGTGTCGTCGTTGTTCTGTCACCTAGGAGGGTGATCTTCAGAGGTGGAGTCTTGGAGGAAGGCATGGAATAGATTGTAGAGCTGACGGTGCAGCCGCGTTTGTATCATCATGCATATTGAGACTTTTGTGGGGGGAATGGTGAGCGTAGTGTGGATGCTCATGTTGCTAAGTGTGTTGCATAATGCTTCAATCACTTCTGGTATCTCACTTTCGCTATGTGGTGGTTCCTGGTGTGGTGTATCATGATCGTGTCGCTTAAAACCGCCTGTGTAGAATTTTTGGCGGCCTTTGTACCGGCGGTTAATAACTGTCGGTAATGTTTTATTTTTAAAAAAAATTATTTTTTTTGTGATATTTTCTCATGTTGTTCGCCTAATAATACAAATCAAAACAACAATTACCTCTTACGCTATAAATTATGCCGCTAAAAGATGAATATTCTTCATCGAAGTGTTCCCACGCGACAGAGTCCCTAGGATGACTCATTTTCCCTTCAACAGTCACTGGAGCTGACCCATGCCATTCCATGAAAGATGTTATCTTCTTCGACAGGAACAACCTCTGCAGTCTTGGAACCAAAGGAAAATGTCGAACAATCTTTGTCGGGATTCTCTTCCCACTTGCCCTTTTCACTGTCCATCTCGATCTATTACACCTTAGGCAGCTATTCAAATGTTTATTTTCATTTATGTATAGTATGCAATCATTGGGGCATGCATGAATCTTCTGGTAATCTAACCCTAAGTCAGACATTAATTTTTTTGATTCATACCAATTTTTGGGAATTGTGTTATCCGGGGGAAGTGCATCCTTGATTAGCGCAACCACAGCCGAGAAATATTTGGTGCTCCACTTGTTCAAACACTTTATCTGGAACAATTGAACCATGAAGGAAAGCTTCAAGTATTTTTCACAACCTTGATACAGTGGTCGCTTCATCTCCTCAATTAATTGCTCAAATTTTCGTATATCAGGATCTTCACATTCAGGCCCAGTGTTTTCACCTTCCACATCTTGCATGAAAGCATCGTGTAGCATCGTTGACATCTATAGGCCGTGTCCGGTCTCGATCGGTTCACTTGTTTGTTACTCAATTTGTGGTTCACCGTGGTAGTGCCAAACATTGTATTGTGCTACAAATCTCTCCCTTATTATATGGTACATTACGGTGTGGCTATCAAAATATTTTCTATTCTCACATCTGCTACATGGCATCTTAACAAACCATTTTCTTGAACCCCCAACTGTCATTTGGCGTACTCTACGAAGAACACAATCCCTTCCGAAAATTCAGGTTGGTACTGGTCAAGTTTGCTACTGTACCGATACATCCAGCTCCTATCATTGAGATAGTCCATCTTTGTGGCACACCACAAATACAAACAATAACAATTCAGACCATTTGAAGTAAGATCCTATTCCACACCCTAGAGAAGATTTCTACTAACAAACTTCCTTAAAAATATCCAACAATAACATAACATAAAAACTCAAATTACATTGACTAATAAAAAACACAACCACACAAACTAAAATAATGGAATAACCACGCGCAAAAATATTTTCACTAACTCAATGATGGCAAATTAATACTATAATCTCCACCCTAGGAGGAGTCAGAGGAAGGCATTTTTAAATGTAAACTAAGAATTAAAAAGAAAACAAAACCATACAAATTGTTGACCTTGAAATGCAAAATTATGTGAGCACAATCATAAATACATAAAAGGAATCCACATTGGAGAAAAACAATTTCCCTCTCTCACTTATATTTCTCTCTCTCTCTCTCTCTCTCTCTCTCTCTCTCTCTCTCTCTCTCTCTCTCTCTCTCTCTCTCTCTCTCTCTCTCTCTCTCTCTCTCTCTCTCTCTCTCTCTCTCTCTCTCTCTCTCTCTCTCTCTCTCTCTCTCTCTCTCTCTCTCTCTCTCTCTCTCTCTCTCTCTCTCTCTCTCTCTCTCTCTCTCTCTCTCTCTCTCTCTCTCTCTCTCTCTCTCTCTCTCTCTCTCTCTCTCTCTCTCTCTCTATCTCTCTCTCTCTTTCTCTTTCTCTTTCTCTTTCTCTTTGATTTCTCTCTAGTTAAATATTAATCTCACTCTTTTTACTCCCAAATTCAGTTTCAGATTCTAATTCTTTTTCTCCCTTTATCTCTCTTATCTCTCTTTCTCTCTCTTCCTTAAAACTTCCTCTCTCTCTCTCTCTCTTTCTCTTTCTCTTTCTCTCTCGTTCTCTCACTCTTTCTATTTCTCTCTGATATCTATCTAGTTTAATATTCATCTCACTCGGTTTACTCCCAAATCCAGTATCAGATTCTAATTTGGTTTCTCCATGTATCTCTCTGATCTCTATTTCTCTCTCTTCCTTACATCTTCCTCTCTATCTCTCTTCCTTAAAACAGGATATGAATTCTTCTGTCAATATCCAAGTGCACACCCCAAAAATCCAACTCATATCATGACAAAAAACAACGAAGAGAAAACATACCGGTACTAAGAAGGGGAACGGCTGCAACACGGCCGAGGGCGGGAGAGCAGGGGAGCAGGAGAGTGAAGGAGGGAGCCGGGAGAGCAGGGGAGCGGGAGGGCGAAGGAGTGAGCCAGGAGAGCAAGGGAGCGGGAGAGCAGGGGAGCGGGAGGGCAAAGGAGTGAGCCAGGAAAGCAAGGGCCGGGAGAGCAGGGGAGCGGCCGGAGAGCGAAGGACGGAGCCGGCCAGAGAGCAGGGGAACGGGAGAGCGAAGTCGGGAGCCGAGCTCAGGAGAGAAGGGGAGCAGGAGAGCAAAGGACGGAGCCGGGAGAGCAGGGCCAGGAACGGGAGAGTGAAGTTGCGTGGGAGCCGAGCTCCAGAGAGAAGGGAGCTGGAGAGGGGGGATTTTTCGATTTTTTTTAACGGGTTTTTTTATGAACCGCTGGTATAGAAAATATATACCGGCGGTTATTTTATAAAAATAGCCGGTGAAGGTAAGGTTTTTAGTAGTGAAAGATGTCAACAATAGAGACCATAAAAAAACAACAACAGTTATACCCTTCAATGGTGTCAAATGATTTTCAGTTACCGCCTTCAAAATCAAATTCTGCAATGGCTTGACCTGCTGGGCAAAGGAGCCTGGTACCTGCAAATGGCACAAGTATACCATCTCAAAAAAAGCCCGAACTCATAAACAGTACTGTTTATCGTAAATTCATCCACCTAATGAATGCAATAAGTACAATACTTAATTACAGAAAGCCTCCATAGAACTACATGGCATTATAACTCGACCGATCTTATGTTGTCAAAAAAGTGCATATTTCCAGGTACACAGGAATGGAACAATATCTCATTGGTGTTTTTATGTCATATCCATCAAAGTTCATACTCATTTCATGCCCTAGAAGTCGTGCCCTACCAGGAACTTCGGGGTTAAAAAGTGTTTCCTCTAAGCCAAAAGATTATCTGATGAAAGTCTCGGTCACTTTTGATGGGAACCTTCATCAAGCTAGAGTATCATTGGCTCAGTATCTTTCCCTGCAGCAGTTTATCCCATCATTAGATGCTCTCTTTTACGAATTGACTGAAGATCCTTATGGGTTGTTTGAGCAGTATCTTGTCATTGTGGTTCTTTGGATCATGAAGACCGTTGTTATACATGGGATTAAAATGAGGTACTATAAAGACATTTCTTTTGTTTTTTTCCGGAAAGAAAATTTGTTTGTAACTGTAGGTCTTCTATTTCTTTGTTTATTTCTTTTTCTGTTGTTCATTTCTTTTTATTTTTTGACTAACTTGTAACTATTGATCTCCATCAAAAGTTGTGCTAAAACCTCTGATACTATATAATCCAGTGCTCAAAGTGCATATACTGACGTTTGCAGATTTAAAATGACTCCACAAATGCTTTGCGACATAGCGTGAATAACATATTCAACAATAGTTACTGCAATCATATGGCTATTAATTTGATTACTTGTCGAAATTTGCAGCTAGTATTATTTATTAGACCAGATAAGATTAGTTGTTGAACCATAATTGATATATCATAGATAATGATATATATATTTTATTTTGTGACCGGTTTTTTTTTTAACTGGTTGAACTGGACAGTCTGATCCGATTTTTAAAACTTTGTAATTTCTAATAATAGGGGCTTTTAGTTCATCCCCTTAAGTTATCATTTTCATAAGACAATTCTTATTCGTTTCCATTTCATATAATAAGGGTATTCAAATAAGGAAAATATTAGTTGTACCTATGTGCAGTACCTATCATGCTAGCTATCTCTGCTAGCTATCTCAAGTACATGTTAATTTAAACCATTGATGTTTAGGGTTTATCCTTTAAAAAATAAGATTTTATAAAATAAAAAATATTTTTTTACATTTTTAAAAGCTTAGATTAACAAATACATTAGACATGTACATACTAGGTGCCCCTAACATTGCTCTATCCTTTATAAAATATGATTTTATAAAATAAAAAAAATATTTTTAAGGCTTTATATTTTTTAGGCTTAGATTAGCATGTAGATAGGTACTATGCATAAGTGTAGGTAGCATTACTCTTCAAATAAATATGTAAACGGATCCTTTTAAAAAAACTTTCTAGTTTCCTTTTATTTGAAGCTGAAAATAAAAATTTGTGAAACATGAAACCCCTCAAAAAGCAGGTTTATTTAGCACTAGTATTCTCCATAAGTTCATCAAGGTTTGTAGAGATCTCCACAGTCAAAATTAGCTCTCCTCAGGAAAATTCCGGCCAGCACTCCTGCCAGAAACCTATCTCTGAAGAAACTCACAACCCTGTCATCACTCTGTTGTATAACACCAGTCAAATAAGCAGAAGTGATCAGATTAATGGCTCTCCACCTCCTCTCCTTTGCAAACTTCTCCAATCCGTTCTTGATTCTAGTTTTTTCATCCCCTGCTTCATGCCCTGTTTTACCCAACAAGGCTTCTCCGACGCACCTGGCCATGGTGACAGCGTCTTCTAGAGCAGAGCAGGCCCCTTGGGCAAGGTCCGGTGTCATGGGATGGAATGCATCCCCTGTTACACAGACGTTATCTTTACAGATGCTGCCCCAGAGCAGCTCCCATGGCCGCCTGTATCGCAGTGGAGCAGAGACTGCTGCATCCAGTTCGCTTGCTTCAACAATGGCTAGAAGATGTTTAGGAATTCTGCTTAATTTGCTGAGAATGTATTGCTTCATTTTTCCTGCGTCTTCCGCGAACATCTTGTCTGCAATAAAAGCAACTCTTGGAGTTAGTAATTCACCCTGCTTGATGATACTAATGGAGGGAATTGCAGGGAATGTCGTTTACTTTGAGGGGAATGGCGGTAAGTGAAGAACCAGTAAACGGCTTTGTCATCACAGGGAAGGAAGCCGGACCGGACGCCATCACCGACGAACTGCAAGAATTCCGGATTCAGATTATGGCCATCTGGTAACACTGCAACGCCTCTCGCCGCTGAACGTCCTGCAAAGGCTGGGCTCCCGAGACCCAGTGATTTTGCGACGATCGAGTTCACCCCATCACTCCCGATTAAGATCTAAAGTGGATGACAATGTGAAACTCTCAGGAAATCTACGAACTCTAATCGATTCTTTGAAGAGGTAAAGAAAGACCAAAGACCTTAGTTTTGATGATGGATCCGTCTGCGAGATGAACCAGTTGCAGGTTCCCTGATTGCTCCAGGGAGACCACTTTGGAATCGAATCTGATGGTGCCATGAGGCAGCTCCCTTTCGAGGGTTTCAAGCAGCAGTTTCCTTCTCACACAGCGAGCCTCGATGTTTCTTCTGCAAATTGACCGCATAGAATGAGAATTAATCCGAGCTAGCAGCAGCTAATCGTTTCAATCTCAGACATATTCCTCAATCTCAGACATATTCACGAATGTTTCTTACCCTTTCTCAGTATCCATGAACGATATTTCAGAAGCAGTTAGGCCAGTGACAGCAGAAATAACACGCAATCTGCAAATCAAAAGAAGACCCCATTTAACTTTTTTAAGAAGAAGGCAACTGCTAAATTAGATGTAAGATGATGATCAGAGTATCGAAGTTCGTACAGGAACTCACTTTGTGAGTTGAACGTGTGCTGAACGGAGTGTATCTCCGATACCCAGAGCGTCAAATGCCTTCCATGCGTTTTCCCAGGTTACGAATGCAAACCCACTCGTCCTCAACCCATCTGAGGATTCCAATACCAAGCTGCGTATTCCAATCCTACAGATGAACCAAGAGTATCAGAACACGAAATACATAAATGGCGCCAATTTGTATCGGTCCCTAAAGAGACAAATTCATCTATGTACCTGTATAAACCCAGTGAAGTGGCCAGCCCTGCAATCCCTGCACCCACGATGACAACATCCTCCACGGCCTCCATGATTCCCGCTCTCCAACAAATTCACGACTGCTGCGAGGCGACTCCACGGCACTTATAATAAAAGGCCGAGAGGGCAGAAGGATGAGACTGTTTGTAGCCGGACAAGTTTGAAGGAGGTGATGCCGTCATTGCTGATGAAATTTTATCAGCTAGGAATGCTGCCATGAACTGAATCGAATAATCAAAAGAATAATGATTCGGGAACAGCAGCGGCTGTCACATACAATTTAAATAATATATTTCTTGAATATCGTGAAATATATTATTTAAATTATATGTGAGAGCCGCTGTGGCTGTACCGAATAACTACTCTAATCAAAATCATTTTAAAAGGCACATCATGGGTGCCTCGCTCGTCGCTTCTGATTTCACTGGGGACGGGAAGCCCCACTCGGCCCGCCGCCGGGGGCGGCGGGCTGACGACGGGAACACCGAGGCAAAGAGACTACTGATACAGTAATATTCTCCAATTATTTGAGTTGCATTATCAGGGTCGGCCGTCTTTGCGACGATATGGACGAGGCCTTGCGTTTGCATATTTGAACCGAGTTCGGCTGGGCATTGATATTCAAAGTATACCGTAGGTATCTCATTCTTATAAATTCATTAGAACAGACAAGGAGAAGCCGTCTCTCTTTTTGTTTGTTAACACCATAGGGCAGGGGCCCTCTTTCCATATCTCTGTAAAACGGATGGGTCAAACTCTCCATCTCGGTGCCGTTTCAAAAAAACCCTCACCATTGTTATAGGGAAGGCAAAGGCTCCACCTAATAGAACCCCAAGAAAGAGAAGGGAGGCGTGCCCCTCTTCACAGTTCAAAAGTGCTTAGGTTCGTTAGGTTCCTCAACACCCAGGTCAGGTAAGGACATGAGGCGCCCTATTAAAACCAGGTCGAGTCACACAATTGTGAACCAGGAAGCAGTCTTGGTACACGAATAAAAAAAACAAAAAAAGAGACCCGCATTTTGTAAGTGAAGGTCTATGATTAAAGGCTATGGAGGAGAAAATTAGAAGAGGATTAAACACAATTATGAAAAAAAACATCTATTTTTTGACCTAGATGGAGGCATAATAGTTTATACAAAATGGTTGAACAGATCTAAACAAACAAGTTAAAAAAAGAAAAGGATATAAAAGCTAAGCTACAAAAGTTATAGAGGGGAAGAAGAGCCGCCGTCCACATCTTTAAAAACTTCACCGAAGGCAGGGTCATTCAGTTACACCACCTCCATTTGCATGGATCGGCCCATTTGATCTATAATTGCGACCCCTTCCTCGATACTGGCCCCTGCCTTGACCATGCCCCCCTGCCAACAAACGAGCTTTATTAAACTCAGAAACCCAGACAAATATACTAACAGTAATTTCATTCATACAACTTTCTCCAAAGAGATCATACCACGGCCCTGAGCAGGCATTTCATCGTTGTAACCGCTGACATCTTGCTGGTAATCAGCAGGTCCTCCATAACCTCTGCCACGGCCACGAAATCCACGGCCTCTTCCACGGCCCCATCCACGGCCACGACCTCGGTCATAACCTCCATCTGGATAGTCACCATTAACATTTCCATTTCCTGTAACAAAAACATGGGAAAATCAATTTATTTTCTTTTGCAAAGTCCCAAAAGAATCTGAAGAGTTCTTTCTATCTTTTAGACAAAAAACTAAATCTAAACCGATTAGAACACCCACCTCTTGCCCTTCCCCGGCCTCGGCCACCACGACCTCTGCCTCGACCACTTGGAGAACCCTCTGTGTTGTCAAAGATGTCAACAATAGAGACCATAAAAAACAACAACATTCATACCTTTCAATGCTGTCAAAGGATTTTCAGTTACCTCCTTCAAAATCAAATTCTGTCAATGGCTTGACCTGCTCCAGTGGCAAAGGAGCCTGGTACCTGCAAATGGCACAGGTATACCATCTCAAAAAGAAGCCCCAACTCATCAAAAGTACTGTTTATCGAAAATTCATCCACCTAAATAATGTAATAAGTACAATACTTAATTACAGAAAGCCTCCATAGGACTCCGTGGCTTTATATCTGGACCGATCTTATGTTGTCAAAAAAGTGCATATTTCCCGCTACACAGGTATGGAACAATATCGCATAGGTGTTTTTATGTCATATCCATCAAAGTTCTTACACATGGTTTAGATCATGTTCTCCTTTTTCTCTTTCCTATTTTTGTTTCCTACACTGGAATCATGTTAAACACACAAGACTGAAAACAAGAAAAAGCTAGTGAACTTCAAAAAATTATATAAACCACATCTACTCTGACAACTTGTGGTGTGACCTTAATTGGATTAACTGTTAAATAATTTTTTTTATGAATCAGAACCGTGAGACAAACTTTTAGCTTGATTTGAATATAGGCATGTGACATTTTCTAACAACTTTGTTAGCAAGTAGAACAGAAAAAATATTTCTTACTTACCCAACAGAAGATGCATCCAGATCCTTCTTGGACAATGTTACAGTAATCATGGAAACATGCCGTGTAGTTTCAAGTCTACAAGAGAAGGCAAAAAGTAATTAAAAAAGATGCACAATGTTCTGGATGCCTATAGGCCAGATATAGCTGCTTAACTACATTGATCCTCCCCTTCCAAATCCAGTTCTCTAAGAAAATTAAATCCAAACCTGGTTCAAATTCAATTTTCACATTATCCCATTCAGTATCAGAACCCTACATGCATTAATCTACTTAATGATGGATTTTCAAATAGATCTCTGCATATCTAAAAACAATAATTGAGAGAATTCTAAAATAGCCTGGGTCCTGAACGGGATACTTACGGAAGAAGGCCTTCCTCAAGGGGCTCCCATGTATCAGTGATGTCGGTTGATCCAATTGCGGTATTTTGATGAAGACCAGCAATCCTTCTCTGAAGTACAGCCTAAGTGAGACTACTTACAACATACTGAACAGAAGAAGAAGGGTTTAGTGTTCTAGACAATACTTTAATTAGTTCCACAATCATCACCGTCTTGTTGATTGCCCTTCCCATTGCCTTGAAGACAATTTCATCAGAACCTTTTTCCTTCAAATATGGACACATACCATCAGAACGGTACAAGAGAAACTTATACAAATATAGGCAACGAAAAAACACAGATCATTATCCACAATCAGCAACTTTATACATATTCTTCTGTGACCATGTAAAATTTACAGAAAATAACCCAATAACATACGAATGCAGTATCAGTAATGTTCTTTTCTTCAATGTGAACAATACTGAATTTTACAATATAAAACTCATAAATAACAGCACAGGAAAATGAATGCCACCATATGACTGCCATTGAGGCCTTCCAACAGAGGAACTAACACAATTAAGTGAAGGCGTTACTTAGATATCATAGTAGCAGCCTGAGATTCAATATCCTTTCCCAAAATTTCTTTCTGACACTTATCAGAGAAAAACTTAGACGTCAGGCACTATTCACTTGTATAAACCATGTGACCAATAGCAACGCATTGAGGCCGAGCGACTCAATTTAACCCATGGTGCCTAGAAGTCGAACGAGATAACTCCACAATGACTTCCACAAATGAACATAGTTCAGCCCGCTAGCACAATTTCGAAACAGATACACAAATTCAACAGAATCAATACCATACACCACATCAATCCGAATCTCGACAATTTACTATACGGCGAACTCAAACCATATCTTCAGACTTTGTTCACAGCAGTTCACGACTCGCTCTCAACAAACCACTCCACTCCATTAGTAGAAAAGAGAACATCCAAGTACAAAAAGAGAGAAAAAAAAAACTACCTGAAGTAGACTAGTAGCATAGGTGATATAACTTCGCATCCTCCCTTGCGTCGTAATTCTTATCTCATTCTCATTAATGGGCGTGTCTGCCTTGGGTTTCTCCACCCTCTGGTACCGATCCATCCTCTCTAAACAAAACCGCTTGACAAAATCAGAACACAAATGAAGCGAAGTAAAACAAGAACAAACTGTCACAGAAAGCAGAAACTTCTGCAACGAAAGTCACGCATAGAACAGGAACAAACACACAAGAAAACATAAAAAAAGGAACGAGAGAGAAGAACCTATGTAGAAAGCCCCCTACTTCGGCTTCGTTTCTTCGCTTCCGCCCTGAAAAAACTCTTTTGCCGCGATAACCTTTTCTTATATAGACCACCTTTCGACTTCAATCCAAACGGCCTCCTCTGTTCCAACGGCGGGCTCCTTCGTCCCCCCGACTAGGGTTACCGTGCAGCGTAATTACCGAAAACATCGCCCAAAATGGAGACAATTACGAGACGCCCACGCCCAGGGGGCTAATTCCGTCATTTGAGTGGCCACTGTTGACCGATAAAACGGGGAGCCGCTCTTTTGCGGTTATCTCGGGAGCCATTTGACCTCATAAGCATGCCTCCCGCCCGCAACCATCACCGGCATCGCCGTCGATCTGTTGGTCTTGAACGATCTGAACCGTACAAAGAGAACGGACGGCCCCCCAATTTTTTAGGGTCGGCACTCGGATTTGACTGAATCCGTTACAGACTTAACAGTCACGAAAGTGGGGAAGGGACCCATCAGTCGCACGCCCAGCCGTCAGATCGCGTGGGTCCTCGAGTGTGGGAGGCTGTTGGACTCATCTGAGTTTCCGCGTCCTTAAGTTTCTCAAAGTGGCGACGGAATCCAGGCATTAGTGTTAATTCAAGAAATATCGGGGATTTTTAAATCTTTAGTTAAGTCGACTCGATCGAGATAAATGTTAAATGATGCATTTGTCCATTGGGCCGAGTTATGTCGGCTCAATAGAACTCGCTCTGGAAAAACAGTAAGGAAAATATTAAGCGTATTGTGCAAAGTACTAGTACTTTGCTCATGTGGATGCCATACGCTTTAAAAAAACGGTGGTTTTATTAATTGCTTCTTCGAATTTCCTAATAATAGCTTTTTAGTTTGAATTTTTCTTCAAATTCTTTTATTATTGCCTTCATTTTATATATTTTTGGGAATTCTCTTATTATACCATAGGTTATTTTTCTTCGAATGTTGCTACTATTATCTTATGTTTGAGTTTTTCTTCAAATTCCCTTATTATAGCCTTCAATTTGAGTTTTTCTTCGAATTGCCTTACTATTGCCTTAAGTTTGAATTTCTCTTTGAATTCCCTTTCTATAACCTTCAGTTTGAGTTTTTGCTTAAATTCCCTTATTAAAGCCTCCAGTTTGATTTTTTTTCTCGCATTCCCTTAATATTGCCTTCAATTTGAGTTTTTCTTCAAATACCCTTTCTATAGCCTTCAGTTTTTGTTTTAAGTTTTTCTTTGAATTCTCTTCATATAGTCTGGAGTTTAAGTCTATCTTTAAATTCCTTTACTATAGTTGTTACGATCCTGAGAACAATCTGTGGTACGGCGCCGGGTTGGACCACCTAGTATGGGATAGGTTTACGGGTCAAACTTTCCGTGTTCCTTCAGCTCTAGAGCTTTTGGCATATTTTCTAGGTACCTAACATTGGTAGCAGTACAACCTCTACGTCACGTGTTCAAACCCCAGAGGGGGTAACCTATGGAAAGGGATACCTGGTGCCAGGGTTACTGTTAATCGAGAAGAACAAGAGAGAAAAGAGGCCAAATTTGGAACTTCAAGGTTTTTTGGCACAAAAAACATGGAGAAGAAGAATGTTTGAGGATTCCAAAAATCTCAATGCTTCCTAGGATTTTGGCTACCAGAGAGGGTCCAAACGAAAAAGGGCAAACTCCCCTACACCATGATGGGATTGGCTTGTCGAGGGACGGCTAAAGTCGTTGAAAAACGTTGCAAGAAGATAACTCCGGGATCACTTTCGGCCAGAACTCCAAAGCAATGAATAAGCTTCCTTTGTAGTCCGAAAGAAAATTATTTTTGCGCAAATCCCAGGAACGAGAGGCTCTTATACTACTTGTTATGATTCAAATTCATCTGGAAATCAGCAAAGAATTAGGGTTTAGAGGAGAAGATAAGGGAAGAAGGAGAGGAAAAGAGAAGAGGAAGAGATTAGGGTTTTGATATTCAATTTTGTCCCAATCGGTCCAAGGGGGAGACATCTTAGTTATAGTAATCAAAAGATACAATACTGCAAATTGATCCATTCTAACATTGACTTACAAAATAGACACCAACTAACTAATAATTAGAAATAAACCCCTAATCTAGAAAAACTAACATTAAAGCTCATTAATGGCCCATAATACTACATAACCCAAGTATATCCATAACAATAACCTTCAATTTGAGTTTTTCTTTGAATTCACTTATTATATCCTTTAGTTTAAGTTTTTGTTTTTCGAAATCTCTAGCCTTCTGTTTGATTTTTTTTTCTTCAAATTCCTTTCCTAAAGCCATGAGTTTGAGTTTTTATTCGAATTCCCTTACTATGACCTTCAGTTTGTGTTAATCTTGGAATTCCCATGTTATTGTTTTCAGATTGAGTTTTTCTTCGAATTCCCTTACTATAGCCTTCAGTTATTGTTTTTCTTCGAATTTCCTTACTATAACCTTCAATTATTGTTTTTCTTCGAATTCCCTTACTATATTCTTCAATTTGACGTTTCCTTCGAATTCCCTTATCATATCCTTGAGTTTTTCTTTGAATTCCATTACTGTATGCCTTCAGTATGAGTATTTCTTCGGCATACCTTACTTTAGCCTTAAGTTTGAGTTTTTCTTCGAGTTCCCTTACTATGGCCTATAGTTTGGTTTTTCTTTAATTCCTATACTATAACCTTCTGTCTGATTTTTTTTTCTTCCAATTCCCTTATTATATCCATGAGTTTGACTTTTAATTCTAATTGTCTTACTATAGCCTTCAATTTGATTTTTTCTTTGAATTCCTTTACTATAGATTTAAGTTTGAAATTTCTCTTCGAATTCCATTACTTAGGCCTTTAGTTTGAGGCTTTCTTCCAATTCCCATACAATAGCCTTCAGTTTGAGTTTTTCTTTGAATTCCCTTGCTATAGCCTTCAGTTTTTTTTTTCTTCGAATTCCCTTACTATTGTTTTCAGATTTAGTTTTTCTTCCAATTTCTGTATTTTAACCTTCAGTTTTTTTCTTTGAATTCCTTTACTATAGCCTTCAAGTTGAGGTTTTTTTGAAATTCCATAATATATCCTTGAGTTTGAGTTTTTATTTGAATTCCCTAACTATACGCTTTCAGTTTTAGTTTTTCATCAAATTCCCTTACTATAGCCTTCAATTTGAATTTTTCTTTGAATTCCCTAACTATTGCTTTGAGTTTGAGTTTTTCTTTGAATTTATTATTATTACCTTCAGTTTGAGTTTTTTTTTAAGCCTTCAATTTGTGTTTTCCACAAATTCCCTTACTTAAGCCTTCAATTTGAACTTTTCTACAAATTCCCTTACTATAGCTTTTGGTTTGAGTTTTTCTTCGAATTCCCCTACAATAGACTTTAGTTTGAGTTTTTCTTAGAATTCTCTTACTATAGCCTTCAGTTTGAGTTTTTCTTCTAATTCATTTACTATAACCTTCAGTTTGTGTTTTGCCTCAAATTTCTTGACTATAGTCTTTACTTTGAGATATTCATCAAATTCCTTTACAATAGCCCTAAGTTTGAGTTTTTCTAAAAATTTCTTGACTATTAACTTCAGTTTGAGTTTTTCATAGAATTGCCTAACAATAGCCTTGAATTTGAGTAACTCTTCGAATTCCTTTATAGTAACCACTACTTGCAGATTTTCTTCGAAATCCCGTACTATAGACAATAAGTTCAACTTTTCATCGAATTCCCTTACTATGGCCTTCAGTTTAAGTTTTTTTTCGAATTTCCTTACTATAGCCTTCAGTTTGAGTTTTTCTTCGAATTTCCTTACTCTAACACTGAATATTTCTTTGAATTCGGGTTTCCATTCGAAATCCCTTATTATAGCCTTTAGTTTGAGTTTTTCCTTGAATTCCCTAACTATTTCCATCAGTTTGAGTTTTTCTTTAAATTCCCCTGCAATAGCCTTCAGTTTGTGTTTTTCTTCAAATTGTCTTACAATAGCCTTCAGTTAAATTTTTTTTCGAAATCCCTTACCTTAGGCTTCAGCATTAGTCTTTCTTTGAATTCCCGAACTATAGACTTGAGTTTAGTTTATCTTTGAATTCCTTTACCATCTTTGATTTTAATTTTCTCTTCGAATTCCCTTATTATATCCTTGAGTTTGAGTTTTTCTTTGACTTCCCTTACTTTCGCCTTTATTTTGAGTTTTTTTTTTTTTGAATTCCCCCTACTACAACTTTCCGTTTGGTTTTTTCTTCGAATTCCCTTACTATAGCCTTGAATTCGATTTTTTCTTTTTTATTCCCTTATTATAGCTTTCAGTTTGAGTTTATCTTTAAATTCCCTTACCATAGCCTTGAGTTTGAGTTTTTCTTTGACTTCCTTTACTACCACATTCAATTTATGTTTTTCTTCGAATTCTCTTATTATATCCTTTACTTTGAGTTTTCTTCGAATTCCCTTCCTATAGCCTATAGTTCGAGTTTTTCTTTGAATTCATTTACTACAAACATCAGTTTGAGTTGTTTTTCGAATTCCTTAATATATCATTGAGTTTGATATTTTCTTCGAATTCCATAGCCTTGAGTATGAGTTTTTCCTTTGAATTCCTTTACTATAACCTTTAGTTTGATTTTTTCTTTTAATTCCCTTATATTATCCTTGAGTTTTAGTTTTTTTCGTATTCCCTTACTCCAGCCTTTAGTTTGAGTTTTCCTTTGAATTCCATTACTATAGCTTTCAATTTGTGTTTTTTCCCGAATTCCCTTACTGTAGCCTTCAGTTTGTGTTTTTCTTCGAATTCTGTTACTATCGCCTTCAATTTGAGTTTATTTATTCAAATTCCCTTACTATAGCATTAAGTTGGAGTTTTTTTTTATGAATTCCTTTAATATAACCTTTAGTTTGAGTTTTTCTTCGAATTCCCTTATTATATCCATGAGTTTGAATTTTTCATTGACCCTTACTATAGCCATGAGTTTGAGTTTTTCTATGAATTCCTTTACTATAACCTTCAGTTTGAGTTTTTCTTCGAATTCCCTTGTTTTGTCCTTGAGCTTGAGTTTTTCTTCGTATCCCCTTTCTATAGACTTTAGTTTGAGTTTGTCTTCGTATTCCTTAACTATTTTTTTTAGTTTAAGTTAATTCCCTTACTATAACCTACAGTTTGAGTTTTTCTTTGAATTCTCATACAATTGCCTTCAATTTGACTTTTTCTTCGAATTTCCTAACTATAACTTTGAGTTTAATTTTTTCTTTGAAATCCTTTACTATAATCTTCAGTTTTAGTTTTTTCTTCGAATACCCTTACTATTGCCTTTAACTTGAATTTTTCTTCGAATTCCTTAACTATAACCTTCAAGTTGTGTTTTTCTTCAAATTCCCTTGGTGCCTTCAGTATGTGTTTCCTACTAATTCTCTTACTACGGTATTAATTTTGAGGTTTTCTTCGAATTACTTTACTATATAGTCTTTTATTTGAGTTTTTCTTGAATTACCTTACAATAGCCTTTAATTTGAATTTTTCTTCGAATTCCCTTTCTATAGCCTTTAATTTGATTTTTTCTTTGAATTCCAATGTTATTACCTTCACTTTGGGTTTTTTTCTTCGAATTCCCTTACTATATCTTTTAATTTATGTGTTTTTTTCGAATTCCCTTACTATAGCCTTGAGTTTGAGTTATTCTATAAATTTTTTTATTATAACCTTCAGTTTGAGGTTTTACTTCGAATTCTCTCTATGCCATAAATTTGAATTGTTTCTTCGAATTTCCTAACTATAGCCTTTTGTTTGTGTTTTTCTTCAAAATCTCTTTCTATAGTTTTAAGTATGAATTTCTCATGAAATGCACTTACTATTGCCTTCAGTTTGAGTTTTTTTTTTCAAATTCCCTTACTATAGCCTTCAATTTGAGTTTTTCTTCGAATTCCTTAATTATAACCTTTACTTTGACTTTTTCTTCTAATTCCCTTACTATAGCCTTCTGTATTTATTTTCTTCTAATTCACTTGTTGTAGCCTTCAGTTTGAGTTTTTCTTCAAATTCCCTTACTAAAGCCTTGAGTTAGGGTTTTTCTTTGAATTCCTTTAATATAACATTCAGTTTGAGTTTTTCCTACAAATTGCCTTATTATATCCTTCAGTTTGAGGATTTCTTCAAATTCCCTTATTATACCTTTAGGTTTCAATTTCTCTTCGAAATCCCTTATTATAGCCTTCAGTTTGAGTTTTCATTTAGATTCCTTCACTATATCCTTCAATTTGAGTTTTTCTTTGAATTCCTTACTATTGCCTTCAGTTTGAGTATTTTTTAGAATTACCTTTCAATAGTCTTCACTTTTATTTTTTCTTCAAATTCCCTTAATATAGCCTTCAATTTGAGTTTTTCTTCGAATCCCCTTATATATCTTTGACCTTCAGTTTTTCTTCTAATTCCCTTACCATGGTCTTCAATTTGAGTTTTTCTTCAAATTCTCTTACTATTGCCTTCAGTTTGAGTTTTTCTTCGAATTCCCATACTATAGCCTTGGGTTTGACTTTTTGTTGAATTCCTTTACTATAATCATCAATTTGAGTTTTTCTTTGAATTCCCTTATTATATCCTTGAGTTTGAGTTTTTTTTCAAATAATCTTTAGTTTGAGGTTTACTTTGAATTCCTTTACTATTGTCATCAGTTTGTGTTTTCTTGGAATTCCTTACTATAGTCAAGAGATTTAGTTTTTCATCAAATTCCCATACTATTGCCTTCAGTTTGAGTTTTTCTTCAGATTCCCTTACTATATTATTCAATTCAAGTTTTTCTTGAATTTACTATATTATTCAATTCAATTCATTACTTAGCCTTTAGTTTTTTTCTTTTACTATAGCCTCTTCAATTTGACTATTTTTTTCTTGAATTCCATTACTATAGCCTTTAGTTTGAATTTTTCTTGAATTCCTTGAGTTTAGTTTTTTTTTCAAAGTCTTCACTTTGAGTTTTTCTTTGCCTTTGAATTCCATTTTCTTTAGTTAGTGTATTTCTTCAAATGAATTCTCGAGTTTTTCTTGAATTCCCTTACTTAGAGTTTTCTTAATTTACTATAGCTTTCGGTTTAAGTTTTCTTGACTATTGTTGTCAGATTTTCTTGAATTCCCATACTATAGCCTTCAATTTGAATTTTTCTTCGAATTCCATTACTATAGCCTTTAGTTTGAATTTTTCTTTGAATTCCCTTACTTTTGCCTTCAGTTTGTGTTTTTTCTTTGAATTCTCTACTAGCCAGATTTTCAATTTGAGCCTTCAGGCTTTTTTTTGGTTTTCTTGAATTCCCCTACTATAGCCTTTATATTTTATCCTTGAGTTTGAGTTTTTTTTCTCAAAGTCTTCACTTTGAGTTTTTCTTCGAATTCCTTTTCTATTGCCTTTAGTTTGTGTTTTTCTTCGAATTCCATTACTATAGCCTTTAGTTCGTGTATTTCTTCAAATTCCCTTACTATAATGTTGAGTTTTAGTTTTTCATCAAATATTCATACTATTGCCTTCAATTTGAGTTTTTCATCGAATTTCTTTATTATATCCTTCTGTTTGAGTTTTTCTTCGAATTCCCTTACTATAGCTTTCAGCTTAAGTTTTTCTTCGAATTCCCTTACTATAGCTTTCAGTTTAAGTTTTTCTTCGAATTCCCATACTATAGGCTATAGACTTCGCCTTCAATTTGTGTTTTCTCTTCGAATTCCCTTACTATTGTTTTCAGATGAGTTTTTCTTCGAATTCCCTAACTATAACATTCATTTTTTGGTTTTCTTTGAATTTCCATATTATTGCTTTTAGTTTGAGGTTTTCTTGGAATTCCCTTTTTATATCCTTGAATTTGAGTTTTCTTTGAATTCCCTTACTATATTCCTTCAGTTTGAGTTTTTCTTCGAATTTCTTTTTTATAGCCTTCAATTCCTAACTATAGTTTTGAGTTTGAATTTTTCTTTGAATTCCCTTACTATCTGTTTGAGAGTTTCTTCGTATTCCCTTACTATTGCCTTCAGTTTGAGTTTTCTTCAAAATCCCTTACTATAGCTTTCATTGTGTTTTTCTTCAAATTCTCCTTTAGTTTGTGTTTTCTTTGAATTCCCTTACTATAGCCTTCAGTTTAAGCTTTTCTTCGAATTCCCTTACCATTGCCTTTATTTTGAATTTTTCTTCGAATTCCCTTAGCCTTCTATTTGAGTCTTTCTTCTAATTCCCTTTCTATGGTCTTCAATTTGAGTTTTTCTACGAACTCCCTTATTATTACCTTTAGTTTGAGTTTTTCTTTGAATTCCCTTCTTATATCTTTCAATTTGTGTTTTTCTTCGAATTCCCTTACTATATAGCCTTCTATGGGAGCTGACTCTGGGCATTTGAGGCATTGTGGATTCTAAAACAACTGCATTATCAAAACTTGAAGCTTGTGTTCGATGAGAAAGAATATCCTTTCCCAGTATTAAGTCAACAACATCTAAAGCTACAACAACATTGTTTCTTAAAGAGTCCTTTGATTATTCTTATTGTAAAAAAAGCGTGCATGATCCCTCTCTCCCATCTTGTATACTGATATATAGTATTTTTGCCGTGGTGGATCTCTCTCTCATTTAATAAAAGTCTAGAGCCCTGGGTTACTAATTGGTCGAATACCAGGCAATCTGAAACTCTTTTGAATGATATTCAAGAGAAGAACATTCTAGAAAGATTCATAGAATTAGAAGAACTATTTCATTTGGATGAAATGATAAAGGAGTACCCGGAGACACAGATACGAAAGCTTCATATAGGAATCCACAAAGAAACGATACAATTGGTCAAAATATACAATGAAAATAATATCCATATAATTTTGGACTTCTCGGCAAATATAATATGTTTCGCTATTCTAAGTGGTTATTCCATTGTGGGTAATGAGGAACTTGCCATTCTTAATTCTTGGATAACCATAAAACAGCTTTGACCCGTGATGAGAGAAGTGGGTATCAGAAGTAGCTTTGATCTTGATGAGAGAACTGGGTATCGTAGAACGGTTTTAGAGGTTTTAGTCTACGCAATCTGCTTTTCTTCTGCAAGTCGATGCTTCCGATGTACATTACCTGCGAAGCCTTTTCTGGGCACCCATCTGATATCTGTTTCAAATCCCAGAAGTCTGTTTTAATGGCAGTGGAATTCTCAGTAGTTCGACAGGCTAGTTCCAAAATGACCAGAACGCTTTCAGGTCTTCATTAATTTGCTTCCGAACAGACTATACCGATTGATGCTCCGGAAAAAACAAATATCTATAAAGGTAGTCATGAGTGGGTTTGGCGCAAGTGACTAGTCACTGCCTGACTGGTTTTCTTGGTGCTTCATCACTGCTATCTCGTGACTTTTAACCAAAACCTCGCTTTACTGCTCAACCACATCAGCATCCATTTCCTTCTTTCGGATCAGTTTGATTATTTCTTAATAAACCAATCGTTGCTTGTATTGATTAAACAAATCCCACCTCAATCAGACGATTTTTTTTTAACGAAGATGATCCGTTTGGATTTTGCCATGTTGCAACATGAAGTTAAACGGAAAGAAGAAAAAGGAAGATGGGTACGATGGATGTCTGCAAATAATTTTGCTGTGTGAACTTGTAATACTGTTCATTCAGATTTGGTCAAATTCTGCCCGAAACAGAAGGCTAGAAGGGACTGCTTAGTGGAGGAAAAGAAGACGGTAATGAATGCAGTGGCAGGAGTAGGCGAAGCAGTGGTCCAGTAGTACGACGTACAAGAAGCGCTGTCACTGGCTGAGGTAGAGAAGATAGCGAAGTACCTTAAGGTACAGGTAGGCGGAACGATATCTGATCTGAAAAATGTCTCATCAAACCAGAAAAAATGAAAAAGAAAGAAAAAAAAAAGAAGAAGAAGAAGAAGAAGAAGACTACGAACGAAGAAACATCAGGGGAATAGAATTCTGAGTCTCTCAGATATGTGGCGACCGTCTTCAACTACTAAATTAAACTAATATTCTGCTTCGAGTTATTCTTCTTTAGTCCATGATTCTATTCTGAACTTCACTATCAGTACATTCCATAGTTTTTTAATGGACTCGGCAATATTTTTTAGAGGTTCTTCATTCCATTCAAGTTATTCAACACACTAACAAAAAAACACATATGTTTGTCCACGCCGCTGATTATCAGGAATTCTGTTCTGGCTTTCTGCTGTTAGCGACGTTGTCTTTACTCGGCAGTTTTCTCCCACCTGAAATCTAGTTCCCGGATGTCTCCCTGTTGCCGCAGTTGTTAATGACTCCAAAAAAATAAATCATATTTTTTCGCACCAGAAAACGGGGAGTTTGAAAATTAAAACTCCGAACTCTTTTGAGGTGGATTCGTCTTTTTTGTTCTTTTGCCCGGTCAGTGTTCGTTCACTAATTTGTTGAAGTAGAGATCTGATACTAAATCTGTGCAAACCAGAAAGGAAAGCACACTAAGAGGCAAGGCAGTAAGCAGGGGGAAACAAACATGCCAGGAAAACAGAGGAGGAGGAGAAAAGCTGTGCAATCCCAAACCAAACCCTAAAAAGAGAGGAAGGAGGAGGTAATAAAACAGAGAAGTCCGTCAGCAAATCTGATCGGGAACCTCCGGCTGCGCCGGCACCTGAGCAGGCGGAGCGAGGTTGGAGCGACAGACGGGACAGATGGCCTTCTGAGCGAGCCAGGCATCGACGCAGGAGAGGTGAAAGGCGTGGTTACACGAAGGAAGGACTCGAGCCGTGTGTCCCGGCTCGATCGCGTCCAAACAGACGGCGCACTCGGCCTCCTCCATCCTCGTCCCGTCCGCCACCGGCAGCTTCTCCAGCTCCGCCTCCGTCAGCCCCTTCGCCGGCCGCGCCTTCACCGGCAACGGCGGCGCCCTGCTCATCGTGTACCACAAAAGACACAGGTACACCAAGAACACTACCCCTATCCCTGCGAACGGCAGCAGGATCGCCACGAATATCCGCAGCAGCATTCCTCCGATTTCCAGATCCAGCTCGCCTCTCTTTCCCAAAAACAAAGAAAAAAACGCAGAGAACTCAGACGCGAGACCGCTTTACTTCTTCAAACAGAGCTCGTAACCGCCCGGTATGGAGCGTAAAACCGCTTCCGTTACGGCGGACGTCGACTGGTTTTCTTGCCGGAGAAGGAAGAGAAGAAAAAGGCACCGGTACTGCAAGACGCCATCTTCGAGAGAGGGAGAGTCACTTTCTGCCCTTTTGTACCTCGCGAGACGAGACACGGGTTACTTATTCCAGCAGGTGGTTTTCCCGCGGGCCCCATCCCAGCCCCATTCTCACTCCTGACGTGTCCTACTCGATTTCACCCCGACGCGCACAGCTGTACTCTACTCTCGGTTGACAGTAAAAAGAGAGCTGTCATTTTCGGGGGGATCGTAAATGGAGACGCCTCGTTCCGGTTGTTGGACAAAAGCTGGCGCTGAGTCAGCCTCGTGATGACGTGGCACGTACGGAACGTACGCGGTACGTTATCTGATACATACGACGACGTGGCCAGTGAACTCGGCGACGAGTCCGGAATCGGGAGGGGCTCAGTCTGAAAAGTTCAAAGGCGAGTCGGGGATTCCGGTCCGGTTTCTTGCAAGGGCGGGGAGAATCGTCGGGAGATCATTCGCACGGTACTTTCGTGAAAAAAAATCGCCGGTGATGCGGAAGATCAAGTCCGGCGTCCTCCGCCCACTCTGTTTACAGCTGTTAATGTTGCTGTTAAGCTCTGAGTGTTAATCTTTTTTTTTTCTAACCGACCGAGAGTAATGGCGGCCAAGAAAACGCAATTACCTCGCGAATTACTGGTTCGTCTACCAGCAAGCAATATATTTTCGGTTTCTGGGACGACGTCGTGGGATGGCTCGACCCTTCCTTTTCTCGGCACTGTTCTGAGTTCAATCCACGGCTTCGTGCAACAGAAGAAATGACCCCAGCGCCGCCCACCACCACCCTTTTTTTTTTTGTTATCTCGTCGATTTCGACGGTCTCCGTGGAATCATTGGCTCCACTGAAACGAGAGAATTAGAAAGGGAAGGAATTAAGAGGATTTTTTTCTAATGGGTTTGTTTGGAAGAAGGTCGTTTCTTTGAGAATCTCCTTTTGGTTCTACAGTTTTTTAATGGAAGCTGCTTGAACTGGATAGGGGATCCATGGTCCTCGCCGGACTTGAATATAGGAACTGCGGACGTGTGACGGGGAAACTTATCGGTAATGTCGATTATTTTGGAAAAAAAGGGCCCAAGTACTGTAGGCAGTGGTAAAGTATGGACGAAATGAAATCTTAAAAAGAGAGTAAGCTTGCAAGTTTCTCCTTCATATACTTTAAAGTTTGCCTTCGATGATATTTCACTCGTTTTATCAATTATAAGGTAAGATGTAGAAGAAGACATTCATTTTGCATTTAATGTACCTAAAATAGGATAATTAAATATGGGTTTCTTGGATATTATATTTTAAATTTTGCCATTAGTTAGTGATCCAATTAAATAGATAATAATAAATAGATTATTTTAAAATATTTGACTTTATTATTTATAAAATAAGTGCAACCAACCTTGTCCACACTTAGGCTTATATATTCAAATAAATGCCTCTCATTTTATTAATGTGTAGTAACATATTAGGGACACGTGTCATAAAAAATATGTTTTATCCTTTGCATGAAGAGTAATGCTAGTTGCATCTATGGGTATTACTTATCCCACCTACATGTTAATTTAAGCCCTTAAAAATATAAAAAAATATTTTTTATTTTGTAAAATCTTTTATTCTAAGAGATAAACCCTAGGCATCAATGGTTTATATTAACATATAGGTGGGATAGGTACTCTTGCATAGGTGAAACTAGCATTTTTCTTGCATGAAATTAGGTGCGCTAATGGGGCCCTATGTATTTGTCATTTGTTAGTTAACCTTTTACAAATCGAAGTGGAGGGACCTCCCCTATTCTTTTCCTCATTTCTATTCTCATCTCCCTTTTAGTAACAAAGAGGTTCACCACGGGCTGATCTTGCTTTCTTGCCTTTTTTATCATTAACTTGCAAAGTAATATTATCGATAACATGGGGATCATCTTTATAGGTTGAATGTCCATATATTTGAGTTTTTTTATTATAATTTGTAGAAGCAGGATTTAATTAAAATTTACTTCCACTATAAACCTGTTACCATGTTCACCCTAGGGCTGACCACAAATGGGTACGGTTATAGTGTTGGGTTTTAAATATAACATTGAAACCATATTTAATACGTGTTAGGTGAGCCAATTTATATTGTAGAAGTAGTAGACCTAACACGTACGTAACCATACTACCTAGCTATCTAGCTTTATGTATTTCATCAATGAGCTAATTAATACCCAATATGTGTATGAATTAATCATACACTCTTGTCACATTAATTAAAGTTGGAAATTGGGTCCATCTCACTATTTCGGAATTTGTTGCTATTAGTGACATAATAAGATGCTAGTACCGTGGCCTATGTGCCGTCCCCATGCTAGACCAAGTCACAAACAAAAATATATAAATGTAGTACGTAAGGTACAGTCAAGCAGAAAATGGCTTGAATGGACATCGACCTTTTGTTACAGCTTCCCGTCGCCGGCAATACACTACTCGCTTAATATTTATTGTTAATCTTTTAAGATCGATATTCTCACTCCGTTTCCGGTCTTCCCCTCGATTCCTCTGTGCTCCTGTCATGGTTCTTTCGTCTTCCTAGCTTTACTATGATCATAATCATGGGCTCTCCCACGTCGTCAACGGTAAGCGCCAATATTCCGAGCGAGCCTCCGGTGCCCAAGAAGCAGTACCTGTTCCTGGGAATCGCCCTGCTCGTCGCCGTCATCGTTTTGATTCTTCTTCTGGTGGTGTACTTTTGTGTGAAGAAGACGCCGTCGATTAACCGGCGGTCGTCCCCGCCGGGGAAAAGTACAGGTGGGTAGTGTATATAGTACTTGTGAAGTGTGATGTTATAAGTACAGTCGATTTTGGTCTTCGGAAACGTACGTACGTGAAATTAATATTGGAATTAACAGGGTGTGTGCAGGGCGTGGAGGTGACGACGACGAACGTGAGGCGGTTCCAGTTGGCGGAGGTGGAGAGGGCGACGAGGAATTTCAGCAGGGATTGCATGGTGGGTTCGGGCGCGTTCGGGAATGTTTACAGAGGGACGTTCGAGGGGGGTAGGGTGCTCGCCATCAAGAAGGCGCACCAGGATTCTTATCAAACCCTCCACGAGTTCACGAACGGTACTATATATATTGTACTATGTATAACATGATCTTGAAGTAGTACTTTTAGTAATTTGCTTTGCTTCTTTTCTCAGATTATTCAAAACTAATGGACTTGGTTTAATTCTTGACGCAGAAGTGGAACTGCTATCTAGAGTGAAACATAAAAACCTACTCGGTTTGGTTGGATTCTGCGAAGAACTGGGTAATTAAGCTGTTCCTAAACTAATATCTAATTTTCTTCAATTCCCTCACTACGTTCTCTCATTACAGATTAATATACAAAAGATTAACGGTGGATTGAAATCATAGAGAATATAATTAAGCAGTCCAAGCAAAACCTGACAAGATTCATACATTTTTAATCGCAAATGCTTCCGTCATTCCAATTTCTTAATTACACTCAAAGTTCTTGGTAGAGTTC
This sequence comes from Aristolochia contorta, assembly GCA_022405105.1. Classification (NCBI taxonomy): domain Eukaryota; kingdom Viridiplantae; phylum Streptophyta; class Magnoliopsida; order Piperales; family Aristolochiaceae; genus Aristolochia; species Aristolochia contorta. The sequence continues at coordinate 15,305,800 of CM039669.1, read as the reverse complement.
TTATACTTTGTCCACCCAGTAAATAATTGGGTTACGTACATAATGCAGGGCAGAAAGTTCTTGTTTATGAGTATGTCGCCAATGGTTCTCTACTGGAGTACATTCTCGGTAAGATCAGGACCCATCTTCTTGATCAACCTGTTAATTAATATTTCTTCAATTCATGGATTCCCAAACAAGATTGATCTTAGTGATGAATTAATGAACCATTTAGGGAGGAGAGGGAAGAGCTTAACTTGGACGCAAAGAGTAAACATAGCCATTGGAGCAGCTAAAGGTGGGAAGCTTTAATTTCCTACTTAATATATTAGATACCATTGTTTTCTCTTACAGATGTAGTAGTACTGCGCATAATAAGATTGAAACCCAGGAGATACACTGATTTCGTGCAGGCATAAGTCATCTTCATGAAGGCGTTAAGCCTGCAGGAATAATCCACAGAGATATCAAACCCAGCAACATCTTGATCGGAGACGGATTCGAAGCAAAAGTTTCTGATTTTGGTTTGGTGAGATCGGGACCCATGGGCGATAAATCGCACGTTAGTAGCCAAGTCAAAGGCACGCCAGGTTACTTGGACCCTGCTTACTGTTCTAGCTTTCACCTTACTCCATTCAGTGATGTCTACAGCTTTGGAGTGATACTGTTACAGCTTGTGACCGCTAGACCTGCTGTTAGCACCGGCAGATATTCCCAACATGATCATATTGTCGACTGGGTAAGCCAAAGCAAAAACTGAATTTCTGAAACCCAATTCATGGAAATTACTTCAAACAGTTCCATTAATTGAAACCTAGCAGTAAAGTTGTAGTTAATGATGCAGGCAAGGCCGAGCGTGGAGCAAGGAGATATTGGAGACATACTGGACGCCAATCTGCTCATGCAACCCTGCAACATGGAGATGATGCTGAAGATGGGACGGTTAGGGTTAAGATGTACAGAGAAGGTCCCCCGGCGACGTCCCACCATGGCCCAAATCTGTCAAGAACTCGAAGAGGCACTGCGTTCGACGACAGAGGGTTTTGTTCACAGGAAACAGTACTATCGACCCAGTACAGCTTCATTTCCATCTGGAAACGATATTGAAGACTCTCAAAGCTTCGTTAGCATGGATGGGGTAAGGCTGCAGAGGTTTTACGTGGAAATGGACGACGACATGTCGTCGTCCTTCCAGGCCCCAAGCATGAAGATGTTCGAGTTTAGTGATGTCAGCTCAGACATGGAAAAGATGAAGAAAATCATGGGATGTATCGACGAGGAAGATGATATTGATACCAGAAAATAAGAGCCTCAGCTGGAGGATTTCGTGCAATTAGTTATATACAATCTGTGCAGATTTAAATGTAAACTGGTTTTGTAAAATTAATCATATCATATCTAGAGAAAGGAGCTCATATGATATCTAGAGGAAGCTGGAATTCGTTGTAATCTTATAAGAGCATGATTATGTGACTATGGAAATCATTTGGGTATAACTGAAATCCGAGTTGGGTTGGCCTAGTTGGTTCGAGTGAGACGTTGGAATTGGCTTGAACCGGAGGATATAAACCAATTTAAAGACAGTGTTAGGAACTGCATGTCCATATTCTATAAAGTACCTTATAATATGTTATTCCCCTACTAATATACTATATAAAACACTCCATCAAAGGGAGTCTAGACCCAGTTGTAAAACCATGGTTAAGACGTGGTCTAAATCAAACTCTCTTATTCGATTACAACATAATTATAAGGTAATTAATTGCTATCATAAGACCCATTCCGTTCTACCAATTCGACCATGTTTATGACATATATAATTAATTTTAGTGTTTATAAGCTCGGCCGTTAATTATAGTTTACGTCGTTACGATCGATCTGGGTCTGTTTTTAGTGGTGGATTAGTAGTGCACTCTACGTAAAAGATGAGATGGGTCCCATTTCAGAATAAAACCAGGGAGATTTTCTTTCTCTCTCCCCTCGCTTTCCTTCCCTTTCTCTTCTTCCTCACATCGCCATTTAAAGCCGAACAAGAGAAGGAACCGACGATGCGCATATTGCAGAGGGAGCAGCGAGAAGCCCAGGATGAAGGAAATGTCAGCCACTCTTTCCCTTGGGCCCGACCGAGCGCTTCTGTACAGAAAACCGTGCTGCTTTGCGGGGGCCAGGTCCGGGCCCACCTCCCCCTGCCGCGCTTCCGCCGTGGCTGTTCCGGCGACTTCTGCCCACCGCTGCTGGGGGTTTTCCCTGCGACGTCCGAGCAGGGCGCGGTATTTTTCGTCCTTGACGGCTTTTGCCGGGTCCAGAGCTGATGACTCGGCGCCGTTCGAGATGTCCGTGGAGAACGCGCTCAAGGTTCTGGGTGTGGCCGATGGCGCTTCTTTTGATGAAATCCTTCGCGCCAAAAACTCGATTATTGCGTCTTGTAAGGATGACCAAGATACTATTGCTCAGGTGATTTCTCGTGTTGGGATTTGGTTTTTGGCCCTTTTGAAATTTTTGAGCCTTTGGAATCAGTGGATAAGTGGGTCAATTTGGGCAGTTTTTGTCTTTGTTTCTTTTACCCGTTCTCCCTTCTCGAGCTGAACATCTGGGGACTTTCTGAATGGAGATATGTATATAATGGAGTTTTCAATTTGTGACTAACGAACAGTAAATTGAGGAGTTCTGCTGAATAATTCTAGCCGTGTTATGGTCTACCCGTGTTGTGGTTTTAGCTGAAGCCCATAGTGCAGGTATTTTTGTACATCTGTAGGTTGTTATTCTTCATTCAGAAAAAACCGAAACTTTCGGAGGAAATCTGATGTTTTGGTCTTTTGGTACGCACTTTGCCATTAACGTTTTCTTCTTAGTCGAGCAAGATACTGGTGTTCTTTGAGTATCTGGTGAAGCTTAGTCAATTATTGTAATTTTGTATCTTTCTTTCTAGGCACTCTATGTCCGTAAAGGATAACTCTGCACAAAACCCACATTAAGACGATTAGTAAAGCAGCTTCTTCCGAAGCTGCATCATAATTTTGTGATTGTTTCTAGAGGCCCAGAGACCATCTAGAGAATGAAATGGTTTACTACGATTCAAGTTCCAGATATAGCTGAGCTCTTAGACTTTTCAAAAAAGATAAGAAAAAAGTTGTAGTGAATTTGATGTTGTTGAGTTGACGTTCTAATTCATCAATGCTCATGTTGAACTTTGTTCAACTGGAGTTGTTACTGGCTTGGTTGGGTTTCTTAATTTTGTTTCTTGGAAATGATAGATAATGCTGCAAAAGTTAGAGTTTTTTCAGATATTCCGGGGTACTGCTGAACTTTGAGGTAGGTTGATGCAACTGTACATTTTTTCTTCTAACTGATAAAATTTTGTTTTTAGTTAATTTTTTCTATTTCCTCTCCATTATTTTCTTTAATGAGAGGTTTTTTTTTGGTAATGACATGATCTTGTTGTTTTACTAGCCAAAAGAATGAATGATAACTCTTTTTTATTGAAACAAAATAATTTGTGCCATAATGGATGAACTTGATCTTAGGCTTCTATGGATGAGAGTATTTGTTTGCATAAAGGAGTTCCTGGAAAACTTGCTGGAGATTGAGTATCACCATCTGAACTATTTGGTTTGTTCTAGCATCTTGTAATTTTTCCTTTCACCCCCTTAAATTTAGCTGAGTCTGTAAGGCATGGTTCTATCCACGTAAAGGAGTATTTTTCCAAAAAATAGAATCCTATTTACAATCAGAAAAGCGTGGAAGTAACACTGAGATGTCCTCCTGTGGCTGTGCAACACTGAGATGAAGAAGGATATATGTGGACTCTGCAACAAGAAATGAAAGATAAATGTTCTGTGTTTGAGCTTCTTTAGTGGAGCTGATGTTTTTAGAATGGACAGAGAATACTATCACTCTCTGATTTAAAGTCCTATATGTACGGATTGTGCTACCGGATTGCTTTGTTCTTTGTCATTTCCTTTAGTTTCTGACGTCTTTTTTGTATTACAGTTGTTCCATGATGGAAGAAAAATTGAGTTTCCAAATTACTTTTTTGTTGATTCACTTGGTTCTGGTGCAAAATGAGAGACCCAATTGGAAAAAATATTATTATCAATTAGTGCTGTCGGCTCAATAGTGTCAGTGAAGTACTATTTTTCTATTTATATAAATAGCAATGCAGCAACATGGAAATTATGCATTTTGATGTTTCTCAACAAAAACCTCAGTATTGATCACCTGTTTGTGAATTCCTTCTATGTTTTTTGGAACAGTATGATCGTTACTATTTGGATCACAAATTATATGGGTTCTCTGTGTTTCAGGTGGAAGCTGCATATGATATGTTACTTATGCAAAGATTAACACAAAGGAGGGCAGGCAAAGTTGTAAGTAGCGGCATCCGTTACGCAGATGTGAAGACCAGCAGCAGCTCAAGTTCTTTGCCACGTTGGCTACAGACAACAGTGAAAAATCCTCCTGTTTCAGTTGAAACACCATCTACTGGAAACTTGGGTATACAAGCAGGGGTTTATGGAGTCATGATGGTTCTCACCTATGCTAATGGGGCATCAGCAGGTTCATATTCTGGGGCCGATGTTCCTGGACTGATTTTGGCGACAAGCTTTGGGGCATCATTGTACTTCTTGAGTAAGAAGAACATAAGCTTAGGTAACACTATTTATTTTTTTATCGTGCATCTGTAAAGCTTTGAGTAGCACACAGTTTGATCTTTTTACTGAGACTATGGACTGCATAACTGGCCTGCTCTAGGCTGTGATGCTTTATATCATCTTTGGATTTTGTAGTGTCTGATGCCTTATTATTTCAAGCAAGGATGTAAGGCATTATGGGTTTACATGCTTGAACACAGATTGATCTTTCCATTATGACTGTGGACTGCATAACTGACTCATTTGAGTTACTAAGCCTTTTTTTTTGGCTATTTCCTGGAAGTGGAAGAGTGAAAGATTAAAGAACCAATTTGAGTATGCACTTACTACTAGGCCATTTTTGCAGGGAAAGCAACTGTGATAACTGCAGGGGGTCTCGTTGTTGGTGCTGCTGTGGGTTCTGCGGTGGAGAGCTGGTTGCAGGTAGACATAGTTCCATTCTTCGGCATACACTCACCAGCTGTTATAGTAAGCGAATTTATTCTCATTTCACAGTTCTTGGTGTCCTTGTATTTAAGATGAGATTTTCAGAGTAGAACTGCCTCTTGTAATTGTCAGTCAACATGTGTAATTCTTCCTCATGGACATGTAGTAATGTACAAAAAAGCACGGTGCTTTCATGTTCTGTGAAGACGACACTGATGTTTTAGTGTATGTACAGTAAAAATGCATTCTTCCTCAAGTTGTTGACTGAAACACTTTGAACGATGCTCACAATCTTTAAAATTTTTCCCATTCTAATACCACACATCAACTTCAACTCAAAGTTCTTGTCAAAGGAGGTTTTGTAAGGTTATAACAATGCGTGAGTTAATGCAGTCATAAAATGATATGACAATTCTGTTTCGGATTGTGAGGAAAGAGGGTTTGTTTATACAGTCAGAAAACCATGCCCTGTCTTTAGCTTTACTAGCTCTAAATTATGTATTACTAATAAAAACCCTATTTGGCAACAGCTCAAACTTCAAAAGGATAAAAAGGTAGGCAACAGCTTAGCCTCTGACTGGGAAAATAAGAAGATTTTAATGCGTGGGTTACTGCATTGCGTTCCTTGGTTGACTTCAAAAAGAAAAAAAGGTAGGCAACTGCTTAGCCTCTGACTGGGACAATAAGAAGACTTTAATGTGTGGGTTACTGCATTGCATTCCTTAATTGACTCTGTTGAAAAAGAAAAAACTGGCTGTGTCCCTTGTTGCGGGCATGGCTTGCCCAGAACAAAAGACAATTTGAAAGACCTTCGACATAATGGAAATTTCTATTTGAAATCCGAGACTTACACCCGAGCTTTAGCCAAGCTGCAGCTGGTTGCAATCTGCAGTGAACAAGCAAAGCAATACTTACAACAATAGCAGCCCACCAGGATTAACCCGTCAAGCTTTTCAACTCTTACAAGTGAGCATTTGAGAAGCTTAGCGGGTTCAACAAAATTGGGGGCACCCTTAAAAGCAGACAGAATAAATAAAAAATAACTTTGGTACAGCTAATGACAGATCTACTTGGGCAGCTACTTCATTCACCTTCTAATGTACACAACTCCTCATAAGGGAGGAGCAGATAAAAGTTACCGAAGCCCACCCTCTTGAATGTCTCAAAAGTCATCCTCTATCTACTTCTTTCTGGGACCCTTCTATGCAGGACAGTTTCTCGCCAGTGGCACTCGCCTTCTCGCCGTAAAGCACAAGCTCATTATACATATTGTGAGAAGCCTTGGAGAACTCGGACAATGACTCAAAGATAGAAGTGAACCCTGTCTGAAATCCATTCAGTATTATCCGTTGTGTCTCTTGTATGCAGTCGTGATGCTTTGCCTTCTCCGAGTCCAGTCTATTGCGAAACATGTCTAGCAGATCCTTCCTCCCTGCTGAGTATTCAACCCGCTGCCTTACATCGGGCTCAGTGTTTTCCAAAATCTTGGACTCCAGGATCCTTCTCTCAGTCCTCTGGAAGGCGAGCACCCTCCTGTCCAGCTCTTTGGCAAGATTGTCAACTTTTCTCTTTTGTTGTTGCTCCTCTCCTTGCTGAGCCCACAGAGCTCTAACATCCCTGCTGAAACTTTTCATGGTATAAGCGACTGAAGCATCTGGCAGCTTCTCAAGGGCACTTAACCAGTCGTGGCAAATGACAACTAACGGAGGTGCACCTACACGATACGGATGCACCGAAGACTTGTCCTTTGAATAAAATTCAACCTCAGGGACTAAAAACTTTGACATCCAGCCACTTAGAGATTCGACATATGCCCTCTGAGCTCCAATATAAGCTGTAAAGCATTCACGCCAATTCTGAATTTCAGTCTCTAGTTGACGTGTTGCATGCCGGTGTGGATCGCCACAGAACCTTCCATACGTTGAAGATGTGAAAGTATTAACCTCACTCATTATATGTTTCTGAGTTTCATGTGACTCAAGCATCACCTTCCAGGTTCTGGTCAGGCTGCAGAAGAAAATAGAATTGCAAGTAAAAGACCCACTAACCACATCTAAAATATCAGAGCATTGTCTTTCCAAAGAGTTTGTTTTGATCAGTTTTACCCTTTGAGCAGCTCAAGGAGTTGAGGTTGTAGCTCTTCATCTCTAAGTTTCTGAATTCTATTAGATATTGATTCAGCAGTTCGGAGAGCAATCCATATCCTTGTGTATAAATCTTTGACTGCATTTCGTGCTTTGTCTACTGTTCTCGAGTCATCCCCCCTAACATCTAGATTTCTTAGTTGTGAGCATTTGCGTTCATAAACGCGCCTGGTCTTGTCTCCAGCCTAAACAAACAACAAAAACAAATTCATAAAAAAGGGCTGTCTGTCATATTAGGGAATGAAGGGTAACAGACCAACACTCACTTTGACTTCATTATAGAGCTTCTTCTCCCAAGCATACAACCTCCCCAGAGTGAGTGAGTGGCTGCCAGATTCCATTCCACCTTGATCATCAAAAAGGTCATTCTTGTATTCTGTCCAGGTACCGTTGCCTTTGAAGGCAGGACTGAGGGAGCTTTTATGTGATGATGATTGAGAAGACACCCTATGCCATGTTATAGCTTGGATCAGTTTAGATGAATTCTCTGCATTACAGAGGATAGAACCATGACCACAAGTGAGAACCATGACCTATAGCCACTACCCATTATTAAAACATTCCAGATGGTGCCGATGTCGGACTGCAAGGTATAGCCAAAAAAGTAAATGAAGCTTAGAAAGAAACTTTTAAACCCACGAAAGGAACCTTCAGAAAAGAGCTAGGTACTGCACAAGGTGAAAACTTTTGTTTTCCTCAAAAGCAGACAGCAGCGCAATCCAAAAAGAAAAAGTCGACGATCAACGCTGCAGGTAGACGTATGTTGAATCCAGCGAAAAAGAACTAAGAACAAATCCAGAAAAAAAAGATGATAGAAATTTGAGTAAGACAAAGAGTATATACTGCATGCAAAAATCAACAAAAATAGTAGAATGGGATGAAAAAAAAAATTGCGATTTCTGGTCCCATGAACAACTGCAGCGTGGATTCAGTAGAAAAAATAGTCAAAAAATGAATTTTTCGACAAGAACAATCGCAGCGTTAAAAAAAAACAGAGAAGAATCAGAAGGAGAAACACCCAAGAAGCGCGAACCTTTGATTTCCTCCAAACCAGACTGTAGATGAACTCTGTTTGCTTCCAGCATCACGGAGACATCCTTTCCAGAATCACAAGCCCTTCCGAAATGGTCCTCGACATCTCTCAAGGCGTCCAGAAGCTCCCTCTCCCTGGACGGAGCATCGATTACCACAAGCCCTTTCTGCTCCTTCCCGCCAACGTTACAGTCCGCGTCAGTAGTCGCCTTCACAACCTCGACGCCATTTCCGACGACGACTTCCTTCTCAGTCTCCTCCTGAGACCCTACCTTTCCATCCACCCCTCCCCTCTCTTCCTCTTCTTCCAGTTCCGGAATCCCTTCCTCTTCTCTCACAGCCTTCAAATCCTCGTCCCAAGTCCTACCGAAACCCCCCACCATCACCGCCTCCGTCCTCACCCCGTGGAACGGGTTAAAGCTGAAAAAATCCCACTCGATGTCGTTCTCCGGCGGCTGAAACGGGACCTCCGAGTAAAAATACCCACACTTGGGCGGCTCGCATTCGTCCGCGTCCGAAGAAGAGCAAGACGAGGGAGAAGACGGGGGGCCTACGGCCGGCAACGCCGCGCCCTCCTGAGTCCCCACAGCCGCCGGCGCCGCCGTCGTCGTGGTCGTCTGCGCGGAACAGGGGAGCTGAGGCGGTTCTGGGTCGGATGGCAATGTGATGAGGTAGGGCGCCGCCGGCGAGGAGTGACGAGCGACGAAGAGATGTAACGCCGCGGCGACGGAGCGAAGGGAGTGGACGTAACGGCAATGCGCCTCGGCGAGGGCGTAGCGGCGGTCGACGGCGGACTTGAGGAGGCGTTTCCGGTCGCGACAGAGTGAAACGACGTCGTCTTCCTCGTCCTCCCCGCTGAGCCGTGAAGCCGTACAGTTACCCATTTTCCTATACTTCCTCTACCTCCCTCGAGACGCTCCAAAGTCTGAAATTTCCACTTCGACTGGTTCTCTTCACTGCAGACGAAAGAGAAAGACAGTGAGAGAGGGAGAGAGACGGGGGTAGGGAGGAAGGGGATGTTCTTGGCTTTGGTGATGTCGTTTCCATGATTAATTTTATAATACCGGGTTTTGTTGTTTCATTATAGTTTCCCGCGCCCCGTCCCCCATTTTTTCTTTCTTCCCAACTGCCCCTCCTCTTTCAACCCAATGACCATCCTATCCTTCCTCTCTCCCCTCCTCATCGACTGTAGAAGCGCAAGAAGAAGTGTAGGTCCCACTGACAAACGGCAGACAGAAAACGTCAAACGCCGAAATCTATCCGAGTAGTTCCGTGACTCGCAGGACCGTCCAAAACCAGAGTTCCACTATAACTGTTCAGGTCTTCTGCATTAGCTGTCAATCCAACCGCCTAACCCCTTCCCATAAATGAACATTATCTGTCTTCCTGCCTATCACTCTGTATCCCTTATAAGGACCTTAACGTAATTCATCCGAATTTAGTGTTCGATAATATTTAAAAAAAAACCTTGAAATGAAAAATAATTATTTAATTTAAATTAACTTACGCAAGTATTCTTAAATTATACAGCTCTTATCATATAATTATTTTTTAAAGTTTATTTCTGTTTGACTTCATGCTTTTTTGTTAAATATTTTAATATTATTCGTTTCGTGAATCCTATTCTCTTAACTCTAATTGGCCTATCGGAGCTCTTACTTATAGGATTTGATATATGCCCTTCTTTAATATTATTCGGTTTATATGACTGTCTGCTATTAATTATTTTTTTTAGAAGCTAAATAAATCCACCGAATCTATCGAATCTCGACGGGGGACGTGGCAGGCGACCATTCGGAAACACGTGTGAGGAATCGAGCGTGTTCGTGTAAACATGAGCTGCGATTTTCCCTTAAAGAAAAAAAGGCCTACAGATTTAGACGGTCGCTGGGACCCACCGCCCCTGTAAGTCGCGGCCCGTGGCTCGAAGAACTTTTTAGAAGAGGACAGAACCTGCGAAAAAGCGAAAGTTGGGAGGGTATTTCCGTCACTAGGCTCATTGGTTTCGTGTTTCCTTGCCAGCGAGGACCACCCTTAGGACCACCCTTTGACCCCCGGTGGTACACCCCGCTGCTCACAAAACTGGCCGTCGAACGTGGAAAACTTGGGCGTCAACATAGGGATAAAAAAGTAAAAAGATCTTTTTGGACGTCACAGCCTTTCGTGGGACAGCGTGCATCATGGCCTGCCAAAGTGCCCCATGCGGGTCCCCCTTCTCGTAAAATTTTCACGTTCCCCCATACCCCTGGGCACGAGTTAAAATGTCAAAGTTCTGAATAGATTCCCATCTCCTCCCTTGGCCCCACACTAACGCGGGACCCACAACCCGGGTTACCAGGGGACCACTGCGACGAGTTTTACATGGGACCCGCTGCCCACAAACCAGTTTACAATGGGACCCGGGAGAGTATACATTGGACCCATTGAAGAAAAAAAGCGTGGGACCCGCAACCCTCCCACGGGCCACGGCACATTTTTATATGGGGCCCAACTATCCTTCCAACGTAAGAAAAATGGGACCCTCAACAAGACGAAAGTCATAACAAACATTTGCAATTTTGGATCCACCATGATTCCGAGGGGCCATAACCTGATAAAAGTCGATCAAATAAAGAGGAGATGCTGAACAGGGATGAGGAGAAGGAACCATGAAACTTAGATTGCCACGAAAAGACATTTCACACAATTTACAAAAGCCACAAAGGAGAGAAGGGAAAGAATTTCAAGTAGAGAAGAAAAACTGAGAAGAGTGCCCTAAGAAATAATTCTTTGTTTAACTATTCACCTTGAAGCTCTTTTTTCTTTGGCTGCTGACGCTGTTCATATTAAAACTAAAGATCAAAAGTGCCTGTCCCTAGTTTTTATAAGCACTGATTAGGGGAGGGAGGAGAGATGGGATCCTCTGCTGAAGCCAAATGTTTTACAGTGTACACTCAAAGAATTCGAAGCCTGCTCCACAGTTTCCTTCTTCTTACTGCCTGGTAAGAACGGCAATCTTCTTCTTCTTTCCCAGGAGTGGCGACAGTACTGGTGGCGGCGGCGGCAGCAGCAGCAGAGACATACAACAGTGGGAGTTTTTGCTATGGACTTAGGAAGTATTAAGTTCCACAGGTGTGGTACAGGGGGCAAGGGAGTTTGCCGGAAGGGTGATCCCTCCCCCTCTCACAGATAGTGCCGGGCCCTTGACTGTGCTTGCTCGGCTCACGAGATTAGAATCCAGAAACACAACAATTACTGTGATGTCATCGTGGAAATGGCGGCGGACTCCTCGATCAATTTTCTTCAAATCTGAGTACCTCATCTCTCTCTTTTTTGCCGCTTCTTGTAATGCAGCCTTCACAAGCCTTCGAGCACTTCCCTGCACCAATATCAACCATATAAAGTGATTTCCATCTTAACCATAAACAATAATCTTCGCCATGTAATACACAACAAGCTTATAATCCCCAAACATACGTTGCCCCAGAACTAATTCTTCACATATCTGCAAGTATTTTTGAATAGTGTTTCCCTTACTAACTACATTACTTGTGTTATATAACTGGTTAGAATCCCCACCAAAAGAAATTTTGGCATCCCAGCTCATACTACCAACTAACGCTGGAGACAAGTCCCTCTTGGCTCACACTATTTTGACAACCATTCACGGAAATCTTGGAACCGGAAAGTGGATAACATGATCCACACTCTTGTCTTGTATCCCATCAGTGGATAGGTCATAAAAAAATCATCTCAGATACAGGTTAAAACCTGCATCAGATTTAAACCTTTATCTTCCGAGGAGGCTGCACCACTTTTGTCAACCAAACAGGCAGTGCTGAAACCAACAGTTCGGTGCCCCAAACCTAGGTTTGGACATGCTCCTTGGGGAAGAAGATCAACCCATCCACACCTCACAAGGAAATTAAGGCAAAGGCACCTTTTTATATACAATCAAAGAAACCAAATGAAATGAAGAGAGAAGTGCTTGAAACCAACTAACGCTGGAGACATGTTCCTCTTGGCTCACTATTTTGACAACCATTCACCGGAAAGTGGATAACATGATCCACACCCTTGTCTTGTATCCCATCATAGGTCATAGAAAAAATCATCTCAAATACAGATTAAAACCTGCATCAGATTTAAACCTTTATCTTACGAGGAGGCTGCACCACTTTTTCCAACCAAACAGGCAGTGCTGAAATCAACAGTTCAGTGCCCCAAGCCTAGGCTTGGACGTGCTCCTTGGGGAAGATCAACCCATCCACACACCACTAGGAAATTAAGGCAAATGCACCTTTTTATATACAATCAAAGAAAGCACATGGAATGAAGAGAGAAGTGCTTGATACCATATTTTCTAGGGTTTCACCATTGTTTTGGTTAGTCAGAACAGAATTTCCACTAAACCAGGGGAAACCAAAATATTTCTAGGACAAAACCAAGTTAATCAACCAGTTGCTTTGTTACAACTGGTGGATCCACCTGTCTTATCCCTGAAAACTGCACCGCTTATACTTTGCAGATCAATCTGTAGTCACCAAACAATGACTTATCATGCAAATGTTACTATAAAGCACAGGCAAAGGACAGAATCAAGAACCTTTCAAGTAGGCTGACTTTACTTTAGAAATCTATTATATACAAACCTGCTTCCCAGAAAAAAAAATAATTAGTAATTTTCTTTCACCCATATGCAGAAGATCGGCTACAGAGAACTTACATTGCGTGGATTGTTTTGCACAATATTTACTGCATCCTGATTGCTAAGATGCTCCCAGAGCCCATCAGAAGCAAAAATAAGAAACTGGTCGTGTGGCTGAAGAGGTTGCACAGAAATAGAAGGCTCAGCACTGAGTATAGGCCTTCGAAAAGGCTCACGAAGCCGAAATTTGGCATACAATGGTTCTCGGTTGAACTCGGTCTTTTTTAAATACACGTCACCAATAGATCTAGAAACCTGTAAGCATAAGAACAGAAGCACTTACTCTCAAGGAAAAAAGAACAGAAGCAAATAAGGACCTCCAAGTTCCATTAAAAACAAAACTTCTTACATTCAAATTCCAATGAAAAATTTCCATCATTAAGTTGAAGTCACACTTAAAATTTTTTATGAAGGAACTTTGAAAGTTAAAAATACATAAAACAACAAGAGTTAAACAGGGTACAGAAATCATTCCCCAATACCTAAATAAAATGGCCACTCCAGTATTGAACTGTTCAATTTGCCACCCACCGGCGGAAGTATCATACAAATTTAAAGATTTTTAATTTTATGGAATCTGGAGAACCTTAACTCTTTTTTTTGAAAGTTAAAGAGAACCTTAATCATATTCATTTCAGTTCACCTTTTTGTAGAGGTTGAGAAGATAGGTTAGAAGTCAAGAAAACACATCAAACATGACAATGGGTGTTCTCAGAAAATCATATGAATCAGCACTTCCATACATTTATTCCACCTCCTCCCTCCTTTTATTTCACTATTATAAAGTTTTTACATGAACCATTGTCATGTCACTTCGTTTTAGTATACTCTCTTGATATGTTGTAACTTCTGAACCCACACTTCATTGATGTATATAATTTTTCTTGATTGAATCATGCCACTCCTGCTATAGCATCTCCCAATTAGAAAAGCACTTCTAACTGCCATCCACTCACCTCCACCCAGACACAGATTTAAAGAGACACAACTGAATACAGTTCTCAACCTCCTACTAGGAGCACAATTTACATCTGCTCACAGCAATATAGTTTTAGCCAGGTAAAATCTCAGGGTTAAATGTGCCACCAATAAAACGTATACCCAAATGACATAAAAAACTACCAACAAATAATCAAACTATAAATTGCTTAAGCCACAACGAAGACGCGTTGAGACATCCCAGATGGAAAAATTAAAAGTATTAACGAAAGAAGAACCAAAATTTACCACCAGCTTAAATATACAAGACAAACTTCCAAGGAAAGATTAAAAAGATCTACTCAGTTCCCAACAAAGAAGTTTACCTGAATGAGACCCTTTACACGCCAAACATTATGCTTCAAGACTACAATTTGAGAATCATCAGGATGCAATGAGAATAGCTCCTGTCTAACCGACTCAATCCCTGCATTGTGCTCCGCTGACAACTGAACAGAGAGAACCTCACCAGTTGCCTTAACTAGTCTCCCCAAAACTGCACGAGAATCTCCTACATTTGCAATGTACAGGGTTCCACCACATATTACACCAACCAAACAGCAGGAGCCCACTGCAGCGATTTGGGGTTTTGTGGGCCATTGTTTAGAAACAAGAGAGAAAAACCCTTCTTCAGTCGCTTGAAATGCTTTCTTTATGACATCTGCAGACATTCCCTGTTGTTCCGCAGCAAACCCTGAAAAAGAATAAAGACCAGACAGAAGATCTCTCGTCACTAGGTATCCCACTTAAAATCGCACCCTTTTCATTCTAATTTGCTTCAATGTGTTTATTCTAAAGGTGTAGAAGCACAACAGTTTTTGGAAACAATCAATGATACAAAAGGAGGCTTTAAAATTGATATTCATGAGCCTGTGACAGAAATCACACCAGAAAATGTTCTACTATTCCCTAATATTAAGAATAGATATAAAAGAAACTTTTTTTGCATATTATTCAACTTGACTCTACCAGAAACATGATATGATCTTCACATATTAAAAACCATGTGGAGTGATATCTCAAGTTATGCCCATGTAGCTCACAGAGATATGGAAGCAACAGCTGGTGCTAAATGATTAAGTCCGAACTTCCAAAGGATTTGAAAAAAAATAGATTTTCATAAAAAAAAAAAAAAGAGTTGAAACAGACTTAAGTTTCACAAAGCAGTTACATCAACAACAACCATGCCATTAAACGTTTAAAACTGGGTAAACACTAACTTAACAAAAATAATAGAGAGCATAATGACAAAGCATAAAAATAACAATTTAAGGCTCTCACTCTTGAGGTGGTGAAAAAGATGATCGTTAATGTATCTTGAGGTCTCAGGGCCACCATGACCATCATATATACCAACAAATGTCCCATAGGGTCCCGACTCAAGTGAGCTCAGAGGACCCGATTCTATCTGGCTTTGGTCCTCGAGCAAATTATTTGCCTGAACTACTGCTATTGAAAAATCCCCGTTCATGTGCTGTCCAGTGTCCTTGTACCAGAGAAGCCCATCTTGCCGGCCAACAGCATCTGAGCCAGTGTGAACATACCGATCTGACGACGGGCGCCAACAGGCCCTCAGAAGGTTCATTAACCCCGCTAACATCCCTCATCTCACCCAAAGAAGCCACCGAGTTCTCCACATCCAGAAGGATGCAATAGGACAGTATATTCAAAAGACTTGAATATATTCTTGCAGGCAGAAGATCCAAAAAGTATACTCAATATAACATCAAACAGAGTACCAAGTGCAGTAGATGAGTTGAACAGGTGCAATATTAGTCTTCCCGGCTCAAAAAATCAAATAACATGCCAGTAAGCTTTCTCCCACTTCTCCAGCGCTACAGACAAACCATGAACAAGAAAAAGAAAATCATTGTCAGCGAATGGAATGAAACAAGATAACACCAAAAATGACGAAAAGCAAAAAGAAAACAAAATCTGCGGTGGCCAATTAGTGAGATCTTAATCATTGATCCCAAGTAATCAAACCCCAAATCCTTTCTTGTAGACGTTCATAAGCCAACCAATCAGAAACTCTCAAAACAGATAGGAAGTTGTGCAATAGATATTCTTAGTAAACGACCAAAAGCACTTTAGTGAACCTATTCTAACATCAGCATGAACAATCCATGGAGCATTTAAAATTTCATCGAGTATCTTGAAAACCCGAGAAAACCAACCAATTTGAGAGGACCTAAGCCCAGATGCAGCAGAAATGTAAACAGAGCAGTAGGAAAACCTCTCTTCTTGTAATCCAGAACCAGATGAATTTCGGATCAGGAAATGCAAACACTAGAACCCCAATACTTCTTGCACTGAGAACTCGGACAACTCCAAAAACCCCAAAAATCAAGATAAAGAAAATTATCGAAGAAAACTACTTCCCTACTGCCACAATTTATCCGAGTCCAAAAAGAATCACTCCCCGAAAAAATACTTCTTCATTTTTTCTTCACTCCAACGAAAACCCACAAAAAGAAAGACAGAAAAGAACTGCGCGTGGAAAGCATACTGAGCATTGCAGTAAACAGCTGCACGACAAACACAAAAACCTCACCTTTCTCAGGGCGTTTCTCTCTTCGATTACGTCTCTGCTCGCTCACGCAATGATCCGAGGCACCACAACTTCGTGTGATTCAGATGAAGCATTAGATCTAGAGATCCATCAAATCACCGAGGAGGGTTTTCAGCCTTCCCCTTTTTCTAGAGAGAGAAAAATTCAAGACCGGAGCAAGAAAAGAAAGAGAACGCGAAAGAGAAAGAAGGGTTTCTTTCTTTTTTTCAATGAGTGGATTTGGCTATAGGGGAACTGAAAACATCGTCTCTCTCAGCAGACAAAACCCATATAAACCAACAGGCGAGAGCTTAAGGCCAGCAAAGCAGGAGGGGGCTCCACACACAGAGCGAAGAGAGAGAATTGAGAAAGAGAAGAAAAAAAATAGGTAGGGGAGGCCAAAGCGAGGCCGAGTATATAGAAAAAGAGGTGAGAGAAAGGGAGAAACAAGACAAACAAGCTAAAGATGTAAGTGAGAGAAACAAGACAAGCAAGCTAGAGATATAAGTGAGAGAAACAAGAGAAAAGAGCGAACGAAGAAAAAAAGGGAGAAAAAAGAGCGACATAAAAATAGAAACAAAACGAAGAAACCAGAGTGACCGATAAAAGTGAGTGATACGAGAGTGACCGATAAAAGTGAGTGATACGAGAGTGACCGATAAAAGTAAGTGATACGAGAGAGAAACGAGAGAGAAACGAGAGAGAAACGAGAGAGAAACGAGAGAGAAACGAGAGAGAAACGAGAGAGAAACGAGAGAGAAACGAGAGAGAAACGAGAGAGAAACGAGAGAGAAACGAGAGAGAAATAAGAATGAGAAATAAGAATGAGAAATAAGAATGAGAAATAAGAATGAGAAATAAGAATGAGAAATAAGAATGAGAAATAAGAATGAGAAATAAGAATGAGAAATAAGAATGAGAAATAAGAATGAGAAATAAGAATGAGGAATTAGACTATTAGAGTGAGAAACGAGAGTGAGAAACGAGAGTGAGAAACGAGAGTGAGAAACGAGAGTGAGAAACGAGAGTGAGAAACGAGAGTGAGAAACGAGAGTGAGAAACGAGAGTGAGAAACGAGAGTGAGAAACGAGAGTGCAAAACAAGAGCGAGAAACAAGAGTGCGAAACAAGAGTGCAAAACAAGAGTGCAAAACAAGAGTGAGAAACAAGAGTGCAAAACAAGAGTGAGGAACGAGAGTGAGTGAGGAACAAGAGTGAGTGAGGAACAAGAGTGAGTGAGGAACAAGAGTGAGCGAGGAACAAGTGGGTGAGGAACAAAAGTGGGTGAGGAACAAGAGTGAGAAACAAGAGTGAGAAACAAGAGTGAGAAACAAGAGGGAAGCGAGGCAATCTAGAGAGACAAGAGATACTAAAGAGAAGTTAGAGAAACAAGGACAGAAGTAAGAGAGAAAAACAAGAGAACTTAGAAATGAGAGAAGCAAGAGATGGAAGTGAGAGAAGCAAGAGACAGAAATGAGAGAAACGACAAAAAGAAGTGAGAGAAACAAGAAAGAAAGAAGTGAAAGAATTTATAGAGAAAGTAGAGAGAAACAAAGACAATGAAGGGAGAGAAACAACAGACAGAAGTGTATGAAACAAAAGAGAGAAAACGAAAGAAAATGAGAGAGAAAAGAGAAACAAGAGAGAGAGAGAGAGAAGTATGAACCAACAGAAATAAGCGACAGAAGAAGTGAGAATGACATGAGAGAGAAAGAAGAACGAGTAACAAGAGAAGCAAAGTGAAGAGCGAGAAAGGAACGAGTAACAAGAGAAGCAAAGTGAAGAGCGAGTAACAAGAGAAGCAAAGTGAAGAGCGAGTAACAAGAGAAGCAAAGTGAAGAGCGAGAAAGGAACGAGAAAGGAACGAGAGAGGACCGGAGAGAGAGGAGAGAGAGGACCGGAGAGAGGAGAGAGAGAGGAGAGAGAGGAGAGAGAGGAGAGAGAGGAGAGAGAGGAGAGAGAGAGAGAGAGAGAGAGAGAGAGAGAGAGAGAGAGAGAGAGAGAGAGAGAGAGAGAGAGAGAGAGAGAGAGAGAGAGAGAGAGAGAGAGAGAGAGAGAGAGAGAGAGAGAGAGAGAGAGAGAGAGAGAGAGAGAGAGAGAGAGAGGAGAGAGAGAGAGAGAGAGAGAGAGAGAGAGAGAGAGAGAGAGAGAGAGAGAGAGAGAGAGAGAGAGAGAGAGAGAGAGAGAGAGAGAGAGAGAGAGGGGAGAGAAGAGGGTGAGAAAGAGGAGTGAGAAAGAGGGTGAGAAAGAGGAGTGAGAAAGAGGAGTGAGAAAGAGGAGTGAGAAAGAGGAGTGAGAAAGAGGAGTGAGAAAGAGGAGTGAGAAAGAGGAGTGAGAAAGAGGAGTGAGAAAGAGGAGTGAGAAAGAGGAGTGAGAAAGAGGAGTGAGAAAGAGGAGTGAGAAAGAAGAGGGAGA
The DNA here is from genome assembly GCA_022405105.1 of Aristolochia contorta. Lineage (NCBI taxonomy): Eukaryota > Viridiplantae > Streptophyta > Magnoliopsida > Piperales > Aristolochiaceae > Aristolochia > Aristolochia contorta. The sequence goes on along the minus strand of CM039669.1, from coordinate 15,286,937 downwards.
AAGAAGAGGGAGAAAGAAGAGGGAGAAAGAAGAGTGAGAAAGAAGAGTGAGAAAGAAGAGCGAGAAAGAAGAGCGAGAAAGAAGAGTGAGAAAGAAGAGTGAGAAAGAAGAGCGAGAAAGAAGAGCGAGAAAGAAGAGCGAGAAACAAGAGAGAAACAAGAAAGAGGTGCACCGATTTAACCTCTTGGACAACTTCCCATTTCAATCCACGACCAACGGCCCCGTTTAATTGGCCTCCCTCTGGCAGGGTCCCACCCTACCCCCACACCACCCCACATCCGCCTTCAATGGTCAACCATGATCCAACCATCCACTCCCCACCCTTCTTTACATCGCTACCGTCCATTCCCTCCGGGCCCCATGCTCACTTTCCCCCTTAAACTCTCAGGGGTACTACCGACCTTTTCATCCACCCATTTCAGTCGGAAGCTTTCAAGACCTGCGCGACTCGTGGTCCCGTGGGCTACGGATGTGTGGTTTGAGTAATCGACGCTCAAGTTTCAACAGTCCACCTCTCTTAACCATTTTGATTGGTGCAAGCCTCTTAATTTTTAATTAAGGGCTTGATCTCGACATAATTAGATATGAGAGCTTTAATTAAGCCTTGATTGATTGTGACATTGGAATGGGATATTAGGCGGATTTAAGCCTATTAACGTTAACAAAAGACAGGCAAGAGATCTAGTTTTTCTATTTATGTCATGAATCGCGTTGGTTTGTCTTTATCCAATAAAAAAGAATTAGGCCTTGGAAGATGCAAAAATAAAATGATATTTAAATATGTATTTTAGTGGAGAAAAGTAGGGAATTAATTATTATTATTTTGGAGTCAAATTATTTTATAAAAGTCAATTTTTAAAAATAGAACCGCAGATTACCAATTTTGTTTAACTCTGGTATAACCTAGGTTGAATCAGTACCAATTCGGTTCGATTTTGACAATGCCCAAAAAATATATCGAAGTATAGATTAAAATAAAAACTGATAATATTATTTTTTTCAGAAATTACAAAAATATATATTTAAAAAAAAAGTCAAAGGTACTGGTTAAGTTTTCTCTCTCCAGTTGCTGCAGTAGTAACAACGGAGTAATCCAGTTTCATGGATTTTCTCAACATTTGAACTTTGAACCCAGGGATTAATGGCCGTCGTCGTCTACTAATTCTGCCGTAGAAACCACAGGGCATGGCTCGCGCATTCACATAGCCCCGTCGAAAACCTGGACTTGATTGTACTCTGTTTTCAAATCCGTTCATCCGCCCAGGTCTTCTCTGTATGTTTCCCGAATTCTTCTCTGGGTTCGGTCGTTCAGAGTTTTCGCTATCAGCCGAAGTTGATTCCATTTTTTTTCCCACGAATCGTTAGCATTTTACCCAGTTCGTCTGAACCCAAAATTCATCTGAAATGATCGAATTGGTCGGGCGAGTGGAAGTCGAGCGGAAGAAAGCACATCCCCCTGTGATGAAGCCTGCGACTCCTGATCCATCAGTTTTCGGTACTAGTTTCACGCATATAGACAAACATTTGGTGTTCAACCTTCTGCCCTTTTCTCGTTTTCCCCTTGTGAAGAAAAGGAAGCAGATTTAAAAACCTTTTTCACCATCCCCACGCCGTATATTCATCTGCAACAGACCAGAAGGGAGATAATTCAATGTTCCCTGGGATTTGAATAATGCTGCCAGGTCCCACTCTCATCCTCCACACTGCAGTTTTTCCTCCCTTTTTCAATACAGAGATGTGTTTATCAGTCTATCAGTTTCTCAGTTTCTCTCCCCTGTTTTCCTCCTGGATGGGATGGAACGGATAGAGAAATGCTTGTAAATCCTGGTCGGTGAAGCTAGCTTTTGTGGGTCCGACTTCTTTTTCTTCTGTGACCCATGATAGGAAGAAGAGAAAAAGGAAGAAATCCGAGAAACCAGAAGATAGGATCATGGCGGCACCTCTCTCTACCACCCACCCCCCATCTTTTGAAGCTTGAAATGTGCCACCTGTGAAGAACAAGGCCTCCTTTTTCACCCTCTTTTAACTTTTTTCATCTAACCCAACCAAACGATTTTCAACTGCTTATCTTTCCACGCCCGACCTCAAATCTCCCAACAATAAAGGGAAAAAAATATCAGAAAAACAAACGCCTGAAACTCTGAAAATCTGAAAGTCTGAATCTCTAAACATGACTTTCCTTGCAGTCAAAGCCCTCTCGTTAAAGCCTGCCCAGAAACTCATTTCCTCGGGGTCACCCTCTTCTAGAAAAAACCTTCCCCCAAAGAGAAGAATAACACTTCGATACAACTTTTGACCACTATCTTGGAACTCGAGCCGTCTTCTTCAAACCCCTCTTCCTTGGAGGCCATCTTTCCTTCCAGAATTCAGATACAGAGAAAAAACAAAAAAAACAAAAAAAAAGGGAAATAGTAGTAAACGGTAAACCCCCCTTTAGAGGTCGAGGAACATGGAAGGTGCCCATAAGATAAAAAAAGGCCCCGTGCGATGTATCTGCTTGCATACTGGGTCCCATGGACGATGTCCTTTTTAAATATTAGGTCAAGCATCAAGCTCACCCCTGGTTGAGAGCGGTTAGGATCCAGTATCTGCATTTGGTACAAAATAATGCGAAGGTACAAAGGGGTGAAGGTCATTGAAGGGACTGAGAGTAAGCCCTGAATGTGAACTATCTTAAGAGAAATGGAGTGAATGGTAAGGGGTCAAATGACCCAATGATAGGTTCAATCAAGGACGGATCAATCAATCAACTTCTACTTAGGGTTAGGCACTAGGAGATGAAATTTCCAATGATGGGTAAGTTATGGGTGAGAATCCTATCAATTAGTCGTATCAATTTGGTCAATGTGAACTTGTTTGTCATGGAGTGAAGAAGTAATCAATTAGACCGAATTCCTAGTTTCAAACCATGGAAAATTGATTTATACGGATTTGGTTGGTTAGTGATTGTGCCTAGTTTTGTTTGAAACAAAGGGGATGAAAGAGAGACTGCAAGTGTTTTGAATGGGTTTGAAACAATATATATATATAGAGAGAGAGAATTTTTTGGGGGGTGTAAATTTTTCCTATGTCATGTTCAGGATTTTCATGTGGATGATTGTTCTTATTGTATTATTTTGATAGGATGTCACTAAAATAAGAATTTGGGTTATTTGAAAATCACATATAATGCTAAAAAGCAACGGTAAAAAGAGTAAGTTTGGAATACTCGATCATTGTTTTGACAGGTACTTAGCTCAAATTGCATTTTTTGTCATATAGCTAGATGTATTAGTTTTGACTCTTGACTTGAAACCTCTCATATATATATATATATATATATATATATATATATATATTTTTTGTTTGATTGTATTCTAAAAAGAGGGTTTGTCATATTTAGTTGCAGGATTCAAGACATCATGTTATTCAAACATTTTGTGCAGAAGGGTCTTAATTCTGTCTATCAAAGGAAGGTTGCACTCAAATATGATGGGGTAGGAAACTGCACTGGAAACGTGTCGAACTCAAAGAATAAGTGTAAAAAATCAAAATATGAATATAACATGACAAATTTAAGCGTGAGACTCACACGAGAGACTCTAAATGAACTGGATTTTGCTTTTGGGTAGTTTAGAGATTGGAAAAAGTTAATTTATTCGCGAGAATGCCATTTTGTTCATTGTAGTTACCATTTATGATAACTGTACTATATTATTTTTTATAAATATCGATTAATTTTAAAACTAAAAACTCAAGCATGAATTCACAAAATAATGACTAGCAATTTAGCATTAAATAATATATTTTAATTTAAAATTTAATTCACTAGCCAAGCTGGTATTGTTCCAATCTAAGCGTATATGAACATAATCCATATCCCTTATTTTTGGTATTACTGAACAATACCTTTGGGTCTCAAGATGAATAGGAACATAAATGACATTGAGTTTCATTGCAAACTTTTGTATACAACAGTTTTTTTAGGGGGGGGGTTGTTCATAGAGAATCTTATGTTTTAAGAGAATTAATTGTCTTAGATAATTCTAATTATTTGGTAATGAAGATCTATAGCCTAATACTTCATTTATAGAAGGTTTTTTTAGTCACAAACATTGAGAATTTCAAGTATATTGTCAATTTAAAATATTAAGAATTTAGGAGACATTGAATTATAAAAAAAAACTGAATCAATTTTAGTTATTTATAAATAATTATTTATTTTTTAATAATTACTTTATTATATTTTAAAGAAGAGATATAAAATATTTTAATTGTTAAATTAAGTAAAATTATCTATATAAAAGTTGTGCTTTGGGGCAGTGGAAAAAAGTTAGTTATTTGTTTTAAATAATTATAATTATTTAGAAATAAAGATTGATAGTTTAAGAGTAGTGATTCGGGTACAGTAGGATGTGCCCGAGTCGGACACAGCAGCTCCCACATTGAAATAAAAAAATATATTTTATAAAAACTAAAAAATATATTTTTTTATTTTATGTGAGAACTGCTGTACATGAATCATTATTCATAGTTTAATCAGCATTTAGAAAACCGAACCGACTCGGCCGGTTCGATTGGGGTTCAACCGAAACAGTAACTTCTTACGGTTCGATTTGCTTTAAAACTAGATTCAAAACCGGATGCTCAGCTAGTTTTTTTGGTTCAACTGCTGACCGTTGAATCGACGAAACCGATCGAACCATTTAAATTAAATCCCTAATCATGAACCAAATAGGCAAAGCTACGTCGTGAAATAGAATACGACTCCCTCCTCTCTCGACAGCTCTCTCCTCTCTCGACGGCTCTCTCCTCTCTCGACGGCTCTCTCCTCTCTCGACAGCTCTCTCTTCTCTCGACGGCTCTCTCCTCTCTCGACATCTCTCCTCTCGACGGCTATCTACTCTCTCGACTACTCTCTCCTCTCTCGACAGCTCTCTCTTCTCTCGACGGCTCTCTCCTCTCTCGACAGCTCTCTCTTCTCTCGACGGCTCTCTCCTCTCTCGACATCTCTCTCCTCTCTCGACGGCTATCTACTCTCTCGACGACTCTCTCCTCTCTCGGCTCCATTTACAGTTATTTGGAATCGAAGCTATTATTATATATCAAGGTGGCAGTTCAACCTGCTTCTCACTGTCTCCACTGACGGTGCCCTCTTTCTGGATATCAGCTCCAACAGGCCTTACGCATAATTCTGAAATACTTTGAAAGATGAAATAGAAGGTGGGACACCTCTTTTTTGCTTTAAAGTTTTGTCGTTATATGATTCAAGGGTTTTGCTCGAAATTTCAGCTTAAAACATGGAGTATGATTTTTTTTTTTATTTGGACTATTAAAATATTTTTCACTTTTCAAGCGTTTAAACCCATTTACGTAATGGTTTTTTTGCTAGTTCTCATTTAAGAGTAATGTAACTAAGTGAAAGCTTCATATTGCTTCCCACATTTTCTGATTTGGTTGGAGTTTTTAAATTTTACTTTCATTTTCAGAATTTAACGTCTTGCTTGTTTGAGTTAATTGATTTTTCTTGAAACCATGTCAGAGCAATCATCCTGTTAGGTATTTGTAATCAAAGCAATACGTTTGAAGGCTGTAAAAATTCTTGTGGATTCAGAATGGGATCTGGTTCAAAGAGACAGAGACAAAAAGCTGATATCAGTACAGATTCAGAAGACGTAAGTGAGCAAGAGGTTGAAACAGGCACTGAGTCAGATTTTGTTGAGGTATTTTTCAGCATCCAAATTGCTTTTTATTTGCATAAGTCATGTTAATATGTTGATGTTTCTTTGTACTCATCTGACCTGAAATTACTCGTTAAGAAAGTATTGACTGGTCAATCCATCTTCCACAAGTATATATTTACACAGGTTAATCAATAAGTGCTTTACAGTTGTTTGCATTCTCCAACCAAAATCAGGATTTTGCTTACTCTCTATCATTTGGACACATCTTCCATCCAGCTTACCTCCTTGTGTGGTCCTTTACGAAGTATGAGACAAGCCTTCAGAGCCTTCTTCTCAATCATATTTAATTTATCTATAAATTTTTTACCCTCATACTTTTTTGTGGGGACATCTCTCTTCCTTTCTCTCACTCTTTTAATGAAGTCACGAAGCATTTGAAGAAGAAGATTCGCACTGATTAAGTGTCAACATTGGCTCCAGTCACAAGGGCTACCATGGTATCATTGTTCAGTTGTTTCAGCTTCTAACTCCAAGTTTGTAACCGACATGGAGAACTATAAGGAACTATCAAGTTCACTTTCAGCTTTATATCTGATTCGTTCTTTTGTTTTACCTAAAAGTGTTAGAGGTGCTTTAATGAGATCAATCACTTCTAAATATCTGATGCAGGAGGAGGAAGATCTTGTTGAGCATATCATCGGTCAAAAGGATGATGAGATGGAGAAGCTTGAGAAAGAGTACTCCAATCTTCTTACTGAGGAGCAGTAAGTTTTCAATTTTACCAAATTAATTTGCTTATTGGAGCTTGATGAGGAATCCTGTGGATATTCATATTCTGGATACAGTTACTTGTTGTTTGTTTAGTTACCACTTTTCTTTTTAATTTATTAAATACATCAAGAGGTATTTTCATGTTGCAGATTTCATCATTCTCAAAAAAAAAAAAATTGTTATAGATTTTGCGTACTAAAAATCTATATTCTTTTCTGGATATTTCAAAAAGTTTGTTTCAAAGAGATTATCATCTTTTATGGCAGTCCTTTCTCGTGCTACAGATTCTTTAATTATTTGATCATCGTCAGTATTGTCACAGTTGTCATCTTCATTCAATTTTTTTGGGGGTCATTTTTCATTTATTGTGTCATTATTGTCATCATCCATAGGAACCCTATCTTTTAGTTCTATTGACAGGTTACTCTAGTGCCATTTCAAAAAAGGTTACTCTAGTGCAAGATTTTGTCATGTCATCGTTGTGATGCATGGATTTCTCCTGCTTTCTTTGCGGTCCCTTTACTGTTGGTGAGAAAATCTTCAAATGCTGTGGTGCTGAGTCTTATTTATCTCTGGTTTAATGGTTTTCCAAGTTTTGCTACACATTTACCTCAATATGCTCATCTCTGATGCTCTACCCTTTCAATTCTCATGGAGGCTGAGTCTCTGAGTAAGTTTTTGTAAATGATGAAGTGGGAAAGTCAACTGTGCCTTTTTATTCATGGTTTCATTGGTGAAGGCATGTCTGTTCTTCGTGCCCTCATTTAATTTTGTTGCCCATCACCTGCATGTAGTTGAGTGTTCCCACATGAGGACTTAATGGATTGTGTGTTTTGCATGTTGGTATCAACAACAGGAGAATACCTCACTACCAAACAGCTTTTGGTGTTTTATTTTTTTTTGAAAGTTTTCGGTATTCTTTAGTAAAAGGCGAAAGAATAGTTCGCTCTGTGCTCACCACACGGCTGCGTAAACAGCTTTTGGCGGTGAAGTTCCAATAAATTTCAGAATGCTAGAAAAACTCAGAAAAGGCAAAGTGGTCAAGTGAGACTGCTCTGATGGAGAGAGATATATTTTCTCAAATCTTCGTCAAATTACTAATAGTTTATGACTGAATACTTTTCTCAGTTTCTTCATGTCTGGTTTTGCCTTGTTTCTTCTTTTTCAATTTATTATAAGTAATTTAAATATTTAACGCTTTCAGAGATCTTTTGAAGAGTTTGACACGTCATAAAGATGAGGATCTTTTAAAAGGTCAAGCAGTGAAGAACCAAAAGGTATAATCTGTTCTTCCTACAAAAATCATGTAGCCTGTTATGAAAATGTGCCTACTTGACCCGCAAAGATCTTTCCACATTTGTTCCATTTCATTGTGCTGTTTGAGTTGCTTTTTTATTTGTTTCGTTTATAATTAACTGCGGATATGGTGAAACTCATCTCCCAGATTTGTTTGCGAAAAAAAGCAGCATCTCTCTCTTAATTGTTTGTTTTGTTTGCAATTGAATTTTTTTACTCCTGCCAAAGTCTGTTTCAAAACAGGTCTTGCCTATAAACTAGTTTCCCTTGTTCTTAGGTTCTCTGGGACAAAACTCTTGAATTAAGGTTCCTCCTCCAAAAAGCATTTTCACATTCCAATAGGTTACCACAGGTAACACGCTTTACTTTGTCTCCGTGGAATCTTGGTATCAGCTTTAGTGAAGAAGCTTTTCCAGCATTAATTTTGGCTTGAGTAGAAATTTAATTGTCTTGTTAGGAGCCAATGAGGTCCTCATTCTGCAAGTCGGATGATTCCATTGATGAAGTGTACAATGATCTGGTTACCTCAGCAGAGAAAACATTAAGTTGTATGTTAGAGCTTCAGGAGGTAATGGTTGTGTCTCTAGCTGTTGATTCAATGCTCTGTGTTTGTTACCATGGGCTCATTCTTTGATTGATCTCTGGCTCTTGCAGGCTATAATTGAGAAAAATCCCTCCATAACCCAGGGCACAAATGGTAAAGAAATATTGCAGATGTTCCTGTATGTTTTTTGTATTCTATTTGTATAGCAGCCTTTCTTTGATTGCCTTTGACATCATTTTGGGTGTAGGATGTAATGTAAATTATGTTCTTCTTACTATTGAAGTTTCTCATACAAATCCTGAACTTACTGTCAAACTGAGAACTTTTGTGATTATTTTTGGAGCATATCCATGTGGTTGCTTTTCCAGATCTTTCAGATTTATTAGACCTAGCAATCCTTTCTTTCACGATTCTGTTGGTGATCTTGAATCGTCATTTTATTTGGCATTATCTTGGGCGTTATCTTTTTGTATGAGCTTCTGCCCTATGGAAGCTATCTAGATCGCTGCAGTTCTCCTTTGGTCTTACTGATGCACTTCAATCTTGATATTTGCAAAATACTATTGAAGCCGGTTGGGATAAAGGCCATTATGAAATGATGAGCTAAGCTGTCTTTCTTCATGGGAAATCTCTGTGGTCAAAGATTTTATGAAGAAAAAGGTAGGAAGAGAAGAGACGAGGAGAATATACTAAGGTTGGAACTGAAGTTAAAAGGAGGCAGTGTCATTAGGAGGAGAAAATCCCACCCTTGACCTGTTTAATGAGCTGCTTAGGTGAAAAAATAAAGAACAATGATCAGAATGCCCTCTTTCTTTACAAGCCACAAGACGGTATATGAATTGAGAAACATAAATGCTCGTTTCTTTAGAGATTTGGTGAACATGTTGCCAAACCGATCAGTTGACTTTATCTATGGCAGAGAATATTTCCATCCTGTACATTTTTATAGATAATGATGATGTACCTCAGTGTGTTAATTTTACTCATAGAACACTAAATTACTAACAATAAAAATTGCTGCCTGATTTCACAACCCATAACCAGGGGTCATGACATCAAAACTTCATTCTACCGATATGGATTTCATCCATATATATTCACATTTTGTTGTGGTATCATTGCCCTATGCTTCAGCACAAGTTCTGTCCAATTTTTGATCCATGTGGGGGAGTTCTTATCACTCCACCTTACATAAGGCCCTCATTGTGACACTCATACAGTTTTGGGTGAGGCGATTGTAATGATCTCTCTTATACCATGTTAAAATTGGCTCAATGTCTAGCCCAGATTGTCTAACTAAAGCCATCTTCTCTACTACGAAGCACAAGGTCTTCCCATTTTTTATGTATGTGGTACCATTTTTAACAGTTATATTCATTATCATCCTGTCCTGATGTCTCTTTTTGAGATTCTGTAGACGGACATGGTTATTGTGTTTTCCCCAAGAATGTGTGTGTGCGTGTGTGTTTGCCTTTTCTTTTCTTCTCTCCGGTACTTGTAATGAACTTCTAATTTGAGAAGAGGACCTGACTGCTGAATCTTATGCTTATCAAGGGAAAGACGGGGAATCTGGAAAGAATGAAGATGCATCCGATGCTGCAAATTTAGAAATTGATGAAACGTGGTTGCATGTTCATAGGATGAACAGAAGGTACTTTGCTTGACGCTACCAGTTATTGTGACAAAAATGTTTCCTGGCTAATAAAAGCATTAAGTGTACAACTGGGCTTGCTTGATTATGGACTGCAATATTTGAATCTGTTCCAGAAACAAGTCTTGCAAGCTGGCAGAAAATTATCCATATTTATTTTTTAGCCACATGGATTTAAGAGTAGAGGGTCTCCTCCCAGTTGTTTGTTATAACTTTTTTAATCTTATTCTGCTTCTGTTTGATGTAGCAAATCATATCCTCTGTATAAACTTTTTGGTCTGCTCCTTGCAATTTGGATTTTGATGTTTTATTTTAGTTATAGTCAAGTATGGTATGTTTCTTGCTGCCCTTGTGATGAAGGCAATCGTTTTACACTTTTGGCTTTGTTAATTCTGTATGCATTTGCAGAATAGCTCCATTCAGGAACAGCTCGATCGACAAGTGGCATAGAAAGACACAGGTGACAACAGGTGCAGCTGCTCTCAAAGGCAAATTACACGCTTTTAACCAGGTTTGAACAAGCTGGAGTTATTGAGGCCTACATAACACGTGTTTCTAGGATTGTCATTCATGTCACGTATTATGGTTCATGTTTGTGTTTCTGTGGTAGTGCAGAACATCAGTGTCCAAGTAGCTGCAATGATGCGAGACCCAAGTAGAATGATTCAAAGGATGCAGTTGAGGAGGTCTTCTATCGGTATTCTTGGGGAAGTATGTTCTGTACTTTCTTATTGGAACATGTATCTTAGTATTTATTTTCTTTTTGGGGAAGTACGTTGTACAATTTCTTCTTGCTTTCATCTTGGAGCATGAATTTTCAGGTTTTAGTTGTTCTAATGAGTTCACTGATTATGTTGTAGGCTACTAAGGAGACTGTAAATGTGAAGGAAGAGGTATTGGCTGATGCATCTATTTCACCTGTTCAAATTATACCTCTTACTCTTCTTTTGTAACAACAAAAAGGCTTCCATGTGGTAGTGAAATACGCCAGAGAGAATGACTGTTGTTGGGGTTCTATTTGAGTTGGATATCCCTAAAAGTACCAATTGATTATCGATGTTGTCATCGTTTCAAGTTATAACTATTTTGCATTTGATTGCAGGGCGAAGATGGGGTTGGAGATCCAGAATTTGTCGATGACTCAGAGTTTTACCAGCAACTCCTCAAGGAGTTCCTAGAGTCTTGTGACCTTACATCATCTGGTAAAATTCAAAACTTTTTCATTGTTTATCCAGTTCACTCTAATTACCTGAAAACTGTTGAAATTATCAAAATTTCTCATTTTTTTCTTTGCATTTCATTTGCTGTCTCTTTCTTTTTTCTTTTTTCTTTTTTCTTTTTCTTTTTGCATTCAACCGCATCTTAGTACAACCCACTAGTCTTTCAAAACAAAGAAACAAAAACTGAGGTCCTGTAAATTTATGGTCTGCAGAGACGACTTTCTATACTCTAAAGAAGCTACAAACCAAGAAAAGGAAGGTAGTAGATCGGCGTGCCTCCAAGAGCCGGAAAATAAGGTTCGTCTGTCCTCATTCATAATTCTTGTTCGCGTTTTCTTCTACTGTGTAATCTTATATAACTTCTGCAGGTACAATGTCCACGAAAAAATCGTCAATTTCATGGCTCCGGAGCCTGTGGTTCTACCTCCAATGGCCCCAAAACTCTTCGAAAATTTATTTGGTTTACGTAATCAGAACTCGGCTTATGTTTCGTAGCTTCAAAAGGTCTGCAGCAAATTTTGTAATATCCTGTCAATGTTACTGCGTGTAATCTAGTAGAACACAGATGTATTAGGAAGTGCAAAAGATATCATTCTTTATTCACCACATTACCAGATATAACTGGATATTTAATCGTGTTTAATTGCGTTTTTATAAACTAGTAACTTGTTTTACTTCTCATTTGTTCATTGGTTCTTGTTAGTGCGTGTAATCGAGTAGAACACAGATGTATTAGGAAGTGCAAAAGATATCATTCTTTATTCACTACATTACCAGATATAACTGGAGACTTAATCGTGTTTAATTGTGTTTTTATAAACTAGTAAAGATGTATTTAATTTTAACTTATAATTTTTTTATTTGTTTTAAAATTAAATTTTTTTACTGTTTACGTTTCTTTGAAGAGGTTGAAACTTTAATTTTCAGGATTAAAAAGGCTAGACTTACCTGTTTGAATAAAACAATAATTTTCGCGCTTTTAAAAAACTATACCAAATACTGGAGCTTTATATGATTTATTACTTACTGATATAATCGCTTAATAATATTTTCATATAAAGATACTCATGTCATAATTAATCATTTAATAAAAGAAAGAATGGTTTTAGTTATTAAAAGAAGTAGCGTTTTATAATATATTTAAGCGTTTACGAGTAAGACTTGCCCTTTCGAATGAAAAGACCGGGATCATTCTCGTCGACTTCCCGCCAGGCGAATCTCCTCTCCCGCTCGACGCTGGGTCTGCCTCCGTAGGCCACCCCCCTTCTCTGAACTCTCTTCTATGGCTCCATCCACAACTTCGGCAAGGTTTGATAGTTTCTCCCATTTCTCCTTTTCCAATCGTTTCATCACGCTTGGTTCTCTATCAAAATGTTTTCTACTCATTTCTCCGGCGACCCGAAAGGACAAGCGAAACCATTCTGGTCCCTTGCCCTTTTCTCGCTTTTATGTATTCCTCTGGCCCCTTCTTTGTATTTTTTCCTCATACACCTGGGGAGCTGTTCTTTCCTTCCCTTGGTAACGGACACTGAACATGACAAAGCGTTCCTAGGTGAAAAAAATAATAAAATTCAATAATCTTTATTCAGGATAGTAATCCCCGTGTCTTTTTTGTTATTTCCAACTATTTTAAATTTGTCCCTGCTGGAAGCCTCGAAAAGTAAGGAAAAATCCACTGATACCTGATCCAAATTTCTGGTTTTATGTTTTATTCTACCCCCCTTTGTTTGCATTTGGCGACGAGAGCCCAAATTAATGGGAGAACTTTATCTCCGTTTATTAGTTGGTTTGGTGACGCGATGCAGATTAAGACATTCTAGCATCAGTTATACATTTGAAATTTTAATGAAATAAACTAGATTTGCGTCAAATCTAGTGAGACCTCAAGGATGGTCGGCTGGTCAGAAGCTGAAGGAGAAAGTTTTAGCATGAGAAGGAATTACATGCGTACTTAATTGAGCATTAAGGACCAGAAGCAAAAAGAAAATAATTAAAATAAAAAAAAATCCATTTGTTTGTATTACTTTTCACAAGCAGGTTGGTAAGAGTGAGGATGTCGCATTTTCTGCTTAATCATGAGGGGATTACAGTTTCCTATTGTTTTTATTTTATTTTATTTTATTTTATTTTTTTATTGAAGGAGAGTGTGGGTCCTTGCTGAAAAGGAATGAGCAATCCCAAGGCTCACCAAAACTCGCATGACTAGGATTTCCTTTTGCATAACTGTCAAGTTTTGAACTGTTGAGTTGGGGAAAGCTCATGAGTTTGGAGTCAAAAGAGGGTTTATCTAATAGTTCTCTCTTCCTTCAGCCACCTCATTCTTACATTTGAAAGCAATCATGTATGCACCACACTCTCTGTCTTCTGCAGTGACCTACTATGGCACCATAACGTATATTGCTTGATGAAGTCAGCAAACTCTAAATGGAAGCAAAGGCTGATACTGACCAGTTGAAGCAAAAGGATGTTCAGATTTGATGTGTGAAGGGAAGCATGAGAGGATCTAGTCCCTTGTTCAGTAGTATCCCCAGAAAACCTGTGGCTAGTTTTGATGACAATATTACCTCTTCTTTGCAAGTTATTACGAGTGACAACACTGTTTGGCTTGGGACACCAACTGAGGAATGTTGTTTATATTGAAAAGAGGTTCCACATCATCCCATTTTAGGGGTTTTGAGAAAAGATGCTTTATATCGAAAAGGCCAAAGGGATGAAACAGAGTACAACCAAGGAGTGTCTCTTTTAGCAAGGTGCTATAGAGTTACCAAATTTCTAGCCAAACTACTGACTAGATCCTTAGCAAATCATTTTACATGGTTCCATGAACTAATATGAGTCTTAAGTCTTTCTATTGCACCATAAATTTCTAGCCAAACTACTGACGAGACCCTTAGAAAATCTTTTTACATGGTTCCATGAGCTAATTTGAATCTTGAGTCTTTCTATTGCACCCTTTCACGAGCTAACGTGGAGTCTTAGTTGGATGGTGTAACTGGGACATCATTGTTGTGGCCCACAGTGACATTATGTTGATAAAAATGTTGTTAATACAAATAAACAAAAAAAAACTGAATTTTAAAATTTGTTGCTTCAGCATTTTATACGTGGGGTTAGGATTCTATGCCTAAACCGCATCACTTTTCATCTCTTGCTTTTTTATTTTTTTGTAAATTACAATTTACAAAAGTAGGATGTCCAATTTTTGAGGCTTAGTTTGCCAGTTTGCATGAACCTGGATGAAGGCAAGACAGACTCCCCTTTTCAAGTCTGAGATTAACTTGAACTTCAATTCTGAAACTTAAATCAGGATTCGGCTAAGTCTCTGATCTGAAGATCACAAAAACTGCTCTCTGTAAATTAAATCAGGGTCGAGTTTGGATACTTTTATCTTTCTACATATCTCAAAATTAGAGTGCTTTAGAGCCTGCACGGGTGTATTTTGTTAACTTTTGTATGTAGTGATGTTAAGTTCATGATAATGTTGTGTTGTTCTTAACTCTTTTATCCTTGTACTTTGCTTTCAATTTAATAGTTTGCTTATTTTGCTTCATGACATATTCTATTGCTGTATAAAATTCTTGTTTGCTTTTCAAGTTTCATAACTTCTTGCAAGTTTATACTCTATTAAGGGTTCATGTAGATGAATATGTCGAAGATTTTTTAACTTTATGTCATTCTGTTAGCCTCTATTCTTTTTATCTTATCATAATCCATATGTAAAACTTCTCCTCTTTGTTTTTTTGCATTTGATTTATTTTCTGACTTTATGGGAAACGGAGTATCATATTTCCAGGCAGTTAATTAAACTTAGCTGATTGAGTTGCTGGCTTATGAAGGCTTGATTAACGAAAAGTTGGTGTCATATCTTCTCTTTCATCTCATAGATTTTATTATCTATTATTTAGATTCTTTGTTTTAATTTCTACATCTTCTCAAAGTTGCTTTTCTATTCAAAGTACTTTTCCCGGACGTAGATGATTTAAGTGCTGTGATGAAAAGTTCATGTCTTCCAAATTCTTATCCTAGTTCAAAGTTCGTCTCTTCTAAATTCTTTTATCTTTTCTGAAGATCTTTTATGATCCTGTCAATTTTGCTGCAGACGTGACTTATTAGTTTTCACTTAATGACCTTTTCAACGGGTGTGAATTATTGACAGAAAACAACAAATATCCATGGCTAACTGGGCAGAGCTTCAAAGTGACATACTAACTCAAATACTGATGTGTTTACCTCTAGCCGCTGATCGGGTCCGTTTTGGTGTAGTGTGTACCGCATGGAGATGCATTGAACTTGAGAACCGTCGCTGCTCTTTGCCTTTGCAAGTGTTGGGACTCATGCTTCCAGGTCCAGATTCTGAAACTCGAAAGTTTTACAGTTTATCAGATGAGAGGGTATATAATAGCCTACTGTTACCTGTCCCTAAAACCCTGAGATTTGTGGGCTCCTCCCATGGATGGCTGGTGACTCTGGCGGTTAACTCGGACATGGCCATCTTCAATCCAGTCTCCAAAGTCAAAGTCCCTCTTCCTCGTATAATAAGGGCCAGAAAACCAGAGAAAAGATTTAGACAGCGATGTTCTTATTACCCGCCTGTAGAGAAGGCTGTTATGTCCTTGAGCTATCTTTCTGCCCATCTTCTTCCTAGCGAGTTGATTATCATGATCATCTATGGGCAAGCAAGTGAGTTGGCCTTTGCTCGACCTGGGGATGATTCGTGGACTGTTTTACGCAAGACAAATGGAGTGTGTACCTTCATTTACTTGCAGGATATCGTTTTCTACAAGGGAAACTTCTATGCCGTGGATGCAAAGGGGAGAATCATTCGTTGTATCATTGATGCTTGTCCAAGGCTCGTACCTTTAGTGAATACACCCTTCCCGCTCATTTCTGGCAAAAATTATTTGGTGGAATCCTTGGGAGATTTGTTCCTAGTAAGAAGGGTGAGGGTGACTACAACCACAGGACAGTGTGACATGGGGCTAAGAGGAATGGATGAGTGCTACATGGAGTTCCTCCGTTGGTATTGTTGCCGAAATCCTGAAGATGGAAGTGATAATGGGAACATCTTGCCTGCAAATGAGGGTGCTGATGCTGAAGACTGGGTAATAGATGGAGAAGGCGACTCTAATTGGCAGGACCATGCACTTCCTCTTGAGGATGGTATTCCATATAAGACGGTTTTCTTTAGTGTCTTCAAGCTGGACTTCGAAGGAAAGAAGTGGGTAAGAATGTTTAACTTAGAGGACCAGGCGTTTTTCGTGGGTTGGAATGCATCCTTCTCGGTATCTTCTTCAACATCTGGTTGTAAAGCAGATTGTATCTATTTCACAGACGACTTCAGGGAAGCTTACAAAGAAACCAGAAGAGGGTATGACAATGGCGTGTTCAGTTTAGTGGACAACAGCATTGAGCCTGTTTTCCCACAGAATGCTGATACAATCAAGCCTCCACCGCAATGGCTTTCTCTGATTCTGACGTAATGACCCACCTATTTGAAAGATGTTTTGTTATTTTAATGTTGTTGTATGCGAATGTATAGTTCCTAATATGATTAACTGAAACGGAGAGAACAATTTATATTTCTTGACGTTGTATGGTTTAAACTTCAGGGAGAAGATCATGAACTCAATGAAAGCCGGACCAATTAAATTCAAAGTTATTTAATGGTTAAATTCAAATATTGGGTTCGCATGAAGTTTACTCATTTGAATTGATTAAGAATCGAGTTGGGTTTTGAACCTTTGGTTGGACTTGATCGTCAAGTAGAAAATAAATTCCACAATTAAAATACTCCTACTAAGATGGCAAGACCCAGATTAAGTAAATCTGATCTTCAGAGTCCAAATTTGGTGTGCTTCCTGCTGAGTTAAAAGTTTATTAAGGGATTAAGTAACCTTCTCTCTCCTGGTTCGGGTCTACTGGGACAGTGTAGCCCCCTACATTTTCGGGCTGGAATTGCAGGAGTATTAAAATTGGAGTTCGAGCTGGAGAGTCGTGGTATTTTATTCGTTCCATCATGTGAGGCAAATGAAAGGCAGTCCCATCCGTCTTTTCCAATTCGACGGACCCCATAACGTGTCCGCCTCTCTGGAACACGACGACCACTATGAAAGGGCGGAATTAGGTTAGTTTTGTCGCCATGATCTCAAATCCTTCTTCTCTTGTCCACTTCAGTCAATTCGAACTCGAGGGGTTTCTTGTCGATCTCCCAATTCACCGTTCCTGATTCGGTAGTTTCTTTCTTTCTCCCCCTCTTCTTATTTTTGGGTTTGGGCGGTCATGGCGTCTCCGTTCCCAATAACCCCTCCGCCCTCTTCGTCGGGTGGCTCCGGCGACGGAGATGGGGATATGGACATGTCTTGGTACGGGAATATTCAGTATATCCTCAATATTTCGGCAATTGGGTCCTTCATCTGCCTCTGTCTCTTCCTCTTCGTAAAGCTACGTTCTGACCATCGAATACCCGGACCCTCGGCCCTGATTACCAAGCTCCTCGCGGTCTGGCACGCGACGGCCGCCCAAATAGCTCAGCACTGTGGTGCGGACGCCGCTCAGTTCCTCATAGTCGAAGGGGGCAGCTTTGCTCTTCTCCTCTGTATTGCAATCTTTGCAGTTACCGTGCTTCTGCCCATCAATCTCTGTGCTGGGACTCGCGCCATCGCCGACCAGTTCTCCAGAACCACAATTAACCATATTTCCAAAGGTTCGCCACTTTTATGGGTCCATTTCCTTTTCGTTGTTCTCGTCGTAGTTTTTGTATATTACGGGATATCCACTATGGAAAAACGACTGAAAATTACGCGGTTTCGTGATGGGAATGGAAATCCTAGCGAGGTTAGCATGAACTCTGTTGCAATTTTCACGGTTATAGTGCACGGAATACCCAAGTCCCTTGCAGCAGACAAATCTCAGCTGGAAGAGTATTTCCAGCACAGATACCCCGGGAAGGTTTATCGTGTGGTAGTGCCAATGGATTTGTGTTCTCTGGAAGATTTGGTGGCCGAGTTAGTGAAGGTGAGAGACGATATTTCCTGGTTAGAGGCTAGAATCGACTCCCAACAATTCTTCTCAGATAGTGAAGAAAATCAGGTGCCGACGAACAACAGGGTTTGGGATCAGTTTCGTTCTTTCTGGAGGAGATTGAAGGACATACGCGAACAGGTTTATGCTTGGTTTGGTTTTACTGATGAAGAGAGGTTGAGAAGGTTGCAAGAGAGGAGACTAGAGTTAGAGGCTGAGCTGCAACTGTATAAAGAGGGTCGAGCTCGTGGTGCTGGTGTAGCATTTGTGATATTCAAAGATGTTTATACAACTAATAAGGCTGTGCAGGACTTCCGGGCAGAGAAGAAGAGGCCCCCAGGAAAGTTCTTTTCTGTCATGGAGCTCCGACTTGAACGGAACAGGTGGAAAGTTGAGCGGGCTCCGACAGCAGCTGACATATACTGGAACCATCTTGGATCTAGCAAATTTTCACTTAAATTACGCCGAGTAGCTGTGAATACCTGCCTGCTGTTGATGCTTTTATTTTGCAGTTCTCCTCTTGCCATTATAAGCGCTCTCAAAAGTGCTGCAATGATTATTAACGCTGAGGCGTTAGACAACGCACAGACATGGTGGACATGGATCCAAAGCTCGACCTGGTTTTCTTCTCTAGTATTCCAATTCTTACCCAATGTGCTTATATTTGTGAGTATGTATATAATTATACCATCAGTTCTTTCATATCTTTCGAAATTTGAAAAGCATATAACTGTCTCTGGGGAACAACGAGCGTCACTTCTGAAGATGGTTTGCTTCTTTTTGGTCAATCTAATCATTTTAAGAGCATTGGTTGAATCTTCATTGGAGGGAGCTTTACTGCGCATGGGGAGGTGTTATTTGGATGGTGAAGACTGTAAAAAGATTGAGGAGTATATGAGTCCATCTTTCTTATCAAGGTCTTGCCTCTCGTCCCTAGCATTTTTAATCACTAGCACTTTCTTGGGAATCTCATATGACTTGCTGGCTCCAATTCCTTGGATCAAGAGGAAACTTCAGAAGTTTCGAAAGAATGATATGCTTCAGCTGGTACCTGAACAAACAGAAGAGTATTCTTTAGCTGAGGAAGACAACCCACTGCAGAGACCCCTCATGAGAGACATGGAGCAGAGCAATGGAATTTCACATGGAATGGGTTTAAATGGAGTTGATCTTCAAGGGCAAGACCTCTCAATATATCCAATCAACAGAAGCATCCATGTCCCGAAGCAAACCTTTGACTTTGCTCAGTATTATGCTTTTAATCTTACAATATTTGCCCTGACCATGATCTATTCAGCATTTGCGCCAGTGGTGGTCCCTGTTGGTGCAGTTTACTTTGGGTATAGATATGTGGTGGATAAATATAACTTTCTGTTCGTGTATAGAGTTCGTGGCTTCCCTGCAGGAAATGATGGCAGGCTGATGGATAGTGTATTATGTGTAATGAAGTTTTGTGTGGTCTTGTTCCTTCTCTCAATGCTCTTATTCTTCTCGATTCAAGGGGACTCCACAAAGCTGCAGGCAATTTTTACATTTATATTGTTAGTGGCATATAAGTTGTTGCCTTCTCAGAGTGATGGTTTCCTGCCATCTCTTTTAGAAAGCATCCAGACAGTCGATAGCGTTGTGGAGGGGCCAACTGATTATGAGCTGTTCTCACAACCCAATTTTGATTGGGATACATCATGAGTAGCGGAAGCTTGCCACTGAAACATTCTTGTATCACACCATTTTCATGGGTTTGATGTACAGTGAAAATATATATTCAAGGGTTTCTCTTATTAAAAGGATACCACAAAAATTTATTAAATGTCAGGTGTGGTTGGTAAATTGTGAATTAGTGTTCCTGTTGTGTAGAATTCATGCAGCCGTAGCTTGTTCATTAGGATTAAAATGCTGTAAGTTGTGCTTGTAAGATAGAGAGTGTTTATTATGCTGCGAAGGCTTTAGCAACTTTTATTTTACTCGGGCTTGTGCTGTGTTTTTAATCCTTAACTGTTGGAATTTGTTAAATATATATAATGAGTTTTTTTAATCATTCATATTTTTCGGAATATTTTAAACATAGTACAGTGGGCCTTTTAAAATCCTTCATTATTTCTTGGAATTTGTTAAATATAGGAAAAAGGTAGCTACAGTTTGAGCGAAATGCAAAAATGGGAAGGATGATTAAGATAATATTTCTTTCTATTGGACTTGTTTGTTATGTTATTTTTCAGATTTAAAATGTTTATTGGGATGATTAGACCCTGGTTGTGTGAAGCTGGTGGTTTGGTTTCAAGGTAACCCTTTTTCATGTGCATTTAAATTGAATTGTCCTTTCCATAATTTATTTGTGGCAGTTCTGATTTCAATAAAGGAATTGCTTGTGGAGACCAAGAGTGCCTAAAACTGTGTCATCAATTTCCTTTTGTCTCATTCTCAAAAAAAAGAATTCTTATTTATCTATGTGGTTATGGATGACAACACGGCAGATTTTGCAGGAATGTCCTTGCTATTTGACCCTTGGGGGGCTAGGGTGGGAACTCAAGGTGGCTATACTAAAGGTTTTCTTGCAAGCTGCCCTAAGTCCACTGTTCTGCCATCATGTAGACTAAGCTCAACCAAGTTCTTTTTTTATTTTATTTTATTGTTGACTCAATTCTTTAGCTGACAATTATATATTATTTTTTATGGACCATTTTTGTTTCTTTACACCTTTTGTTAGTACTGTGTTTTCGTTGGATAAAAGTTGTGATTAGACTCTTATGTGATGTATGTTTAAAACTCATCATGAAATTTTAGTTGGATGTTGAAGACAGGAATTTTTCATCCTTTGGGGGTGATCCTATAAAAATCTTTTGGCAGTCACTTTTGAATATACAGCATGGGGAAGTCACACAGAAAAAGCATGCAAAACAAAAGGAACTATTGATGTTGCATAGCAATGTTAGCATGCAGGAATTCTCCTCCCTAGTTTTTTAAAACATTGATGAGTTTTGTGGGCTATACTCTTTTCTTGCATGGAGCTGTGTACATTTGTAGAAATTGATGTGTTATAGTGAGTAAGCATCCAACTTTAAATAATTTTCATAATGAGAGAATAGGTAAGAAACATACTCAAAACAAATTTGGTGGCTATACTCCAAACAAAAAAAAAAAAAAGAAAAAATTTAGGAAACATCCATCTTCCATGTAAGTAGTAAACAGTCTTTGCAGAGCATCAGAGTTAAAACCTGGTCACCATAATGAAAATTTTAAGGATTCTTATTTAAGTAAATATATAAATAATATTTCATTTTTTATTATAAAATAAATATCTCTCATAGTAATGTATTCAAAGGCTATGTCAAATGACACGTCAGTGACATGCCTTTCTTTTTATGATAAATATTTTATAGTCTTTTCTTACACTTTGTTTTGGGGTAGAGAAAGGTAGCCGCAGTTTGAGAGAAGTGTAAAAAAGGAATGATGAATAAAATAATATTTTTTCTATTTGACTTGTTTATTAGGTCATTTTTCATATTTAAAATATTCACTGGGATGACTAGAGCTTGGTAGTGTGAAGCTCAGGTGGTTTCACATTTTTCATGTGTTTTTGGACTGAAATGTCTCTTTCATTTTTTATTTGTGGTAATTCTGATTTCAATAAAGGAAGTGCTTGCAAATGTTTTTGGACTGAAATGTCTCTTTCATTTTTTATTTGTGGTCATTCTGATTTCAATAAAGGAAGTGGTTGCAAATGTTTTTGGACTGAAATGTCTCTTTCATTTTTTATTTGTGGTAATTCTGATTTCAATAAAGGAAGTGGTTGCAAATGTTTTTGGACTGAAATGTCTCTTTCATTTTTTTTTTGTGGTAATTCTGATTTCAATAAAGGAACTGCTTGCAAACACCAGGAGTGCCCAAAGCTGTGCCATCAATCTCCTTTTTATCTCATTCTCAATATATAAACAAAAATAAAAAATAAAAAACAAGAGTAACTCTAATGATCTATATGGATAAGGATGACAAGGCAGATTTTGCGGGTGTCCTTTCTATTGACTCTTGGGAAGGGGGTTGGGGTGTGGAGGGACAGGGGATGAAGTCTGAAATAGTGGGCTGAAGGGGATTGGATTGAAAAACCAACCCTATTGCCAGCCAGTGTGGGAACAAGGACACAAGTTGTGTCTTGGTTCTCTTGCAAGCTGCCCTTAATTTTCTGTTCTGCCATCAGGTGTATAAAGCTCAGTTATTCTTTTATTTTTGTTGGCTCAATTCTTCAATTCACCATTTTATTTTTTTGTTAATAGACCATTTTAGTTTAAGAGGCATTGGGAAAACTAACAACTTGTGCACATAAGCTTTATGTACACTTTTGCTGGTGACTGTGTTTTTGTTGATAAAAATGGATTAAGACTGTAATATAATGTATCCTTTTGAGTACTTGTACAAAAATCTCTTGGGCAATCACTTTTGAATACACTTCATGGGGAATTCTACATTTTCATCAAGTGGCAACAAATTACAGCGTAAGCATGCAAAACGAAAGGAACAATTTTAGGCTATATACTCTTTAAAACGAAAGGAACAATTACAGCTAAAACCTCGTCAATGTTATGAAAAATTTTTAGGTGTTTTTTTCATTCAATAAATATTTAAAATATCACGAAAATAAATATTTCTCATGACAAAAATTCAACGGCTAATATAATATATGCCAAATAAAGGTGGCATTTTATATCGCCTTTCATTTTTTTTTTTTGGAAAATTACGCTGCCGCTTATTTACCTTGGCGTGACCCTGCATGTAGCTTGCATGGCTAATAAATATTTATTCTAGGTAAGTTCTTTTATGATAAAATATAATGGGACTCGGGTCTCGTTATCTGATTCTGGAAGGCCACTGTAGAGCATCATACATCTGTCCGATAAGACCCACTACCAGATTCATCTCTCTTGTTTATATGCTATTAATTTATTTAATTTTACAGTATTTTATTAGTTTTTGATAAGAATAGTAATATAAATACAGAGACTTGTTACTTTCAAGACTTTACGTACATTCACGTTGCAATCTAGGTAAGAGCAGAAATAAAATCTGAAAGATTTTATTTTTTAATAAAATATTATTTTTTGAAAAAAATATTATCTACCTACATAAAACCTGGAAGTAAAATCAGTACTAAATCTACTGATATCATTTTTAAAGAAAAGATGAATAAGATTTTTTGAAACTATAAGTTCAAAAATTAATGGGGTCTTAATTAATGGAAGTTGGGGATATATAAGCTCAATTAAATTTTTCCGGATATAACTGTAAGCAAACAATTTACTTAATTTAGTTGATATATATATCATGCATAAAGAGCTTTTCTTTTTATTTTTTTTTTCTTTTAAGATTTTTTTTATATTTTTATTTTTTTCTTCATATTATACTCCAAAGTCTGAATAGTTGTCAATACATTATTATACATTAAAAATTGTTATGCCGCTCGGCCGGATCATTAATGGCACTTGTTTTGTTCTATAAATTAATAAAGTTTAAAGTAACCCATCAAATGGGAATGGGACAAAAGACTGTTGCCTGAAAGTAGTAGCAGGCAATTGTCTCACGAAGACCTTTTGTTTTTCTTTCTTTGTTTCGATATTATCTGCTTCCTGCAGCCAATTGTCATACAAATTTTTTCCTTCTTCTCTTTCGTCTTCCCCACGAGAAGTCTGCCTCCCACGCGTTTCTTGTCCAAACCCAGCGCACAGAACCCGAAGCCGTTCTATAAAACTAGCCGGCCAAAAGTGAAAAAAAGCTGATTAGCAGAGCCCTGGGTTAATTTTCCAAACTTCTCTTCCTTTTCTGAACAGAAAAAGCAGACGAGGAAGAAGAAGAAGAAGAAGAAGAAGAAGAAGAAGAAGAGGAGACTAGGCATGGCGGGAAGCTCTCTCCACGACCCACTTCTGAGACCGAACGCAGACATCGACGAGATCAAGACATGTAGGCAGTTTCTCAAGGAGGCAGGGGCGGAGAACAAGCAACTCTGGTACCTGGCGGGTCCAGCCATCATCACCGCCATCGCTCAGTACTCTCTCGGAGCAATCACTCAGGTCTTCGCCGGCCATCTCACCACCCTCGAGCTCGACGCCGTCTCCACCGAGAACATGGTCATCGCCGGCCTCGCCTTCGGTATCATGGTAAGAAAGCGATTAAGTTTGTACATAGAGTAATGATACGGGCACAGCCGCTGTGCCCGACTCGGACACAGCGGCTGTTCCCGAATCATTATTCTTGTAGATATCATTCAATTCATTACTGTGATCCGGATATATATGAGCTCATGAATGGCATGCACTTGCTTCTTCTTTCTTTCTTCTTCTTCTTCTTCTTCTTCTTCTTCTTCTTCTGCTACGAACTGTTTCCATCCATGCATCCATGGCGGACGGAGGTCAACCTTTTTCAAGGTTTTGTCCTCTGCAGTAATTGCGATCCCACGTCTGATGTTGATTGAGATTTGGGTAGTTACCAAAATCTTTGTTTGATGCAATATATGTATATTATATCCAATATCATATTTGGAACTGATATGGGCACGTAGAACGTGATACATGATGTGGATGGATTAAAAAAGGTCTTTCTTTCCCAACACTGCATTTAGGCTTTAAACGTTTCTTTTTATATTTTGTTTTTTTTCTCTGACTGAACTGATTTAGTCAGCATAAACAACCACAACCACGATTCATGCATGATTATTAGTGAAGATTCGGTAACACATGTCTTCCCGACACTCTGCCTGTAGGCTTTTAATTAATTTTTCTGACTGAACTATAAGATAAGTATACAATTGAATAGTAGTAAGAGAAGCGAAGCAATGTCTCTTTTGGTACATTTGTCAGGGGTATAGATCTGATCAAGCACTGCGACTTTACTTTGATTTAATGAATTCGACCCTGACCCGTTTCCTGTCCTGTCTGGAAGAAATCCCCAACCCCAGATCAGTATTCTTCTGTGGGTACGGGTGTCCATGAAGCTACAGTGGTGTCCATAATGTTGTTGTTAACCTTGTGTTGTGGATGGGTATTTTTTTGTTTTTGCAGTTGGGAATGGGGAGTGCCCTTGAGACTCTATGTGGACAAGCATTTGGGGCCAAGCAGCTACACATGCTGGGGGTCTACATGCAACGTTCATGGGTCATTCTGAACATAACCTGCATCGTCCTCCTCCCCATTTATCTCTTCGCGGATCCCATTCTCCGGTTGTTCGGCCAGGACGAGTCGATAGCGAAGCTCGCCGGGACGTTCTCCCTGTACATGATACCCCAGTTGTTTGCCTATGGGTTCAATTTCCCAATACAGAAGTTTCTCCAGGCACAGAGCAAGGTTCTGACCATGGCTTGGATCTCCTGTGTGGCCCTGGTCTTCCATATTGTCCTCACCTGGCTGTTTGTAGTCCAGCTGAAGTGGGGTTTGCCTGGGCTTGCTGCTTCTCTGAACATCTCATGGTGGCTTGTGGTGTTGGGTCAGTTTGCTTACATTGCCATGGGTTACTGTCCTGGAGCATGGTCTGGTTTCAGCTGGGGTGCTTTCAAGGACTTGGGGGCCTTTGCCCGGCTCTCTGTTGCTTCCGCTATTATGATGTGGTGAGTAAGAAAATCTCCTCTGTGCAGCTTGATCCCTTTTCCATGAAAGGGTTAGATTTTTTTTTCAGAGAAATAGTTCGTGTTGAGGAGTACTCTTGATCATTGAATTAAACTCTGGTTTGTGCAGCCTTGAGTTTTGGTACTACATGCTGCTCATTGTCTTGGCAGGCAGACTCAGAAATGCAGAGGTAGCAGTGGCAGCAATATCCATATGGTACTAATGTTCATCAGATCGATAAATTTAAGGATGTTTTTGAATTGTGGCTTCTGACTTGATTTTCCTTCCTCACACTGAATTAATTTCATCCATGAGCAGCAACAACATGAATGGATGGGAGATTATGATCTTCTTAGGATTCAATGCTGCAATCAGGTAACATAAATCATCACAGATACCACACTTTATAAACAGCAGAGCTGCAGCAGAGAGTGGTACTGCAGAGGTATCTAACTGTGTTATATATATAACTGCATGCAGTGTCAGGATTTCCAATGAACTAGGGGCAGGGAGGCCCAGAGCAGCCAAGTTCTCCATTCTTGTAGTAGTTGGGTCTTCCATAATCCTGGGCTTCATCTTCTTTGCCCTTGTGTTGGCATTGAGAAATGTGTATGGAAACCCATTCACAATAAGTGAAGAAGTTCGGCGTGTGGTCTCAAACCTTGCCCTCATCTTCTCCTTCACTCTCCTCCTCAACAGTGTGCAACCTGTTCTGACCGGTACAGATGCTTCTGCTTCATTAATAGCTTTTATTATGTAAAATAATCCTCCAGCAGCCTCATGTTCACATTGTGGGTTATGGGTTGCAGGTGTGGCTGTCGGAGCAGGATGGCAATGGCTGGTGGCTTATGTGAATGTGGGATGCTATTACATTGTTGGCCTCCCACTTGGGTTTCTGCTAGGCTCTAAGTTCAATTTGGGAGTCAAGGTAGGTCAAAATTGAAAACCCAAACCACTGTAGCTTTCAATAGTTAGGAGCTGGACATTTTCCTTCGGCATCTAAGTGATACAAATTATGGGTTTGATTGCAGGGGATCTGGACAGGGATGATATCTGGGGTTGGCTTGCAAACCTTGATACTTTTGGGTATCACACTTGGAACTAATTGGAACAAAGAGGTCCCTCTGTCTTTCCTTCTCTTGCTTCTCTGTCTAACACACACTATAATCTCTTTAGAAGCAGAAACTCAAAATTCAGTTTCTGAATATATTGCAGGCCAGTGCAGCAGAATCAAGGATTAAGAAATGGGGAGGATCAGTCAACCATCCCGAGAATGGCGTCAAGGTTGTGAGAGTTTTCAGCAAAATATGAACCTTAATTTCGCAATCAAGTGTCAAGCGTCTCCGTGTTTCACGTTCCAAAAAAACATATATTATCTTTTTTTTTTTTGGAGAAATCTATTCTTACCATTAACTTTTCTGTTTCTGGGTGACAGAACAAAGAACAGCAAGGACTGGTGTAAACCGCGGACAACACAACACGGGGACCCAACTTCAATCAGTGACTCACTCACTTGTGGAAGCTTTTCATTGATGAATCTGATGAATTTTTGAAACTCAACTCGCTGTAACCTTTCTTAACGAAGCAGAAGAAGGGGGACGAAGCTAGAATATATATTCTGTCGTTTTTGCAAACAATCGAGCCCATTGGATAATTATAAATCGAAATTCTCTTGCAAACTGCTTCAATCGAATTTCATTTCCGGGATTTATAATGCCAAATTAACCTTTTAGCTAGCCTGCCAGAGTTTGTCCTTTGTAGCACGAACAGGACAACTAATGGTATTTAATTATTTTATAGTAATATGATTTAGTGCTTTAGAATTTACTTATATAAATAATAATGATAATATCATTTTTATTATCTTAATATTACTAAAAGAAGAAAAATCTCTAAATAAGTAAATAATAAAAATGAATACCTGTGCACGGTAAAGTATAAAAATAGATAATAAGAATTAAAAAGGGTCAGCCAACCTGGTTGGATTTAGGTCCCGCGTTAAATTTTATATATATGTATATGTAGAGTTGATCAATTGGTCAAGATCTTTGGATCAAATAGTTCCATGAAGACTGAATAAAGTGATCTTACAACTTTTTAATCGAAAAGTTTGTCAAGGAAACTCCACGAACTGCGGCGGAGTATTTCTTGGGCAACACTACGCAATCCCCCATTTCCTCTGCCTCATCATCATCATCTTCCTCTGCATCATCATCTTCTTCCTCCTGACCATCTGCATCATCTTCTTCCCCTTCATCATCATCTAAATCGCAGTATAAATCTCCCTCTGCAAGTTCTTCAACGAGAAAACAGCCAAGATGCGTTCCAGCTTCCGTCTGTGAATGCTCCAGGTCTAACACGGCGCTTAGTATTATTAGACGACCATCACCTGATCCCGTGTTCATTGGTCTCGTTGGTAGCCAATTTACGCAGGCACTGGAGGCTAAATGAACAAGGGCCCTGTTGATATTATCCGGAACTGAACCGAACGTTCGGTGACATGCATAGGCCTTGCGGATACACGTCAATCTCCATGTGAAGGTGGCGGGGTCGAAGGCTTCAGTGTAACGATTGTCAGTTTCTACGATGAACTCTTCGTCAATGACAGCACCGGAGCAGTAGGTATGGTTACGTAGCATGGGCGGCAGAGGGCTCCACTCGTCCCTCTCAACGTCGTAAGCCATGGCCGAACTCAGTGGCTCTTCGGTGACCGGATTCCACCCGCCCGCCACAAAAATCGTACCGAGTACTCCGTCGTCGAAAGCGTGGGCGAAGAACAACCGGCGTGGCCCGGGCATCCGGGCTCCCTCTCGCCATTCCTCTTTGGAAAAGTCATACACCCACACGGATGTACCCCGTGAAGCCCATTCATCATCGAAATAAGCATATTGATCTAACTGTGTCGTCAGGTCGCCCATCACCACTAGCTTCTCTCCGGTCAAGGAAATGACGCAACACTTGGGCAGGGTCGCCGCCGGGAAGTTGCCCATTAAAGGCTCGCTCCTCCAATCTCGTTTCTCGATGTCGTACAATATTAGCCGGCAGCGGACGCCGGAGCCGACGATCTTCTTCTTCTTCGTGTGTTCAATGTCTTCTTGGAACAAAACCATGAACTTGCCGGCAGTACCGACGCCGCCGGGCAATTTGTTGTTGTTATAATTGGAACGCGAGACGAGTATTTGGCGGCGACGGCGAGTGAAATAAGGGCGCCTGGCAGCGCACTTCCATAGCTTACACACCATTCCAAGCTTATACGAGTGGAGCGGAGAGACTCGAACCAGGCACTCTATTGCGACCTCGTTTGGTAGCCCCGGAATTAATTCCTCCTCCTGCTTCATCCCTACCTACGTACGTGCGTACTGCGAAAAGAAATTTGTTAAAAAAAAAAAGAAGAAGAAGAGTAAACAAATCAAAACGAAAATAGGAAGAGATCGAGTTCTCGAAAGATAAAGGGAGCTAGGGTATCATGAAAACCTACCGGGGAGATAATCAACGTACTGTTAGGAGAAACAATCGGGATGATTAGTTCGCTTTTATAATTTGTTATAGAGGCCTCGATCAATAGAATAGTATTTGAATATTTTTATCTTTCAGAAAATCAATAACTACCTTGCTTAAGGATAAGATATTACGAAAATATTATAGTTAGGATCGCTTCGAATTCACAATGGAAATCTAATTCAAATGTTACGAGTCACGACACGATTGTTATGCAAGCTGTACATAAACTACGCATTAATGCTAGTCACTAGTCTTCAATATTTTTAACTTTTTTTCCTGGATAATTAAGTCCGGGTAATTCGTTTTCATTTATTATTATTTGAGCTAGTTAAATAATTAAGATTACCTATTTATTTATTTATTTATTTATCAGGCTTTTTCTAATTTATAGCTTCTTATATTAATTAATTAAGAGATCAGTAACTAGTATATATATATATATATATGTAGATACCCTCATATCTTAGGTGAACTGGATCCATGATCTTTTCCTATATATTTCGTTTTTTTTTTGTCGTTTTCTTCTTCCTTTAACTAGTTAAATAATTTAGATTATTTAATTTTTAATTTTTTTATTTGCCAGGATTTTGCTAATTTATAAATTCTTATTTTAATTAATTAAGAGATCAATAATTAGTATATTATATATACCCTCCTATTGTCTCAGTGTGTATACCGACTATATTTTTATGTCGAGATATGCATGCGTCCGACCATTTTTCTAATCTTTATGGTGTATATGTAATTATATATCGCGATTTTTTATTCTCTTTTAAGAATTAGGAATATCTCCGTATTGGAAGGTCGAGTACTGATCTCCTTATTGGATTTGCTCACACTGATCGACTTTATGTTCTTAATTAATTTTCCAAACTGATTAATTTCCACTAGACTGATTGGCACTGGCTCTCCCTTAATTACAACCAGCGGAGAAACATCACTGATCCCCAATTGAACGCCCACACAGAAAAACGAGGGGGGCTCCACTTCCTTATATGAGTTGTGAATCCCGTAGTTGAACACAGCTTTATTTAGCATCATCTCTCTCTCTCATTTCATCTCTTTCTCTCTCTCTCATTTGCTCGCTCTCTCTCTCATTTGCTCTCTCTCTCTCTCTCTCTCTCTCATCTCTCTCTTATGCTCTCTCTCTCTCTCTCTCTCTCTCTCTCATTTGCTCTCTCTCTCTCTCTCATTTTCTCTCTCTCTCTCTCTCTCATATGCTCTCTCTCTCTCTCTCTCATTTGCTCTCTCTCTCTCTCTCTCTCTCTCTCTCTCTCTCTCTCTCTCTCTCTCTCATATGCTCTCTCTCTCTCTCTCTCTCATTTCTCTCTCTCTCTCTCTCTCTCTCATTTTCTCTCTCTCTCTCTCTCTCTCATTTGCTCTCTCTCTCTCTCTCTCATTTCATCTCTCTCTCTCTCTCTCATTTGCTCTCTCTCTCTCTCTCTCTCTCTCTCATTTGCTCTCTCATTCTCTCTCTCTCTCTCTCTCTCACACACACACACACACACATTTGCGCTCTCTCAATCTCTCACATCTAAAAATCAAGAAAATGTTTAAAAATTAGACTATTGTTTTAATTTAAAATTCTGAAGAAGCACACAATTATATAATTTGGTCCCAAGTTTATCCTAAAATGATTAGTAAAATTAGCTGAAATTACGAAATCTAAGTTAGAGAATAATATTCTACCATTTATATGTGGTTATCACCGTGGATGTATTCCATTTGTATGTGGTTCCGGAGATTTGTTGTGATCACCGTGAACGACAGTGTCTTGAATGTTTTGAGCGTTCCCGTTCTGTTTTTCTGCTTCTTCTTCTGGTGCTTCCTCCAGCTCGTCCTGGAGATCTTTCGCTTGCTTCTGCAACTCTTTTACGAACTCTACCGCATCTCCCAGAATCGACGCTCTGTCCATCTTTCAAAACCCATGAAAACCTCATTCCCGTTTGGGAGGAACGGAGAGTTTTGGATGCAGAGAGAGCATCTTTTTTATTTAATTGCGGAAATTCATACTTAATTCTGATCATCAGAAAAGCGTTTTTATTTTTTCAGAGAGCGGCGAATCAAGAGAGGTAGGAGGGGGAAACATATTACGTGTTCAGTAACAAACAATTCGATCAGTCCATACGTATATTAACTGTTTCCTGCATTAATGAAGCTTCTGAGTTCGAGGAAATCTATCCAGTACAGCGGTTTGGACAGAGACGAAGAAAAGTATTACGATGTTCGTGAAGTTTGAGGACGAAATGCCCGGGAGATTCAACCAAACTGGTTTATTCGAATCACGGCTGCCGATGGCTCCCTCCCAAGACGACGAAGCTATCCATGGTATTATTATTGGCAATCTTAGAAAACATTCGGCAGCTAAATCTTGTTACAGAGTCGAGGAGTATTTGGTGCTGAGAGCAAGGGGAGCCAGAGTTGGATTGTTACGGGTTTTCTTTTCCCGAATATTATCAGTACTGAAGCATGCGCTGCTTAGTCAATAGCTGATTTCTTTTTTGACATTTGAAGCGGAGATGAAGCAGAGACACGGCTTTGCTCATTTTGAGCAGGAATCGGTTGATTAATCATTTAGGCGAACTGACTGAGCTAAGCTCCGTGTTTCATTATATGAATGAATTTCTTGAGTGGGAGAGTCAGAGATTAATAGCTAGCTTTATTAAGAACGACGGGATTTACAA
The DNA here is from genome assembly GCA_022405105.1 of Aristolochia contorta. Taxonomy (NCBI): domain Eukaryota; kingdom Viridiplantae; phylum Streptophyta; class Magnoliopsida; order Piperales; family Aristolochiaceae; genus Aristolochia; species Aristolochia contorta. The sequence goes on along the minus strand of CM039669.1, from coordinate 15,255,001 downwards.
AATTTTAAAACCAATAGATCGCCGCCATGAGAAAAACAAAAAAACAATTCCAAAAACACACCTGTGAAAGTTCAGCTTTGTAAGTAGCACGAAAAATGAAAACCAACGTCGGATCTCCGCCCCTGCAACCGGCGCCGCCGGAGCCGTGACCATCCAAACCTCCATAGGGCTCATCCGGATCGTAATCCGTGTGCCTTTGCTCTTCTTCCTCAGGCTTCTGATCCGGACTTATGACCATCAACACGACGTCCAGCTTATGCTCCTTCGGGAGCTTGAGCGTGTCGTACTTCCGGTCGTTCTGCTTCTTGTGCTAGGGGAGCATCGGCGGTTTCTGTTTGTTTCATGGTTTTAATGGCGAATTCGGGAGCTCCGGGAGCTTGGAGATAGTGGTCGAAAGAGGGATCGCGATTCAGACTGGCCATCAAAACCATGAAACAAGGCAGAAACCCCCGATGCATGACGCTCTCCATGGACGGATACTCTTTGAAATCTGGGAAGGACGACGGTTTTTATAGGTGCTCTTCACGCAGTTTGCATTGACGGGGTTATCGAAGCATTTGATGGCGCGGATCGACGACGTGGCAAACATTTGGACAGTACAAAGGATTTGAATAGTTCCTTTCGTAGCCACGGACTTCTTGCCACCATCTACGGACTTCACGTCATAGCCGAGCATCCCTGGTGCGGGACCCATACATTTCCAATCTACGGACTTCACGTCATAGCCGTGCACCCCTGGTGCGGGACCCATACATTTCCAATCCCGATTAATGAAAAGACAAGCTTGCATACGAAAGATTAGATTAATTAATATTTTTTTGCCTTATAGTTAAATTATTAATTAATATATAAAATAAATATAATTGAAATTTTAAAATAACTGTATTAATATTAGTCCTACTTATATTAATAGAAAAGAAGTTTCTCAACTTTCAGATATTGAGATAATCCAGGCCGTTACCAAATGGGTCTTATCGTAATTCGAAACAAATGAGACTTTCCGCGTCAGACTAAAATTTGGAATTGCAACACATCCACTCTACTCGTCAAAAGCTTCGGCTTTCACGCCAGAGTTCAGTGCCCGCTACTCGACTCGGGCTTTCTCTCTCTCTTTCTCTGCAGCAGCAGAACGCGACCTCCAGCGAAACGATGGCGAGGCCGTCGCAGTTGATGTTTCTTCTGATTCTGTCTGTATTGTCTCTGCACCTGATCGATGCCCAGACCACGATTCCTCCAACTTACGACGGCTTCGTCTATAAGGCTGCACAAGGGGGACCTTTGTTGGATTCCATCCTCCTCGAGGCTTTTTTCGATCCCGTTTGCCCTGACAGCAGAGACGCGTGGCCTCCGTTGAAGGAAATTCTCAAGCACTACTCTCATCGAGTTTCGCTTATCGTTCACCCCTTTCCGTTGCCGTGAGTGCTCTGCGCCTTCTGCTCTTGTTTTGTTTCCGCTTCTTTATTGTCCATGTCTGCTATGTTGTGGCTGGATTTTTGAGGTCGGATTGAGGTTGGTTTATTGGATAATGTTAAGTGTGGGTTGGGAATACAACAGAATTATTGTTGCTCTGTATGTTTTGAGTCTCGGATTTGTGCTCCCCTGTTTGTCAATTTTACTGAGATGCCCGTTAAATCGTATTTCTTGTCATGAGATTTGGCGGGGTTAGAGAATCCTTGAATCTGTCAACAACAATGAGCTGTTCTTTTATATGAAACTGATACAAGTTGGTTCTGTTCTTATCTCGGTTTATGCCCGACTAAATGGATTTTGGTTTATTCCTTTGTCATGCCCTGTCTGAATTCGTTAACAGTGCTTTTTGCTTGAAATATTTTTGTGGCAAAGCTGCAATGCCGCCAGACTGCTAAATTTACCTCCATTGCTGCTTTTCTGTTTTTTTCTCAATTTATGAGTAACGTTAACTCAAGGTTGTTATGTTGAAATTTTTTTGAGAACATCTCTAACTACTGCTTAGTTAGTGGAGTGTAAGTATGTTCTTAATCTGGATACTGGGTTATAGAACTAGCTTTTTTATCTGATATCAATTTTGCCATTTTATTTTTCCGGAAAACTTGTTATGCCTCCCTCAATGGAGTTTGTCCATTGAAATCTGCAACGACATAACCAAATTCTTAAATACTTTTTTTTGAATTAAAAATATAGAAGGAACTGTCCCTATGTGTGCTTGAAATTTTATGATACCGATAACTCTTTGGTCATAATATCCTTTTACATAGTGGCCAACGAGAGTCTTTTAATAACAGTAAGTCATCTTACAAGGTGTTTAGCTGTTGAATTTACAAAATATGTACTATACCTCCTGGTTAGGTTGCAAATTTATCACGTTGAAGAACCATATAAGACTTCTCAGTCCTCATTTTTGGCCGTGTTTGAGGAAACTACTTGAGTGCAGTAGTATGTCTGAAACTGGTCAGAAGGCCTTCCTAAGTGTGTTATTCACAAACAGCGTTGTCACCATTACTAACTCTGTCTGATATATCTGCTTTTTCGCACTTATATCCCTCAAATGGAACTATATGACTTTATTCTTGTTGCCACTCAGATGAAAGTCTTAAGTCATCTTATCTGCTCTCTCAAGTGAAGCAATCCAATTCCCTTTGTTCTGATATCCCTCAAGTGAAGCAGTAGACTTTGTTCTGCTATCCCTCTAGTTTATCAGTCGGTCTAACTTATGATATATTGACTGCACTCTCTCTTGAAAATGCAGGTACCATGATAATGCCTTTGTTTCTTGTCGTGCTCTCCATATTGCTAACACGCTTAACGCTTCCAGTACATATCCTTTGTTGGAACTGTTCTTCAAGGATCAGGTTGCCAGTGTTTCATTGTTGCAATCATTTCAAATTTTTCTGATGTATCCATTGCATTGCATTTTAAAATTCTTCTATTCATGATGGTTAGGTGGTCTTGTAATTATTTTGTTTGTCATTATGAATTGAGGAGTTCAACTGCTCTAATTTCAAATGCTGTGTGGAAACAGGAGAAATTTTACAATAAGCCCACCCACAATATGTCTAGAGCTACTGTAGTTTCCCATATAGCAAAATTCATGACCAAGGTCATGGGAAACTCTTCCTTATCTGCCATTGAATCTGGATTCGAAGACACCAAGACCGATCATGCCGCTCGGATCTCCTTCAAGGTGATGAAGAACTGTGTCACCACTCCTCATCACTATCATGCTCACTGACGTATTTAACTCATTGAATTTTCTGTGGCAGTATGGTTGCTCTCGGGGGGTGACAGGTACACCTTTCTTCTTTGTAAATGGATTTCCGCTGCCGGGTGCTGGCTCTCCCCTCAATTATACCCAATGGAGAAGCGTCATCGATCCCCTATTGAGTGGTCACACAGAAACATCGAGGGGGCTGCTCCACCTCCTAGTATGAGTTGTAAATCTTGTAGTAAAAGACACAGAGCTTTAGCCTCCTTTCTAAGAATTCTCCTTCCAGAATAATGGAACCAGTTGCTTATTTTCAGAACCTGCAATTACCTGATTTTAATCCACTCTATATTGCCGTAAAAACTTGTCTGGAATTTGTGAATGTTGATGGGTTTCTTGTAAATTATATCCAAAACCTTTTGTCCCGGAAGTTCAGTTTAATGGTGTTCCAATAACACTTTGTCATCAGCTAGATTCATCCAGTCGTGACATCAAATAACTGATTTTTAGAATGTTGTAATCTAAAATTGTATTGGTATCATGTAACTGAATAAAGATTAATAATATATTCCTTATATTCACATTTTTTTCTGGAATAAAATTTATCAGATTGTATCAAAACAGTTTTTCTTCGACGTGACATGTTATAAGAGTTGGGTATACGATTATGGACTTTTTCGTTCAGTTATCATTAAAAAGAAAATGGAAAAATAGTTCTTTATTTTATGCATAACTTATCAATGAAACATAGCTTGATTAAATAAACTATAAAAAAAAACGAGGTCATGTTAAAAACTATGAATATGAATGTAAGATTATTGGTTTGGCTTGTAATGAATCTACTTCTACTTTAACGTGTGAATTAACTAAATGAGAAAACTAGGAAAAATTCACTTAATGATGTGGTGAACATGCTAAGTACGATTAAATTTATTAGAGTCAAGTCTTATTGCAAACTGGAATAATCTAAAATTATTAAACGAATTGGCGTTTGTTCGTTCTGTTTGTATTTGAATCTAGACAAGAGAAAAATGTATTTAGACTGGTAAGCGAGGAAAATCCATACTCCAATCCTTTTCGTCTGCCGGAAAGGTGATAATTTCTGTCTTCTCAAATTTGACAAAAATTGCGTTAGTCAGTGTTTATCTCTGACTTTTCTCTGGGCATATTTTGCTCCACTTCTTTAGCAGGGCGGCTGCTCGTCTTTTTCTTTGTTTTTGTGAAGGAGGGGAAGGAAAAGAATGGGGAATTGGAGCTTCACGGAAGTGATTCTGCTGCCGATCGTTTGTGGGTGTTTGTTGATCGAGGCGCAGGGGCTGATTCCACCGACTTATGATGGGTTCGTGTTCGGGGAAGGGAAGGAAGGAGGAAGTCCCGCTAAGGTCGTCATCGAGGCGTTCTATGATCCTCTCTGCCCTTTCAGCAGAGACTCCTGGCCGCCATTGAAGAAGGCTATCAAGCACTACCGTTCCCATGGAGTCGCGCTTATCGTTCATCCCTTCTCCTTACCGTCAGCTTTCTCTCCCTCTGGCTCTTCCCCTTTTCTTTTCCCCTCTGTCTCCTGCTGATTTTGGGGCTAATTTCGATTTTATAGTGTTCTACCATTTGCAGCATATTTCGCTTTCTCCAGAGTAGTACCTTGTGAAAAAATTTTTTTTTTTTGTAATTCATTTAAACATCCGTTTGGATTTTTCTGCGTTTTGCGATATGGGACTGTTTCATCTTCAAGTGTCACATGGGTTCCATATTAATTGTTTATTTCGTTTTCTTTCTATAAGTTATCGTTTCTTATCTAAGTTTATGAAACCCAACTTCAACTATTGGCTTTCCCCCACTAAATCACTAAAATTTTGAAGCACTCTTTTGTTTTAGGTTTATCTGATATTTATGGTCTACTTCAACGAAAATTCTCTTCATTTCTTTGGAGATCATAGAACGAAAATCCAGAACTGCTTCTTCTGAATGTTATCTACTTTAATTTTTTTTTTTCATTTTCTAGTGTGTTTTCCCTTTCATTATATCTTTAATCTCATAAATGGTGTTTCCCCTGCCCTCCTATCCTGATTTTGTTCTTAATTTTGTCTTCGGAGTGATTTGAAATAAGACATTCTTATTTTGTCATTTTGGTGCTTGTTTCAATCTCTCATCTCGTAAATGGTGTCGACTTCCTGCCATTCTTCTCTATTACTTGGTTTCTTTATTTCTGTCTTTGTACTTTTGTGGCTTAGAATAATTAGACTTATTCTTGCTATATGTGCTGATTCGCCTCTTTACGTTGAGACTGCAGTTACCATGACAATGCTTTCGTGGCATCCCGGGCTCTCCATATTGCCAACAACTTGAACTCCTCAACTACCTATCATCTGCTTGACTTGTTCTTCAAGAAGCAGGTTCAGTACTCCCACCACAATTTTTTTCTGTTCATGTAGTTAATGCCTGAATTTCCATTTAAGAAAACCCAATTGATACTAACGCCAGCGATCGCATCTATAACCAGGAGAAGTTCTACAACAAACCAACACGCCATCTGTCAAGAGCCTCCATTGTTTCCCTCATTGCAAAATTCGCAACCAAAGCTCTGGGAAAATCTTCCCTGGCAGCCATTGAAGCTGCTTTCGAAGACAGTAAAACTGATCATCAGACTCGAATCTCCTTCAAGGTCAGAAACAGTAGTAGCAACTCAGTCTTTCTTACTTCCTTCAATCAGATTAGTTTCTTGACATGCATACATTGAAATCTCCCATTGCAGTATGCTTGTTCAAGGAATGTGATAGGAACTCCCACCTTCATCGTAAATGGATTTCAACTACCTGATGATGTCTCCGATAATTTGGACTACGAGAAATGGAAAAGCATCATTGACCCCCTTTTGGCTGGCAATGTAGTTGATTAGATCAGAAGAAGGGGCAATTCCATCTATGTATATCCAAATTAGGCCTCTCTGTTGCAGAAGAAGTTAAAGGATGCTCAAGGAACGTTTGTGAATGTTCATATTTGAATAAATATCCATTTGCAGGTTCTCCCTTAAGTTGAATATTTTGATTTTCAAGTGTAAATAACTCATGGATAAAATTTGGTAGCTTCCACTTTGGTCTTCTGGAGCTCTCAAATTTTCATATAGTTGGCGACAAAAAATAAAATGTATCTAATGCTTCTAGCTACATCCAATCAAACTAATCCCAGTTAATAAACATGACCTCATTCCGTTAACCTTAGTACCAGAATATATAATTTAAAAGAATGAACTCTTGTTATTTGCAAGGCTAACAAAGATTGGAGTCAAAGATTGACCAATTTGGATTCTTACAAAAGGTCCTTTTTAACTGGAATAAACAAATTAATGCCACGGAGATGCAGGTGCTTAATTCTTTTCAGTTACTTAATTATAACTCGTGACTGGAACAGAAAGTTATAGAAGTTTCATTTGATCGCAATGAAACTCGTTTTTTCTTGTGGTTCCTGCATGGGTTCTGGGTTTCATCGAACAACATCCAAGAAATTAAAAGAACTCCCTCTTAATTAGTATTAGAATATTACACATGAATATGCATTACGTTTAAGAGAGCATTAATTCGAGGGAATTAAGCAATACCAATTATTTTGTAATTACATTCTTCGAGCAGCTGCTAGTACGAGGGAAGGTCATGCAGTATATATTATACTATACATATACTTTAGAATGCACCTTGGACAAGAACTGAAGCAGATCTAACTTCCAGTATCAGCGATTAATTTCTACAAATAAATTATCTCTGGGCTCCCTGTTTTAGATGGCTTAAGTACTAATATAATTGTAGAAATATATATAACAGTAGTAGCAATTGCCTGTTCCTGCATAATATATCATTGACGACCGCGCCATCGTTTTTTTTTTTTTTTTTTTTTTTTAATTTAACAAAGAGGTGTTAAGCTTTTTATCATCTTGGCGCGCGTCGATCTGTTTTTCCGCAGACCTCCCCTATAGTATCATCACCGCATGCATGCAGTAGAGTTTAATGACCAATTTCGGGATGGATTGGTGTAGTTCCTCTACGAGCCATGCATGAACCAAGAAAGGCATGAGAGAACAGTTTAGAAATCATCGAGCGAGGAGTAGACCCCATTTGCATGCAGGTTGGATTCCGGGATAGTACTGATCATGTAAGCCACAAGAAACCACAAGAAAGCTGGGAAGGAAGATAACCGAACCGGTGTTTTGTCAGGGGATGATAACGTAAAAGGTGTTTGACTCTGCGTCTTGTTATAAGTGGAAAGGAAAGAAAGGGAGCATCACCGACTGCTTCGGCCATGACGGGAATTTTAACAGTAGGCCCTCTCTCTCTCTGTCTCTCTCTCTCTCTCACACATGAGCTCTCTCTCTCTCACACATGAGCTCTCTCTCTCTCACACATGAGCTCTCTCTCTCTCACACATGAGCTCTCTCTCTCTCACACATGAGCTCTCTCTCTCTCACACACATGAGCTCTCTCTCTCTCTCTCTCTCTCTCTCTCTCTCTCTCTCTCTCTCTCTCTCCCGATCACGGTTATATATATTTGCATTGTCCGAATTAATCTTTCAATTTAAGGGAGAGACGTGACCCGAAGGAGGACGAAAGAGGGGCAGGCTAGTGGGGCGGTCAGCTGCGACGCGTGGGGTCCACCTTGTCGATTCTCGGCGCGTGGCTCCTCCGTCGCTGGGCGCCTCCTCCTGCTCCGCATCCTTTTTTTTTTTTTTTGGACCCTCCAAGTGCCCCCGACGTCATATCTACTTTATATATATGACGTGTTATATGCTTCTCTTGTTTAATTGGTGTTGTTGATGCTTAATTTGTGTGTATATGTGCGTAGGGCTTTTGATCCTAATTTACGTCCACATGATTACTGGTAGCATTAATTAATCTTCCAATTTACAGGTGTCATACATGCTTCCTGAATTTCCACGTATTTGGGAATATTTTATTTTTTTTTCTGTATTAGCTCGTCCCTGTATATATATAATATATATGGTGGTTGTCTTTGCTTTTTCGCTATATATGGGCAAATATAACCACCTTTCGATATTTCATTAAAATGTATCAAATTAAGCTGCGATCATTAATTCCCACAGAAAACAGCTGCGATCAGTAATTAAAATGTAGCATTGAAGAAAGCAGCTGCGAAGGAAGACAAGTACTGGAGCGTTGTTTTCGACCCGACTTTAATAGAAGACTGTCAATGTCTCATGTGTAATTCCCACAGAAAATGCCGACGTGGAGTAAGAGTCAAAGAGTACCGCAACACGCCTCTTCCTAGTTGTGGGAAATTTTCTTCACGTGGGGAAGGGAAACATGTTGGGGAGGACGAGGAAAAGTAAATGACTGTTTTCAAAAAGAGACACGTCAGCTGTCCTTTTTCGATTTTCTTCTTCGTTTTGTGATCTCTCATCGCCAGTTTCATTTTCCGGTCGAGAAGACTAACTTACGACTAACAGGAACAGTTTTCCGGCCCCGCCGTTGTTCCCCAACTGACGGTGGTGGGACTAGTACAAGTTTCATTTGATCAATGAAATAATTACTACTGTTTTCTTCATGTGCTTAATTTCTGGGTTCTGGATTTCATCAAATTAACAACAAAATTCAATAAAGGAACTCATGCATGAGTACTCTTTAATATTAGTACCAGATCATCAAGTATGCACTCGCAAGCTATATATACTTAGGAGAGCATTTATTCATCAAAAACCATATTCATATAAACTACGTACGTACTTTCTCAAAGACTACATATATACCCACACTTACATGCCAGAAAATAATGGAAGACATAGGCTCTATGACTGTGCCCTCATGAGAGTAAACAGCTGCGAGACAGTTTTCACGGCCATAGCGAGTAGCACCAGTGTGAGGACCAGCAGCCTGAGCTTCCGGGCCATGGAGACCGATATGGGGGGCCGTTCAGCCACCTCCGAGAACATGAAGAGGCCCAGGCAAAAGCACAAGCAAACCATTAGACCGAGGTAGCAGCACTTACCGGCGAATTGGAAGGGATATAATTTGCCCATATTATTGGAAGGATCAAAGAGTCCAAGCACAGCAGAAATGATGGCGATGATGGAGCTTGTGATCTTCAAGACCGCCTTGCGAAGCTTCTTCTGATGTTCAACTCCTCCTCCTTGGTTCTCGAAGAGAGGAGCCGATTGATAATAATTGGCAATTCGGACACGATCCGCCATCATTGGAATGATCACCTCATCAGCCAAAACCTGGATAACTACTACCCCATCTGAGTGCAACCTGCTTCCGAAGCTCCTAATTGCCATGAATTTCCCACGAGGAGGAGGATGATGAGGAGGAGACGAGGGGACGTATCAGTTGCGAGCGGAGAAGGGAAGGGAGAGATCATCATGTATATAAGGGAGGGATCAGAAGTAAGTCGGGGATCAGAAGTAAGTCGGGAATCAGAAGTAAGTCGGGGATCAGCTGAGAGGAGTGGGCTGGGGTTTGAAAGTGTCAAGGAAATTGCTGGGACAAATGCAAAGACAAAAAACTCGATCCATTTGATTTGTCGTCATCTATTCAGATCAACAACCTCCACAATGTTAACCCCACAAAGGGCGCCATTAAAGTCCTTGGAAGCAAGATAAAAGGTGATGAGCTTTTCATCAGTTGGGTGAAATCGATCCATTTGATTTGTTACTAGTTTATATTTGCATTGTCCGAATTAATCTTCCAATTTACAGGTTTCATACATGCTTCCTGAATTTCCACGTACTTGGAATTTTTTTTCTGAATTAGATTTTTGGAGCCGGTTGTCTTTCTCACCCTGTAACAGCTCATCCCTGTATATATGGATGTCTTTGCTTTTCACTATCGGCAAATATAACCACCTTTCGATATTTCATTGTATCAATTAAATTAAGCTGCGAGCAGTAAGTAGCATTGGAGAAAGCTGGGAAGGAAGATAAGCACCGAAGCGTTGTGTGAATTTGCCAGGGGAAAATCCTGATAAGCAGGAAGTTTTCAACAGGGAGCTTGTGGGTCCTAAGAATCTTTATAGAAAGAAACGACATTTTTGGCTATCTTTCCATGCTCATGTGGGGGTGACATAGTCACATGGCCGGAAGATCAACTTTGTGGTTTGACGGACATAGGAATGGTTGTGACCAATTTTGGACAAATATGGATAATAAGTACTGGGGGTTCGAAGAATATGAAAATCGAGTGCCAACAACGTTAGAGTGCCAAAAAGATTCTTCTTTATTATGGCAGTCCAGTCTTATCATGACACCGAATCCCCCTTATGAGAGAGTACTGTTAAATCCCATCTAATATGTCATTTGTGTCTCTGGACATGCACTTTCGTTTTTCTTCTAGATAGGTGGGACTTCAAAGTTGTTTGAACCCCAATTACGAGAAGAATTTTTTCAAGGGAATGCCTAATAATTATACTAACAATATTATTGTACTTATATATTATATTTATAATTATTTAAATTTTGATATGTTATTAATTTAAATATGAATAGGAATATATAATACCTATATTTATAATTATTATAAACTTTAACTAATTTAAAATTTTTTTATTTTTTACATTAACATATTAGTAAAACATATGGAAGGTGGGATCCGGGTATGTAGTCAAACATGGGCGGCCTAATTAATGAGGACTGTGACCGCCAATGGAAAATTGTGACAGTGGGAAAGATAAAGGGATCCGAACCAACCAAGGAATTTCCTGGCAATCGTGCAAGAGCTTTGGAAGTGGTTTAAAGGAGCCTTTTTACATTAAGGATACTTTTTTTTTTGTTCATTTCCTTTTTGTTTTATTTGATGATAAATCTAAGAGTGATTATGAGCTTTAGTGTCTTAATAAGTGTAATGGGTTGTAAACCCCAGTTAGAAATGTAATCGAACATGACTATGTAATGTTATTTACATTTGATAAATGTGTAGCCAACTTTTAGTCATTTAATATGAATTCGTAACTATCTCGTGAGGCCGGGTACTTAATTTTGGACAAACTACGCTTTAGGCAGGATACACAATCTCATAGTCTCGTAGGCTAGACGGGGGATTTGTAGGTAATTTAAGTTAAGCTCGCCACAATATTTACATTAATGATGCTTTTTTTTAAATATTAAAAAAGTCCTTCTAGCTCGTCACATACTTCAGCTGTACAACCACGTCTTAATCGAAGAATAACTTCAAATATTATTTGTTATTTGGACTCTCGACTCTGGAGAGTTAAATCACCAGAACAAAAACGTCAGCCGAGACGAGTATTTAGTAGGGGGGGCGGGGGACACGTGTATTTAAGGGGGGACGCGCGAGACGAGTCCTGCTTTTTTAGACGAAGTTTGGCGCGGTCATTGCGTATCTGGGCTCAAGTGGGAGAATCCGCACTTTTTAGGAACATCCGTCTAAGCTTGAAAGCTCAGTCGTTTCACCGACTTCTTACCTCAGCCGAGAACAGTAACTTGACAGTGACTCGTGGACTGGAGATTTCCTCGCCGGTGGACTGAAGATTTCCTCGCCGGTGGACTGAAGATTTCCTCGCCGTCCGGTTCTAGCTTTCGACTGCTCTGTCTTCGTCCCACGACGATGAAAATCCCAAAAAAAGTAGAAAACCATATCCCGTGCGCCAGTACCACATAGTTAATTATCCGAATGTCGCTGTTTTAACTTTTATTTTATTTTATTTTAGATACGAATAAAACAAATGACAGAATGTTGCTTGAAGAAACCCAGAACCCAGGAACCACTAGAAAAGAGTACATTTATTAATTTCATTGATCAAATGAAACTTCTACTTAAGATCGAGTACTACTCCCACCACCGTCAGTTGGAGACGACTGCCGGGAACTCCATTTGATAGTTACGAAATGCAGAGCAGGAGGAGGGACAATTTTGGACCATTATGCATGGATAATAAGTACAGGGGGTTAGAAGAATACGAAAATAAAGTGCCAACAACGTTAGAAGCATAAAAGATATATCCTTCTTTATTATGGCAGTCCATTCTTATTGGAGGATATTCATGACAGCGAATCCCCCTTACTGTTAAATCCCATCTAATATGTCATTTGTGTCTCTGGGCACTTTCGTTTTTCTTCTAGATAGGTGGGACTTCAAAGTTGTTTGAACCCCAATTACGAGAAGAATTTTTTCAAGGGAATGCCTAATAATTATACTAACAATATTATTGTACTTATATATTATATTTATAATTATTTAAATTTTGATATGTTATTAATTTAAATATGAATAGGAATATATAATACCTATATTTATAATTATTATAAACTTTAACTAATTTAAATTTTTTTTATTTTTTACATTAACATATTAGTAAAACATATGGAAGGTGGGATCTGGGTATGTAGTCAAACATGGGCGGCCTAATGAGGACTGTGACCGCCAATGGAAAATTGTGACAGTAGGAAACATAAAGTGATCACTAGTAGAAATTCGCTTTTTAACGAGGTCCAAAAACCCCCACTAAAAGGGGTAAAACCGCTGTTAATACTTTTACCGGCGGTTTTTAAACCGCCATCAATAATTGCGTCGGTAAATGTTTTACCGATGCATTTCCCGGCGGTTTTAATGCCGGTAAAACTTTTCCATATAACGTAGACATTTCAAACCGCCTGCAAAAAGGTTACTTTCCCTGGCGGTTTTGAAAACCGCCGTGTAAAAGATCTTTTATAATTGCTGGCGGTTGTCGAAACCACCGTTAAATATACTCCTATATTTAATGGCGGTCAATTAAACCCCCATTAAAAAATGTTGAAAGTTTTAACGGCGGTTTTAGAAAACCCCCATTAAAACATTTTAAATTTTTTAATGACAATTTTTCCTGCACCGTGAATAAATCATTTTTATTGGGGGTTTTAAAAAACCACCATTATATTTTAGTCGTTTTTAATGGCTGTTTATAAAACCTGCAAATTGTTTTTTTTAATATTTTTTTTATTCAATTTTTCTTGTCTTAACAACATATTAAACTAATAATACATCTAATTAAAACAGAATCTACAATCAATAATTACAATAGATCTCAACAATTGTACTATATCTAAAATATAATTAAAAAGTATAATGTGGGCCAAAAATCCAATTTTACAAAAGTGGGAAAAAAAATGAAAAAACCCACTTTTGGATCTAGTTGACTCATGTCCACCTTTTGGATAATCTACTAGTGTTGCAATTTTTACCTGGCAAAGAATCAGCTCCAATCAATTGATGATAATAATGAATAATGGTACCAAAAGCCTATACAACAATTGATCATGATAATAATGAATAAACAGCATTTATGGGAACATACAAGATGAAAGTAGTTTTATGTCTTCTTTCAAGTTGTCTAATCTTTTTGTCCAAGTTAAGGCTTTAATCTAATCCTTTCAAAGGTTAAAAAATAATATTAGAAAGTCAAAGTATGTTAGCTTTAAAGTTTCTGTTTATTATTTGTTTGAATGGTCACTACATGACTTTTTCGTGTATAAATAGACTAATCACGTCTATAATTATTCCATGCGTTCATTAAAGTAGAAAGTCAAAAGATAAACCATAAGTACCATCAAACGATGACTTAACAGAGGAAGAGAGGTCTTCAAATCGATTGCTTGTTGAAGCACCCTGCAGTCTTTTCCGAAGCTATATATAGAAACCAACAGAGCAAAGATTTTAATCTAGCAGGAGCAGTTTTTTAAGTAAAGAAACAGTTGCTTCTGGTGCTACAAAATGAATGGTGTGATTGATTTAATGGGTCAGTACTGCCTCAATAGGAGTAAGATTCCGGGGAATCCGTGGATCATGGTGACTATGTAATGTTGTTTTAATTACTTCAGTGAGTTGAGAATCATTGTACTACATTAATGATGCTTTTATTGCATTATTTACATTTGATAAATGTGTAGGCCAATTTTTAGTCATTTAATAGAAATTCGTAACTATCTCGTGAGGCCGGGTACTTAATTTTGGATAAACTACGCTTTAGGCAGGACACGTGTCTTCAAGGGGGCGCGGGACACGTGTCTTTAAGGGGGGACGCGCGAGATGAGTCCTGCTTTTTTAGACGAAGTTTCGCACGGTCATTACGCAGTTTGGGCTCAAGTGGGAGAATCCGGACTTTTTACTTTTTAGGAACATCCGTCTAAGCTTGAAAGCTCAATCGTTTCACCGAATACTTACCTCAGCCGAGAACAGTAACTTGGCAGTGACTCGTGGCTTGACGGTCGCAAAGAGTAGTACACCGAGCAGATCAATAACCCGAAGAACAGCCGCCGGTGGACTGGAGATTTCCTCGCCGGCGGACTGAAGATTTCCTCGCCGTCCCTCAAATCAGGCCCCCGTCCAAGAGACACCGTCCGGTTCTAGCTTTCGACTGCTCTGTCTTCGTCCCACGACGATGAAAATCCCAAAAAAAGTAGAAAACCATATCCCGTGCGCCAGTACCACATAGTTAATTATCCGAATGTCGTTGGTTGAAGAAACCCTAAACTCTATACCCTAAACCTGGCGGCGAAGGAGACCACGAGCCGACAATCGACAAGGTGGGCCCCACGTATCGCAGCTGACCGCCCCCTCCTTCGGGCCAACTCGATGGCACTTGTTTCCCACAAACAAGTGCGTAGCTTTTGGGGTCTTTGACTCTTGCTCCTTGGCCATTTTCAGTGGGACCTCCAACGCTTGGTCGGCCATTTTCAGTGGGTCCTACACAAGTTGGTTGGTGGGTTGAGGGACCTACACAGGTTGGTCATTATGCCCTTGGGAAAGCTGCTATCAGTAAGTAGCTGGAGAAAGCTGGGAAGGAAGATAAGCACCGAAGCGTTGTGTGAATTTGCCAGGGGAAAATCCTGCCTGATAAGCAGGAAGTTTTCAACAGGGAGCTTGTGGGTCCTAAGAATCTTTAGATAGAAACGACATTTTGGGGTGTTTATATGCAGGACAGGACGGCACTGGCACGGGGAACTACGCAACTGGGGCAACCTCTCCTTTCCTTTTTCTATTTCTTCTTTGTTTTGTGAGGTAGTCACATGGAAGATCAACTTTGTGATTTGACGGACATAGGAATGGTTGTGACAAATTTTGGATATTCTTCTTTATGAGAGAGTACTGTTAAATCCCATCTAATATGTCATTTGTGTGTGTGGACACTTTCGTTTTTCTTCTAGAGAGGTGGGACTTCAAAGTTGTTTGAACCCCAATTATGAGAAGAATTTTTTTCTAGGGAATGCCAAATAATTATAGTAAAATTATAGTACATATATTTTTTATTTATAATTATTTAAATTTTGATATATTTATTAATTTAAATATGAATAAGAAATATAATACCTATATTTATAATTATTATAAACTTTAACTAATTTTAAATATTTTTATTTTTTACATTAACTGATTAACATATTAGTAAAACATATGGATGGTGGGATCCGGGTATGTCGTCAAACATGGGCGGCCTATTCATGAGGTGACCGCCGATGCAAAATTGTGACAGCCGGGACTCGGCGGGTATTTTTAATAACTTGATGTTGACACGGCCGAGGAGGAGATTGAAGAGCAGCGGGAAAGATAAAGGGATCATCCAAGTCCAATCATGTAAAATGCTAAAATGAGAAACCCTACTCGCAAATATAAACAATTATAGAAATCCATTTCAAATTTAATTATCGGAGTAAGAAATTATAAGTACTATTCCTTACATGGTTTAATATTTAATAGAGAGCACTCTTAACTGATCAGTTACCAGAATACCAGTAGTTCAAAATCAATTATCATGTAACTATACTCGTTTTTGTTCGGTTAAATGATAATTATGACAACACATTTGCCATTTCTTCAATGAAAACCATTAAGATGAAGATTCTTAGATGGATCCGTCTCTACATGAACTGATGAAGATATAAATTAGAGACAATTAGGTCCCTGGGAAAGGAAAAGCCGATCATGCATCCCCGTGGACAAGGCGAGGAGCAGGTGCCTAATTTATGACTTCAAAGATTCATCACTCTTTCCGAGCAAAGACAAGAAAGATTATAAGTCAAAGCTTGATATTCGTTGATCAGTACCGGATGCTGACGCTTTCAGTTGCTTTTGACAGATTCATGGCATTAATTTCAAGATGTTGGAACACAACGAGAGAGAGATTCCCAACCTATCCTAATCAGTCTATTCATGACGGGTGAAAGGGTTCGAGGTGCCCACAAATGTCCATCCTCTCCGTTGATTTATGTTTTTTTATCCACTGATGACCAAAGGTTGAAAATCCATCCCATGTTCAAACTTCGAGGGCAAGTAGTACTGTAAGATAATCCAAATTAATTAATTAGTACCCGATTTGGAAATTGAAATATGGCGAACTTGAAAATTAATATATCCGAGTGAATTAGATTAATTGGATCAGAGCTCTCGGGTGTCTTCTTTGTTTGTTATAAATTTTTAAAAAGAAACTACGGGGAGGATCTCCTCGAGCCGTGTATATGCAGCAGTGATAGAAGATCTGGAAATGGAATAACATTTTTTAGGATTTATGTTAGATCTGTATATCTATGCCAAATAATATAAAACCATATCATGAGTTCATGCTACAAAAAGCAAAACCAGAAAATTCCATGCCATTGCAGGAAGAAATGAGTTATATATGCAATTGGGTTTTGGCCTCCTAACGGTTGAGTTCCTTCTATATGTTTGTCTCCTGATGTGATGAAGAGATCAATTGTTCACTCTACAATTGAGGACTATAATCGTCCTGCAAATATATAAATCTTTTTCAATACGTAATTATTTGTATTTCTAATTTTGGCTCCGTAAAATAGAAATACCACTTGTGATATTTACACCAATTTTTGAAAAACTTCCTTATTTAAGCATCAAATTATGAAGGGTTTCTTTAGGGATCCGAACCAATCAAGGAATTTCCTGGCAATCGTGCAAGAGCTTTGGAAGTGGTTTTGGAACAAAAGAAAAGGACCCTTTTTACATCCTTTTTGTTTTATTTCATGATAAATCTAAAAGTGATTATGAAATTTAGTGTCTTAATTAATAAGTGTAATGGGTTGTAAGCCCCAGTTAGGGATGTAATCGAACATGACTATGTAATGTTGTTTTAATTACTTTAGTGAGTTGAGAATCATTGTACAACATTAATGATGCTTTTATTGCATTATTTACATTTGATAAAAGCGTAGCCAACTTTAGTCATTTAATAGGAATTCGTAACTATCTCGAGAGGCCGGATAAACTACACTTTAGGCAGGACACAATCTCAGTCGTCTCGTAGGCTAGACTGGGGATTTGTAGGTAATTTAAGTTAGGGATACTTTACTATCTTATACGATCCTTGGATTGCACTAGTTTCTATTTGTTGGGCCTTCAGTTAGGAGATTAATTTAGAGGTTCTAATTAGGAGGTAATACGTTTACGGAGCACTCCAAAAAGGCTTCTTCATACAAAAATTCTCTGAGTCGTCCTCCATGCGTTCGATGCCATGATTATGAATACTAAAATTGGATGAATACGGAGCATATATGGATGTGAGATTACACACCCTCGTCTTTCACTTATTAAGTTCCCTCGGATTTCTTAATGTGTTGCATTTAAATTTTCATTTAGATCACTTTGTTTTGCATTTATGTTATGAACGGTTAGGCATAACAAATAGGATACAATTTTAGTACTCATATATACTTAATCTTCATGGGAACAATCCTTATTCTCTACTATATTACTTATAACTACACTTGCGTTTGCATATGGGGGAACCCTATTCATGAGGACAGTGACCGCCGATGCAAAATTGTGACAGCCGGGACTTTTATAACTTGATGTTGACACACGGCCGAGGAGGAGATTGAAGAGCAGTGGGAAAGGAAAAGGGATCATCCAAGTCCAATCAAACCTGTTTGACCAGTCGATCCGATCGAACCAATCAAGGAATTTCCTGGCAATCGTGCAAGAGCTTTGGAAGTGGTTTTGGAACAAAAGAAAAGGACCCTTTTTACATCCTTTTTGTTTTATTTGATGATAAATCTAAAATTGATTATGAAATTTAGTGTCTTAATTAATAACTGTAATGGGTTGTAAGCCCTAGTTAGGGATGTAATCGAACATGACTATGTAATGTTGTTTTAATTACTTTAGTGAGTTGAGAATCATTGTACAACATTAATGATGCTTTTATTGCATTATTTACATTTGATAAATGTGTAGCCAACTTTAGTCATTTAATAGGAATTCGTAACTAGCTATCTCGTGAGGCCGGGTACTTTTGGATAAATTAAACTACACTTTAGGCAGGACACAATCTCAGTCTCGTAGGCTAGACGGGGGATTTGTAGGTAAACCTCACACTTTGATTATTGTGAGTGCAAATTTCCCTCCCACAACAAATTACTTAAGAGCGTAGATTTTTGGAGGAAAGGGCGTGTTGAGGTCTTTCACTCTTCCTCCACGTCGGCATTTTCTGTGGGCATTTTCTGTGGAATAATACTAGTTGCACCTAGCCCATGTACCTATCCCACGTACATGTTACCATTGATGCCTAGGGTTTATCCTTTAAAATATAGGATTTTATAAAATAAATTTTTTTTTACGTTTTTAAGGGCTTAGATTAACATGTACGTCAGACATGTACGTGGGCTAGGTGCACCTAGCATTACTCTTTTCTGTGGGCATTTTCTGAGGGAATTCCCTCAAACAAGCGCGTAGCTTTTGGGGTCTTTGACTCTTGCTGCTTGGCCATTTTCAGTGGGACCTCCTACGCGTGGTCGGCGATTTTCAGTGGGACCTATGCAGGGTCGGCGATTTTCAGTGGGTCCTACACTAGTTGGTCATTGGGTTGAGGGACCCACACAGGTTGGTCATTAAGCCCTTGGGTAGTCTTCTTTTAAAGTCGGGAGCTTTACCGTTAACTCGGGTAATATTTAACACCTCACTCCGTACTCGAATATATAATTTCCAAGAACTAATAGTTCTTTTTATTTGAGAGTCTAGACAACGATTGGACTAAAAGATTGACCAATTTGGATTATTATAAATCGTCCTTTAACTAGAATAAACAAATTAATGCTACGGAGATGATCGCCTTAACTGCGAGGGTAAAGCGGGCCAGTCTTCGATTTACGATCCGCTCTCAGTTAAATGATCACCTCATCAGCCAACACTTGAATCTGCTCTGATCAGTTGGCAGTTTATGGGTGGATGACTCGAGCTGAGCGGGTTGATGATGTCATGATTCGTGACGTGAGCTGAGCCAAGCAGATGACGCGGGCTGGCTGACTGCTGCCTGAGCCGACCAATGTGACAGGAAATCTAGTTATCGTCGGCCCAACTTTGGACCGACGAGGGACTTTGAGCTCTTAACGGCATAGTTTTGGTGTGTCCATATGAATGCTAGGCGCACGGCCGGGCGTATTTGTGCACGGCTCTCGTCATAGTGAATAAAATATTATTATTATGTATATTACCCGATAGTGTAATATTTTATTCATTGTGAGTGATTCGTGCACAAATAAGCATACGGCTCCCCGTGAGTTTAGCATCATGATATGTTTATAATACTGATTGAGTACACTTTGGTTACACCTCTCACCGTCAAAGTGGGTATTAAAATACGAGTGGTAATTCAATGCGTATTGTGACTTTTTACTGTGAGTTTGTGGTAGTTCAACTAAAAAATAAAATATAAACTATCTTCCTATTCTATAGGGAAGCTTAAACCATAGACCTTATCAGGAATGCCAACTAGGCTGCAATGAGGACTGCCACATCAGGATGTAAAACCTTACATTAAAATGTCAAAATACTGATATTATTATTTTTAAATATTCCTCCTAGAGATCCCACTTCTACAGTAATTAAAAAAGGGTGTACCCAAAATGTACGCCTAGTATTACTCTATCCATATATATGGAGAAAGACATTTCCCAATCCTTACAAAACAAAATATTACATTCTTTAAAAATTTCAAGTATAACATTATTTAGTTGCTTATCTCATTTTAAAGAGCTAGGAAGATGGTTAACCAACTTGCATGAGTCGGCTCGTAACTCGTTTCATTTGGCCGAGTTCATCAATTTGGTTCCTAAAAGAGGTTGGCTTCGCTGGGTTTTCTCAAGAGGTTGGGATGGGTTAGTTTCTGTGACGAGGTTAATTTGGCTCTGACCAAGTTAGGCCAAGCTGGGTTTCAGTCGTTTGATCCAACCCAACAATGATTTTGATGAAAATTGGATGGAAGACTTTTTATAAGCATAAACATAGTCGGCCTATTCCTATCCAGAGCTCTTAGTCTTTGTCATGAATGTCCTTGACTAAGGAACCCGGAAAGTTCTTAATTATTAGTTTCTCTCTATACAAGTATTTTACTTTCTTTCATATCTAAGTTCTGACTTCATTTAGTTGTGAATCCTCTGTAATTTTAAGTTTTCATGTGTTTTATGACAAACTTACATTTATACTTTTTGTGTCCAAGGACCGGGCTCTTTGGTAAAGGAACAGGTGTGGAAATACCAGTCTCTTAATTTGTATACCATAGTACTGGATGGCAAGGTTAGATGTTCAATCCCAATCACCAAGGAGAAAGCCAAGAGACTAAGTTCAAGGTAAGTTAAAATGGCGATTTCTTTTGATCATGTTTATATATGTTAAAATAGTGTCAAAACTGCATTAGTCATTGTAATATCTATCTTCCTTTTATCATTTATTTTCACTTGAGTCACTAGAACATTAACCTATGCTCATTGATCTGTTGTCTCTTTGCCAAAACCTTATTCATTTGGAGTTTTTCTTTTAATAATTTTGTAGTTGTGTATAGCAAGGTGGCCTCAATTATACTAATCATGAATAAATAAACCAAATTCCATATTTCCTGAGATATATATACGTTATTAAGTTTTATTTGTATTTAAATTACAGAAATTCAAGTAATTAAATCCCAATCAAGTGAAAAGATTATGATAATAAGTAATTGTTACTGATTAATGGTACTGTTAATATATGTCCATGTGGTGCAGGTTTCCTCTATATATGAACAAGGTGCCATAAACACTCTCTCTCTCTCTCTCTCTCTCTCTCTCTCTCTCTCTAACCTAGTCTTTTCTTATCCCTTCTTGGGGTACTGTAGGTTTCATCAATCAAGTTGAGGAACTCATGCATGCATTATGTACCGCAGACTCGTTTTCTCTCTTCGCTCCTCTCTGTCTCTCTTCCCTTCTCTCTCTCTTTTGGCTTCTCTTTGTCTCGGAAGCATCTTTCTCTCAACGTGAAGTTCCAATTCAGTTCACACTAGGGAGGAAATTGCTGTTAGAAATTTCGTATTTCTAATATGGACATCACACTATTTACAATTGTATTAACTATTTATGTTAATGGGCTTACATTATGTGATCCAATTTGATAAACCCGTGGACTTCTAAATTGATATGAGCTCTGTGAGTGGATACCCATATTGGCCTATCAGGGGATAATGGGTACCCTGATGAACCAATATATAAAGGCTGAAGGTTATTGTTCCTAACACACCAAATCAATCACTCTCTGTTTTCCCCATCTGGATTAGAGAATTTCAAGCCTCTGGCATTAAGGGATTTGGTTGAGGAAAGCCACAAACCACTGTTCTAAGTCACGTGCGACTGTTCTATTCCGCTACAGTATCAACCCAGGCGCAACTCATAAGATGGAATCGGGTAAGTCTTTATCTCTATTACTTTTGATAATCTGATAGGACGGATCTTCGTAGAAATCCATCAAGTGGTATTAGAGCAGGCGTCTGATTCGGATTATCAAAGAATCCAGAAATTTGGCCGCCGGATTTCGGAATTGGGCCTGCCGGAATTTGGAGTTCGGCCGGCCGGATTTCGAGATCGAAATCTGGAGAGGAGGTGAAGAGGAATGGTCGGCCGTTTCGTACCCTTTACCGGCTGTTGCGACTGTCGGAAATTCGGCAAAGAAGCCAAGAGGGCTGCGAAAACACCCCTCGTTTTTTCGTTTTTTTGTTTTTTCGGGGTTTTCCATCGCCGTGCGGCGACAGCTACCCTGGAGAAATGGTCGTTCGTGGCTGGGCGACCATTTCGCCGCAAAATCCGGCCACACAGGTTGCCGGAACGCCTGCGGAAGCAAGGCGGTGGCAGTAAGAGAAACCCCAAGTTTCTCATGCCGGTTCGTCGTTAAGGAAGGAGACGGGTTCATTGTTTAATGAACTAACCCGGTTTAATGTTATTAAACCGGGTTCTCTGGCGGCCGCCGTAGGGGAGAAACCTTCGGTTCATCCTTATGAAAGGATGAAAAGTATGAATCGAACCGGTTCGGTTAATAAGTTTAAACCGGACCGGTTAAGGAAAAAATACGCAGACCGGACCATACAATCCGGTTTTCGGGTCCGGATTCGGTTATTTGAATCCGATTTGGAGTTCGATAACAGGATCCGAATATCGGATTTCGGGTCCGGATTATCGGAGCCGATACGGAGTCCGATAACCGGATCCGAATAGAGATCCGACTCCATTAAGGGATCCGTTTAGAGTTCGATTATTGGACCCGAATAGGATCCGACTTAAGGTATTTCGATTATCGAATCCGATTAGGATCCAATTACTGATCCGACTCCAGGTCCGAATAAGGATTCGGCTCTGCTTCCGATTACGGACCGACTTCAGATCCGAATCCGGATCCGATTACGAAAATTTGGAAATTTTTGATGAAAATTTAACCATAAGTAGAATACAGTGTTATCTATTTTATGGTATATTTTTGGGAATTTTATGAGTTTGTCTAGATACCCTATTAATGCAATTTGTTTTCTTGATGGATTCAGATTATTGCATAAGGAGATAAACTGTTATAGAATGAGGAAATTTTACATTTCAAGCATGCATTTGGTTTTATGTATGCAATCATGCTATTATTGAAAATTCCATATAGTCGGTACCTTGGGACAGTACTAAAATATTTATATAACTGAATCATGTTCAGTTAGTCTTGTAATTTCTAATTAAATCGATTATAGCAATACTGTTGCCAAAGTAACCTCTGTTGTCTAAATTGATTTGATTGAAATTACGTAAATGCTTAGTGTGAAATTATTCATGAACTTGTGATCTAATTAAAGGAGAAAGCACGGTTTGGCAGAATAATGACATGTAAATTGATGGTGATAAATACGTGATGATTCTAAAGTTTTATTATTCATGCGGTGTGATCGGCCCAAAGGAAGACACAGTTTGGCAGAATTAATCATCAGTGTTTGATCATTGTTTGGAGAGTACCACTTACATTTAATTTTCTCTGTCCAAAGACTAGAAATTAATGTTGTACTAGGTATCTTGTATAATGTCCCCATTTGGATTGTTTATTCATATCTTGATTATTCTTTGACAAGCAAATTTCTGTGAGACAATTCAGTTTATGCTACTACTGCCATTGATTTTTCTGCTCCACGACATAACATCCCAATGCTAAGTGGGACGAATTTCAAGATCTGGAAAGAGTCTGTTGAGATAAGCCTTGGATGTATGGATTTAGACTATGCACTACGGGTAAAGCGACCCATTCCTACTCCAGATAATCTCAATGAGATTAAGATTGGAAAGTGGGACTGGTCTAACCGTTTGTGTGTTATGTTCATGAAACATTCCATTCTGGAATCGTTTCGAGGCTCCCTTAGTGCGAGCAACGCACAAGAGTTCCTTCTTGAGATAGAACAATATTTTAAGAAAAATGAAAAGTTAGAGACGTATAAGCTTCTTACTCTAGTTTGTTCTGAAGTTAATTTAGCTTTCGTACCAAAGGATACATGGTGGGTAGATTCTGGTGCTACTACTCACTTAAGTATGACTAAACAGGGTTGCCTGTGGAGCCGATCTCCAAGTGATGTTGAAAGATTCATCTTTGTGGGAGATGGCAATAAAGTTGCAGTTGAAGTTATAGGAACTTTTAGATTACAGTTAAACACCGGATTTTATTTGGATTTGTTTGAGACTTTTGTTGTACCGTCTTTTAGATCAAATCTTATATCTATTTCTACTTTGGACAAATCAGGATTTTTTTGTTCATTTGAAAATAGTAAAGTTAGTCTCTCTCTAAATTCAAATATTGTAAGTTCTAGTCGTTTGATTGATAATCTATATATGTTTGACATTGTAAGTTCATATAATACTATACTGCAAACAAGCTCTCGTGGTACAAAGCAAAAATTAAATAAGAATTCTGCCATTTTATGGCACAAGCGTTTAGGTCATATCTCTAAACAGAGAATTCAAAGGCTTGTGTCGAATGAAATTCTGGAACCTTTGGATTTGTCAGACTTTCAAGTCTGCATTGAATGCATCAAAGGCAAACCACTAATAGTAGAAGATTAGGTGATAATAGAGCTAAGGAAGTCTTAGAACTAATACATACTGATATATGTGGTCCTTTCCCTACAACATCTTGGAATGGACAACAGTATTTTATTACATTCATAGACGACTACTCTAGATATGGCTACCTTTATCTTATTCATGCGAAGTCTCAATCTTTGGGCATTTTCAAATATTTCAAAATTAAGGCTGTCAAATCCGATCGTGGTGGTGAATACTACGGTTGGTATGATGGATCAGGAGAACAACGTCCAGGACCCTTCGCACTTTTCCTCAATGAGTGTCGAATTGTTCCGCAATACACTATGCCGGGCAAACCCAGCATGAATGGTGTTGCTGAACGACGAAACCGAACTCTTAAGGATATGGTGAGAAGTATGATTAGTCATTCTTCCTTGCACGAGAGTCTCTTTGGGAGAAGCTTTAAAGACTGCAGTTTATATCCTCAATAAAGTACAAAGAAAAGCGTTACCAAAACCCTTACGAGCTTTGGACTGAGAAAAAGCCCAGCATGAGGCACTTGCACATTTGGGGTTGTCCGGTTGAGGCACGACCTTATCGTCCTCATGAAAGAAAACTGGACTCCGAGCGGTAAGCTGCTATTTTGTTGGTTATGCTGAGCGCTCTCGAGGATTTAAATTTTATGATCCCACATTACGGTCATTTTTGAATCGGGAAATGCGAGATTTTTTGAGGATGTTGAGTTTGGGGGAGAAGAAAATATAAGGAATGTCGTCTTTGAAGAGGAATCTGTTATTAAAAGTGATCATGTATTAATACCCCTCACTGTTCCTGACATTGATCCTATAAAAGACAACATTAATATTCCTCCTCAAGCACCACTTATAGAACAACCTCAACAACCTCAAGAAGTGCCACTAAAGAGATCCACTAAAAAGAGGAGAAGTGCAATTTCTGATGATTATATTGTATTTCTCCAAGAACATGAGGATGGCATAGGTTTAACAGATGATGATCCAATCAACTTCTGTCAACCTATGCGTAGTTCTATCTCTCATAAATGGATTCATGCCATGAAGGATGAGTTGAAGTCTATGAAAGACAATGGCGTTTGAGATCTTGTCGAATTGCCTGAAGGAAAGAAACCCATTGGTTGTAAATGGATATTTAAAACCAAAAGGGATTCAAAGGGTAATATCGAAAGATATAAGGCTCGTCTAGTCGCTAAGGGTTTTACTCAAAAAGAAGGCATTGATTACAAAGAAACTTTCTCTCCAGTATCATCGAAAGATTCTTTGAGAATAATAATGGCATTAGTAGCTCATTTTGATTTAGAGCAACATCAGATGGATGTAAAAGCTGCGTTTCTTAATGGAGACATTGAAGAAACTATTTACATGGCTCAACCAGAAAATTTTGTATCGGGGGATCCAAAATCTATGGTTTGTAAACTAAATAAATCCATCTATGGTCTCAAACAATCTTCCCGTCAATGGTATTACAAGTTTCATCAAGTCATCACCTCGTCTGGTTTTGAGACAAATGTTGTTGATGACTGTGTATATCACAAGTTCAGTGGGAGCAAATACATTTTTCTGGTTTTATATGTCGATGATATTCTATTTGCTAGCAAGCGATATAGGCTTATTGCACGAAACCAAAAGATTTCTAACGAAGAATTTCTAGATGAAAGATCTTGGTGACGCCTCTTTTGTATTAGGAATCCAGATACTAAGAGATCGTTCTCTAGGTATCCTTGGATTATCACAAAAGAGCTATATCGATAAAGTGTTAAGTAGATTCGGCATAAAAGATAGTAAACCAGGTGACACTCCTATTGTGAAATGAGACAAATTTAGTCTCAAACAATGTCCATACTATGATCTTGAAATGAAAGAGATGCAAAAGATTCCCTATGCATCAGTAGTAGGGAGTCTGATGTATGCTCAAGTTTGTACACATCCTGACATAGCATTTATTGTAGGAGTTTTGGGCAGATATATGAGTAATCCAGGCATGTAGAATTAGAAGGCAGCAAAGCGTGTGATGCGCTATTTGAAGAGAAAGACAGAATACATACTCACTTATCAGAGGTCTGACAGTTTAGAGATCATCGGGTACTCTGACTCCGATTTTGCTGGATGCCAAGACAACAGGCGCTCCACTTTAGGTTACATCTATATGTTGGCTGGAGGAGCTATCTCTAGGAAGTCTGCTAAACAGACTCTTATAGCTTCTTCGACCATGGCTGTGGAGTTATAACTTGTTTTGAGGCATCAAATCATGGGATATGGCTACGAAACTTTGTCACAAATTTACGAGTAGTAGATGGTATTGAAAGACCATTGAAGATATATTGTGACAATAACTCAGCCGTGGTTTATTCCAACAACAATAGAAGCTCGACGAAGTCGAAGTTTATTGACCTTAAGTTTCTAGTTATTAAGGAAAGAGTTCAGGAGAAACAGATTTCCATAGAACATATAGGGACAACCTCTATGTTTGCTGATCCACTAACCAAGGGTTTAACACCTAAGGTTTTTCATGAGTATACTGCTCATATGGGTGTTGTTTTCGATTATACCTTGGTTTAGTAGGAGTAATTTTTTGTTCTATGTAATGTTTTAAAAATTGTATGTTTGATTATCTGCAGAATAAAGTTCATGATTTATGATTCTATTTTGAACTTGTATATGCAATATTTGAATTGCATTTAAGGATTTTTTTATTGATCTCATTAAAGACTAAAGAAGGACCAGTTGGAAATAGACATGTTTGAGATCACATTACATGTAATTTCCATGCTGCTCATCCATATTTGATCTATGTTATTCCGTATATCGGTATAGTGATCATTGAGGTTTAGTCATGATTATTAATATGACAAAAGCTGCAGTGGTTCAATTACTAATATATGAAATTGACCAGATTGTATTAAAATAGAAATCCACAAATAAATAGCATACGGATGCGCGCTTAAGGAATTTGAAATGCAATTGCTTTTAGAGTAGTATGATGTCCAGTTAGAGATTGTTAGAAATTTCGTATTTCCTATATGGACATCACACTATTTACAATTGTATTAGCTATTTATATTAATGGGCTTACATTATGTGATCCAATTTGATAAGTCCGTGGACTTCTAAATTGATATGAGCACTATAAGTGGATACCAATATTGACCCATCAGGGGATAATGGGTACCCTGATGAACCAATATATAAAAGCTGAAGGTTATGGTTCCCAACACACCAAATCAATCACTCTCTGTTTTCCCCATCTGAATTAGAGAATTTCAGGCCCCTGGCATTAAGGGATTTGGTTGAGGAAAGCCACAAACCACTGTTCTAAGTCACGTCGTTGTTCATTCGTTCTAAGTCACGTGCAACTCATAAGATGGAATGTTCTATTCCATTACTTTTGATAATCTGATAGGGACGGATCTTCATAGAAATATCAACCCGGTGCAACTCATAAGATGGAATCGAGTAAGTCTTTATCTCCATTACTTTTGATAATCTGATAGGACGGATCTTCGTAAAAAAAATCCATCTTATTTGCGACTAGATAATCCTGATGGGAGGTTAAAACCGAATGACCAATGTTGGATTGCGGGGTGTTCTTCAAACCGCTTGATAATTCTTTTTAATGGCGGTTTGGACAACCGCCATGCAAATGTCCGTTTTTAACGGCGGTTGTTTTTAACCCCTGTTAATATTTTTTTATTCTGGGTGGGTTGTTTAAACCGCCATTATTGGTTTTATGGAGGATTTTTAAACCGCCATTAAAATTGATTTTTATTGGCGGTTTTCTGAAACCGCCGGCAATGTTTTGTTCTTTTTTATATAAAAACTTGTTTTTTATTGATCCGCTTATGACAACATATTACACATCTGTAGCAATTTTACCACTATCTATAAGTCTTGTGTTCAACCAAAAGTTCTTCAATTTCTATACCATGAAGTATGAGCATTTAATTATCAAATATCAAAGATAGAACATACATACCGTCACTGTCAGTGGTTGAGATAGCAAGGAGTTCCTTGTGTGAGATGGTTCGGGACCCAGCCGTCTTTGGAACTATGTTAGAGAAAGTCCACCAATCAAACCTTTTGACGCAGTCTAACTTGCAAATAAATGCTTGGATTTCAACCTTCCCTATGGTTATGGCCTTGAAATTTTCATAAAACTTCAGCTAGGCTTTATAACAAAATCGAAGAGTATGAAGCCTCCCGAGGAAGCAATAGATACGACAAAACTTGCATGGAGGATAACTGTCAACATGATACTACTCTAGACTTCTCTTTACATCAGCAGCAGAAGCTCAGGTAAAAAAAAAAAAATATTTACTTTCCCAATGTTATCGATGAAATTCACCAATCCCCATGATCAATAAGACCAGCCAAACTTGGTTGGACGCTTTGGCACTCAAGAGATCTTATTATTATTTGCTAGCAGAAATTAGAGAAGATTAGTCACCTGAATATCATATAATTCTGCTATACTCAAGCAATTATCAATAGCAGCAGGAGTGCTTCCCCAGTCTTCGTGCAATTTCAAACCCATTGCCCCAGCTTTGATAATTTCTGGTAATCCTTCTGGTTTTGCACTGTTTCCCTGATTGATCAATGTAACATACAGTATAAGGGACAGTTAGAATTTGTTGCATCATGTAACAGATTGGACGGATAGATATTAGTAGTGTTTCCTTTCCAGCTTGTTCTAGAAGCTGTAAGTATAATGCAGTGGTTCTGATAGAAGTGTCACATGTAAACTATTTCATTTATATACAAGAATATATACTTTTGACAAAAAAGGAAGCCAGGTTTGAAGAAATAGAAGAGACAAGGACTATACCTTTCCCGTGAAGCCAATATTGATTGGCAGATCATCAGTTGCCTGGAGCATGAGGCGCAACTGTGATGGTGCAGGTGTGCAGGTAGTTGCCCTTTTCTGTCAAAAACCAAATAAGGGTTGACCTCAATGAAGTGATAATGGCTGCCAACCTGAGAGAGCACAATCCAAACCACTTATTCTGAAGAGAAGATACTGGAGCAAGAATCATATGCTTCTTTCGTGTCATCCACCCTTTCTTAACTTACTTCTGTAGGTGGTTTCTATCAATTCCATGAATGATACAGACCAAAGTTAAAGATGCTACTTTCTTGTGAAAAAAGAAACATAGATACATATTATAGGAAGAAATTAACAAACCAAAATTAATATGCTGACCTGAATTGGCCTATCAGCAGTGTTAGTAACTCCGATCCTAACAGCTTTTCTTCCAGCATTGAGGATAATTTTTCCAGTTTTAAAAATTATTTCTCCAGGAATAATTCCACTTGTCTCTGCAAAATTACCCAATGAAGGAACTGCACAGAGGTAAAACTCTCATTTCAAATACAACAATCATATATAAATGCTTCTTTTATTAAAAAAAATTAATAAAACTTTTATTATTATAATTGAGAACTAAGGTACGAGGTTATTGTTTAAAATTACTTTTCCACTATGTGATAAGAAAATGCTAAAATAATTTAAGTGAAAGTTCATTCCATTCAAACTTGTTGGCCATTCTTGTAAAGAGACATTTTGATACACTGCAAATAAGTGGCCCCTGCATTTTGGAAATTTAGTACCTTACCATCCATTTCAAAAATTAAAGCCTATCATAGGCAATATTCACAGCAGATTACATTAAGCTTCCTTCTTACATCAGAAACAGGAAGGCACCTAATCTTTATGCATTTCATTGGGAAAATCCGTTCTTTAAACCACACATGTTATCAAATAAATACACAAACCAGGTAACTGATGTTGCTTCAGCCACCATCCGTCGTGCACTATCTCCATCAAACTTCAGGTATGACCAGGGTGGGTATCCCCGTCTGATGCACGCGTCTCATCTGCACCATAATGAGAAATCAATAATAAGGGAAATTACGCATAAAGTTTCCAAATTTCAACTAAATCAGTTTAAGTAGCATACCTGAGCTATTGATGCTCGATGTAGGAAACATCGCCGACTTTCCCATCACAAGTTGTTGCAACATCGCAATAGACCGTCTCATTTCTTGCCGCTCTGCTTCCTCTTTGGCTTTCTCCCTCTGCCGCTCTGCTTCCTCCTTGGCTTTCTCCCTCCGTCGCTCTGCTTCCTCCTTGGCTTTCTCCCTCTGTCGCTCAGCTTCCTGCTCGTGGAGATGCCTAATCTCCTCAGTCAATGCATTATGTCCAGCTTCTGAAGCACGGAGCCTTTCTTCCATCTCTTTAAGTTGGGCACTTTGGCTCGAATTGTCTTTGAAGAAGCCTTTTTTTCTGTTGTACCCGAAGCCAAGCCCTCTCTCATATCCTCCGTGGTAACCTTCAAAGGCTTCATCTAGCATCGAAGCTAGGTCAGCCGGATCCTGAGATGCTGTGAGGTCACGAGCCTCTGCTATCCTTTGTACCACTTCCTGCATAAGGAGGAAAAAACTAAGTTTATAACTTGCCCATGAAAACGAGAGATACACTTAGAACCGTGTAAAGTTATAAACTTACAATTCTCTCTCGTGTCCCCCCATCGGGAAACGTTCCATCAGCCTTCCTGTGAGCTTGTACATAGGCGGTGACCATACTAAATCCCTCTTGCTGAGCCTCCATCTGTATGTTTGTGAAAACATTAAACCATAGTGACTGAACACGTGCACAAAATGTGGAGAGATCTCTGCACACCTACAAACCAAGTTGAGTAAAGTGTTGAAAGACTTACTTGTTTTTTGTAGTGTTGTCTTAGAGACTTCGACCCAAGTGTGTGGAGAGATTTCTGCTTGGTTCGATTTCACAGATTTGCGCAGTCATCCTACAAACATCTTCTCTTCTCCAATAGTCCAACAGTAATTGCCATTCATACGGATCCATTGTTGAGATGGGACACATGACCAACTCCGCTTCCGGTCTTCCCCTCAAAAATTTTTTTCTTGTAGTAGTAATTTCTGTTGTCTACGATGAGCTTTTGAACGGCGCTGCAGTGCCTCCTTCATCTTTGTCGGTTGCGTCATCACCATTGGTATCGCTGATGTGAAATCGATCGAAAAAAAAAAAATTGAAGTATTATCACATCAAATTGTAAAATTTGATAAATTGTAAATTAGTTCTAAGTATTACATATCCCTCAAGAAGGCATCGTAAGTAAGTCCAAAGAATATCTTTAGCACGAAAATCAGTTCCAAAGAACCGATGCATCTTACCAATTGACCATAATCCTTGATGACAATATGGTGAAATTCATCTTTTGGCATAAGAGCAGGTCCTCAACTCTTCTCGGCGAAACCCTCCTCAATCATCCTCAATCACGGCACTTTCGAGAAGGCCCTATAAAACATCGAAAATCTATTAATATATAACTTAAAAGGAATTGAGTCGATGTAATTCACAAAATGCTTGATAGATATACCTGAGCCCGGAGGAACCGAAAGTAACATCATCCTGCTGAAGCGAGAAATTAAATTACGGATAATTGAATTACTATTACTCTTTGAAGTAGAATATCTATCTAAAAATTAATAACCTACATTATCTTGCATTCAACTCTTCTAAATCAATCATCAATCCTACCCCGAGAGCTCCCAAACAACATCATCGCCGTGGTCGAGAGCCCCTACAACCCCACCCTTGCATCCTGGGCACGTGGCGGTGCTTCAGCTTCAAGCATCCTGACTTGAATGATCATGTGGGATTTCGTAAGTGTCTCTCGGTTTCCACCGACAAACCACACTCCAATCAGGCGTTATTGGGTCAGCAGAGTAAAAATCTGTTGAGCCTGAGAAGAAAGATGAATGGTTCATCCTCGTAACCGTTTAGTGGTATTCACCAAAGTGAAGTTATAATCGTCGATGACGCATCCGCTTCCCCTCGTCATACCATATGCATTTGAACAAATGAATAGGCGATGAGGTTCCAAATTGGACCTGGATTACGGACTGTAGAACCCCATAGAAGAACAAATATCCTTCGCCAGCGGTTGCAATACCACTATTTTGCGTGACCCTTGTTTTCTCAAGTGACTTCGTCTCAAACTTGTATCCGTTCACGTAGAGCGCAGTGCAAAAACATCATCACCTCGGACCTTGTGCAAGAGCGAGTAAACTGTCGTCTACCCGCCCACGTTTAAACATATTGTTCACCTAAAACAAGGGTAACAAATCAGATATGGGTTTCTAATGGTTGCTAACGTATGATGTAATTTGAAAAAAAAAAAAATTAACTCTGGACACTTACATGGTCTTTAAACCATTTGACAAATCCAGTATGTTGCTCCTGTTGCACTCGATGATCGGTCCATTGAGGATGCAACCGTCTCAAATGGTTTTTGTGATGCCTACAACCATTCAATTAAAATATTGGCTGAATTAATAGCAAATGCAAGATAGATGTTGCAAAATTAACCAAAAAAATATTATTTGGACTTACGTCAAGTATGGGTCAACATCGGTCCATTAAGCAGGATGAACCGATGTATTTGTTGTGCCTCTTGAATGTAACCAAGTAGGAATGCGGCACCAACGGGTCCCTCCTCATAACGGATAGGTCTGTTCAGTTTTGACTCCATGCCATCAATCTAACGTGCACAGAATGTAGTAACTTCCTCCATCAAATACCCCTCTGCAATGGATCCTTCAGGACGAGCTTTGTTGCGTACATAATTTTTCAGCGTCAATAAATGACGTTCAATTGGGTACATCCATCTGTACTGAACCGGACCAGCAAGTTTGGCCTCTGTTGCCAAATGAACTGTTAAATGGATCATGACATCAAAGAATGCTGGTGGGAAAATCCGCTCTAACTTGCAAAGAATCACTGGAATCGCATGCTCTAAAGTCTGCAGTTTACTCACTTCAATCACTCTCACACATAAATCTCTAAAAAATACACTGAGCTCGTTAATGGCCTTTGCAACGGGCTTCGAAAGTGACTTCCTCAAAGCCACTGAGAGGAGTTGCTGCATCAAGACATGGCAATCGTGACTCTTGAGACCGACTATTTTCTTTTCCCGTACTTGTATTTGCCTTGAGATGTTCGAAGAAAATCCATTCGGCAATTTCAAATCTTTTAACACACGGAGGAACCTATTTTTTTCTTCCTTGGACATATTGTACGAAGCATGTGGAATGAATACCTTCCCAGCCTTTGTTGAAGCTCTTGGATGCAAAGTTTTCCTTATTTTCAGTTTTTGCAAATCCAGCCTTGACTTTATGTTATCTTTCAACTTACCGTCTTTCTGAAGAAGAGTGTTCAAAATGCTCTCACACACATTTTTCTCAACATGCATAACGTCCAAATTGTGACGGATCAGCAGAGTCTTCCAATACGGAAGCTCGAAAAATATACTCTTCTTTTTCCACCCTTCTGGTAACTCATTACCCACGTTTGATAGCGGGTTTAACTTGCCGAACTGAACGTTGTCATGACCCTCCCACACTCGTAATATATCGTCACCGGATAGTGTTTGCGGTGCCGTGTCCCGCTCTTCAATGCCATCAAATGATTTCGTGTCCCCTCTCCAAGGATGATCTTCGGGTAGGAACCGACGGTGTCGTAGGTACACGTTTTTCCGACTGCAAGAAAGATAGACAGAACCATGTTTAACATTACATGTCAGACATGCTCTGTACCCTTTCGTACTCCAACCAGACAGCATGCCATATGTTGGGAAGTCAGTAATAGTCCACATCACCGCTGCGCGCATCTGAAAGAACGATCGGTGCTCAACATCATAAGTCCTCACCCCGACAGCCCACAGTAGGTTCAACTCATCAATCAATGGCTGCAAGTAAATGTCAATATCGTTTCCCGGTGATTTAGGACCGTCTATAAGTAGATTCATAAGAAAAAAGCCCCTGCTTCATAGCCAACCAAGGGGGCAGGTTGTAAATGATTAAGGTGACCGGCCATGTGCTGCGACTAGAACCTGTGCCAATTTTGAAGGGACTGAAACCATCGCTGGCTAGGCCGAGCCTAACATTTCGTGGATCATTACTGAAAGCAGGATATTGTGCATCGAAGTGCTTCCACGCCAAAGAATCCCTCGGGTGACTCATCATCCCTTCTTCAGACGCTGGAGCAGAGCCATGCCATGCCATAAACGTAGAGGTTTTCATTGACATAAACATCCTCTGTAATCTTGGGACCAATGGAAAATGACGTAGAACCTTAGCCGGTTTCCCACCCTTATTCTTCCCACTGTCTTTCCGTTCAATCTATCTCGATGTTCCACATTTGGGACAACTGTTCAAATCTTTGTATTCTTTCCTGAAAAGCACACAATCATTGGGGCAAGCGTGGATTATGTGGTAATCTAGCCCTAAATCAGCCATCAATTTTTTGGATTCATACCAATTGTGCGGAAGGGTATTGCTCGAGGGAAGAGCCTCCTTAATAAGTGCCATGACATTTGAGAATGACTTGTTACTCCATTTGTTCAAACACTTCAATTGAAATAAATGAACCATAAAGGAAAGCTTGGAGAAATTTTCACATCCATCATAGAGGGGTTTCTTTGCCTCGTCAATTAATTGTTCAAATCGATTTAACTCTGGGTCTTCACATACAACCTCTACACCATCCACATCCACCTCTCGCATGAAAGCATCATTCAACATCTGAGACATTTCAGGGCCGTGTCCGGTCTCAACCTCAATATTCTCTTCATGCACAAATCGTGGTTCCCCGTGGTAGTGCCAAACAGTGTAACGGGGAACAAACCCCTCCCTTACTATGTGGTACTCCACTGTCTCACAATTAAATGAATATCTGTTCTCACATTTGAGACATGGACATCTCATTGTACCGCTATTTTGGACAGGTGTGTGTTGTTTGGCATATTCAATGAAGAAACGAGTGCCTTCCACAAACTCAGGATGACACCGGTCATGTTAATTCCTATACCGGTACATCCAATTCTTGTAATTAAGATAGTCCACATCTCCCTCTACCTTCCTCTCCCACGCCCTGTTAGAGTGTGAGAGTGCAAAGGGAAGGAGCAAATGGAAACAAAATAGTTGAACTTCAACCTATATATACATAAACAAATCGAATTAAAATGGACTACAACATTTATTCAGACAATGATGTATTCAGAGAATCTCAATCTAGAATAATGTTAAAATCATTATTAACATAAGATTTAAAGGGCACGCCAATCAGAAGAGTCTAATGTATACAATCTTAAAGCATGAAGTATTATACTTTGTAATGTAAAATGTACTCTACCTTTAGGGGCTTGGGAAAACTCCACCTAAAAAGAGTCCACAGCACAACAGTCTCTCTATCCAACACTTAATTTCAAACACCAACGGAGCAACTGAAAATACCAGAAAAAATTAAAAACCATGCAATATTAATATGAATTTGTTTTTTTTTCATGTATATGACTGCTCAATGAAAGTGAAGCATGATTTTGTCTTCAAAAAACAACCCACAACCAAAAACCTATTTGGCCAGCATGAATTTATCTCCATCATGATTTAATGGTTTGAAGAAAATAAAAGCTTGTAGATCAAATTTATCAAAATAAATATGAAGCAGCCTCTCTGATGTCTCTCTCTGATCTCTCTCTCTGATCTCTCTCTCTAATCTCTCTCTCCAATGAATATCTGATCTCTCTCTCTGATCTCTCTCTATAATCTCTCTCTCTCTGATATCTCTCTCTCTAATCTCTCTCTCTGATCTCTCTCTTTCTAATCTCCCTCTCTGATCTCTCTGATATCTCTCTCTAATCTCACATTGTTTCCATACAAACTGTTCCATATATTCATGCACATATACCTTACATTTTAAAATGACAAATTGTAATGAATAACATTTTTTCATCCTATAAACATCATAAAGATTGACTTGAAATATCGATACAACTTAAGAAAATGAAACATCTCTGTCACAAGTAAATGTTATAAGGTGTATCCCATCAACTTCGAAAGACGAAGAAACCCTGTGAATCTGTTTGAAAGTAGATGTTCTCTAATAAATGTGAACACCACGAGATACCAATTGGTACAATGAAAGATTACATGGGATACAAAAACCATGTAATAAAACTGACAAAAATCACACGCTGCCCTGTTTGTTGCCTTGAAGTATTGAAGCAGTGTTCTCCATTAAAACACAAAACAAGATGCAACGCCAATTAAACAAAAAGGCTATGTCCAAGGTTAAAAACCTCAAACATCTATTAGGTGTACTTGTAAGTAAACTGTAAATTATTTTATATTTTGTCATCTTTCTTCAAGCAAAACCTATGAAATCAATTTTGGTTTTGAAAAAGAAGTATGAGAGAAAAAAAAAACAAAAAATCCCACACAAGAAATGCATGTGAAAGCTGCAATCTGGCCAATCTGTCAAAGTAAAGATGCTCCTGTTACATGGGAACAGCAACTGTAAGGTGTTTACTACAACACCAACACCTAGAGGCAAAATCCTTTTCATAGAGGATAACAGAACTAAAAGTTTCAGGACACATCTTCTCATACTCATGACAATTCATATATATAATGGACTTCATCAACATTGAACCAGACAGCCAAGATATAATAGTTTCTCACCAGTCTCCATATTTCACAGCTAGCCTTCCTAAACTCAAAAAGATATAAAAATTTATATTCAAAGGGATTATTGCAAGAGTTGAGCAGATAAATGGAGAACTGTTTCTGAACTAAAATAAGAACAAAGACAAGTTCAAACACACATCATCCAAGCTAATAGAGTGAAATCGGAATA
This sequence comes from Aristolochia contorta, assembly GCA_022405105.1. Classification (NCBI taxonomy): domain Eukaryota; kingdom Viridiplantae; phylum Streptophyta; class Magnoliopsida; order Piperales; family Aristolochiaceae; genus Aristolochia; species Aristolochia contorta. The sequence goes on along the minus strand of CM039669.1, from coordinate 15,217,793 downwards.
TGGTACATTCTCCATCTGATCTCTCTCTCTGATCTCTCTCTCTAATCTCTCTCTCTGATCTCTCTCTCTAATCTCTCTCTCTGATCTCTCTCTCTCTGATCTCTCTCTCTCAGCTCTCTCTCTGATCTCTCTCTCTCAGCTCTCTCTCTGATCTCTCTCTCTCTCAGCTCTCTCTGATCTCTCTCTCTCAGCTCTCTCTCTGATCTCTCTCTCTCTGATCTCTCTCTCTGATCTCTCTCTCTGATCTCTCTCTCTGATCTCTCTCTCTGATCTCTCTCTCTGATCTCTCTCTCTGATCTCTCTCTCAGCTCTCTCTCTCTGATCCCTCTCTCTGATCTCTCTCTCTCTGATCTCTCTCTCTGATCTCTACTACTGCTTCTACAAGACAATGAAATCTTTTCAGATCTATTGAAGTTCCCAACAATTGATTTACTAGGTGGTATACCACCAATAGATTCTTTTACAAAGAATTTAACAATTTACCTGTGACAAATACTTAATAAGTTCACAGCTCAACTTCAAAACGTTGGAAATAGCTGCACCCGCATAATCTGATGTTAGTCGTGTAGATAGAAAGGAACTAGTACCAACAAAGAGAAACCCAATAAAGCAATTAACAAGAGGAGAAGTTCACTCACTATTTCAAGGGACTAATGTTTACAACAGAGTGACTTCCTTGGACTTGTACCCACTCTTATTCCCTCCTTAATTTCTTCCCTTTTCCTCTTCTTCGTGCCCTCTTTCCTTTCCTTGGTTATCAAGAATTCACTGCATTAAAATAGCAGTCTTCAAATAATTACTATTGCATGAGTAGTAATGATTGGTTTAGAAAATTAAAACTAAACAGAAATGTTTTGTTATTTTTCTGGATTAAAAAAGAGAAATGAACTCTGAGAAAACTGAAGAAAAAATATACACACAAAATCACATGATCTAACACTCTATTTTTCAGGACTAAAAATGTTGATAAAAGCAGAAGAGCATAGAACATTTGCAAGGGATTATATTACACCAACTTCAAATTAAATTGCTACCAGAACAACCTCCGAATTTTAGCAATCTGAGAATTTTTAAACATAACTGTGAAAGAGGAACAAGAAGGGCTTCCTACTTACATGATACTGAAATCTCAAACTTAAAAGTACACGAGAAGTTAAAAATTAAAAATTCTGGAGAACCAAGATGGCTGAAGTTGAAAAGTACAAAATCCACGAGGAGAGAGAACAAGAAAGTCAAAACAGCACCAGCAATCCCGTGAATAGACGAAGTTCTAAGAAATATATGTGTATAAACAAGTATAGCTTAGTTCTATAATATACTTAAGTCCTTCCAGACGCATAAAAGGCGCAAGGCAAAAATAATTTTACAGGTCTCTAAGAAGCTTCTGTCTTTCCACTCCCCAATTCTAAAAGACAAATGAGAACTAATATTTACCGACACGATGAAGGATTTTCGCGTGCGACCACGCACGCCATGCGACGATTCCAGAGATCACGACGACGATTCCAGAGACTACGACGACGATTCTAGAGACTACGACGACGATTCCAGAGACCACGGCGACGATTCCAGAGACCACGGCGACGATGGCGATGACAGCGAAGCACGACACAGCGACGACGGCGAATGCAACAGGATTTTTTACGCCGATTCATGCCGGAGGCGAAGAAGAGGAGCGTTTGGGGAGTTTCGCGGGAGAAAAAATGCGCGATAGAAAAGCAAAAGCTAAATTTGGGAAATTTAGAAACGAGCCATTCAATGGCGGTTACAAAAAGACCGCCATTAAAAATAAACGGTATTGCTGGCGGTTTAACAAAAACCGCCGGCAAACGTGACCTAAACCCATAAATGAAAGCAAACGAAAAAACGTTTTTCGTGGCGGTTATCCTAAAACCGCCATTAAACACTATTTAACGGCGGTGAATAGGACAACCGCCAGGAAAAAGATCATTACTGGCGAAGTTTTGCTAAACTACCCTTGAAAACAAGATGTTTAGTGGCGGTTTTGCAGAAAACCACCATTAAACTCATATTTAACGGCGGGTTCAGTCTTAACCGCCAGCAAATCGCTTAATTACTGGCGGAGTTAATCAAAACCGCCATTGAAAATGTCATTTGTGGTGGCGGGTTTCACAAACCCGCCGATAAAATCATTTAACGCCGAATACGATATCATCTGCCTGTATCAAAATACTGGCGGGGTTTCGTAAGACCGCCGTTGAAAACGACTCTTTTAGTGGCGGTTTTCAGGAAAACCGCCTTTTAAATTACGTATTAACGGCGGTGTATGTAAAGACTGCCGGCAAAGTTATCTATACTTCCTTTATTCACCGGCGGTTATCTCTTTAAACCCCCGGTAAAAACGTGATTTCTACTAGTGATAAATTAGTTTCCTAAGCTAGAATAAACAAATTAATGTTACGAAGATGCAGAATACAGTACTGTTATTTGGAATGTGCGTTATCCGCAGCTGAAGACCCAGGCCTTCCTTTTCATGATTGTTAACAGCGCCTATGATCGTCTTTGGTGCGCGCGGGCGAAGGTAAGTAATTAGGTAACGCAGGCCAATCTTCGATTTTACGTTGAGACTTAGATGGATAATTAGCTGAAGTTCTTTGTTGACGGCGTATGAGATAAAGGTATATATAGAGATAACCTGCATATATATATGCACCTCCATTTACGTAGAAGCCGACGAACAATCTTCATGTATATATCAACACATCATTCGGAATCGAATTGCGCCCTTCGAACAGTACTTGACTAGTTCTTCTTGGATCTCTATCTCTGTCTCTGTCTGTGTGTGTGTCTCTCTCTCTCTCTCTCTCATGTCTCTCTCATTTACTCTCTCTCTCCCGTCTTTCCCTAACGAGGAAGAAAAATACCATTATATACCATTATATATAATGAAATCGGAATTGATCAACGTACACAAAGCAAGGTGGAGCTGAAAGTGCTTATTTTTTTCAGTTATTTTGATCGAACAACATCCAAGAAAGGAAAGGAACTCACTTTTTTTAAGTACTAGAAATTTACACATGCATTATGTTCAGGAAAGCATATTTAATTCAAGGAAATATTTAAGCAACCCCATATTTATATAGGACAAATTATTTTGTAACATTTTTCGAGCAGCTAGCTGCACGTACGACGGCAGCTTGGTCATGCAGTAGTACTATATATATATATAATTTAGAATGCAACTTGGACAAGAACTGAAGCAGATCTAACTTCGTGGTATATGAAAACCCCTTCAGCTAGCTGATCTTGACGGCCTTATTCAAAGACTAAACAGTAAAAGATACACGCAGGGGATAGATTAACCTCTCGCGGTGGTGCGCTTTCAGATCAGTTCGATTAACAGGGAGACGGTTTTCATGGCGACGGCGAGTTGCACTAGGGTGAGAAGCAGAAGCATCAGCTTCCTGGCCACGGAGACGGATATGGGGGGCCGTTGAGTCACCTTGGAAAGCATCAGCAGCCCAAGACAGAAGCAGAAGCAGACCATAACAGCGAGGTAGCAGCCTTTAATGGCGAGTTTGAAGGGATGATATAATTTGTTCTGCAGTACTATTAATGGGAACCCCTGCATATTGGAAGGATCAAGGAGTCCAACCACAGCAGAAACGATGGCGATGATGGAGCCCGTGATCTTCAAAACAGCCTTGCGGACCCTGTTCTGATCATCATGTCCGACGAGCAGAGGAGTTACACTAGTACTGGAAATTCGTACAAGATTGGATATCATTTGAATGGTTACCTCATCTGCCAAAACCTGGATAACTACCGCGTCGCCGGAGTCCGACCTTCCGAAGCTGCTCCTTGGCCTGAATTTCCCACGAGGAGGAGAGAGGAGCTCCATAGAATTAATATCAGATCCAGAGGGGCTGTATCGGCTATATATCAAAGCTCCGATCACCATTAATGGAGAAAGCTGGGAAGGAATTAAGGTAACTTATGCGCGGGAGGCGGATCCCCTTGTTTCCCTTCTCAAAAGGGGAAACTGTGGAAGTTTTCCCCTGTGGAAGTTTCCTTCCCACTACCAAGTGCGTGTTGGGGTGTTTGACTCTTGCTGCTGGGCCATTTTCAGTGGGACCTTAGCGTTTACAAGTGGTCGGCGATTTTCAGTGGGACCTCCTACGCATGGTCGGCGATTTTCAGTGGGACCTGCACCAGTTGGTGAAGGGGTTGAGAAAGAACGGGGAGGGAGAACTAATTAAGAATCTTTTAATGGGCTCAAGGAGGCCCTTGGACGGTCTTCTATTGAAGTCGGGAAGTCGGGCGTTTGACCAATTACCCCAATTGTGATTTTTTATGAACATGAAGTCAGGTTCAAAACCTCGTCTTTAAATTAGTATGTTGCTCCTACCCACAAAATCAGTCACTATTTACATTTAAATTTATTTGGAAGGCAATTCTTTACCAGTACTAAAAGAAAGTATTCAAGGAAGTTATCTAATAAACACGCTGGCATGCATGCAAGCATGCAATGTAGTCCTTCTGGAGCGCAGCTAGCTTTCTGATAATTTCTACATAATTAGTGACAAGAAGTAAAATGTATCTAATTAGTGGTTCTAGCTACATCCATTCAAACCAAATCTAGTATAATTAATTTCCCACGAGGAGGAGGAGACGAGTTGGGTTCCATAGACAAGAGAGGGGCCGTATCAGCTTAGAGGGGAGAACCTGGGAAGGTAAGAAAAATGATATCAGTCCCATAGTATCACGGTAGATGCTCCTCTTGTAACTTAATATTTTATAACCATAGACAAGTTCTGACTTCATTTATATGCGAATGCTCTGAAATTTTAAGTTTTCATGTGTTTTATGACCAACTTATATTTATACTTTTTGTGTCCTATGAATGGGCTCTTTGGTAAAATACGAGTCTTTTTGTATTCCATAGTGCTGAATGGCAAGGTCATGTTCAATCCCAATCACCAAGGAGAAAGCCAAGAGACAGCTCCAAGGTAAGCTAAAATGGCGATTTCTTGTGATCAAGCTTATATGTTAAAATAGTGTCAAAACAGCATTAGTCATTGTAATCTCTATCTTCCTTTTGTCACTTATTTTCACATGCATCAGTCAACAGAACATTAATCTATGCTCATTGATCTGTTGTCTCACTGCCAAAACCTTCATATGGAATTTTTCTTTTAATAATTTCATAGTTGTGTATAGCATGGTGGTTTCAATTATACTAATCGTGAATAAATAAACCTAATCCCATATCTCCTGAGATATAAACGTTATTAAGTTTTAGTTGTATTTGATTACAGAAATTAAAGTAATTAAATACCAATCAAGTGAATAGATTATGATACTAAGTAATTGTTACTGATTAATGGTACTGTTAATATATGTTCATGTGTGCAGGTTTCCACACTGAGTAATGTTATGTGTACGGTCACTAGTAGAAATCAAGTTTTTATTGGGGGTTTACAGAAATAACCGCCGGCGAATATAGGAGGCACCGGCGGTTAAAAAATAAACCCCCGGCACTAGAGGATTACGAAGAAAACCGCCATTAAAACACATTTAACGGCGGTTTTACTAAAGCCCGCCGGTGAAGAACCTTTTTGCAGGCGGTCTCCTCTAAAACCGCCGTTAAATCATTCTTTAATGGCGGTTTTTTGGCAAACCGCCACCAGAAACGATTTTTTAAAAATCCTTCAAATGCTTTCTCGAATGTATTTTGTAATTAAAGGACCCTTTGCCGGCGGGTGTTGTAAAACCGCCATTAAAGCTTTGTTTGCCGGCGCTTATGGGTAAAGCGCTTGCAATACTTTTTTTTTTAATGGCAGTCTTTTCGTAACCGCCGTTGAAGGGCTTGGTTCTAATTTTCCCAAATTTGGCTTTTGCCTTTCTGTCGCGCGTTTTTTCTCCCGCGAAACTCCCCAAACTCTCTTCTTCTTCGTCTCCGGCGTGAATCGGCGTCAAAAATCCTGCTGCATTCGCCGTCGTCGTTGTGTCGTACTTCACTGTCACCGCCGTCATCGTAATCGTCGCCGTGGTCTCTGGAATCGTCGTCGTAGTCTCTGGAATCGTCGTCGTAGTCTCTGGAATCGTCGTCGTGATCTCTGGAATCGTCGCATGGCATGCGTGGTCGCACGCGAAAATCCTTCATCGTGTCGGTAAATATTAGTTCTCATTTGTCTTTTAGAATTGGGGAGTGGAAAGACAGAAGCTTCTTAGAGACCTGTAAAATTATTTTTGCCTTGCGCCTTTTATGCGTCTGGAAGGACTTAAGTATATTATAGAACTAAGCTATACTTGTTTATACACATATATTTCTTAGAACTTCGTCTATTCACGGGATTGCTGGTGCTGTTTTGACTTTCTTGTTCTCTCTCCTCCTTGTGGATTTTGTAGTTTTCAACTTCAGCCATCTTGGTTCTCCAGAATTTTTAATTTTTAATTTTGAGATTTCAGTATCATGTAAGGAGGAATCCCTTCTTGTTCCTCTTTCACAGTTATGTTTAAAAATTCTCAGATTGCTAAAATTCGGAGGTTGTTCTGTTAGCAATTTAATTTGAAGTTGGTGGGATTCCAAGATGATCCTCGAAGACCTTATGCCTCCCCTAAGAGAAACCTACTATATCAAATTTGTTTTCGGTTCACATTTATCTTTCAAAAGGAGGTTTCTGTACTTTCTTCAAAATGTCACTACTTTTTTTCATAAAGTAGTTTAAATACAAATAGTTAACTGATTTGTCAAGATATAGTTGTATAACTGTTGTTATTGTCTCAGATCAGTTATTTGATTGCTTTGTTGTTGTGGCAACAAATGGATATTGAATACACGTTCTGCCAGATGCTCCACCTATGTACCTCATCAAAGGTCGTGTATGTATCGAATCCAATAATTTTTTTTAATCTTTATAATTAGACAGTGTAACATTTATTTAGAGTCAATCAAGTGTTGTGATTTAGTTTTTTAGTTGTTTATGCACTTTGTTCGTAAAGGTAGAGTTTTCCTGGGATAGTTAATATGTTGTGTCAGGGAGGTTAAAATGTAACTCCTGATCAGAGAGAGATCAGAGAGAGAAATCTCAGAGAGAGCTAAGAGAGAGAGCTAAGAGAGAGAGAGCTCAGAGAGAGAGTTTAGAGAGAGAGGTCAGAGAGAGAGTTTAGAGGGAGAGCTCAGTGAGAGAGCTCAGAGAGAGATCAGAGAAGTTGCTTCATATTTATTTTGATAAATTAGATCTTCAAACTATTAGATCTTCAAACCATTAATTTTCTAAACCAATCATTACTACTCATGCAAGAGTAATTATTTGAATTCCTTTCTGTTTTAATATTGCAGTAAATTCTAGAGAACCAAGGAAAGGAAACATCAGTCACTTGAAAAGTGAGTCGTCTTCTAGATCTCCTCTTGTTGTTTATTGGTTTTCTCTTTGTTGGTAAGATGTTCTTTTCTATCTACGTAAACTTCATTATATCTGAAAAGATTTCATTGTCCTTGTAGAAGCAGTAGTAGAAATCAGAGAGGAGACGTGAGAGAGAGCTGAGAGACAGAGAGAGATCAGAGAGAGAAATCAGAGAGAGAGATCAGAGAGAGAGCTGAGAGAGAGAGAGGTCAGAGAGAGAAATCAGAGTGAGAGATCAGAGAGAGAGCTGAGAGAGAGAGAGATCAGAGAGAGAGATCAGAGAGAGAGATCAGAGAGAGAGATCAGAGAGAGAGATCAGAGAGAGAGATCAGAGAGAGATCAGAGAGAGAGCTGAGAGAGAGAGAGATCAGAGAGAGAGCTGAGAGAGAGAGAGATCAGAGAGAGAGCTGAGAGAGAGAGAAATCAGAGAGAGAGATCAGAGAGAGAGCTGAGAGAGAGAGAGATCAGAGAAAGAAATCAGAGACAGAGAGCCGAGAGAGAGATCAGAGAGAGATGAACCATTCACCTTTCCATCTCAGGCTCAACAGATTTTTTACTCAATAGACCCAATCACGCCTGACTGGAGTGTGGTTTGTCGGTGGAAACCGAGAGACACTTACGAAATCCCATTGGATCATTCAAGTCAGGATGGGTCAGAAGCTGAAGCATTGCTACGTGCCTAGGATGCAGGGGTGGGAGCTGTAGGGGCTATAGACCACGACGATGATGTTGTTTGGAAGCGTAGAGAACTCGGGGTAGGATTGATGATTGATTTAGAAGAGTTGAATGCAAGATAACATAGGTTATTAAATTTTTAGATAGACAATCTGCTTAAAGTAGTAATAGTAATTCAATTAATCGGAATTTAGTTGCTTGTTTCAGCAAGATGATGCCGCTCAGGAAATACTTTCGTGGCTCTTCAGCTAGCTCAGGTATATCTTTCTAGCATTTTGTGAATTACTTTATACTCATTTCCTTTTAAGTTATATATTAATAGTTTTTTGATATTTTTTAGGGCCTTCCCGAGTGCCGGTCATCGATGAGGATAGTGAGACATATGAGGAGGGTCCCGAGACACAGGACGTGGTCGTCGAGACACAATTCCAGGAGGCTCCTATAAGATGTAAGGGCCGAGGACCTACTAGAGCAAGTTCTCTGATACCGAAGGAGAAAGAATTTCACCATATTGTCATTAAGGATGGCAAGCTAGCGGATGGTCAATTTGGTAAGATGCATCGGTTATTTGGAACTGATTTTCGTGCTCAGGATCATTTCAACCTGTATAAGCTTTGGAAAGAACAACCGGAAGGTACTTACGATGCATTATTGAGGGATATGAAGGTATGTCTGGTCCGAAGAACCTTAATTTAACAATTTAATTATTTTGGAATGTTACATATTGTTGTGATGATACTTCAATCTTTTTTACAGAGGTGGGATCGTTTTCACATCGGTGATGCCAATGGTGACGACGCAACCGACCAAGATGTGAAGGAGGCACTATTGCCTCACGTACAAAAGCTCATCAGAGACAACAGAAATTACTACAAGAAAAAATTCTTTGAGGGGAAAACCGATGCAGAGTTGGTCATGTGTCCTATCTCAACAATGGATCCAGAGGAATGACAATTACTAGTGAACTACTGGAAAAGAGAAGATGTTTGTAGGATGTCGGCGGCAAATTCTGTAAATCGAACCAAGCAGAAATCTCTCCACACACTTGGGTCGAAGTCTCTAAGACAACACTACAATGAACAAGTAAGTCTTTCAACACTTACTTTAATTTGGTTTGTACGTATGCAAAACTCTCTTCACAATTTGTGCACGTGTTCAGTCACTATGGTTTAATGTTTTCACAAACATACAGATGGAGGTTCAGCAAGAGGGATTTAGCATGCTCTCCGCCTATGTGCAAGCCCATAGGAAGGCTGATGGAACGTTTTCCGATGCGGGGACACGAGAGAGAGTTGTAAGTTTAAGACTTTGCACGGTCATACGTGCATCTCTCGTCTTCATGTGTAAGTTTGAAAACTTAGTGTTTTACTCCATGTTATGCAGGAAGCGGTACAAAGAATAGCAGAGGCTCGTGACCTCACAGCGTCTCAAGATCTGGCTGACCTGGCTTCGATGCTAGATGAAGCTTTTGAAGGTCACCACGGAGGATATGAGAGAGGGCTTAGCTTCGGGTACAACAGAAAGAAAGGCTTCTTCAGAGGCAATTCGAGCCAAAGTGCCCAACTTAAAGAGATGGAAGAAAGGCTCCGTGCTTCAGAAGCAGGACATAGTGCGTTGACTGAGGAGATTAGGCGTCTGCACGAGCAAGAAGCTGAGCGACAAAGGGAGAAAGCCAAGGAGGAAGCAGAGCGGCAAGAAATGAGATGGTCTATTGCAATGTTGCAACAACTTGTGATGGGAAAGTCAGGAATGTTTCCTACGTCTAGCATCAATAGCTCAGGTATACTACTTAAACTGTTTTATTTGAAAATTTGGAAAATTTATGCATAATTTCCATTATTATTGATTTGTCATTATGGTACAGATGAGACACGTGACGTAGACGGGGATACCCGCCCAGGTCAGACCTGAAGTTTGATGTAGATAGTGCACTGCATATGGTGGCTGAAGGTTGGATTTCTCGTGCATCTGAATCAAATTCGTTTTTTGACTATTAGCATCTGAATTTCTCGTGCATCTATGGTACTCTTGGATTAGTGTGGTTTATTTTCATGAGCTTGTTGTGATAGTGAAATCTGTTTTGCCATATTAATACCAAATATTTATCTTTGCAATATGGATATTGGTTTGTTTTCTCGTATCTTTGTTATAACGTACGGACTTCATACTAATTTCTTTGAAGAAGAAGTTTTATGTTATGCATAAATGCGACTAATAGTAAAATTATGAATTTGTTATTAGTGGAGGTATCGTTAACTTATATTGTTGCTTGTTGCCATCAAATTGTCTTGACAGCTAGAAAATAAGGCTTATGTATTGATTTTTATTGTGACAGGCATCGCCCAAAATAGTCTGTGCTTTCAATGGGACTCGGGGTGTCAGGTTAATGCAGCACGAGTAGATTATCCGAGAGGTGGATATTATGAGTGATATTTTTTACCCTTTTTTTCCCACTTTTGTAAAATCCGAATTTTTGCCTATACTTTTTTATCATATTTTAGATTGCAGATCTATTGTAATTATTCGATGGGTATTCAATTGTGCAGATCTCTTGTAATTATTGATTGCAGATTCTGTTTTAATTTCATGTATTTTTACTTTTAAAATGTTGTAATTAGATAACAGGAAAAATCGAAAAAAATATATTTAAAAAAAACCCTTTGCCGGTGGTTAAATAACAGCCATTAAAAACAAAAACTATAATGGCGGTTTTTAAAAACCCCCAGTAATATTTTCAAAATTTTAAATGGGGGTTTTCAAAAACCGCCGTTAAAACTTTTAACATTTTTAAAGGGGGTTAATAGACCGCCGTTAATGATTTTGAAACTTTTAATGGGGGTTTGAATAACCGCCAGTAATAATTAAATTAATTTAAACAGTGGTTAAAAACCACCGGTAAAGGCCCCAAAACCGCCGGTAAAGTACTTACCGGCGGAAACATTATCGCTGGTAAACGGAGCGACGGTAAAGTCGTACCGGCGGTCATAACGCGCAAAATAGCGCTGGTAATTTACCGGAGGTTTTGACCGCCGGTATAAAATACGTATAAATTACCGGCGAATAATAAAACGCCGGGAAATATTTACCGAAGTCCTTTACCGGCGGTTTAAAAACCGCCGGTAATCAATTTTAAAATTGATTACCGGCGGTTTTTAAACCGCCGATAAAAATCGTTAATTTTAAAAAAATTATTTTTAAATGTTATTTTTCCCTGTTTGGATGCATCACCATTCATTACACATCCTGTTTCATTCATTCCACTAATACAAAAATTTAGATGACTAAAGTTGCACAAATTAATATACTAAAAATAAATAACGCGTTGAACAAAAGGAAATGGTTACTCGAAGAACGATAATGTAATTGAACTTAACTACAATGAGTAATGTATCATTACAAGGAACAAATATCAAAGGAAATTGTTACTCAACCATTCCATCTTCCTGAGTCCCCAACTCAATGCTCTCCATTAGGATTGGCATTTTCATTATCATCGCCTGTATCAATAAATTAAAAAATCAATTAATATATAATTGAAAATAACGATCATCACCCACCATAATTAGTTAAAAACAAAGGTATAACATACCACGATGTTGATGTTGATGTGATTGCGTCAAAATGGCGATTTGCTTTATCATAGTCGCTAACTCCCTCTGTGTGGCAGCCTCTTTGTTCTTCAACTCCGTCACTTCCTCCCTCAGTGATGCAGCTTCTTGAATGGACGCTGACCTGCGCGCCCGACCCGCCGCCCGATCATGTACATAACCATGGCCAAAACCTCTCTCGTATCCACCGTGATGTCCACCATGCAGATGATCCAATACGGATCTCAAATCTTCAGGGTCTCTCGATTCAGAGACCTGGCGAGCGATGGCTTCTGCGCGTAAATGTTCCTGCAAAACACATTATAGAAATATATTAGTCTCCTATCTTATATAGTAACTTAAGAATTATGTTAACTTAGAAACTTACACATTTTTCTCGTGTGGCATCAGTAGGAAACGTCCCATCCTTTTTCCTGTGCGCCCCAACGTAACCATGAAACAGACTAAAAGAATCCCCTTGTTCATTTTTCTGTTTTCAAAAACATTAATCCATTAATAAACTGTCTTCGTGTACTTATGAAAATTACAAAAATGAGAGGATGAATACTTACCTGTTGCTCATAGTACCGAGGCAATGACCTGGTCCCGAGAGTGTGAACGATGTTTTGCTTAGACCGATTGATCTTGTTCTTCTTCGACATTTCCTTCACTTGTTCTTGCTCCCAATAAGCCAGAAAAGATCCCACGAATCTTGAGTAATGATCGGGATGGGAGTAGTTGCATACTCTTCTGGGTTCCTGCCGTCAATGTAGTCTCTCCTCAAGTAGCATCGATTATCCCTAATTAATTTTTGAAGAATGGGCTTAAGGAATTTTTTTGCCTCCGTGCTACTTAGCTCTGTTGTTCCATCATCATCAACCCACTTGTATGATTGCTACAATACCAATAAAAAGCATTGATCAAATTAGAGTGCCAATAGAGTGACATATCTATATGGAAAGAGATAATTTCAATTAGCTAGGTTGGATATGTACCGACATTGCCTCGAACCACTGATCAAACCTGTCACGTTGGGCCCTCCACATTTTATGCAAAACAAAATACCGTTCTTGACGGCAGTCGGAGCCAACCATCCGTGAAAAGTTTCCCGCTTCCACATTAGTCATTTGACCATTTTTGAACACGACTACATGTTTCTCCCCTAAATTGGGCATGAGTGAGGTCGCTCTAGCAGGACCTCTACCAGCCTGTGTCCTCTCATCATCGTCGAGGTCTGGATCCTGTGTCTCCAAGTCCTCTATTCCGATTAACGGTTCAACAAATTGTGACGGACCTACCATATATATATCACAAATGCGTGAGTTAGTAAATTGTCTCCAAGTCTATCTCATGCTTACCGTGTGAATCGAGTCCGGGGGCAGATGTATAGCTTGAGAACCAGTTCCTAATATCCCAAGGTTCTGAATGAAAACAATCCCATAAATTAAAAACCTTGACGTCATAAAAATTCAGAGGTGACATAACTGTAACTCAAATATTGTACCTGTCTTACGTGTTTCATCAACTGGTTTTTTTCCTTTATCCTTCCTAGGTGGCATTTTTCTGCAAAACAATAAAACAAACAAATAATAGTTAGGTACTTGTTACTGATATTTTGAATGTGCATAATAAGATTGGTGGAAACATACATTGATTTTCATTCAACTCTTCCCTGTCAACCCTCAGTCCTGCACCAAGTTCTCTACGCACCCATACAACATCATCATCAGGGTCCAATGGTTCTACGAGACCCACTGATGGATCCTGGGCCTGCAATACTTCCTCATCTGCTATTGCACTAGCATGAAGGTTGACTACAGGGACCTCATATGTATCCCTCGGTTTCCAGCGGCAAACCACACTCCACTCAGGTGTAAGTGGGTCCACTGAATAGAAGACCTGTTGTGCTTGCGATGGGAGAATGAAGGGCTCATCTTCATAACTTCGTTTGGTTGTGTTGACCAGAGTAAAGCTATTCTCGTCCAGCTTCCTTCCACCACCACCCATGTCAAACCAAATGCATTTAAATAAGTGCATTGGATCAAATGTGCCTATGTATACACGAAGGACAGTTGGAAGGACGCCGTAAAATATCTCTTCCTCCTCGCCTACAGTGGCAACACCACTGTTTTGAGTGACCCGCTTATTGTCAATCGAACTCGATTCAAACTTGAACCCATTCGTGATGACCCCTTTGTATGAGTGGGCATCATATCTTGGCCCTTGTGCAAGCATAATAAGTTTTCCATCTACTTTCCCAAGGTTGCACATATCCCTCACCTGATTAACATTCAAGAATAAGCCATAATGAACTTAAAAACAAGTAGAACATAGAACCTGTGTAAAACACTTACGTGATCTTTGAACCACTGGACAAATCCGGTATGTTGCTCCTGTTGTATTTGAGCATCGGACCATTGAGGGTGCAACCTTCTCAAATTTTCTTTGTGTCCTAGGATCATAGAGAGTACAGTACGTGTGCTGAAATTATTTATGTTGCATCATATAATTGAAAGCCTATTGAAAAAAGTACTTACATCAAGTATGGGTCGATCTCCGGGTAGTTCAGCAAGATGAATCTGTGTATCTGGTACGACTCCTCCCTTGATATTAAATAAGGATGGGGCGCCCCAAGAGGACCTTCAACGTAACGGACCGTCCTATCTAACTTAGACTCCATTCCATCGATATATCTTGAACAAAAAGTGGTTACTTCTTCCATTAGGTACCCTTCTGCAATAGATCCCTCGGGGCGAGACCTGTTACGAATGTAATTCTTTAGTGTTAATAGGTGTCGATCAATTGGGTACATCCACCTATACTGGACCGGTCCACATAATTTGGCCTCCATAGCTAGATGAACTGTCAGATGCACCATGACATCGAAGAAGGACGGCGGAAAAATCATTTCCATCTTGCAAAGAATAAATGGGATTGCCGCCTCTAGTCTTTTCAGCTTACTCACATCAACTGTCTTTGCACAGTGGTCTTTGAAGAATGCACAGAATTCAATTAACATCTTCGAAATAGGTTTAACGTGATTCAATGGATTACTAGCATTAATCCAATAAATTATGTATGTTGATAGTCAAAAAAGAATCCATACTTTAGCAGATTTTATCTTATGCTAAAAAAAGTGAAGAGACACTCATGTAGTCGGCACTAACATTTTATAGTAAAAAATTCACTTGAGGACGGCAGCAATACAAAAGGTGAATCATTTAAAATAGCTAAAAAGGCAAACTGAGAGGAAATCGTGTCATGTTTTTGCCCATTCTAATAGTGCAAACATCTAACAACTTGTCCAAAGGCTGAACAAAAACTACGACGATTCTTGAACTCTCATGAAAAGAATAAAAAATAGTAGCAAACCAGTACCAAATTACATGAATCAATGGAAGACTTCATTATTTTTGCAGAAAGGCGAGGAACTTCCAAAGAAAAAAAAACCCTAACCCGAAATACCTATTTTTGCAGAAAGGGGAGGACCTTCCGTAGTGGGGCTGACGCGTTCCCTCGCCGGAAATCTGGCGGTGCTTGCTTCGTTCGTGAAGAGAGGGCAGGAAGAAGAAAGAACAAACTTCCGCGCAGAGGACAGGCGAGAGGTAAGGTTGAAAAAATTTTTTAGAAGGGTAAGTTAGGGCCGGGAAGCAATAATTTTTACAAGCTTCCCGATGGTTTTAAACCGCCGCTGAGCCAAACTAGACCACTTACCGGCGGTAGAAACTGCAACGAAAAGTTGCAGTCTTTACCTGCGGTGCTTTACAAATAACCGCCGGTAAAGTTAGTATTACCAGCGGTTCTTTATAAACAACCACCGGTAAAGGCCACTTTTTTGGCAGTGTTCTCTCTGGGGTTCTCTCTCACTGTGGTTCTCTCTCTCTCTGGTTCTCTCTCTCTGGTTCTCTCTCTGGTTCTCTCTCTGGTTCTCTCTCTGGTTCTCTCTCTCTGGTTCTCTCTCTGGTTCTCTCTCTCTCTCTCTCTCTCTCTCTCTCTCTCTCTCTCTCTCTCTCTCTCTCTCTCTCTCTCTCTCTCTCTCTCTCTCTCTCTCTCTCTCTCTCTCTCTCTCTCTCTCTCTCTCTCTCTCTCTCTCTCTCTCTCTCTCTCTCTCTCTCTCTCCGGTTCTTTCTCTCCAGTTCTCTCTCTCTCTCTCTCTCTCTCTCCGGTTCTCTCTCTCTCTCCGGTTCTCTCTCTCTCTGGTTCTCTCTCTGGTTCTCTCTCTAGTTCTCTCTCTGGTTCTCTCTCTTGTTCTCTCTCTAGTTCTCTCTCTAGTTCTCTCTCTTGATTCATTTTAGTTACTTCCTGAGATTCATGGCATTTCGTAACTGGAACAAAACGATCAAATGGAGTTCCCGGCCATCGTCCCTAACTGATGGTGGTGGGAGTACTTTGTACTCGATCACAAGTAAAAGATTCATTTGATCAGTGAAATTAATAATTAGTACTGTTTTCTTGTGCTTCCTGGGTTTGGGGTTTCATCAAACAGCATTTTTCAGTAAGTTATGAACTCAGTGTTTAGTAGTAGAAATATATATACACTATATTTTGGAGAGCACTAATTAATTAAAGAAAAACGACCCTATACAAATTTACTCTTCGAGCGCCTGCACCATGGCAGTGGCAAGACATGTAGCAATAATAGACAGGTCGATTAGCATCTTGGACTAGAAGTGACGCAGACAAAAAAAGTAAGAGTAATGCTACGGGAACGGAGGCTGTACTCCGCCCAAGTACCGAGTCTGACGTGGATGGCTTACGTGGCCATCCACGTCAGATGCTTAATCACACATTCGAAACCGAAACCCATATGCATCCCGGCTAAGAATTTTGGGAAATTTTTCTTTCCCTCGTTCCCTCCCGACAGCGAACCCTCCCGCGGCGCGTCCCTCCTGCGGCCTCCCTCCCGGCCTTCCTCCTTCCCTCTCTCTCGGGGCATCCTTCCCGCGGCGTCCAGGCGTCCGTCTCGCGGCCTTCCTCCTTCCCTCTCTCTCGCGGCGTCCGTCCCGCGGGTCCGTCCTGCATGGTCCTCCCGCGGGGTCCGTCCTGCGGCATCCCTCCCGCGGCATCCCCACCGTCCCTCCTGCGGCATCCCAACCGTCCCTCCTGACGGCGGCATCCCGACGGCGGCATCCTGACGGCAGCACCCCCATAAGGCTCCTCTCAATTTTTTTTCTTTCTCGCTCGGCTGCGATCCGGCTCCGGTTGCTCTCTGCTCTCGGTTCCCAGAGGTTAGCAACTTTCTGTTTTTTATTTGTGATTCAACCGGATGCAGCTTTTCGTCGAATGATTCATTCATTTGAATACCACAAACATATAATTCATATGTATTCTAGGTTTATGCACTAAATTAATTTTTTATTTTCATATCATGTATAGAATACCACAAACATATAATTTGAGTCCGGCAATGAGGACAAGGATCAGAAATTCATACATTCTGTTGTCTCCTTCATTGTCCATTTAAATATGGATATCCTGATCAAAATTATGCAGTGAAGGTAATGTATTGACGGCTTACATGTTGTTCAGATGCTATATGAAGATTACTTGCTTAGAGAGGTTACGGATTTGTTTTGGGTGGACATTGTTTTCTTCTGTTAGAGACTTTCATTTGATGCTGTTTAATTTTATTCAGTTTATATTTGTATAATCCTCATTCCACTTGGTCTGGGTTTTATTCAGTTTATATTTGTATCCCATAGTTCAGGTTACTGTTTTAGAGCGTAAATTTTTCTATTCTTATCTGAACGGAAGGAACAATTGGTGTTCTATGATTAGGAAGAGCCCAATAATTTTATGATTACTGAAGGAAGGATTGACACTCAAGTCTCAATTAAGCACTTTTTGAGCCATTGACAATTTTGCCATTATTGGTTTAGCATGAAATGATTAGTAACTGGTCTATCATCTTTGTGGACTCAGGGGATTGGGAAACGAATAGCTGTAATTTCTCAAGTACCAGCAGAAAGTGGAGAGCTCATTCAAGTGCTGCGGTTGAGCATTTTAACTTTGTTGAAAAATAAAATACTCCATATAAATGTGAATCAATTCTATATTCTGGGCTAACATCTCCTGATGTGCAGGTATGAAAAGAGTCAATACTACAGACCACATCATGACTATTTTGCTGATATTGTAAGTATCTTTGTGTTCATTTTTTGGATCTTATTACTTCCTATGAATTTGTGGAATGTTCTGAATGCTCTTTTGAATTTAGTTCAATTAGAAACATGGAGGGCAGAGGATAGCAACAATGCTCATGTATTTAAGTGACAATGTTGTAGGAGGGGAGACATACTTTTCATTGGTGAGTTCATACTCCTGCAATGGCTATCCCAAAACGCAAGGATACCTCTGTGGAATCATATTTGATGTTGTAGTTGCCAACAGAAGGAGCATCACTTCTTCTTCCTTTCTTTGTCTGTTCCAGTTCAGTATAACATGCTGACCAGCTTGTTCTTTAGGGGGTAACTGACATGTGTGTGGTATATGATCATTGCAATGTGCTGGGTTTTGTGATAAATATAGAAATGCTTGATACTGGTACTGTGATAGATAAGTGCAAACGGAGGTGGAATGGGATTCCCTCAAAGCTTCAGCTCGAGCTTGTCCTTGAGCAAGAATATGAGTTGGCATTTGAATAATGAGAGAGTTAGTCCACTATTGATTGAATAATGACAGTTTACAAGTGGACTTGGCTTTCTTCTGGATCTTTAAGCTCAAAATGGTAAGAGCACTCAAAAGTTTCTTTTGAGAGGATGGTGGTTCGAATCCACCAAGATCCAAATTTTTTTTATGATTAACTCCTTTGTTGAACTCTTCTTCTTTGTGTTGTTCAGGTTTAAAATTAGTAAAGATCTTGGATATGCGTAAGAGACAGCTCATACTCAACTCTGGATTGCTTCTTGCAGCCATAATAGACACCCAATGGTTGTACATAAATTAAACTTAAAATCAAAATGTAACTTTTGTTCTAACAATTTTAAAACTAAAAGAAACAAACAAAACATCAATCTTCTTGGGTAGCCTATATTTTGTGGAATTCCATGCTGATTCTTCTCTTTGCAAACTTCTTTAAATTGAAAGATGTACCCTTCATTATCACACTGGTGCACCATCCATTCCTGACAAGGTAAGAACAAAACAGTATTCATGAATTTGTAGAGGCACTCAAATCAGTATTAAAAGAAATACTTGATTACAAACCAGAAAAATTAGTGAAATTTGTAGAGGCACTCAGATCAGTAGTAATTTGCGTCCATGTTGGTGTATCATGCTTTTCCAAATTCTGACCATCACTTGCTTTGTTTTTTCTTTGAGAAACCTGCTTATACAACTTTTAAGGTCTTAACTAAATAAAAATATATATAAAAAGTAATGTCAAGACAAAATTATAACATACCTTTTTTCTTTGTTTAGTGCACACTTTTTCAATTATTGACTGCTTCCTCTTAACAGGTGGTCTACCTTTCCTCCTGACTGGGATTGTGCATTGCTTACAACATACCTTTTTTGTTTGTTTCTGTTAGTTTTAATATTGTTAGAACAAAAATTATATTTTGATTTGAAGTTTAATTTGTGTACCAACCATTGGGTATCTATTATAGCTGAAAGAAGCAATCCAGAGTTGAGTATGATCTATCTCTTATGCACATTCAAGATCTTTACTAATTTTAAAACTAATTTTGTAATTAGCTTAAAAAAACTAATTTCGTAATTAGCGCATAAAAAACCTGAACAACACAAAGAAGAAGAGTTTAAGAAAGGAGTTTATCATAAAAAAAAAAATTGGATCTTGGTGGATTCGAACCACCATCCTCTCAAAAGAAACTTTTGAGTGCTCTTACCATTTTGAGCTTAAAGATCCACTGAAAAATCTTATACTTTGGAGATAAGATACAGAAAAATCAGAAGGAACACCAACATTATGACAAAGAATGGTCCTCCACTTACAATCATCAATAAGTTTAAAGTTGACTCTGTCATGTCATCTGCAAATGCAGCTATACCGCCAAGAAGTTTAAAGTTGACTCTGCGTGCTTGAATTGGTCTTGGGAAATCAAAATAAAGAGGGATTCCTGGTCTGACTTCTGGCAACCGATACTCTCCAACCACGACCATATTATTTGAATCATACAATGTAGGTTAAATAAGATCAAGCAATGGAGGATAAAAGAACAGGGCACAACAAACAACAAGATTCACGAGAAAGCTACTTTAAAAATTAACGTTGTTTAAATATATTAAAGTAGCACACCACATCAATGCGAGAGATATACAGCTTGAAAAATATGCGCAGGGTCAGACCACAATCCAAAAATAGCAATTGCAGGACCAAGACAAATAAACAGTTGGACTAAGTTCATTGAGAATTTGCACATGGAGAGGAAGTGAGGAGAGAAGAATAAATAGCATTTCCAGCTATTATAAGAAATCAGATTAGATGCTGCAATTATCGTGGGGAAACTGAAGGTTGTAGAGAAGTAAGAGCTGAATAAGTGAATAGTGGAGACTAAAAAGTTCTGTATCAAGAAATAATGACGCAGTCTCGGTGCCAAGTGTGATACAGCATACACCAGATAAATAGATATTTTACACAATGCCCCATATCTGGCTATCAATAATTCAGTTTATTCTTTTTTTAGGTGACTCTGTTACTGAACTTCCTGGGAAAATTTGACTGGTTCTTTCTCCTTTCCAAAGGAGGAAAATGAACAGGTCAATTGAGTCTTTGGTTTCATAGCCGCAAGGCTACTTTTTAAATTTCGACATGACTTTGTCCAGTCCATCAGAAATTATTAGAACTGACCAACTAATCAACATTTTCTTGGAGACTTCTCTACTTCATCTGGTAAATCAAATTTCAGTGAGGCCAAAGGCTACTTTTTAAAGAAAGGAATAATCCATAAAAATCAGAGAAAGGGGAGCAACTGTTTAAATTTCGACATACCCTTCACTGCTTTTCTAGAGGAGTGGAAGCGGGGGGAGGCAGCGGCCGCGGGACGGACGCCGCAGGACGGATGGCGCCGTCGGGATGGCGCCGTCGGGATGGCGCCGTCGGGATGCCGCCGTCGGTCAGGATGCCGCCGTCGGGAGGGACGGTTGGGATGCGTCGGGAGAGACGGTGGGGATGCCGCGAGAGAGACGGTGGGGATGCCGCGGGAGGCAGCGGCTGCGGGACGGACACCGCCAGAGAGAGGGAAGGAGGAAGGCCGCGAGACGGACGCCTGAACGCCGCAGGACGGACGCCCCGAGAGAGAGGGAAGGAGGAAGGCCGGGAGGGTTGCGCCGCGGGAGGGTTCGTTGTCGGGAGGGAACGAGGGAAAGAAAAATTTCGGGAAATTTTTAGCCCGGATGCATATGGGTTTCGGTTTCGAATGTCTGATTCAGCGTCTGACGTGGATGGCCACGTAAGCCATCCACGTCAGACTCGGTACTCGGCGGAGTACAGCCTCCGTTCCCGTAGCATTACTCAAAAAGTAATATTGAAAGACGTAGGCTGTAGAACACTAGAAATGTATAGTAATATATATTTCGGAAGAAGTAATTAATTCAAGGGAAGCAACCAAATATATTCCATTGTCGATATGCTTAAGCTTAAATATTGGCCGGTGGGTTTGTATTGCAAAATATGAAATATGTAAATCATCTAGAATCGTTCCTCTAACTATCCGAAACAAGGTAGGCATAGAGAAGGTGGTTCCATGTATCAGGCACGCCAGGGAGGCACCAGTGGCTACAGTCCTGTACAACTGGCTGTGCGTTATGAACTCACTGTTTAGTAGTAAAAAATTTATATACACTACATATATATTTCGGAGAGCATTAATTCAAGGAAAGCAACCCTATACAAATTTACTGTTCGAGCTCCCGCACCACGGGCAGTGGCAGGATATGTAGAATAATAATAGACAGCACGATTGGCATCTTGGACAAGAAGTGGAGCAGATCCAAAAAGAGTAATGCTAACGGTACGTTACTGTAGCATATAGTTTGCATATAGTCTGACGTGTATGTGGCATCCACGTCAGAAGCCAATTGGGAAATGGAAAACTGGAACTTTAGGTTTCCGGTTTTCCATTCCCTTCGTCTCTCGCCGTCCCCCCTCTCGTCGTCCCCCCTCTCACCATCCCCCCTCTCGCCGTCCCCCCTCTCGCCGTCCCCCCTCTCGCCGTCCCCCCTCTCGCAGTCCCCCCTCTCGCCGTCTCCCCCTTCTCGCCCCGCCCCCTCTCGCCCCCGCCCTCTCTTGAGTCTTGCCCCGCCCTCTCGCTCGCCCCGCCCTCTCTTCCCCGCCCCCTCTCGCTCCCCGCCCTCTCTCTCCCCGCCCCCTCTCTCTCCGCCCACCCTCTCTCGCCGCCCGCCCTCTCTCGCCGCCCACCCTCTCTCGCCGTCCGCCCCTCTCGCTGCACGCCCTCTCTCGCCGCACGCCCTCTCGCCGCACCGCCCACCCTCTCGAGAGGCGGGAGGCTCCTGCTCCCGCGGCCCGGCCCTGCCGAGCGGGAGAGGGAGGCCGCGGGAGGCTCGGCCCCTGCCTCCCGCTCCCTCATCCCGCTCCCTCCCTCCCGCACCCTCCCTCTTCCTCCCGCCCCAGCCCCTTCCCTTTCCCTCCCTCCCTGGCCCCCTCCCTCTCCCTCCAGCCCCGGCCCCCTCCCTCTCCCTCCAGCCCCGGTCCCCTCCCTCTCCCTCCCGCCCCGGCTCCCTCCCTCTCCCTCCCGCCCCGGCTCCCTCCCTCTCCCTCCCGCCCCGGCTCCCTCCCTCTCCCTCCCGCCCCGGCTCCCTCCCTCTCCCTCCCGCCCCGGCTCCCTCCCTCTCCCTCCCGCCCCGGCTCCCTCCCTCCCTCCTCTCCCTCTCCCTCCCTCTCCTCTCTCTCTCCTCTCCCTCCCGCCCCGGCTCCTCCCTCTCCCTCTCCCTCCCGCTCCGGCTTCCCTTCCGCTGAGAAAACCGGAAACTGAATGTTCCTGTTTCTCATTGCCAAATAAGTATCTGACGTTTGATGCCACATAAGCCATCCGCATTATTCATCCAAAAAATAATATTGAAAATCGTAGTCTGTAGTTCTCTAGGAATGTACGGTACTATATATTTTGGAGAGCACTAATTAATTTAAGGGAAGCAACCAAATACAAATTTATTTTTTAAACTATTATAACTGATCTTTTCGAGCGCCTACACGACGGCAGGTCATACAGCAATATTACACAGATCAGCATCTTCGAGAACTGAGGCAGACCTGCTCCCTAGTATATCGAAATTAACCTTTGAATTTGGCCATATCAATATAAACTACTTTCTCAATTAATTAAGACTATATATATACCCACACGTACATACCATAAACTAATGAAAGAGGTAGGCTATAGTAGTGCGGCCTCGTACTGAGATGAGTTCCATGAACAGCGCGACAGTTTTGACGCCCACAACGAGTAGCACCAGCGTGAGGACACGAAGCTTGAGCTTCCGGGCCATGGAGACAGATATGGGGGGCCGTTTAGCCACCTCGGAGAACATGAAAATGCCCAGGCAAAAGAAGAAGCAAACCATTAGACCGAGGTAGCAGCCATTAACGGCGAGTTTGAAGGGATATAATACCTTCGAAGGAATATCAAAGAGTCCAAACACAGCAGAAATGATGGCGACGATGGAACCTGTGATCTTCAAGACCGCCTTACGAACACTGTTCTGATGTTCAACTCCTCCTCTTTGGTTCTCGAGGAGATCTGCAGGGGCCGCCGTTTGATAATAATTGGCAATTCAGACACGATCCGCTATCATTGGAATGATCACCTCATCAGCCAAAACCTGGATAACTACTACCTCATCTGAGTCCAACCCTCTTCTGAAGCAGCTCCTTGCCATGAATTCCCCAAGACGAGGAGGAGACAAACTGGGTTCCATAGATGAGAGTGAGGCTGTATCAGCTGGGAAGGGAGACGTGTGTTTAAGGGAGGGCGAGACGAGTACGCCCGCTTGCTGGGCGTCGAATGTGGTACGAAGTTTCCCACGGTGATTACCTAGATTCGGCTCCACTAGGCCAATCCGGTTTTTCTGGACGATAAAAAAAGCGACATCCCTGTAGCTCAATATAACCACTCTCTGAGGCTGCACGGTTCTTTTTCAATGATAGTGTTTCAAAAGTGGGTATCTGAAATAGTTCTTCCAATAAATGCTTATCAAGAATAAACACCGACATCCCAAATATCTGTTACTCCGAATTAAAAAAAAATAGTTTCTAAATTGACTCGGATGGGTGCATGGCCTAAACATCCCAAATATCTCTTACTCGAAGGAAAAACGAGGGGATGAAGTCAACAAGAGAAAAGTTGGTGTATTTTCGTAATAAATCTAGGCAGCGTTTTGGGAACGCTCTTTGATATAGAGCTTTTGGTAATTGGATCTTCCAAATGTTTGGTTATATTTATTAAAAAGAACTTTAGTAAGTAAAAAAAACTGTAAAGTATGTTTGGCAGTAAAAATACAAAAGCGGCTAAAAGATGTATATTTACCATAATAGCCTTGTAAATGAAATTAGTTGCTAAATAAATAAAATAATTTATTTAAAAACGAAATTAACAAAATTAACATTGAGCAACTAGTGTTTCTCAATATATTTTTTGTTTTTATAGATTTTATATTTTTCCTTTTTCATGGTAATTAATATCATTTATTAAGCTACTGATATTCTAATAATAGGATTTATATCTACATATATTTTCTAACATATTCACAGTTATGATCTTGTTCCTTATTTTTATGAAATAAGAAAAAAAATAAGGTAGCATCCTCATCCAGGCCACGTCACTTTTCTCCTAAATTTTCCTCGGCACTAGCCTCCTTTCCGTCTTCCCGAATAAAAATCTTTAGGGCAACATTGTAATTCACTTAAAATATTAGGTATATTAGGGTCCAAAAACTATGTTTTCGCCTCTTTCAAAGAGTCTGGTTTTGGGCTCTCTCAAAGCGCCAAAAACGAGCTTTATCTGGATGACATTAAGCGAGCTTTATCTGGAAGGCAAATACGATTTAGGGTCCGAAACCGCTTTTTAATCCGAAAAGCCGCTTTAAGGCGGGGAAAAGCGTTGCCAAACGGGCCCCTAGTTTAGAAACACAAGTCCCCCGCAACTTGAGCTGAGTCAAGGTGAGTACATATATGCCCCTAAACAGCAAGGGTGAGTTCAGTCCATCGACCCAACCAGCTGAGTTATGGGTCGTCCAGCTATGTTGGCCAACGAGGAAGTCATAATATATATCCATAAGAAACCTTAGAATATTGAAGCATTAACAAAAACAGTTTCTTTTCAAAGTCACCCAAGGTCTGCAGTATAGTATTAAGGAAATGGATACGTATATGAACACCCATGGATACATTAAGATACGCATATAATATGTATATAGATACTTTATGAAAAATTTTTAAAAAAAAAGAAAAATAAAAAACAATATTAATATTATTAGTATAAAAAACATAATATTATTATTGATACAAATATTTGAAATAATAGATAACATAAGTATCTAAAACACCATTACCTCTCTTACACATTTTCATTAATTGATTTTTTAAGTATTTTCTTTGTTATTGAATAATTTATCTCAATAAATGCATTGAACACATCAATAAATTATATAATTAAAATTATTGAAGTTTAGGACTAATTAAAAAATTCTGAAGCTATATCATAAAATAGTAAATACTTTAATCAACCTATGATCCAAATTTCATCCAAAACAGACTTTACTAAAGTTGAACCGAATTTTTTATCTAAAAACACTTCTTTTATTGAACCAATGATGAACCGGACCAAACCGGTCTGATAGGTGCGGTTGTCGTCAGCTGCAACCGTAGTTTCTTTGCGCCAGCATTCTGGCCGCTGTTAAAGCTGGCAATCCATATAGGTCTGTGTCAAACAGCGACATATTTCACTGAAAAAAAAAACAAAAGGGTTGCATTGCCCCATCTTACCAAACCCAAGAAAATGTTTGAGATATTTGAAGTATCGAATCGTATTAAGTTTCCTTGATAATTTGGGAAAGTTGCCCATATAAGACGATATGGGGTCAATTTTTTGTAAATGGAAGCACCCCAAATATTTTGTTTCCTTGGGTAAGGATATGGATACCCATATGTCAGTTTGACCCAACCTAACAATGATTTTGATGAAAATTGGATGGAAGACCGAGCACAAACACAATCCTATTCCTATCCAGATCTTAGTCCTTGTGAATGTCCTTGGGTAAGGCGCCCATTATGTTCATAGTTTCGCTCTTAGATAAGTATTTTACTTTCTTTCATTTTAAAGTTCTGATCTCATTTATATGTGACTTCATGTGTTTTATGACCAACTTATAATTATACTCTTTGTGTCCAAGGACTAGGCTATTAGGTAAAAGAACTGGGCTATCTGGTAAATGAATCTCTTTGTAATTCATAGTTCTCGATGGCAAGGTCAGGTGCTCAATCCCAATCACCAAGTAAAAAACTAAAAGACCTTCAAGGTAAGCTTTAATGGCGATTTCTTTTCATATTTATATGTTAAAATAGTGTCTAAATTGCATTAGTCATTGTAATCTCTATCTTCCTTATCAACTATTTTTCAGTCGAGTCACTACCCGAACATTAATCTATGCTCATTGATCTTTTAATAATTTTGTAGTTGTGTATAGCAAGGTGGTCTCAATTATACTAATCATGAATAAATAAACCAAATTCCATATTTCCTGAGATATATATACGTTATTAAGTTTTTTTTGTATTTAAATTACAGAAATTCAAGTAATTAAATCCCACTCAAGTGAAAAGATTATGATAATAAGTAATTGTTACTGATTAATGGTACTGTTAATATATGTCCATGTGGTGCAGGTGTCTTCTATATATGAACAAGGTGCCTATACACGGCTGCCTCAGGCTCTTGCTATTTTTTCGTTTTCTGTACATGTATTATTTTTGGAGGGGCCCTTTTAGTCCTCTAATGCTTGTACTAATAATCAGTACTTGATGTATAAACTATGAAGACCACTTTTGTTATTACAAAGTTTTTCAATAAAATTTGATGTGACTGATAATGTGACAATTAAAGAAATTTCACTTGAATTTGGAGAGAATGCTTGAATTTGGAACGAAGAAAAATGAAGACACCTCCGTAGTTTTAACAAGCTCAAAATTTACTTCCGAGTTACATCCATTAGCATTGAAAGAAGCAGGTGGAGAGCATCAAAGGTGGAGCCAGGTTATTACTACACACACAGATTAAATCACACAAACAAGACGACGATCAATAGAACCGAGAGACCCAAGAAAAGAGACGTACGTACTACGAAAATACCGACTTTAATAGAAGACTGTCAATGTCTCACGGGTAATTCCCACAGAAAATGCCGACGTGGGGGAAGAGTCAAAGACCCCAACACTCCCTTTCCTCCAAAAATCTACGCTCTTAATTAATTTGTTGTGGAAGGGAAACTTCCTTACAGTATCCCCGGGGGGAAGGGTAACAAACTGGGGGAAGGGAAACTTCCTTACAGTTTCCTCCCGTGCATAAGTTATCTTCCTTCCCAGCTTTCTCCATTAATGGCAATCTCTCTATCTCCTCTCTCATTTTGCTTCTCATTTTGCGTAAGATCAGTCGACTTTTGCTTGCTTCGCACATTACAGCCTCTCCTCCTAAGATTAGTTGAGATGTGGAGGATTCGTGGACAGGAGCTGGGAGTCGGGTTGTATTTGGAAGACTGGTAGTATCAGGCCAAGGGAACGGGGTTTTAGAGAACCAACGGTGAAGATAAGGGAAGCAGGGCTCTCTCTCCGTTGCATCCCAGGCGTCTCCTTTCTCCACTTTCTCCACCCTCCGATTCTCTTCCCCCCTCTCTCTCCCTCTCTCTCCCTCTCTCTCTCTCTCTCTCTCTCTCTCTCTCTCTCTCTCTCTCTCTCTCTCTCTCTCTCTCTCTCTCTCTCTCTCTCTCTCTCTCTCTCTCTCTCTCTCTCTCTCTCTCTCTCTCTCTCTCTCTCTCTCTCTCTCTCTCTCTCTCTCTCTCTCTCTCTCTCTCTCTCTCTCTCTCTCTCTCTCTCTCTCTCTCTCTCTCTCTCTCTCTCTCTCTCTCTCTCTCTCTCTCTCTCTCTCTCTCTCTCTCTCTCTCTCTCTCTCTCTCTCTCTCTCTCTCTCTCTCTCTCTCTCTCTCTCTCTCTCTCTCTCTCTCTCCACCGGGCCTGGGTTTCGATAAAATTTTGGTGTGACTGAACGTGACACAGAAAATTTTGAGTCCTAGCTGACTCGAACTCAATTACGATGAGTCCTAGCCGACTCGGGCCCAATTAAGATGAGTCCCAGCTGACTCGGGCCCAATTAAGATGAGTCCAAGCTGACCCGAGCCCAATTACGATGAGTCCCAGCTGACTTGGGCCCAATTGGGACGAGTCCCAGGGAGGATTTTGCAGCCTATTAGTTGTCGTCATTCCCTCCTCATAATCAATCCGGTGATTGATTTCAGGGCAATTTCTTCCCAATAGACCGTATCGTTTGCTCTATTAATGGATTTCTTTCTTTCAGCCATTCACCGTCATTCGTTTAGTAGTACATATATACACTACATATTTCGGAGAGCAATAATTCACGAGCGTGAGGACCAGAAGCACGCTCAGTTTCCTGGCCATGGAGGCCGACATGGGGGGCCGTTTAGCTACCTCCGAGAACATCGAGAGGCCCAGGCAATAGAAGAAGCGAACCATAACAGCGAGGTAGCAGCCCTTAACGGCGAGTTTTAAGGGATATAATAACTTGGATGGAATATCAAAGAGTCCAACCACAGCAGAAATGATGGCGACGATAGAGCTTGTGATCATCAAGACCGCCTTACGAATTATTACCCTGTTCTGATATTCAACTCCTCCTCCACTTTGGTTCTCGAAGAGATCTGCAGGGGACGCCGTTTGATAATTGGCAATTTCGACACGATCCGCTATCATTGGATTAATGATAACTCCTCTGCCAAAACCTGGATAACTAATGCCTCGTCTGAGTGCAACTGAAGGTCCTAATTGCCATGAATTTCCCACGAGGAGGAGAATCGTAAAAGACTTAGTTTAGCTATACATGAGAGAGAGAGAGAGGGGCCGTATCATCAATGCAACTACGAACGCATCCACGGCCCTCCCTACACTTGAGATTCCAAGGCGCTTTCACTCAAAAAGGGGCAGCGCTCATGGGCTTGGCAGGAGGGCTTTGGCGCTCAAGCCGTCCCGACTTTGGGTGGCGCCAAACACTGCCACGATAATGCCACATCACCTTGCTTCGCTGCAAGACGGTCAAGGTAAAGAGGGAAGAAGGTAAAGGAAACGAGGACGAGGACTTTGACGAAGACGAAGAGGGTGACGAAAGAGATTGTAAGCCTCAAAATTCAAAAGCTTCCGAGGGAGTGGGTAATTGGTAAAGGAAAAGCGTTTAAAAATAAGGAAAACGCGGAGTCTGAAGAGGCCGTGCGACGTCCTGTCAAGGCCGCAACGAAGGCTGATAAGGTTCTTCATTCTCGTCTGTTATTCCCTGTATAAGCAGCTACAGAAATTTTCTTTTAAATTATTCTTTTATTAATTTTTATTTTTATTTTTTATCTGGTGTGGTTGGATTGGGCTTTGTGTTCGGAGGCCGACGTCGTTGAATGAGGCATCAGTGGCGATTATTGTGATTTTGCTGTCAGCCCTCTCTCTCTGGTTCTCTCTCTGGTTCTCTGTCTCTGTGGTTCTCTCTCTGTGTGGTTCACTCTCTCTGTGGTTCTCTCTCTCTGTGGTTCTCTCTCTCTGTGGTTCTCTCTCTCTTTGGTTCTCTCTCTGTGTGGTTCTCTCTCTCTCTGGTTCTCTCTCTGTGTGGTTCTCTCTCTCTCTGGTTCTCTCTCTCTCTGGTTCTCTGTCTCTGTAGTTCTCTCTCTGTGGTTCTCTCTCTGTGGTTCTCTCTCTGTGGTTCTCTCTCTGGTTCTCTCTCTGGTTCTCTCTCTGGTTCTCTCTCTAGTTCTCTCTCTTGTTCTTCTCTTGATTCATTTTAGTTACTTCCTGAGATTCATGGCATTTCGTAACTGGAATAAAACGATCAAATGGAGCTCCCGGCGTCGTCCCTAACTGATGGTGGTGGGAGTACGTAGTACTCGATCACAAGTAAAAGATTCATTTGATCAGTGAAATTAATAATTAGTACTGTTTTCTTGCGCTTCCTGGGTTTGGGGTTTCATCAAACAGCATTTTTCAATAAGTTATGAACTCAGTGTTTAGTAGTAGAAATATATATACACTATATATTTCGGAGAGCACTAATTAATTAAAGGAAAACGACCCTATACAAATTTACTCTTCGAGCGCCTGCACCACGGCAGTGGCAAGACATGTAGCAATAATAAACAGGCCGATTAGCATCAATTGGACTAGAAGTAACGCAGGCCAAAAAAGTAATATACGGGCTGTAGAACACTAGAAATGTACAGTACTATATATTTCGGAAGAAGTAATTAATTCAAGGGAAGCAACCAAATACAAATTTATTTTTTAAATTATTATAACTCTCTTCGAGCGCCTACACCACGGCAGGCCATGCAGCAATATTACACAGATCAGCATCTTGGACAAGAACTGAAGCAGACCTGCTTCCCATGGTATATGGAAATAACCTTTGAATTTGGCTATATTCATATAAACTACTTTCTCAATTAATTAAGACTATATATATATATAACCCACACGCGCGTACACGCCAGAAAATAATGAAAGAGGTAGGGTGTAGTATTGCGGCCTCATCAGATCAGTTCCATAAACAGCGCGATAGTTTTCACGGCTACAGCGAGTAGCACCAGCGTGAGGACCAGAAGCTTGAGATTCCGGACCATGGAGACCGATATGGGGGGCCGTTCAGCCACCTCCAAGAAGATGAAGAGGCCCAGGCAAAAGCAGAGGCAAACCATTAGACCGAGGTAGCAGCCCTTAACGGCGAGTTTGAAGGGATATAATAAATTAGAAGGAATATCAAAGAGTCCATTCACAGAAGAAATGATGGCGACGATGGAGCCTGTAATCTTCAAGACCGCTTTATGGACCCTGCTCCGAATATCATGTTTTTCAACTCCTCCATGCGCTCCTTGGTTCTCGAAGAGATCTGCAGGGGGCGCCGTTTGATAATTGGCAATTCGGACACGATCCGCTATCATTGGAATGGTCACCTCATCAGCCAAAACCTGGATAACCACTATCTCGTCTGAGTCCAAGCTGCTTCTGAAGTAGCTCCTTGCCATGAATTTCCCACGAGGAGGGGACATACTGGGTTCCATAGATGAGAATGAGGCTGTATCAGCTGCGAGGGGAGAAGCTGGGAGGGAGACGTGTATTTAAGGGAGGGCGAGACGAGTCCGCATGCTGGGCGTCGAATGTGGTACGAAGTTTCGCATTGCGATTACGTAGTTTCTGCTCCACCAGGCAAATCCGGATATTCTGTATATAAAAAAAAAAAAAAGCGACATCCTTGTAGCCCAATATGGCTACAAAGTTCTTTTTCAATCATAGTGTTTTCAAAGTGGGTCATCTGAGATGGTTCTTCCAAAAAATGTCTAAGTTATCAACAATAAAAACCGATCGACATCTCAAATATCTCTTACTCCGAATTAAAAAACAAATAGTTTCTAAATGGGCTCGGATGGGTGCATGGCCTGAGCTGAGCCGAGCCTTAAAAGAAAAAAAAACGACATCCCAAATATCTCTTACTCCAAGGAAAAGCGTTGGGATGAAGTCAACAAGAGAAATGTTGGTGTATTTTCATAATAAATCTAGGGTAGAAACACAAGTCCCCAGCAACTTGAGCTGAGTCAAGGTGACATGTCCCTAAACAGGAAGGATGAGTTCAATCCATCGACCCAACCAGCTGAGTTATGGGTTCGTCCAGCTATGTTTTGCCAACAAGGAAGCCATAATTTATATCCATAAGAAACCTTAGAATGAAGCATTAACAAAAACAGTTTCTTTTCAAAGTCACCCTAGGTTTGCAGTACTATGGTATTAAGGAAATGGATACGTAGCATGTACACACATAGATACATTAAGATATGCATTTAATATGTATATGGATGCTTTATGAAAACTGATTAAAAAAAAGAAAAAATACAAAATGTTATTAATATTTTTAGTATAAAAAATATAATATTCTTATTGATCAAAATATTCGAAATAAGAAATAACATAAGTATTTTAGACCACTACCTCTCTTGCACATCTTCAATATTAAATGGTTTTGAAGTATTTTCTTTGTTATTCAATAATTTATCTCGATAAATGCATTGAACTAAACCCATCGATAAATTATATAATTAAAATTATTGAATATTAGGACTAATTAAAAAATTATAAAACTATATCATAAAATAGTAAATACTTTAATCTACCTACGATCAAAATTTCATCCAAAACAGATTTTACTAAAGTTGAACCGAATTTTTTATCTAAAAACTCTTCTTTTATTGAACCATAGATGAACCGGATCAAATCGGTCTGATAGGAGGGGTTGAGACGACGGTCATCCCTAACCTCCTCTCTCGAAACCCAAGAAAGAGTTTGAGATAGTCGAAGTATGGAATCGTACGTATCAATAGGTTTCCCGAAGCACCCCCGAGTATTTTGTTCGAAGTGGGATCTGGCTTCCAAGGACTGGGCTATTTGGTAAAAGAACTGGGCTATTTGGTAAAAAGACTGGGCTATTTGGTAAAAGAACTGGGCTATTTGATAAAAGAACTGGGCTATTTGGTAAAAGAACTGGGCTATCTGGTAAAAAAACTGGGCTATCTGGTAAAAGAATCTCTTTGTGTTTCATAGTACTCGATGGCAAGGTCAGGTGTTCAATCCCAATCACCGAGGAAACTAAAAGACCATCAAGGTAAGCTTTAATGGCGATTTCTTTTCATATTTATATGTTAAAATAGTGTCTAAATTGCATTAGTCATTGTAATCTCTATCTTCCTTATCAATCATTTTTCACACGCGCGAGTCAGTACCCGAACATTAATCTATGCTCATGGATCTGTTGTCTCATTGCCAAAACCGAATTCATTTGGAGTTTTGCTTTTAATAATTTTGTAGTTGTGTATAGCAAGGTGGTCTCAATTATACTAATCATGAATAAATAAACCAAATTCCATATTTCCTGAGATATATATACGTTATTAAGTTTTTTTTTGTATTTAAATTACAAAAATTCTAGTAATTAAATCCCACTCAAGTGAAAAGATTATGATAATAAGTAATTGTTACTGATTAATGGTACTGTTAATATACGTCCATGGGGTGCAGGTTTCCTCTATATATGAACAAGATGCCTATACACGGCTGCCTCAGGCTCTAGCTCCGTCCTATGTGGCGTTGAAATCGCCAACATCATTGAGTCATGAAGTAGAATATTTGGTGCTTTATTTTTTTCGTTTTCTGTGTATTATTTTTAGAGGGGCCCTTTTAGTCCTCTAATGCTTGTACTAATAATCAGTACTCGATGTATAAACTATGAAGACCACTTTTGTTATTACAAAGATAAAATTTGATGTGACTGACAATGTGACAATTAAAGAAATTTCACTTGAATTTGGAGAGAATGCTTGCATTTGGAACGAAGAAAAATGAAGACACCTCCGTAGTTTTAACAGAGCTCAAAATTTACTTCCGAGTTACATCCATTAGCGTTGAAAGAAGCAGGTGGAGAGCGTTGAAAGAAGCAGGTGGAGAGCGTTGAAAGAAGCAGGTGGAGAGCATCAAAGGTGGAGCCAGGTTATTACTACACACACAGATTAAATCACACAAACAAGACGACGATCAATTGAACAGAGACCCAAGAAAAGAGACGTACGTACAATGAAAATGCTCAGTAAATTAAAGGAATTTTTAAAATTTCTTCTCAGATTCGGGATTCCTGGGCAATGTCGATGACAAAACGATATTTGACATCGTTGTTCGCAAGCCTCTCCACCGCCGTATTGATGTAGTCCGGCTTAATAAGCTCGATATCACAAGTAATGTTATGTTTCCCGCAGAGGTCCATCATCTCCTGCGTCTCCTTCATGCCTCCCACCACACTCCCCGCCACCACCCGTTTCCCTGCAAATTAAACGCTTAAAATTCTTCAATCCGCATTAAAGGAATTACAAAGTCTTAGATTGATGGATTTCGAGATGGGGTTACCGAAAATAAGAGGAAAAACAGGGACTTGCACAGGCTTCTCTGGGGCACCCACAAGCACCAGGATGCCCTTCACCTTCAGAAGCTCTAGGACGGACCCTACGGAATGTGGGGCAGAGACCGTGTCGATGATGTAGTCCAGTGTCCGGGTCTCCTTCTGTAATCACAGATTAAATTCAGAAGCTATATTATTAAGTGTGATTTAGGAGGGGATTAATTAGGGAGGGACCTTCATTTGCTTGTAATCGGTGCTGACGAGGAAGTTATCGGCTCCCAAGCGGCTTCTGGCTTCCGGCTCCTTGGACGGGGAAGTGCTTATGACGGTGACGTGGAGCCCGAACGCCTTGCCGATTTTGACCGCCACGTGGCCCAACCCGCCGAGTCCGACGACCCCGAGCTTCTTCCCCGGCTGCTCCAGCATGTTGTGCTGCTTCATGGGGCTGTACACGGTGATCCCGGCGCAGAGCAGCGGCGCCGCCGCGTCCATCGGAAGATTATCAGGCACGCGGACGACGTACCGGCGGTCCGCCACCAGCATCTTGGAGTAGCCGCCGTAGGTGATGCTGCCGTCCCAGAAGACGCCGCCGTACGTGAACTGCACTTGCTCGCAGTAATTCTCTTCGTGATCGTTGCAGAACTCGCAGTTGAGGCACGACGCCGCTAAGCACCCGACGCCCACTCGGTCTCCCACCTTGAACTCGCTCACCTTAGATCCCACCTCCGTTATCAGTCCCGTGATCTCGTGCCTGCAACATTAACGAAAGAAAAAAACAGGGGATCTCATTAATGGGGGATCCTGCTCTGTATCTACATATTATATACAATGAAGTGTACACATACCCGGGTACAAGGGGGTACATGGAGATGCCCCAGTCGTTGTTAATGTGGTGGAGATCGGTGTGGCACATTCCACAGTAGAGGATCTTGATCACAACGTCGTCCGCGCCGGTTGCTCTGCCGGAATTCATGAATGCCGGTGGATATTAATTAGATACTTTCAGGGAAAACAAGATGCGGGGTAATTGAGAACAAATCATACCTTCTCTTGAAGACAAAGGGGGAGATCTTCCCTCGGGGTCCCAGGGCTGCCCAGCCCTCGACCGTCTGAGTGTGGTTTGGGGTGGTTTCAGTCATCTTCTCCACAGCACTGGTACTGATCCCCTGCCTCTGAAAGATAGGGAAACGAAATGCTACCACTCCCAGTGAAGGAAAAGCAAGATTTTATCTGTGGTTTTGCTTCGACTACTGCCTCAATTTATCTGCAACACTCGATCCCCTTCTTTAAATAGCTCCCACCCAACACTCCCCTGCTTCGTCTCCGGTGGCTGAAAGCACCATGTGGGGTATTTAATAACTTCACCTACCCGACGTAACCGCAGGAATGGACCTTCCCCATTTCCGTATTTTCCATTTATTGATAGGATTTGCTTCCTGTGATTCACGTAATTGAGAAATCACGAGCAGCTCTTCCTGCTTTAAATTCTGGGTTTTTTTTTTCTTTTTCTGGTGAAGCAGAAACTCACCCTCGTACTAACCACGCCAAAGAAAAAGAAGACCTCACTGGAAATTTCGTTCGATTCGTTCAATATGAATTCAAACCTACTCCCACAAGTCAATTTTTATCAGGAAACTACGCTGAAATTCTTCCGTATGAACCCCGAAAGTTTTCTCTCTGAAGCAGAATTAGACTGATTTCTAGACTTTGATTTCTTCAACTTTTGAAGTAATTTGAACGTATCTGACCCGGAAATTTTCCCTTTTTTCGTTGTCTTTCTAGGACGACTCTCACCGAGTAAAGAAAGGAAGGTACTCAACCTGTCTCGGACTCAACCAACTCTGAAATACTTTTCATGGCAATTTATTGCACGTCCCGAGGTGTTCTCTCAATAATAGGACGGCAAGTTACAGCTGAATATATGTAATGGAGAAGAGAGGTACGTAAATTTCTGCACAATGATCACGACTTGTAAATTAGACCAAATTTATTCTAATTCAAGTTCAAAAACTTTTTTTCTTTGGAGGAGATATCCGTTGAATTCTTACCATAAGAAACATGTACGAAGGTTCACTCAAAAAATTATAATCTTATTTTATGTTGCGACTTGAGCAAGTCTATAATCTGATTAGAAAAATTAATCTTCCAGTAAGAAAAATGATAGTTGGCAGTCTAGGTAAGAGAAAATCTAGCATTTAGGGTTTACCCATAGAATAGATAATATTTTATTAAAAAAATAAAATCTGTAAGATCTTATCTCTGAGTTTATCTGTTACCTGGACTAGTGGACGCCTCTTTAGGATGTAAAATCTTGAAGTAAAAAGCTGCAGTAATTATATCACTGCTCTTCTTGTAGCACAAGGCCTTACCTGAGATTTGACATAGGACCAAGGAACAATAACAAGGTATCCGTAATGGGGTGCGGATGGGATCGAGTTATAAATGGATATGGTTATGTTGTCCCTCTACGGGAATTAGATCATCTCTAATTTTAATCTATTTGTTAAGACACAATAACTTTAATGCCACATCTCTCTTTCTCTTTCTCCCTTTCTTTCTCTCTTGGTGTCTATAATTTATAGTTTATTAAATTTTAATTCTAGATTTAGTAAACATTAATTACCAATTTAAACTGATACAACATGCATATCAAATTTTGGGAATTTCACTCTCCAAGTTGCGTGGTAACAACTAGGAAAGAAAACATGCCCTAATGCTCGAATAAGCTGAACCCTTCACACCTACGCTGCATTTCACCTACCTTTAACAGACTCCAAAACAGAGTTGTAATCCGTTTTTTTAGGGTTTTCTCTTCCAACCTCCATTAACGTTATTAACACGTCCCTCATGAGCCGCTATGCCTCTTCAGGGAATCTCCAGGACCTGATCGAAAAGTTCTGAAATGAGCTCCTGAACAGTTGAACCACGTTGCAGTTATCTATAGCTATCATATCTGTCAGAGACTCGGAGTAGCAGCTTCGACTCATTCGCCACAGTCAAAAAGGTCAGAAGGAGACGACAGACAAGAACTCTAATTTTCTTCTTCCAGGTTAGAATTTCTGCTACCCAGTACCAGTTTCGGTTCTGTGCAGGCGATGGTCTAATCATAATGTAGCAAATTAAAGAAAGATCTGCTGCAGAAAACCGAGACAAAGATGAAGATTTCTCAGAGCTGCACACAGAAGCTCAGAGCTTTTGTGGGTACGAAAAGCTGGGATTACTGTGTAATTTGGAAACTGAGCGATGACCAGAGGTGAGATTGAATTGAATGCGAAACACCCCCCATTAAAGTTATTGTCGCATTTCTAAAGCATAACTGATTAATTTTATGGTGTCTTGCAGGCGTATAGATTTGATGGGTTGCTGCTGCGGAGGGGCAGAGACTAGCTCGAAAGAGCATGAAGATCATCGTTTTGCTCTAACTCCTTGTCTCCCTTGCAGAGATGAAACCATTCGGCACCCAAGAACAAATGCCTGTGATGCTCTCGACGAAGTGCCTTCTTCCATGCTTTTGGATTCAGGGTACGTACGATGCCCCTTTCTTCCTCTTGCCCCTTTCTCTTCTCAATTCTGATCCCTCTTTCTCTGACTGTAAACTTCAAACAGGAATCACACAGAAGCTTTGCTTTCGAATAAACCAGTTTGGTTGAATCTCCCAGGCTTTTCGTCCCCAAACTTCTCAAATATGGTATATTTTTCTTCGTCTCTGTCCGAACTGCTGTACTGGATAAATTTTGCTCGGACTCAGAAGCTTCATTAATGCAGGAAGCAGTTAAGACGAAGGTCTTGATTCCGGTAACGTATGGACTGATCGAATTGTTCGTTGCTAAACACGTAATATGTTTCTCCCTCCTTCCTCTCCTGATTCGCCGCTCTCTGTGAGAAAAAAAAAAAACATGCTTTTCTGATGATCCGAATTAAGTATGAATTTCCGGAATTAAATCAAACAGAGTGATCTTTACGTGCCAATCTTTCCAACCCAGAAAGATTAATCTGTATGAATTTGAAAACTTATATACATGATGGGATTACCAGGTGCCTGAAGAACATGAAATGGTGCAGTTCGTCATGGCACAGTGCAACGGCGATTCTTGGGACAACACCTGTTTCCATGATCAAACACTCGGGAGCCCTTCTCTGAACGACCGGCTCTTGCCGGAAAACAGTACCATCGACCGCCACAATTCACCAAATCCCTTTTCCGGTAACGGCTACTTGAAGAACTCCAACAGTTTCCTGCCATGGATGCAGCCGGCGCCGGCGTTGGATACTCTTAACCTCCCATGGGAACTTCCCCAAGATCACCAAACCCGCCTCTGCAATTCGCCTCTTAATTTCCTGGGCAACCAGCAGCACCTCGACGGCTTCCTCTCCGACAAGCCCACATCGTTAAATTCCGGCGTCGAGCATGGCATTTCGGAGATGGCCGCTCTGCATCAGTCAATCCAGACGGAGAATAATAACCCAATTAGTCTGCACCATTCCATGGCGGAGTACGACAAAGAGTCTGTCAAACAGGAGATGGGCAGGGGCGATTCTTTATCGGATTGCAGTGACCAAATCGAGGATGATGATGATCAAAAGGTCGCGAGTAGGTCGGGTAGGCGAAACCAGTCTAAGAATCTGGTCGCCGAGAGGAAAAGGAGAAAGAAACTGAACGATAGGCTCTACGCTTTGCGTGCTTTAGTCCCTAAAATTACCAAGGTACGTTTTATGCTTTCTGTGCATCCAATACTCTCTGTTCCACCCAAGCGGGAATGAGCTGCTTCACTGATTCTTCATGGGTTTTGAAAGATGGACAGGGCGTCGATTCTGGGAGATGCGATAGAGTTCGTAAAAGAGTTGCAGAAGCAAGTGAAAGATCTCCAGGACGAGCTGGAGGAAGCACCAGAAGAAGAAACAGAAAAGCAGAACGGGAACGCTCAAAACATTCAAGACACTGTCGTTCACGGTGATCACAACAAATCTCCGGAAGGGTCTGCGGGTTTGGTAATCGTTGATCAGGGAACCGGGTGTTCTAATTCCAGTAACAAAACCTCCGATGCTTCGAAGCAAAATCCCGATTCTCAGAGCACCGAAGACAGGGGACAGCAAATGGAGGTATCATAAACATTTATAATTATATGCACCGGCGATCAGTAGCAAATTAACCGACCAAATTCTACTGATATTGAATTTGCAGGTTCAAGTGGAGGTGAGCCAGGTTGGCGGGAACGAGTTCTTTGTGAAGATTTTCTGCGAACACAGGGCAGGGGGGTTCGTGAGGCTGCTGGAGGCCTTGAATTCTCTGGGTCTGGAAGTCACGAACGCCAACGTAACCACATTCAGAGGCCTCGTCCTGAACGTCGTCAAAGTCGAGGTAAAGTTCGTTTTATTCGCTCCTACTTCGTTTTCCAGAATTCAATTAAACAAAAGAAAGCAAAAAATAAAAAATAAATAAAAACAGTAACTACAGAGACTACATGAGAATTATTCTGGTCTGATGAATGCAGAAGAGAGACGGGGAAGTGTTTCAAGCGGAACAAGTCCGGGAATCCCTGGTGGAGATGACCCGGAATCCGACAGGCGGGTGGTCGGAACCGGAAGCGACGACGGAAGGCGGTGCGGCGACGGACTACCACCGTCACCACCACCACGAACAAAACCCCAATTCGAATCGCCCCCGCCATCGCCACCACTGCCGCTAATTTTTCCTTTTGTAATAAAAATTCTCATCACGGGAACGTTTTTCAGTTCGGGGAGACGTATCAGTTGCAAGTACGTACAGGAGGAAGTTGGACGGTTTGAGCATCGTTTATGAAGAGCTAGATCGTACTCTATACCGTACTTCACATCGTTTATGAACGAGATTTATAATGCAGCTTTTGGCAGCGCTTTTGTGAGAAAGGATTCAAACTCTTTGAAAAAGTTTGGTTTTACAGTTCTTCCTAAACACTGAAATAATCCCCTCTTTCGTATACCACTTAACACCTAAAAGTGCTCCCTGCTTCCTATCTACATCATACAAATCATATCGATGACATTTGTGATAAGTCTTAACAAATTACTTTTTGTCAACTATATCTTCTCTTTGGGTTATTCTGTATATGATAATTAACTAAGGTTTTGGGAGACAAACTCAATCAAATCCAGACCAATTAACTTGATATTCTATGAAGTTAGGAGAGCCTTTCTATTATTTATTTTATGATGATGCTCATTATTATGAAAAAAAGGTGGCATTAGGTAAAAATAATAATTAAAGCTTGTTATAGCCTATAGGCATTGACCCCAAAACGTCCCTACCACGGGGGCATGCAGCACGTTGGTCCAAATTCCAAACTAGCTTCGTCCTCATCTTTTAAAGTCGTCAAATTGAGACGAGTATTACTAGGTCAAACCCATGGCCGTCCCCGAGACAAACTCAAGAGAGACTCTAATCTCAAGTCTCAGCTCCCTCACGTCAACCATCA
This sequence comes from Aristolochia contorta, assembly GCA_022405105.1. Classification (NCBI taxonomy): domain Eukaryota; kingdom Viridiplantae; phylum Streptophyta; class Magnoliopsida; order Piperales; family Aristolochiaceae; genus Aristolochia; species Aristolochia contorta. The sequence continues at coordinate 15,177,537 of CM039669.1, read as the reverse complement.
TCAACAGAAGTAAAACGAAAGCAAAGACTGATATATCTGATCTCCAGACAAAAAAAAGTGGATTTGCTTTTCATGTTTCACACAATCAATATTGGGTTCATGAATCCATGATCCACCGCATAGTTACAATCAACAGTACTACGTACTACTCATGATCAACAAATAGACATTAATAAAGTTACCGAAAGCGTAACAGGGATGATGAAACCCATCGAATATCTGAGTCCGAGAGCTCCATTAATGACGGTGGTCTGATCGGTGGGTGTTGCTGGGACCTGTCCGCCGCCGGCGCCAGTGCCGTCTTTCACGTCGACCTCGACCTTCATCCCTCCGAGACAGTGCCCGGACACGCTGCAGATGAACCAGTACTTTCTCGCCTCCACCAGCGTGACTCGGTCGTTCCCGTTCTCGTACCGCTTCAAATCCCCGGAGCCGCCGTCGTCGCACGACCTGAAAATATCCTCCGTCACCTCCACCACGTCGTGCTGCCCCTTCACGTAGTCAAATTCTGCAACACAAGGTAGTCCCAGAAAAAACTTACCGGTAATTAAAAATGTCCGACCGATCGATAATCGCGATGGAAATTAATAAACTGGGTAATTGATTAATTTGTATTCGTCTGTATAATGTATATATATATATATACTCTCACCTAAGACATCGCCGACGGTGAAATTACTCCCCTGCGACCATTCCAGATAGTTATTCGACGTCGTCCACCCTTCGTCGCCCCCGACCGTGTGAACTACGACCGCCGAGACGGGATCCGGCAAGTGGAAGATCATGAACAGATTAATCACGAGGGAGACGATGAAGAAGGTCGACTTTAATGTTAAGGAATAATCGGGGAGACCCCCCATTTTGATCAATGAAGGAGGTCAAATGATTGATTGAAAGTGCATGCGGGTTGGAGCTTGCAGTACTTGTAATCGTGAGAGTCGATGAAATTAGGCAATATGGGAGACTCCGTCGAAAGGGGCTGGAGGGGGATTAACTCTCATGTGGGAGAGCTGGCTTTTTTCGTAAATGGAGAAATCATGGCAGCAAGTGTTTGTATTGTCTGGGGATTGGCTGGAAACGACCGGCGCCTCATCATCTTTTCTGGATTAAAAAAGCTTCGGCCTAATTTGCCCTGTCGTGAGCAGTTGTTGCGTGCAAGCAGAAGCTTCCAATTTTTCAAAACAAAGTTTTGAAGTGGAGAAATCATGGCAAAATCTTAAATATTTACTATTTAGTTAAATTTCAACCGGTCGTTGTAGTATAGTGGTGAGTATTCCCGCCTGTCACGCGGGTGACCCGGGTTCGATCCCCGGCAACGGCGCTTGAAATTTTCTTTTTTCTTTTTATAAAAAAAAAACTAGAAAAATTTAATCTTTCGCTTTTACACGATTTTTATTTCATGAAGCCACCGGAGGGGTTCTCAGGCTTATAAGCTCTGCGGACCTATATCAAACACTGATCTCGTCCAAGAACAAAAAGTTAATGAGAGTAACGAATAAAACGTACATCACGACTTGTCTTGAAATAGATTAATCAATTACCCCAAACTAAAACTGGCCAAATTAGAAAAACACATTGGCCTTGTCTCCTTGCTAAGTGAAACCGGGGAACATGCAAAGTTGGCAGCTTCCTTATATACTTCTATCGTGTACCATTACCGGTTCCGAGATCCAACTCCAACACGCCAATTCTCGTTAGTTTATCATCACATATCCCCGTTCTCGTTACTTGTTCTAAATAACGTAATTGCGTAAACAGATTCCATTCTCACGTAAACCAAGACTTAATAAAATCCCTCCATCGGTCTTCGTTCTTATTAAGTGTTGAGTTCAGTACCAAAATTAATCTGACATTCGACTCAGTGACCCGGTCGCGAGAAAAGGTGACGGTGGGCCCCACGTGCAGCTAAAACGCACCTGGGTGGGGTTGTACTAGTAAGTGGCATCCAACTGGAGAGTGGCCCGTTACAGAGAAACGGAGGGCTTTTTAGCTTTACCGAAGAAGCCGACGCGTGACGACGGAGCTCCGACATCCCACGTCAGCCCTCGGCCGACCCTGCTACAAGTGGGCCCCGGAGTTACCGATATTCCGCTTTGTAACGGATATTTCGCGCTTAGCGCATATCTACCACGTGTCCCAAAAGTAGGACGGACGCCCCCGCCACGGCAGCTTTTTTCCTCCCCCATGATTTAGACCACTATTCCGACCAAAAAAAAGATGGCGCCTAACTACAGTAGCCCTAGAACGATCCAACGGACGACGACAGAGAGAGTCATGCGCGCGGGCCCCATCTAACCACGAGATAAGATATCAGAATGGATGAGGCGCGAAGGGGAGAAGTAGGGATGGAGAAACTTCATAAGATACCGCATTACGGCCCACGACGCATTGTCCGACGCGTGGCGTTTTGTGATTGATCGCCGATCTGGCGCCACCTCGGAAGTCGAGCTCCGGGGCGCAGATTCCCGCCTTTTTTCTTCTTTTCTTTTCTTTTTTCCTTCCTCGAAAGGGATTGATGGAATTTCGAAAGAGACTCGACGACACTTGGGTCTTGGACAGTGGGGGGGGTCCACCCTCCACCGGCAACCACAAAAACGCTTCCTCGCTTTTTATTTTCCTTATATTTTTTTATTTACTCGCTTTTCACTTCGATTCCCCAGATTTCCGAGTTACCCTTTTGCCCTCCCGCTTTATGGCAGGCACTAGTGGACGGACTTATCCCGGGGACTGCGCGTGGTTTAGAGAAAGAATAAAAAGCGGGTCATGATGAGAAGCAGAGTTAGGTGCGGCGAACTTTAGCCACCACCACTTGCAGAAGAAACTAAAAGAATCCCATTTTTTCTTTTCCATTCTTCTTCATCATAAAAATACAGACAGATGAGGAGAGATTTTGAACAACCAAGCAGAGAGAGAAAGAAAGACGTACAGAGCAGCTACTACTACACATGGACATGAACAAGACCAAGCCCAGATAAATTAAAAATAGACAATAAAGAAAAGAAAATGAAACAAAGAAGAGAAAAAAGAAAGTACAACGAAAGTTCTCTCTCTACACTCCCACACATCATATGTGATTCCCAAGGACAAGTTTGAAGAAAAACTAAAAAGGCACTGCCTTCTTCTTTTGCTCAGTTATGGGGGTTGCTGCGGAAGGATCCGAGGGCTTTAATGGCTGCCGCTCTCAGGATGTACTGGTGGTACGCCGCTGCTGCCAGTGCTCCCACGAAGGGGCCGACCCAGAAAATCCACTGCATATGATATAATACAACAAACAAGTTAAAGAGCTTGGATTTATATGTATATGAAGGTGGAGAAACGTTAGGATCATGAGAAACAAAAGATACTTACGTGGTCGTCCCAGGCCTTGTCGTTGTTATAGATGACAGCAGCGCCGAAGCTCCTGGCCGGGTTGATGCCGGTTCCGGTGATGGGGATGGTGGCAAGGTGAACCATGAACACGGCGAACCCGATGGGCAATGGAGCCAAGACCTTTCAGAAAGACACCCAGAAAACAGTGAAAACGACGACACAATTAGACGAACAAGGATAGAGAGGAAGCGAGAGAGTTGCTTACAGGAACGTGAGAGTCGCGGGCGCTCCTCTTGGGGTCGGTGGCGGAGAAAACGGTGTAGACGAGGACGAAGGTGCCAATGATCTCAGCGCCGAGGGCGGTTCCATTAGAGTAGCCGTGGGCGACTTCGTTGGCCCCGCCGCCCAAACGGTTGTAAGGGTTCTTCATGAACGCCTTCACCAAGCCCACGCCGCAAATGGCTCCCAGGCACTGGAACACCATGTAAGCCACGGCACGGATCAGCGAAACCTTGCGCGCCAAGAACAGCCCAAAAGTCACGGCCGGGTTGATATGCCCTCCTGCACAAGACAACGTTTCAGCCATCAGAAACCTCCAAAAAGAAAGCCAAATCTACTACCGCGCGATCGTGTATACATGTTTTTCCTGCTGCTATCCATGTCGCTGCAGGATTAATTAACAAAAGACAAACACGACCGGGGGAGGTGTGAGGGAAGAAGAAGAAAGAAGTAAACACCAGAAGCTAGGCGAGTACTGACCTGAGATACCGGCGGTGCAGTAAACAAGGATGAAGATCATGCCCCCGAAAGCCCAGGCAATGCCAAGGAGTCCGACGCCGCCGCAGGCATCAGTCTGCTTCTTGTGGCCGATGACGGTGGCGACGGTGACGTAGAGGAAGAGCAGAGTGGCGATGAACTCGGCGATGAGGGCCCTGTAGAAGGACCAGAGCTTGAGTTCCCCGACGTCAAAGAGCGGCGCCGGAGGCGGGTCGTGGTAGTCCTTGCCGTGGTGGTGCGCAGCCTCCGCCTCGGTCACCTCTTTCGACATTTTTTTTTTTTTCTCGCTTCTGAAAGCAGTAAGGCAGTAGGGAGAGAGAAAGAAACAGAAGACGCGAGTGGGAGAGGGAGAAGAAGGTTTGGTGAGGAGATTCGGTGAGAGAGCGAGTGTATTTATGGATAAGGATGTGTGAGGTCCGGAGGAGTGAGGAAGGGTCGGGAAAGATTAAAAAAGAGAGACGGGAATAATGAGACGCGAGAGGCGAGTGGTGGGGCCGGGGTACAGCGAGACCATGTGAGGGTTAAGGGCGGGGGGGGCTACATTTGGTGGGCCCCGGTCGGCCCGCCGTCAGCCTGGCATCCACGCCTAACGGCTACATTTGCCCTCTAAAGCCCCGGCCGGCTTTCACCAACCGTAACCCTGACAATCTGACATCGCTTCTTTTTCCCTCCTTTTTTACGTCTCTCAAATTCTTTTTAACCCTTCAACCTTTTTCAAATCCCACATTTACCCCTCCCCGGCCCCACTTCTTTTAATATTCATACTTTGCTTCGTTTCCACGGGGCCGATCTTAATTCCTGGTTAATCCACGACACGTGGCGGTGGTCGGGCCTCCGTCCGCTTTCAGGACGTTCTAAATCTTCCAAGCTTATCTTTAGCCAATCATATCGCGACGCGTACTATTACGGGCCGGAGTCTAGACGTTTCCGGAGGTTTCCGGTCTGGGTCGCGGCGCGGCGGCGGCGGCGGCGGCGGCGGCGGCTCGGTGAGGGACAACGGTCGTCTTGATTGAGATTTTTCGGTTTCTTTTTTTTTTTTTTTCTAAAATCGTGTGGCTGTGATTGCGTGAAAGCGACCCGGCAATGTTCGCGAAAGCAAATCCGAAGACAAAAGAGAAACCCGACCCACCCCACCCTGTGGATTTGGACCAAATCGACTTTCTTTCTTCTGACCGAAATGCCCTCCCCTTTTACAGTCTCGAATTTTCACGGGACCCACGTGGGCCACCGGAGTCTAGACGAGATCAACGGATCGGATGAGGTCCTTTCCGACTGTTGAGTGTTAACCCACCCTCTCTAGGGTATCGAGCCCTTTTGCTTCCTTTACGAAATTAGGGCTATTTTCGTAAAAGAAAAGGCAAGGGAAGGCCCCCGCACTTTAATGTAACTCCAACGGCTAGAAACTTCGCTCGTGCGATTCCACCGTGTCACTATCTCTCACTTAATCCCATCGTTAAGCAACCATTAATTAATTTCACCCTCAAAAGACGCCCCCTCCCCTCCCCTCAATAATAGTAAAGAAAAGAGTTTGAAGCTTATCAAGTTATTATTATGAGCCTTATCTCCAATCTAAGAAACAAAACAAACCCATCTTTCTCAAATAGCCGGAATAAACATTCGGAATCTCCAACTGATAACGAATGATAAGCCCCGGACCCTCCCCGCCTTTTTCTTTATTACTTTCTTTCCTGTCACTCGCACCGCCATTAAAATTTCAGTGAAGGGATAAAGAAAAGGAGGAGAAGAATGGGGAAGAAGAGGCGACATTAAAAAAAAAGAAAGAAAAATTTGACAGAGAGAAAGAGACGAACGAAGAAGCGATTATGGGGCAGGAGGGGGGGCTTAATGATTGAGAAAACAGCGAAGGTGGGGGAGAGAAATCGGTCGGCTGGGTCCGTCCAAATTTGCTTACCCCCATCGCCGATTCTTTTATTGTCGATGGACTCCGCAGAAACGTGATTGATAGCTAAAACTCGTCTGGCAGGACAAATTCTTCTTAATTACTCTGAGAATGTGTCCGACAGGCACCGATCTGATCGGCGGTTTCCGATTCCGGTGTCGGGTTACGATTCGCCGCCGGGATAGGATTAATATTTAGAAACGGCTGATGAGGAGGATTTCTGTCTCTGTGCTTGTCGGTAAACGGAAGCCGGAGTGGTCGGTGAACGGATGAAAAAAAAACCATTAATATAACTGTTAAAAATAGAGAGAAAAAATTTTTAAAAAAAAGTTTGAGCTTGGTTGACAAAAACCCAGAAACACATTTACAGAAATGGGTAAGCGGATGATTCTTTTTTTTTATTTTCTTTTAGCATGCATTTTATTGCCTTTTTTTTAAAAAAAAAAAATGTACTTGGGTTAGGTGGTCCAGCCTGGTGAGTATGAGCAGAGCTGTTTTCTATTTAAAGAAAGCCTAAAAGACAGCAAGCTTGCTTTGGTGTATATATTTGATGGGTAAGGAGAAAAAATTGAAGGAATAAGAGAAACCAGGGTGACTGTTCTCCTAGAAATAGCCAACTCAATTTTTTTGGCTATCTTCCAAAAGAAAAAAGAAGGAGAATACACCAAAATAAACGAGACATTTTTTTTAAATTTTTTGAGAAATAGTTTTATCTTTTTAAGTTTTTGGAAAGTTTTGAAAAATAATTGTATGAACTATGAAGAGATGATTTAAGTTAGGCCGGTTTGGTTTGACGTGAGCATTGTGACAAAAGGGATCTTGTGTCCTTGTCTCACCAGGCTTATTTACAAAGTTTTCTTTTTCATATATCATGTCATTTTCAATCGTTTTCGTAGCTGATTTATTTTAGAGTGGTGATATGTGTTCTGTGAGGACTGGCAGGACTTAAAACTTTACAGTAAAATGTTAAAGTACTGATATTATTTTTCCTTATTTTATGTTAAGATAATGTTGAGAGAAAGAAAAAAGTATATAAACGTTAGATTTTTAGAGGTTCCTTAGAAGTTTCGAGACAAATGATCAGAACTTGGTGTTGTGAGTCTTGTGACATTATTGACAACAACCCACGAACAAATTTCTGCCACATAAAGGTTAGTTTTTAAACATTTAATTTGAAGTTATGTTTATCCTTTGGTTTCAGTATTTCTATTAAGTAATTCAGGCTTAACCTTTGGATATATGTTAGCATATTGAATTTTCTTCAAGCATGTTATTGTTTATTGCGGATGATGATGTGAGGAGAATCAAATGCTTTCCACTTCCATCACTTTTAGACTCTATAAAAGTACCCCTTTTTATCTATATCTTAGCTTTGAACGTATTTTTTATGGACGAAAATATATAAAACTATTATTCCTTTAATCTCTTGTGAAATAATCATGAGCCATGGCCTTATCTACTAAACTTTTAAAGGTGGCGTTTGGTAAGCAAGTCGTTTTAGGACCACAAGAAAAATTTTAAATTTATATCTGGTTGGACTTTGGAGTGTTTACGAAATATTAACATAAGGCTACTTTATATATATGATTATCTTTGAGTGGCACTGAGGTCTCAAAGGTACAAATGGGAGTATTGAAATGAAATTAAGACTCGCATTTAAGTCTCCCTAACAAAAGAAAAGGTTTAAAGAAAAAGCCAGATAAATTGAAGTAAGGAAATGATAATCATTTTGCCTTCATAGATTTATTTTTTAAGGTTAGAACTTTGAACTAATAAGGGGTCTAAAATTTGTTCATTCAATCAAAGTATTTGCTGCAAAAATTTGGAATATGTATTTCTTATTTTAGAAACACCAAAAGTCATTTAAAATAAAAAAAAATTGCATAAAATGTTAAGATTTTATATAGTATCCAACAGTTTTAAAGCTTATCTCTAAGTGGTCCCACAAGTAGTTTAAAGAATTTTTCCGTAGTGCAGAAGCTCAACCTATCATACATACAAGAACAACATATAATGTTGTGCTTCTCCTTCCTTATCAGCATCCCATAATCATAACGGTAAATCAGACATGCCGAAACTTCTGTTTCAGATAAATGGCAGTTTGACAATAGCTTCTGAAGTAGAAGGAAGAACCAGGGCAGAGTGTCTTCTATGAGATGTTATAACTTGTAACAAACATCACAGGAGGAGGATTTGAAATAGAAGAATGAACCAATTCAGCTGAGTGTCTTCCACTCTTCATGCTCTGCTACTCCCTTTTGCTCTCTTTCTTCATCTGTTTCATTCATACTCATCTCTCCTTTCTTATGCTTTTATTGTACTGCTTTGTAGATGTTGCTTTGTCTGTTCTTTTTCTTCATCCTCTTTATTCTTCTCTATTGTGTTTCTTCTATTTTCTTCTTACCTATCTGTCTACACTTGCTTAGAAGGTATGTGATTCAATTCTGTCTATTTTTGGCTTATTCACCCATGGTTTTGATAAAAAACTGCAATCTGTTTTATATTGTTTCTTTTCTTTTCTTCTTTGTATTTCTCTATGTTTAACTTGATCTTTCTTATCCTTATTGTCTTTAGTTGGATCTTCATTGACATGTATCTCATTCTATTCAATGTTTTCTTTCCTACCTATTCACCAAGAAATCTGAGAGACGAAAGAATCCCTGTTTAGTTTGCACTGCAGAGTGAACTTTTAGCTGCTAATGGATGCTCCACTCCGATGCAAAATCCATTCAGTGTTTGATAACTTGAGCAATCTCTATTCTTTATTCATCTAGCAACGGTGCCAACACTATTTCCGATTCATTTATTTGATTATTTCAGTATTCTGTAAGCCTTTCTGCTTGGTTTGGTCTCTCCTCTCATAAGCTGGAGGTATGTTATCCTCTTCTTCAATTCCTGTTGCAAGAAGAAAAAAGGATAAAAGTGTAGCTGCTTGCCTCTCTAAATCTATTTTATGACTTATAAAGTTTACCTTTTGTTGGATCTTCATTAACATTTATCTCATTCTATTTTATGATTTGCTTGAGACAACTCTAAGAGGGTATTGTAGAAAAAGATAAATGAGTAGTTGCTATGCTGGAGTTGAATCACTTTGTTTTCTCCTCGCTTGCACTATATATCTCCATTCTCCTTTCTCCTTTCTTCCAGATTTTTTTTTATTAAACTGTTTAGTTACTCAAAGTAATTCAAATCAATAATAAAGGGACTTGCTTGCTCTGTCCTTTGTAATTCACTCTATATTCGAGTGTCGTCTCAAGACTCGTAACCTGATTTTATCTGATTTCAGTGTGATGAAAATCGTGATGTTGCATTTGGAGTGAAATCCTTATGGTCGTCCTTAAAGAGCACTTGGACAAGAGCTAATTCCTGCCCACAATGGGGATATTGAGTGAATCCAGCCAGTAAGCATCTTCACCTACTTTTGGTGAAATGATGAAGATTCTGAATTTTTGATACGGCTGATGAGGAGGATTTCTGTGTTTGTGCTTGTCGGTAAACGGAAGCCGGAGGAGTGGTCGGTGAACGGAGTAGTATTTCTTTTTTATAGAAAATCCGGCTCCGGTTGTATTTATTATATGCGAACAAATACCTAAATATTAACAAAAAAACCCATTAATATATCTGTTAAAATAGAGAGAAAAATTTTTTTAAAAAAGTTTGAGCTTGGTTGACAAAAACCCAGAAACACATTTGCAGAAATGGGTAAGCGGATGATTGTTTTTTTTTCTTTTAGCATGTAATTACCTTTTTTTCTTTTAAATGTACTTGGGTTAGGTGGTCCAGCTTGGTCAGTATGAGCAGAGTTGTTTTCTATTTAAAGAATGCCTAAAAGACAGCAAGCTTGCTTTGGTGTATATATTTGATGGGTAAGGAGAAAAAATTGAAGGAATAAGAAAAACTAGGGTGACTGTTCTCCTAGAAATAGCCAACTCAATTTTTTTGGCTATCTTCCAAAAGAAAAAAGAAGAAGAACACACCAAAATAAACGAGACATCTTTTTTATTTCATTGAGAAATAGTTACTTCTTCTTTAAGTTTCTGGAAAGTTTTGAAAAATAATTGTATGAAATATGAAGAGATGATTTAAGTTAGGCCGGTTTGGTTTGACGTGAGCATTGTGACAAAAGGGATCTTGTGTCCTTGTCTCACCAGGATTTATTTTATGTTAAGATTTTGTATGAGAGAAAAACAAAAAGTATGTAAATGTTAGATTTTTTTTTTTTTTTTTTGCCAAAAATTCAAGTCGGGCAGCATTAGGATTCAGGTAAGTATTACTTTCGTATTTAAGGATGTAAATGTTAAGAGGTTCATTAGAAGTTTCAAGACAAATGATCAGAACTTGGTGTTGTACATGACGCCATTGACAACAACCCAGGATCAAATTTCTGTCACACAAAGGTTGGTTTTTAAACATTTAATTTGGAGCCATGTTTATCCTTTGGTCTCAGTATTTATATTAAATAACTCAAGCTTAACCTTTGGATATTTTTTAGTATATTGAATGTTCCTCAAGCATGTTATTGTTAATTGTGGAGGATGATGTGAGGAGAATCAAATGCTTTCCACTTCCATCACTTGTAGACTCTTTAAAAGTACACCTTCCTTCAATATCTTAACTTTCAATGTATTTTATATGAACGAAAATATATATAGAACTATTATTCCTGTAATCACTTGTGAAATAATCATGAGCTATGGCCAGATCTACTAAACTCTCAAAGGTGGCGTTTGGTATGCAAGTATTCTTAGGACCGGCCACAAGAAGAAAAATTTGAAATTTATATCTGGTTGGATTTTGGAGTGTCTATGAAATATTAATATAAGGCTACTTTATTTAAATGATTATCTTTGACTGGCACTGTGGTCCCAAAGTTACAAATGGGACTATTGAAATGAAATTAAGACTCACATTTAAGTCTCCCTAACCAAAGAAAAAATTCAAAGAAAAGCCAGATAAATTGAAGTCAGGAAATGATAAGCATTTTTTATTTAAAATTACAATTTAAGGTTAGAACTTTGAACTAATTAGGAGTCTAAAATTTGTTCATTCAATCAAAGTATATGCTGCAAAAAAATATAATATGTATTTCTTATTTTAGAAACAGTAAGAGTCATTTAAAATAAAATTTTTGCATAAAATATTAAGATTTTGGGTATTATACTATTATCTAACAAGTAAATTTATAAATCAACACGAATTAGAGTAATAATTCAAAATAAAAGAAACTTTATGTCAAGCGCTCCCCTTGTGGTAGTTTAACAATTATTTTAATAAAAAACTTGTATTACCAGATATAGTTTGAAATAGGATACATTAAAAAATTCATGAATTATATACTAATTGTTTTAGTTTTTATTAGCTATTTCTAAAATCCAATTTTGTTATTACCATCAGTCTTGTTATGTCGTCATATTCTCCATGGTGTTAAGCTTTAAAATATTGGCTTTGTCACTCATGATAAATTGACCCAATGCATTAAAAAAATAGAAACATATTCTGATTCGGGTTAGGTTACACTTTTAGTTATCCTCAAGTGGGTCTAAAATTTTAAGAGAGAAATTTTAAGATTGCACTTGGAATTCTAATGAAGTGAGGTATAAAAGATAAGTTTTAACAGTATAGAAGTTTTAAAGCTTATCTCTAAGTGATCCCATAAGTAGTATGAAGAATATTTTTCCATAGTGCAGAAGCTCAACCTATCATATATACTAGAACAACAAACAATGTAGTGCTTCTCCTTCCTTATCAGCATCCCACAACCATAACAGTAAATCAGACATGCCAAAACTTCTATTCAGATAAATGGCAGTTTGACTATAGCTTTTGTCTGTTCTTTTTCTTCATCCTCTTTATTCTTCTTTATTGTGTTTCTTCTATTTTCTTCTTGCCTCTCTCTCTACACTTGATTAGAAGATATGTTATTCAATTCTCTGTTTTTTTTTTGGCTTATTCACCAATGGCTTTGATAAAAAAAACTGCAATCTGTTTTATTTTGTTTCTTTTCTTTTCTTCTTTGCATTTCTCCATGTTCAACTTGAACTTTCTTATCCTTATTCCTTTTGTTGGATCTTCATTGACATGTATCTCATTCTATTCTATGTTTTCTTTCCTACCTATTCACTAGGAACAAATCTGAGAGACGAAAGAAACCCTGTTAAGTTTGCACTGCAGAGTCAGAACTTTTGGCTGCTAATGAATGCTTCACTCCAATGCAAAATCCATTCATTGTGTATTTTGATAACTTGAGTAATCTGTATTCTTTAATTCATCTAGCAACGGTGCCAACACTATTTTCGATTCATTTATTTGATTATTTCAGTATTTTGTAAGCCTTTCTGCTTCGTATGGTCTCTCACCTATCATAAGGTGGAGGTATGTCAACATCTTTTTCAATTCCTTTTGCAAGAAGAGAAAAGGATAAAAATGTAGTTGCTTACCTCTCTAAATCTATTTTATGACTTATGAACTTTACTTTTTGTTGGATCTTCATTAACGTGTATCTCATTCTATTTTATGATTTGCTTGAGACAACACTAAGAAGGTATTATAGAAAAAGATAAATGTGTAGTTGCTATGCAGGAGTTGAATCGCTTTATTTTATCCTTGCTTGTGTGAGAAGGCAAACTTCCGAGTCATTTTCATTAAGCTCTGAACATGTAGATATAGTAGTTACACGTGAGCTAAGTCTAGTAAGAAATATAACTAGGAAAGAATTCTATGTATATACAGTTTACATATAGGAATTACTTGAGGAGTGCTCGAATAATCAAGAGTCCAGAGTATCTTTCGATAAATCTGGAGGATCTTCAATGAGATTTTTCATACTCCCCCGCAAACTGAGCGGTTTGGAAATTATGCTCAGTTTGGCTAGTAACCGCATAAACTGTGCACATGGAAGGCCTTTTGTGAGAATATCTGCAATTTGGTCACATGTCGATGTGGGAAATAGTCAGATTTTCATTGGTGACTCATTCACGTACAAAGTAATAGTCTAGCTCGACATGTTTTATTCGGCCATGAAAAATCGAATTGGTGGCAATTTGAGTGACTGACATATTATCACACCAGATCCTTGGGGGCAATCGAAGAAAAATGTAAAGCTCTTTAAAAAGTTGTGGTATCCAAGAGATTTCAGAGGCAACAAGAGCAATGACACGGGACTCAGCCTCTGCACTGGACCGAGAAATAGTGGGTCGATTCTTCGAATCCCTGGAGATGAGTGAGCCACCAAGCAAAATACAATAACCAACACGGATTGTAACTTCTCTTTATTCCTCTAAGAAAACTAATGTATAGAAATGCATTCCTGCATGCTAGGGTGTACCATTGTAGGCTTGAGATGAACATGAAAGGATGTAATCTCCTTTTATTTTTTTATAAATGATGATTTCCTGATTGATATTTTAATTTTGTGTATTTAACATTTGTAATTATTTTTGCTATATTGACCATTTAGTTATGGAACTAAAGTCTATTATTAAGCGATAATATGAGTAACTATACATTGTTTTTTTATATGGTAAATTAAGGGAAAAAAACAAGTATTTTTGCAAGCCATATATTGGCGAACTAATCAAATAGTTCAATGTTTTTCAGCCTAAACAGGCAGTCCAAATAGTATAAACCTCTATTTCACCGGCACCATCTTACAAGCCCAGAAAACGCTTCAATTGGGTTCAGTTTGTGACGGAAAAAAAAGGGGACAACTGCATCTGGGTCCATTTACTTGTACATCTTCGTAGCCTGGGCTCTGGACCATGGATTAATGGTCCTTACATCATCTCCAAATAAATAGAGTGCTTTCCTATGGAGATTCTTTGAAGTTTCTCAAAAGGGGCTTCTTCAAAAAGTTACTCCATTGAGCAAGTTCCACATTTAAAAAAGTCCAATAGCGACAACAAATTTGGAAAATCTTGACTATGTGAGTCTTAAATTATTACTTTAGGGAAAAGAGCAATTTTCTGATAACCGATCCAATTTCTTAAGACTTAAGACTTAAGAGACTTGTCAGACGGTACCTCTTACATTAGTCCAAAATCCATACTTTTTGTTTTTCTATTTGTAATTTCAAGTAAATGGACATAAAAAATGAGTCAGTTGTAGTGCACATATTAATGACCTTTACCCTAGACTTTGAGTGTTCATTTAACCATTTAAACTTTCTAATCCAACCTTACCATCAATAGTCGTACCAACCTCCACATTAAATTTTATAAATAGGAGTACACTCCCATACCTTAACTATGCATTGGCAGCAATGTTTTAAAAACCGAATCGGTGATCCAACCGATGGAGTTTTCGATTCTGGTTCAATCGGATCAACCTGGTTCAACCGGTGGTTTAACCTGAGTTTTTTTTCATTAAAAAATACATAATAAAATTTCTATATACAAAAAATAAGATTAAAAATAGAAAACTATTAAAATACTAAAAAGGTAAGTAAACCGGTTCAACCGGTTCGGTCCGATTTCCGGTTCAGTGGTTGAACCGCTCAATACCGGCATGTCAACCGGTTTTTTACCATTTCTGGGTCTTTGAGTAAACCGAACTGTTCAAAGTCTCGGTTCCGATTGAACCCGATTGAACCGGCCAGTTCGGTTCGGTTTTTAAAACACTGGCAGAGAAAGGGAGTCGTATTTAAGTCATAGACTCATAAGTGAGCTTTGTTTTTCCAAATACTCAAGGGATTCAAATTATATTATGAAATTAGCAGTGATATAAGTACTGTGGCTTTTTACTTCCAAGACTTTACATCGTGAACGTAGCGTCCATGTTGCAGTCCAAGTAAGAGATAAAATCTGCAATATTTTTAATTTTTAATAAAATATTATCTACCTATTCTATGGGTAAACCTTATCCTTAGATTTTCTCTTACCTGGACAATAAACTATGCAGCCACGATGTAAAACCTCGAAGCAAAATCAATAAGTACTAATATCATTTTTTTGATTAAATTGTATAACAAGATAAGAACGATATTACAAGTCACCATTAGCATTAAGTGTGTGAATTTTGGATTGGAGTAATTCTAGAAGTACATTACTATTTGCATACATTTTGGGTACACCCATCATCACTGACTAGAAATATTTTAATACTCCATTTTTATAGTGAGGGGTATACCCAAAACAAGCGTATTCTTCTGGATGGACTCACCCTTGTTCTCCCCGTTAGAGGCTGAAAAAACCGAAAAACCTTATGGTGCATGAATCATGGGTCTTCTAATTGTAAGATAAGTAGGGAATTTGTAAGATGTTTCATGTGACAGACATTATGGGTATCTAAGATCCAAGGGGAAAATCTGTTTGGGTCTCTCTGTTCCCCATTAAAATAATTCCCATGCACCCAATACTCGCACCCTTTTTTCTCTTTATAACCGCAAGTACATTATTTATAGTGGTATTAGGTAGCAGACAGTTAGACCATCAATCTGAACGGAATCCGTCCCCACCTCCGGTCAAAAGAGGACGGTTAGAATGTTCTTTGCTTCCCGTTTCTTCCCATCTCCATCGTACGTTGGTTATCCGCCACTTGGACGGCCGTGATCTTACGAAAATGTGATTAAGAGAGAGATTGTGGTGTAATGTGCCATAATGGACAAGATTAGGTATTTAATTGCGTACAGGACTCTGATTTTGTAAAATTAATTAATAATTTATCATTTATTTATTTATTTATTTTTTGTTTTCGGGGAAGAAAAAGAGGAGAGACCCGTAACTGCATCTTCCGTGCCGCCAGCGACGGTTAAACTTTTCGGAACTTTTACCCTAATTTACGCACTTTTTTCTGGTTTCCGGAAATGCCCTCGTCCCCGGATTAGGGTTTCTCCCTGCGGGGGCCGACTCTCGCCGGGGTTTTTCCATTTTTTCGCTTGTTTTATCGAAATATTTTTTTAAAAAAGTCATTCTTTTTTGTTTGGTGTTTACGTGTAAGCCCACTTTAAGTAGATGGACGGCTGGATAAACAGTTATGTATTGGGCCCACAGAGTCGGGGACGGACGCGATGGAGCGAGGGGAGGAAGTACCGAAGAAGTTTCGAGAACGTTTGTTCTACGGAATGAACAATCTGATACGAAAAAATAAACTTTAATTTTTGTATTTTTATCAAGAAAAGATGGAATGAGGGGCAGATCGGTCATTTTCAGAGGAGGTTCAGATGAGTTGGAATTCAACTGGTAGAGCGTAAAAAGGGTGGCGAGAGGGGGGTATAAAGGGAAAGAAAAAACTTGCATAGTAACAAATTAGGGAGGGGCGGAGGAGGCCTGAGGGAGGGAGCAAGGCAAAAGAGGGGAAACGAAGGGAGAGAGAAAGAGAGAGAGGAAGAGCGATCGCTCGTCTCGCTCGCAGCTCGAGCTCGCTATCGGATTTTTGTGATCTGATCTATCCTCGAATAATTGGAATTCGATCGTTTAGGTTTGATTCAGAAAAAAGCCCGGAGCCCCCGAGTCCCTTCCTCTTCAATCCCTCGCCATTTTTTTGATCTTTATCGGCCTGCCTATTTTTGTTTAAATCGCTTCGATACAAAACCCTAATTTTGTTTTTTGTTACCAATGGCGACGACGGCGGATGGCTTGAACAGTCCCCAGTTCCGACGAGGGGCTCGGAATTTTGCGTCCCCCTGGGCTCATGTTGTCCGCGGCGAGTCCGAAGCGGCGGCGACGGCCTCGCCAGGATCGCCGGTCTCTTCGTCCGGTGCGGCTGTAGATGTCTCGGTT
The DNA here is from genome assembly GCA_022405105.1 of Aristolochia contorta. Lineage (NCBI taxonomy): Eukaryota > Viridiplantae > Streptophyta > Magnoliopsida > Piperales > Aristolochiaceae > Aristolochia > Aristolochia contorta. Next base: position 15,160,836 of record CM039669.1, on the reverse strand, counting down.
CATTCCGATCGCTCTGAGAATTCGCCCGTGGAGCCTACTGTTGAGAACTCCGATAACAATGGTGGCAATGCTGCCATCGGTAAAACAAAAAAACCCGCGTGGAATAAGCCGGCCAATGGCGTGGTCGAGGTGGGTCCTGTCATGGGCGCTGTGTCGTGGCCGGCTCTGTCGGAATCCACCCGGGCGTCCCCCAAGTCTTCGTCTGATTCCAAGCCGCCTTCTGATGGATCGGTTCACGTTTCCCAGGTACGGAATTCGTCAAACTGCTGTGTTCTCTATTTTGTATCGCATTAGGTTTTGTTGTTCTACACAACAGTTTGTGTATCTACGATCAACTAATTATTCTGCTTGGACTTGAATTTAGTTTAGTTTCTCTATCCATGTGTGATTATTATATAGTTCGATGTTAATGTAGTTTACTCGCATTCATTGCTTGGTATGCTGACCTGTTACTTTTTCTTCTCCACAGAAGTCCGCTATTAGTAATACCAACCCTAATCCTACTCCGAACCATGCATTCCCCGTTCGTCAGAAATCCATGAAGCGAGTGGAACGTGGAACTGCTAATGGGGCTCCTGCCTCTCCAGTTCTAACTCCTTCGGAAACACCTCCATCTGCTCCGGAGAAGTCCATTTCCCCGACTAAGGATTCTTCTCCCAGAGATGTTGCACATAAGGGCAGTAATAACTCGGAGTCTGATTTTAAGGGAGGATTTGTTCCACAGTCTCATGTTGCTAATGATCAACCTCGTAACTCATTCAGACGAGGCAACAATGGTCCTCACCCCCGCGGTGATGGACACTTCCATGGAAACTTTGGGAATCGGCGTGACCAAGACCGTTCGAATTATGAGTGGAATCCTCATCGAAATTTTAGCAATAGGGATGTCCACATGCAGCAGCCGAGACCTATGCCGAGGGGAGGCTTTATGAGGCCGCCACCTACTTCTGGCCCTTTTATTACTTCTCCAAGACCATTTGGAAATCCAATGGGTTTCCCTGGTAGGTTTCTCCCTTTCAGACCCATTAGCTTTTATTCCTTGTTTAGTTGGGTTCTGATGATCTCATTTTGTGCAGACATGCCTTCGCCAGTATATTATGTTCCAGCTCCACATCCTGATGCTCTCAGGGGGGTCCAGTTTATGCCTCATCCAGGGCCTCCACCTATGTTCTTCCCGGGACCAGATCCTCAGTTGCGAGCCGTGCTTGTGAAGCAGATAGATTATTATTTCAGGTACAAACAACTTTATTGCTGTGTGTTTTGTTGTTGTCCGGTCTAACCTCTGGTTTTTCTTTGTTCTCAGCTCTGAGAATTTATGCAAGGATATTTATTTGCGGCAAAATATGGATGAGCAGGGATGGGTTCCAATATCTCTAATTGCGGGATTCAATAGAGTAAGTTCTCCCTTTCAGCATTTATTTGAGTCATTCATTATTGCTAGTTGATACACGACTATAATTACCATTGTCCTTTTTGATGGATATTTATGTGTAGTTTCGCATCAATGTGTTCTAGTCAATTTCCTATGTTGATTAATTCACTTAATTGCCCTTTCTAGTACAATGTAGGTCTCTTCTTAGAATTTTAGGCTGACACTGAATGTAACTTGTTTTTATCAGTCACGAACTTTTGGTTGCCCAACAATAATAGAGAAGGGTTCTCTATAATTGTTGGGCAACCAAAACTTCTCCCTTTGATTCATTAGCAGAACAAAAATCCTCTTTCACGTTTTAACTTCTTGAGTTTATGAAGTGAAATTTTCATTATTGATATTCAATCTTTTCTTAGTAGGAAAAGAAATGATTACTCTTTTTTTTTGTGTACAATAAATGTCAACATTGTGGTAGTAGGGGTGTCCAACTCATCAAACCTTTACTTTTTTTTGTTTGTTTTCCATGTCTTTTTAAACAAATGAAAACCTGTTTATGTTTTTTAAAGCTAAATTTATATTTTTTTAAGTTACTCCATGGGATTATTTTTAAGATATAGCATCGTGTGAACTCTAGTTTTTCCGCAGCATTTTGTTAGGATGTATGATTGTAAATCTTTAGACAATTGTTGGATATCTTGACAGTCTTTCTAAACTTGGATTCATGCTATTTTTGCTGAACATTGTTGGATGTCTTTGCAGTCTTTCTAAATATTAATTACTGTTATGAATTGTATCCTCATTTGTGATGTTGTTTGGTGAAGACTACGTGACCATTTGTGTTGGCTAGTGTGGTGGCATTTATCAACTTTTATGGTACTCTATATTTATCGGGATCAGTTTTATAGTTTGCTGGCTTTCCTATCTTGTAGGGCTTTCTTTCTGTCGCCTTTCTATCTTCGTGTTTTTCGTACTCTTTAAATATTCTTTTGGGATCTTTAATTATTAGTAATTCCTTTAATGCCATTTTTCTGTCTGGAGAAGTGTATATCTTTCTTCTTCTTAAATTTTATGGTTTAGTGGTCTGCAGTAGTAAATGGGCATTTTTGTTCATTGAGAGTACTCTTGTTCCTTGATTTGATGCTCTGGCAATTTATTTACGGTATGTACTTTGCAGTAACGGGATCAATCAGTTATAATAAACCCTACATAAATGGTATAAAAATGAATTGAATTTTTAAGTCATCTGTTAATGTTTGATGTTTATAAACGTAAGTTGTTGTGGATAAAGAACTGGAGAATGTTAACTTTAAAAAACTCTTGAAGTGTAAATAGCAGCATTCACTGAAGAGGTGGTTGAGAGTAGCTCACACTGAGGTTATAAATACTTCACACAACATATTTTCTTGCCTTTAATGGGCTCTGGAGCAATACTTGATGTGATTATATTTGGATTTTTTCTTCTGGTGGTCCCGCAGGTAGGGGAAAAAAATAGCCTAACCTTGAGCATCCCTTTTTACAGGTTAACTTGTCTTTTTGAAGGTCTACATATATTAGGTTTCCTGAAAATGTAATTATATTCTTTTTTTAAAACATTTGAAGTTTTAATAATTCCATGAAGAAGAAAGCATAAGAAATTTTGTCATCAATCAGTGGTGGTTATAGCAGATCAAATTTCATGTGCAAGTCACATTTTTTTCAGCATTTGTGTGAATGAGGGTCTGTACGATGCAAACATGGAATAGTTTCCATTAGGATTTAGAAATCTAAGTCTTCTTTGCTGTTGAGTACGATTTATTTGAATTCCATTCTGAGAAGTTAAATTAGTTCATGAAAGTTGGTGAAACTGAGTTGTCTGCGCATTACTCAGTTTTCTATAGATCCAAGTGGCATCAATTGAGTTGGAATGTCAAAGTTTTTGTCAAATGGCCAGAGGAGAGTTGGTTTCTTGCTTTTAAGAGCTAGGTGTCCAGTTGGTCTGTATTTTGTAAGTGGATGGGTTCCTATTAAAAATTGTGGTGATTATACTTAGTTTAAAAGTGTGTTAAATTAAGTTTTAACTATCCACTGCTGTCTCCTGCATGCATGTTTTGTGGAAGCTGGCTTATATATCAGGTAGCCTACTAAATTAAGGAAATACAATATGAAAAGGAGCACTCAAGTTGCTATGACTATCTCGCAAACATTTTTGGAAGTGACCACATGGTTTCCCTTTATATATTTTGATATTCTGGATTTGTCTTGGGGTTATTATGTTTGCTTTGATTAACATGATGGATGTCATAATTTGTTGAATGTAGAGGAATTTGAGAGGAGAACCTAGAGAAGGTCATAATTTGTTGAAAGGGGAGAACAGCAAAGGCTAGACCAGGACAATGGCGCCTATAGTGATTCAATATCTAGAGATCTCATTTTAGTCCCAATGGGAACACTTCAACTCATTTTAGTCCCAATGAGGCTGTTTAAAATCATCTGTAGGTTTGCAAAAGATGCTTCTAATAATCAGAGGGATTGCTTAGGATGGATTTATAGTGATTACACTGCCGTGTGAAATACATATATTCTTCCATTACCTTTTCGGCTCTATAAAATTCCTGTTTTCTAGTTTTAGTAAGAGACTGGTTTTCACTTTCTGTCTGTAATTATCTGTAGCTGTAAAAAGAAACTATGATTGAATCAGTCTGGGCAAAAGAAGGAAAATATGATGGTTCAGTAGTGAAAGAGAAGACTTGTTATGATTTTGACAATTGATTGAAATTTATATCATTCCTCCCTTTATTAGTTGACCATTTAGTGACTTGGACTTTATTAAAATAGAAGGTATTGCTTTGGTGGTTTTTTAGGATTAGTGCAAACTGTATTATGAGACACCAAATGTATACTGTTTGCAAGAAATGAATTCCAGCTGCTAATTTAGAGACTACCTTCTTCAGACTTACTCATTTTGGGATTTCCATGTCTTAAACTACTAATAAAAGAAACTTAGTAAATAATAGAGCTCTGTTGATTGGGTCAAATTATTTAAAGTATAAATATGTTGATTTTTGCAGATAGAATTCTCTAAACTATATAGTTTCCTTTAAAAATGACTGTCCAAAGAAAGCCGCTCACATTTTAGTCTTCCACGAAACACTGCTCTTTTTTTAGAATCTTCCTTTTCTTCTTCCTGATTCCGTAAACCTTCTGTGGTTTAGGAATTCTTAGTTTGTCTTCATACTTTCCTACAATTTCTTCATCATCAGAGTTATGTTTCAGTGAGTTGACCACTACATATAGTCTATGATAGTAGTTGGTGTTTTCATAGGTTTGCTTGCTGCCAATTAAGTGCACATATGCTTTTACACAGTTTTAACACTCATTGTTTGGCTTTTGGATTAGTAGTGGCTCATTTGGTCTACTGAACATGCTTCTGCTGTGTTAAATTATATATGAGCGACTATATTCTGCATGATGAGCCTTTATGTGTTTGATTTTGGGCCTTTCATGAGTTTAAAAAGGGAACTTTAAAAAAAAAAAAAGGGGAATATTGGTCTTTCTTGTGATAGACACAACATTTACCTTTGAAGTGAGCTTTTTTCAGTTGAACTGTCTGAAATCTGCTCGTTGTAAAAGTTATATTGAAAAGTATACTGTATTAACAGTAGTGGCAATGTCATTGTTTGGCTTTTGGATTTTGGCATTGTATTCCTGTTGCATGTAGTGGCTCATTTGGTCTACTGAACATGCTTCAGCTGTTTTAAATTAAATACGAGAGACTATATTCTGCATGATGAGCCTTTATGTGTTTGATGGTGGGCCTTTCATGAGTTTAAAAAGGAAATATTGGCCTTTCTTGTGATAGACAACATTTACCTTTGAAGTGAGCTTTTTTTCAGTTGAACTGTCTGAAATCTGCTCGTTGTAAAAGTAACAATTGAAAAGAATACTGTATTAACAGTAGTGGCAACGTCACAAATTAATGTGCAGTAGGTCTGGACTGGACCATCTGACTGAAATTTGTTTTTGCCAAAATTGTGCATCAGCGTATATGCCTCCCTGAACGCATTCTAGTCCATCTTTTTCACACAGTTCGATATAAATCTGGTGGGTTTATTAAAACTTTCTTGAAATACGTGTTGGTAATTTTTACAGGTTAGACAGCTAACAACTAATATACAGTTTATATTGGAAGCACTAAGGACATCAAATGTGGTTGAGGTGCAGGTAAGATACGGTTCATTTCTTTTCTGTTTTCTTTCAATCTTTTCTTTTCTGCATTTGTTTTTTAATATATTCTGTCTCCCTCCCTCCTCCCTCCCTCCCTCCCTCTTCATCTGTACATAGGCAATGTGTAGATTCCTTGGATATTGATTTATTTTAAATAAAAGAAAATGTGTCTGGTCCACTGACCAGGCCTTAACTCGTGTTTGTCATTAGAAGAACTTGTGAATCTTGATACTCCTGTTTTGTATGATCGTTTGTCATTTGGTTGTTTTAGACTAAGGATTTTTTATGCTTGTATCTAGATTTTTGTTTCAGTTGTAGGACTTCACTGAAGGAGGTTTGTTTGGGTAAAATAATATTTACATTTACAATACTATAATTCTTTGACATGCTATGAGATTCTGGTGCTTTGCTGCTCTTATCTCTGCAGACATGGTGTTTATGTATGTTTTTTATGGCTGCTTTTGCAGGGTGATAAAATAAGAAAACGCAATGATTGGATGAATTGGCCACTGCCTCCACATAATCAACTTGCTACTGCTGCTAGTCCTGCATCACCAGTGGCAAGCTATGATGCATTGGCAACTCGTGTTCAAAATGTTGTATTGGAAGATGGTTCAAGCAATCACAGCAGTTTCAGGGGCCAGATGGATGGTGTGCTTAGTAGATCATCATCTGGAGAGAGTAGCCACTCTGCTGTGCTGGCAGGAACCTCTATTGGAGAAGGCACAGGCCAAATTTTAAATCAAGCAGGTAGTAGTGATCGATCTATGCCTACCAGAAGTACCGGCAAAGCTGTGTCGTGTTGAGGCACATACTCGTGTCGCATGGAGTTTGATAATGAGATGTGGGAGCAAGAGAAGAGGCTCTCTGCGCATTGCCGATGGTAAAAAGTGCTTTTTGAACTTGTAAAAAGTGGTCTTTGCATGCCCTGAATACCAAGATGGAGTGAAGGATTTCTCAGAAGAGGAGAGTAGAACGAATGATAAGTGGGGAAAAAAAAAAGAAAATAGAAAAAAGAAAAAAAAATATGAAAGAAGGATAAATTTGTCAAAAGAGACCAAAGTAAAGCCTAGTTTTAGAGTGCTACTTTGAGGTTGGGGTATGTATAGTTGGGTTTGAAGTGGTTGATGGTGCTCCTTTATTGTGTTTTTCTGTTTTTTTCCTTGCCATGGTTGGGGTATTGGGGGAGCAAATTTTGAGGTCAATTACCTAGCCATCCACAGCTTTTTTTTTGCATTCGGTACCCTACATTTTTGCGGAAGGTCTGAAGTGTGTGAAGGGTTTCAAGAGTTAGGAGGAAAAGGCGGAATCTGCTGATGCTGCTACATTTCTCTATGCTGCCTCTCTTTTTCAACTCAAGTTTCTTTTTCTTTTTGTTGATATATTATATTATATTTTTACAATTTGATACCTTTTCTTCAAGACTTATTGAAGATTTTTACTGCATAAAGCTGCCCTCTTTGTAGGGTAGACATATCTAAATTGTTAGGTTAGAAACAGATTATTTATTAATACCAGGAACTAGTTCTGGGATTGATGGGATTTGAGTTTTGATATGATTGGTTTCGTGTTTTTTGTCCTGCCGTTGTTTCATATATTGTGTAGGTTGTTGTTAGTTTTGATTTTGGCTCGACCTAGATAACATTCTGAGGCTTGGTAGTCTTCGTCACGTACACGTATTGCTGCTTTATTTCTCTTAGGTGGTGTGGTCGCTGCTCTCTACTTGTGTAGAAAGTGGCAGCCCACCGTCTTTTCTTGTTCCGTATTTTGGTGACAGGTAGCCCATCGCTCTCCGTTCAACAACGACAAGCGTGGGCAAGTACTTGGTTATGATTCCTGTGACGATCTTTGGGGCACTAGATAGTGCCACCGATCAGCACTTCTTTAGTGTCTTATATTATTCTGGCCACTCACCCTCAGTGGGACACGCTTATTTTGGCTTCTTCTTCACGTCTGTGTCTACATACTTGTTGGCAGTGGATCCTTAACATGCAGAGCAGGGTTATCTTCCTGAGAGATGATGCATACGTTTGGCGTTCTGTGGCGTAGATGTCTTGGAAGTGCTCAGTTGAGTTTATGTGGATGCATGTTTCTGGTGTCAAACGTAGATGCGCCGTCGGCCTCATTATGGCTCGCTTTGATCAAAATTTTGTCGTTGCATTGATGCGGTGGTGGTGGTCCGTGGCGGTGATGGTGTTAAATTTCCATTTCTTGTTATAAACCGCGAAGAATTGTTTCAACTCTTTAGCGTAAATCAGCCCCGTCTTATCTGAAGCAGTGTACTGCAGTTTTGGTTAAGTTTATGAAAAAGGGTTCCCCCTGTCACTGAGAGTCGCAAACGAAAAGATGTGTTGAGGAGGAATGACGTAAAACCACGCCTGGGAACTAGGAGTATTTACTCCTTAGAAATGGCGGTATAAACGAAAACAACGTACAAAATAACAAGGGGGTACCCGAATTTGTCTTTTCCCCTCTTCCGTAGTTGGTCCCTTTGCCTTCTTGTTTTTGTAAACCATTGCGACCTCCTGTACCGATTTTCTCAAATCTCAAATCGGAAGGCACGATGACGCTATAAAAGTTCCTAATGGAATGACAGACTGATGTCTGACAAGGAGAGAGAAGAGCTAGGGAGGGAGAATATGTTCTTTTGTAGCGAAAGATTGACCGCAACTTGGTAGCTATAAGCCAAAAATAAACTTAATTTGGTTCGGGGCCGCCAAACAATGAAGCTAGAACAAAACCTCTCCATATTTGGAGGAAGCTGAGCGCAGATTAAAATCATGGAATTGGGAAACGATATTCTTAGTAAGTAAAATGTTAGGTCCTTTTGCCCTCGTCTCCTAGCTAGCTAGTACCCATCGCTGTAATAAAAAAGCAAACGGTTTACCTCTTCCAAATGGGTTTATTTTATTTTCTGTCTCCAGCACGAGAGACGTGGAGAAAATTAAATGAGCTCTGTAAATTGTAAATTTTGCAGGCATGCAGCCACCGAGAAAGGAAGAGAGGACGATGGTCCGAGGCTGACAAACGTGAAGGCCGTGCGGGTAATGACCTGGGCATTTACTAGTACCGACGGAGAAAGCGTTGCACAGCTCTCCACGACACAGAAGACAATAAACGGAGATTCAGAGAGTGGGGGAGGCGCATGACTGGGGAGTACATATACAAGACGGAGGAGGGTTGAAGACCCTGGGACTCGGAGCTGACAGCTGTTAGCATTGGACAATCGACAGGACTCTGCTCTACGCCTAGACCCTGAAAGTGCAGACCTTCCTTTGCCTTTTTTCCTTTTGTTTGGACTCTCTCTCAGCTGCGATCTTGGCCTTGTTTTGCTTTGGAATTCAAAGGCTATGTGGCATGATACTAGGTTTTCAATGGATGGAATTCTACTCTTTTTTGAATCACACAATGCTGTGCAAGTCTCAGTCAACCCAACGATCGAGGGAATGGAGGGGACCGAGGGGAAATAAGAGCGAGATGAGAGAGAGGAGAGAGGACAGAGAGAAATAGGCTAACAGTTGCTTGGCCTGAAAAAGCAGGTTTAAATGATCGGTAATTCGATGACACGCTATCCAAACTTCGTAGTGCAAAACTTCAAAGTGCAAAAACCAGTGAAAGTAAGCTTTTGAGTCTCTCTGACATTACCACTACTCTTACCTTATACATTAAAACTCAGCAAAATAGCTGGTCTCTGAGGCTCTGTTGCAACTTGCAACAGTGCAACACTATGGCTGGCTGGCGATAGCCCAGCGATCAGTCACGTTCGTACTTTTGACTGTGCATTTCCTTCTTACCATACTTGTCAAATCCATCAGCCTCCCTCACACGGCGGCGGTGTCGATTAGTCCTGAACTTCTCACTCCCCCTGTTTCTCTCTCTGTTTCTCTCTCTGTTTCTCTCTCTCTCTCTGTTTTCCTCTCTCCGTTTTTAATTCTCCGTTTCTCGCTCTCTCTTCCTTATCAGAATAAAAAGACGGGTTTATTATGTTCGAAAAGATGGGTACTTCTGTAGGTCGTAAATAGAGAAGTTAGGGCTCTAGATGGAAAACCCAGATGAGGCAACGGTTTGAAATGGAAAGTTAGAAGCTAGGTGAGCAGAGCCTGCTTCTTTCGCCCGTCTGTGACTCTGTTCTGTTCTTATTTTCTGTGCGTGTGGTGTGGGAGAACAATATTGCTGGGTGCATAGTACTGTGCAAGTCTGTCTAGCTAGAGCTCTCCTACCAAAGAAACGGTGAGAGAGGAGATTCCAAGGCCTTGCAGACTGGCGTGCTAAATCTTTTTTCTCACGGAATGCCGTATCTATTTGCATGCTTGGTGGGATTTTGTGGATGCGCCAGCACGTGTGGACGTACGTCCTAAAGCCTTGAATCCGGACATTGTGCTCCAGTCCCAACTGCTAACAGCAAAGTCGTCTATTTCTATCTTCAAGCTCTGGCCACTGTCGCTACAGGGATCTTTCTCCTCCTTCAGTTAAATATATCATCAGATAGCTATTCTTCTCACTCAAACCCCTTTCATTCCAATATCTCGTCTTTCAGCCATGTGGTCGTCTGAAGATAACAGCACCAGTAGGTACACGAGTACCTCCTCCAAATCCTCCTCCACTTCTTCCTCCTCGCCCTTCTCTCCTTCTTCTCTTTTCACACCACCCTCGAGGAAGAAGACCATGGAAGAAGTCTGGAACGACATGAGCCTCACCAGCCTCCAAGACCCACCTCGCAGAGAAGAAGACACCGGACCCAAGAACAGCTACCGAAGAACTATCCTCCAGGAGTTCCTCGCCAGGCCCTTTGGTCATCATGATAAGAAACGCTACCCAACAACATCTGCACCTCACCTCGATCCTTCTCCTGATAATATGGTCGTGGGTAATATTGACGCTTTCCCCTCTAACCCTCTCCCGGCGACGGCTTTAAGCTTGACTTCCGGGCCGGAGTTTCAGTACCTGCAGGACTCCCCGGGCTTGAATAATTCGCATCCGTTCAAAAACTTGTTTGGTCGAAATGCCAACTCGTCCAACTTCGTGAATAATGCTTCATCTGGTGGTAATCCGTTTGACGCAATGGAATCCTCCTTGTCCAAGAGAAGAATGACTGATGAACCTGCGGACAAGTCTTTGGATCGGAGGCACAAACGTATGATCAAAAACAGGGAATCGGCTGCGAGGTCCAGAGCGAGGAAGCAGGTCTGATCATGTTCTTTACTTTCCTGTGTACGTCTTCCTGTTTCTTGTTCAATCCGCCTGAGCCTCCTGCTACAAACTTTTACAAATTTACAGGCTTACACAACCATGCTGGAGCTGGACAGAACCTCTCTTCAGAAAGAGAATGAGATGCTAAGAAAGCAGCTGCAACGGCAGCAGGTCAGAAACAGGAATTGTTCTGGAACGCATTTACGAACTCTCTATATATTATGTGGGTCTTTCTTTCTATATGTATTATGTTCCTTCTTCTTCAACTGATCACCCATCTCCTCTTTGTCATGTGACATGGACAGATCAGTGCAGCCGCCGCCGCTCATCTTCCCCAACGGCGAGGCCTCTGCAGAACCTTCACAGCCCCATTCTAATGATCAAATCCGACATGATCACTGCTCTGGTCTTGAACAACGCAGCCCCATGAAATTAGCGAACAGAAATATAGGCGAATGTGGCGATCTTGTAAAATGTGGAATGTCGATGTAGGATGTATTAGATGACTTAAGTAGTCCAAAGACGAGATGGTTCATTGGACTTTCTTCCCTTTGCCATCTTGTGCTTGTTCACGGCCAAAATGGAAGGGAGCTTAAAAAAGATTGTGAGCCCCAGTTATCCGTTTGAAAGAAACTCTCGTGTTTCCTGCTAGGACGGGATGTTTCTGGTTCATTTTCCTTTTACATTTCCACCCAGGCCCCCTTTTTCTTTTGTTTTTTCCTTTTCCTTCTGTTCATTATTGCAGTTAAAGACTTCTCGCGGCTTGCTATTGTATAATGGTAGACTTTCGACTCTTCTCTCGCTGTAGAGGAACAGCTATTGGTAACATATTTGTCGAGGCATTTGATATTCATATGTTGGCACACCGGAGACGTACTAATTATTCTCATGCAATTTTTATTCTGCCACGGATGAGAATGAATTGATACAGTTAGAATTATATATAGCGTACCGGATTGAGTTTTTGCTGCCCGCTTCTTCTAGGTGAAGAAGAAGACAGCAGAACAGTCGCAGACTCGCAGGGGGTGAAAAGATGATAAAAAGCTCCTCTACAACTTTAGGCACCAGTGGTTCAGTCTTGGGAGAATATTACACCATTTTCTTCCCTGTGGGCATCTTCCTTGTTTTCTCCATTACCCAGTGTTTACACGCAGAAGCATATGGTGTCAGTCTTGTATTTTTGCTCGGGTAGGGAGGGGCTCATCAGGACTCATTGCCTCACTGCATGCAAATGTATCTATAGTATATAACAAAAGCAAGATGCTTTGAAAAAATCCTCTAGCTCACCCTCTGTAGTGTATTATGGGGCGAATCAGATTTTCACCTTGTCAGACTGAAAAAGGGCATAATATGACTCTCGCAATCTTTGTTTCTGATACAAAAGCGTAAAAGAACAGGATATTTCTGCTCTAAAGCTTGTTGTTTTTCGAAGGAAAAGGAGATTTCGTAGGGTGTGAGATGAAATAAGTTACCTGAAACCCATCATGAATACATCTCTGAACTTTCAAAACGGCATTTAATTGAAATTTCTGTGGTCGAAATCCTCCACACTTGGCCTTAAGATTAACATTCAGAAGAATTCGTAAAGTTCCATCTGCAGGAAACTTGGAAAGAAAAGGCTTCTGGAAAATTAAACAGTTTTTTTTTTTTCTAAAGGATCGTTACAATCCCAGAAGACTAGAGAATTAGTAATATTCTACTTCCTAGAAACAAAGAACAAGTAATATTTGTCTCCTTAATACAATCCAAAAGAAAATGTCTTCTGATGTTGATATTGATGCCAGTCTTTGCAAAAATTATATCTGTACTTTTTTTTTTCTTTATGCGCTTCAGAGTTTTTATAATCGAAGTTCCATGCATCTACAGACTGGCCCCTTTCCACTTTCCACAGAAAGAGACGGGAGGAGGTAAAAAGGAAGTGGGGCCCCTCCCCACTGAGGGACTGGCGTTTGACACGCAAACAAATATGGGAGGACCTTTTGACTTGAATGCAAATAGAGAGAATAGTGGCCTTTTGAGGAGGGTGAAGAGAGGTGGAAACGACAAGTGGAGAGCCTTCCCTCAGAAGTAGCATAAAAATGATGGAAAATATTAATTGCACATATGCAGTATTTATTTTACGTACATGTTAATCAAAACAGTTGATGCATAGGGTTTATCCTTTAGAATATAAGATTTTATAAAATAAAAAATATTTTTTAATATTTTTTAAAGCTTAAATTAATATGTAAGTAGGGTAGATAATGTGCATAGGTGCACAGCTAGCATTTAGTGAAGGAAGTCGGATTTGTGAAATTGGTCCTCTGAGAAGGTGCCTTTCGGAATTAAGACCAAACCCCATTCATGCTTTGAGGGACGGCGGTTCCTATCATATTGTATCAGCCTATCTCATTTTTCCTTGTCTAATAAAAATCTACAGCGGAACAAAAGACAAAGTCAATAGGGGTATTTGTTATAGCATGCATGATTTCTCCCACTACAGTGTCTGGTCCAAGTACTGAAGACGAAGCTCTGCTCGTCTATGGTGCAGATTGCAGGCACTTGTTAGGACAGGGATCTCTGTTGCCATCGGGATTCACTTTCACTCAGTCCCACGCTCATTTGCTCTCTCCTTCGAAATGATTGAGCATTTCTTCACATCTTCTTTGACACTACTGACAAAGAGATCTAACAGTGCTTCCCCTGCTGGCTTCACAGCTTTTTGACTAGAGCTCATGTCATGTCTTCTCTCTTCTTTCCAAAAGTTCAAGCAACCATTGCCTGTGCCAGAATCCGCATATTATTTGATCCACTCCTGTCAACTTTACAGAACTTGTATACGTGTGGGCCCACAGGCGCGCAGATCAGTTCTCTACGACTAATATCTTTGGCACTGAAGTGTTGATGTTTAAATAGAGAGTCAACTAGAAGAGCTTAAAATGACAAGTTAAAGTTACGGAATACCGGAAAGAAAAAAAAAAAAAAAATATATATATATATATATATATATATGATCATTTGAGAGTTTAATTAACCAAATAAAGCAAATGGATGATGAGATGTTTAACAAAGGCTTCGGTAGCTAAGAAGAGAAAGGTGCCAATTGTGTATCATGTGTATGCAGATCAAGAACTGACCTTAATTGCCGACACTTTTTCCTCGAAGAATAAGAAGCAATGACCAGTTATACAGGAAATCTGGAAACTAGTACGTTACAGGTAATTTTAAAGAAATTATATCTTTCAAAAATGGCAGTGATAGAAACAGAAGATGTTTGTGCATATAGGCTGTGGATCATAATTACAATTAATTTAACTCATAGCACTAATAGAGCATTAATTGTATAATAAAAAATAATTTGACAATGTTATCAAGCTTCTACACCGTGAGAGCAAAATTTTGGCCATCATGATCTAAACACGTTTTCCTTCTCCGCCTTTTAGTGCTTCTTAAATGGAATACAGATGAAGAATTTCTCGACCTCAGAATACAAGGTTACCTGTGGAGAGTAATGATAGAATGCACAAATCATTTGCCCACCAGATGGGTTACCCAATGGACCTGAAAATAAGAAAAAATCAGATGTGAAATCTCACTTCAAACAAAAGTCCACTCGAAAGGAATATAGATTCCTGTTGTGTCTATAAATATTACTGGAAAGACTCCAATTTAAGAAAATTCTGGGGAAACAATTATGCCAACAAGGAAAGTTAATCATCATGTTCTCATCTAACCCATTTACCAATAACGTTTCAAAGAAGTTTCCACCCTAATTTTCTCAAGTATCTTTAGAAGTAACAGTCTCTTTACCATGTTTCCTAGAGAGTCAGTGTTCTCCCTCTGATTATTTTAATGTGCATAGAATGAAGGTAAACTCCTCAATGCTATAGTCTCAAATCATAAATTAATGGAAATCACTTACAATGTTATTTTCGGGGGAAGTCTTGTAAAATCCTTGAATGGCTATGACACCTATGTTTGAAGCAACAAGAACAAATATGCTCAAAGAATGTCTTCCCATCCATTCCAGGGGAAAAAGAAACCGTCTGTAACTACATACATCTACCTGTGAAAGAATAATATATATATTTAACAAGATGAATAGCATAATGGATGTGATATTGCTTTTAGAAAAAAAAAATATAGCTATAAAGTTTATCTTATCAGGTTTGTTAGTCCTCACCAATAGGTATAAGGCACAAAAAACAAACCCAGCTGATGCAGATGTAAGCAACATGTAACTAGTTGTATACAAGGACTTGTTTAAGGGGATTCCTGAGAAGAAATAAAAAATATTGTCACAGAAATATTAGTGTCCACATTTTTTTTAAGGAGAAATATATAAATTAATGTCCACATTTTGAAAGGATAAAACACAGAAGAAGACAGCCTGCTGCACACTTACCAACAAGGGTAAGCAATAGTCCAGTAGATATAAACAAAGCTGAAGAGATTAACCAACGAAAAACACGATTTTTGTGATCCTGCAACAATCAAATTTCAATGAATCAAAAACAGCTAGCAGACCTTTGGCCTTGATTGAACCAGGTTTATAAGAAAAAAACTCCAAAATTGGTTAGCATGATGCCATTCATGTTGGTCAACTGTTGCACGGTAGTCATAAAGTAAGGAAGACCTAGTTCAAGGTACCTATTCATTATAATACACCACAATCCATCCCTCGGATAGTCAAACTAATCAAACTCATGGTGCAATGGGGATTCCACGCGGGCACATTTTGCCTTGTGTGTAGCCTTAATAGGTAAGCAAGAACATTTTTTTTTAAACAAAATTCTGTATATAAATGCAATGTAAAACTTGTAGAAGTTGAGGAAATTAAAAATAAACTCATGCACAAAGATCACATTAAAACACATAAAGCATGTCTTAGTAAAGTCTGCATTTGTCCAAAAAGGGAGTTGAAGGCACAGAAAGTTACATCCACTTTCAGCATCACGGCCACATGATTATCCCCTCTCAGTGGTGGCCTGTCAATTGTTTCATCTGGCCAATAGTCTAAACCGTGGCCAGATGCATCCTATCAGATAGTTTAAAAACATTTGAAGTCATAGATAGAGCTTCTTGTCTTTCCATTCTCCATATTAAATTTCAGAGCATTCTATCAGATAGTTTAAGTGTTGAATATTTTTGGCTATTACAGGATATGATTGGATCTGTGCTTGGTTGGGCCTTGACCTGAATTTCACTAGTATGTCAGAGCCAACAACAGCTGTTATTCGCATATCAATTCAAAAGATAAAAGACAGGAAATACAAATTTCATACCTCAAAGTTGATAAGAGCACGACCAAAATGAAGTCCAATAATGCAGGTAACAGAAGCCGAAAAAGAGCTGAAAACATGAGCCACCAGTTAAATAGTACTTGAGTGGAGCCATCAGTAAAATAGTACTTGAGTGAAGCCATCAGTAAAATAGTAATTGAGTGGAGAATGTGTATGAAGCCACTGCATAAATGTCCTACTTCTCTCTCAATATTATGTACTAGCAAGGGGATTCATCTGTCAAAATGCATCCTGAATTCCCAGTTGAGGAGAAATTCAAAAGAATGAGTGGACTAGCACAAAGTATGTAGCAAAAATCCAAGGGTCTATCATACAGATGAGGTCTCATTTATATACCACGAGTTCTCACTGAAAAAACCATTTACTAAAAAATGCAAAATCAGTTAAGACCATTTTTTTATATTTTTTTATTTTTGAAAGTTGACCATTTTTTTATATTGGTTGCATGATTTCTACTTATAGGCATAGAAGGACAATATAGACTTTTTTTTGAAAGTTGTGTTTCATTTATGTCAAAAGAATTTGACAAAAGAATCAGCCCCATAGGGCAGATACATAGGATGCCCTCACAACAAGAAGATGTTATTGATGCAGCCTTGCTTGGAAAGAGAATCAGTATGGCCATTGACCGAGCGTAATACATGAGACCATGAAATTACAAAATTCGATAAAGCTGAAAGCTCATTAAAAAGGAACCGGAATCTCCAAGGAGGCTTAGACTTGCCAGATCCCCAAGATAGAATAACTTTGGAGTCCCCTTCCACATGTAGATTACCGGTAAGACCCAAACTAGCAAAACACTTCACCCTTTGCAAGAGGCTGAAAGCTTCAGCAGCTGTAGAGTCCGCCACAACAATTCGACCAGAATATGACAAGATTACTTCTCTAGAATTTTTTATGAAGCCACTGATGCCCGCAAGTCCCAGGTTGCCCAAAAACGAGCCATCGAAATTCAACTTAAATGTAGTTTCGGTAGGAGGAATCCAAGCCTGGATGCCTGATCTGGTAGGCTTAGCATCGTGTGCATGCTCGATCCATGATCTCCATATGGCACTTACTTCCACTCCTTGGAAACACTTTTGGGCTTTAAGCCACCCCACAATAAAGTGTAGGGTGGAATAAGCAATAGACCCCCAGTGTTTCACTTGACTATGGAATACATAAACTACGAAACAAATTCATAAAACTATTGACTTTTTTTCTTTTTTAAATCCATCTCCTCTTTTTTCCGTTGCATACTTTCTCTACGTGTTTCCAGCATTTCCCATTATAAGAAAAGAAAATTCTCACACAATGGCAAGGGCAGTTGAACTTTTAAACTTTTCTGCTAATGCAAGAGCATGATTCTGACTGAGGTGGAAATTCAAATTATAAATGGAATATACAAATATGATGTGGATTTTGTAGTATACTAGATTTCTGACTCCTGAAAGCGAGAGAATAGAGGTGGGTATTCAAATTCAGAACATATTCTCACCTTAAAATGCCCTCAGGTTCGAATGGGGAAAGACACCACGACGGTACAGTTTCCTGAACTTCGACATTACTGGAGATTACACATTCCTATGCAACACAAAACATTTTAAGTTGGCAGGGGTTTCTTATAAAATCACTATGTAAGCAGACAAGTATGTAAGCACCTTTAAGTTTCTGTAAACAGGCTTTGTATGTAAATGCTGAAGACCGAGAATAGAGCGGTCAATCATTCCTGCAGAATTACATGCAGGTCCAAGATCCCCTCTCACACCACACTTTACCTACATTGTGTATACGTCATCAACATTCAAATGTTCGACTTCAAAGTACAAGCTCTATGTAACTATTATGAAAATATTTAACATTTCAAAGAATCACAAAAAGCACAAAGATGCAAGCAATAACCGTGTAAATAGTATAGTTGCCGCTGGATAAAGATTCAGATGCAATGGATTCTGGCCCCTCAAACTTCCAGTCTGGAACATACAAACCATATAATAACCCCAAATAGATGGCAGACAAGGATAATGCAATAAGCCTAGAAGAAATAAAACAGCATCAGAAAGGAAATATGGAAGCACTGGAACTTCCACCATAAGAACAAGATCAGGTTTCTGGTTCTTAACCTGACAAACAGCACCGGTGCTCACAAAAGCACAATTGTATCCTTACCAGTGAAAATGACTAAGCTTGACAAGCCTTGGTCTTCGGTCTCCTTGCCTCAAATTTGGAAGCCAAATTTCACAGAGAGCTGCGATGATGTATCCAATAGATATCCTCTGCATCAAACAACGAAAACTCAAAAAATTAAATTATTTTTCTCAGAAAAAGTTTTTTTTCTATCTCACACCAAACATGCGCCAAGCCCCTGCAACTGCTCTTCGCCACTGAGCCTAGACTGAATCCACAAATTACAAGATGGAACAAGGAGTTCAAACAAAGGAAACTCTAACCTAATTTGGTCATTACAAGAAGTTCAAATTAAGGAAGTGCTAACCTAATCTGTTTGTTGCCAAGCATAGAAGTGCTGCAAGTAAAAGTTCTTTCTTCGTTCTTTCTTTTCTTTTCTTCTGTAACTATCACTCTCTTAGTCTTTTTGATGTTATAGGAGCATTATCTTTATTTTATTTTGACCATTCACAAAGAGCTACCTGTAGAATTCCGAGCCATCTTATCTTTTCAACATCTACACCATAAGTCAAGGAATTTATACCATGGAAGTACCCTCCTGAAATGAAGAAAGCCAAACGTAGTTAATCTCTCCAGCAGATTCTCTTTTCAAAAGAAATGTAACACAAGAAGTAGTGGGTGAACTTCTAGAAATTCTTACATAAAGTTACATGGGCACATATAACTTATAAGTGAATTCACATCAGCATTCCTGAGCAAGAATTTGCAAGATGAGATAGTTTACATGTAGCTCCCAAAACTTTGTCTAGTGTCAGTGTCTTGTGGCACAGAGCTCATAATATATTTTAAACTATACTTCTTTCACTTCACCTTAGTATTACCTTGAAGAAGTATGCCGAGAAGGAAGAGTCTTATTGCCCTTAGTGTTGCCTTATATGTTGCTGAAATTTTATTTGATACTTTCTGCAAATATAAAACAACAGTGTTTATGCTAGGCAAGATAAGCCAACCTGAGATGAAAACAAACTAAACCTAGCATTTTCAATCCAAACTCTATTTTTACATTCAAAGTGAAGTCCACGTACTCCATGAAAGAGAATTTAACCAGTCTTCTTTATTATATGGCCACAGATACTACTGACCAAAGTGATTTAGATTTGTATAAGGTAATCCATTGCTTGCATAATAAGCAATCTCCCAGCTACTTCAGCACTTCTACCAAAAGGTGAAACTTACAAGGGGCAAACTTGCCAATGTAAATGAATGGTGTCATAATTATAATTTTTGGAGGCTCTTTGAAGAACAAACAAAATCAAAGGCAAAAAATTTTACAAGAGGGATATTGGGAAGTTTCAACATAAATCTTGAAATTTTTGAAAAGGAGAGAATGAACCATGTGTCATTTAGAAACAATGGAGAGGTATAGAAGTTGTGATCTCTTTGTCCCTCTTGTTTCTTAACCAGGTTTTCAGAAACAGAAATTTCAAAGACTTTGATTGTCACGTAGCGTATAGTCATTACACTTAAAAGTCGTTCTGAGACTCCATATTTTAAATATAATCTCCCTCGAAAAAAAGAAAAATATTGAACCAACAATATATCTGTCGATTGCTAAAACTCAATGTAAAAGTAGTCAGTAGTGCTAAAACTCACTCAAAATCCCACGAACCAATGTGGTCAAGATTAGAAGCAAGGGAAGAAATCCATTTTAGTCAGTAATGCTAATGCCCGTAAGTCTGAAAGAGGAAAAGAACCAAAATGGCGGAAAAATTTCAAATTCCCTCATTCCCGCGTAAAAGTAGTCCCATTTCATAGCGTCTTCGGAGAAGTACAGCAATTACCAAGTACCTTGTAGACAAGTGCAAGAGAAAGACCAGCAATGAAGAGAAAGAAAGGCATCACGAAATCAGCCAAACGTACACCATTCCAGGGTGAATGAGCAATGGCAGGAACATAAGAACCGGCATAGTCCACTAGTATCATCAGCTGAAAGAACGAACGGTAATAAGAGTACCATTAGTGTTGTCGATCCGAAGAATTAACCAATAATCCGGTATCAGTTACCGGACTTCGAATTCCACATTTTCGACCATAATAGACGCCAATAAAATGAAAATAAAAATAAAATAAAATAAAATCTCTCCCTGATCAAGGGGGTTTGTAAAGTTAGGATTAGTCCACGAGCCCGTAAAAGAAATAGATCCCATTTTCTTTCCGGTAGACAAAATCGCAGAAGAAGCGACCAAAATACTTATTTCGTTTAGTTTAATACGATAAGGCCGATTACTCGGGTAACCGGATATCGGAAGCAAGATCACGGAACCGATTTAAACGTATCGGTATCTAATGTCGGACATTCTCCCGATGGAGCGAATATCAGTCGACGTCCTTCGTAGTCTCCGCGAACAACCGTCAAAGAATCTCGCTCTCCTCGCGTAATTTCCCCGCGGAAATGTAAAAATCTCTGTGTCGGACATTCTCTCGATCGAGCGAATATGTCCGTCGCTGAACAGGTGTCAAGAATCTCGGCCGCCTCGCGCAATTTCCCCGCGGAAAAGTGAAATGAAAAGTAATCGGAACCGTGAGCAGGAAGACTTCACGAAGCTCAGACAGAGAAAGCAGAAAAATCGAGAATTCGTAGAAAACAGAGATCAGTTCTCATATGTGCAAGAGGCTTAAGAAGGCGCGAATGCCGATTAGAATCAACGACACTCGATAGAAGAGAATTTTCGAAAATTTGCAGATCAAAGAGCAAGCCAGTACGGAACACCAAACTTCAACTCTCTACAACTACTCTACCATAGAGAAAAAAAAGCAGCATATGAACTCCAACGCGACTAAAAAAAAAGAACAAACAGAAACATACGGCGATGGAAAGGCCTCGGAAAACGTCCAGAGACGCCAGACGAGGACGCCGGTCGCTTCCGCCGGTAGCCTCATTTTCGCCTCTGCTTAACGGTAAGTAATCCGCCATCGCACCTACCGAAAGACACAAAGAACGAACAGGAACTGAAACAAGGAAAAAGAGAAAAGAAAAAGCTCGAACTCGATTCCCTCTTTCCGTTCCCGTTCCCGTTCCCTGCTTTCTCTCCGTACTGTCCCACTCTGTTTTTATTCACGACAACAGAGAGGGCCGAATCGATGTCGTTTCTCTTAATGGATATATTAAAGGATAAGAGGACAGTAGTATATCCGCTAAGACAGACCCCCAAGTCCACATAAAAGGGTTTAACTATTAATTAATCTTAGTCTACCGGAGAGTTTATGCTAACGTGTGGGATGTTGACAACAATGCCAAATTAATTTATTAGTTGATGTTACTAGTAGGAACAAAATGGGTATGATCATGACAGCTTATATTAAGAAGAATTTCACAATGATAAATAAAAATTATACAATAAAATTCGAAATCTTGGATTTTTGCACTTTCTTTAAAAAATTATAAAATGGTAAATTATATGACAATAGTGCCATTGTATTACTGTTATTGTGAACATAATGAAAAAAAATATCAAGATAAAAAATATAATTTAAATCGGTTTTGATGATAAATATAAAAAATGAGTCTGATTCTTAATTAATTTATTCATGTCATGAAAGTATTTAGCTACTTTTTGTGTAAATAATGTTATGTGTATCTTGTTTTGCTCGTGGAAAGTGAAGTATTGGTTCTTACTTCTTACGTTTGATATTATTTATGTCAATTAATATCTAATAATTATTTGACAAAAAGACATTTTTGTGGACTTATTTATTTTACTAAAAAATATATTTATTTGTAAATAATGAACATTTTAATGTTTGAGGTGGCAACTAAAATACTGTCTTTGATGGGGAATATCAAAGTGTCAAATCAGATGACTTTAGCTGAACAGAAGTTAGCTTGTTCTGTCAATTAGGTGGGGTTTTGCTTTTGGAGGGTGGTAGTGTGGTAGATATGTTTCTTGGGCTTAAAAAAACCACATTTAATCTAGAAAAATGAGTAGGTGAGTCTCATTTGAAAATAAGTAGATATTTATGCTAGATATTTTTTCTTTGAGGTGATATGTTTATGACCATTTTTTAAAAGGGTTTATAGTAATAGCGTTCTTGGTCTAAGTAAAAGACACATTATGGTGACTCTTAATACTAAACCTGAACTGCCAATTAGACTGCCAACTAGGCTGCCAGGAGGATAGCCACGTTAGAATGTAAAGCTTTATATTAAAACATGGAAGTTTTACCCATAATTGGTACTTTTCTTTGTAATTACTTGGGAAGGGGCAAAGGATATTCTTTATCCATATATTTTTAATATTCAGGGTAATAAGAAATAAGTAGGAAAAACAAATAGGTGGATATAAAATTTAAATATAATAAATAATTAATTATACAATCTATGATAAATTTTTAAACTAAGAAGGGTAAGGGGATATAGGTGGTTTATATTTTCATTGATGGATCCAAAAAAGAGATAAGTAAGGGGTTAAAGTTGTTACCACAATTTCTGGTATTATGACGAAGCAAATAGTATAAAAAGGGGGAAATTTGGCTCAATTAAGGAAGGCAGATTCGGTCGCTAATTTTCAAATTACAGTTTCATTTAAATAGCTTTCTCAAGTTAATGGGTCTAAAGCCTCTAAGGTTAAAAAGTAAAAATAATACCTCTATGAAGAATTAGAAGTAATAAAAATCTAAAGAAATATTGTTGGAAAGGAGAGAGGGAGGTTTTGGTTCATGGTTATATAGATATTGGAGAAAAATAAAGAAAAGGAAAACTGATATTCAGTTTACAATTTACATGCAAAAACAAACACAAACTTCAAATCTGCTTCCAAAATTGCTGTGTTTGTAACTTTACATAAGAAACCATTTTTACAAAAACGAGATCTTACTGCTTTTATCTGCTGGCTCAGACTCCAGAAAATGATAGCCCTTTTTCATCCCATTAAAACAGCTCTCTCTTCAGCCATTACAGCGGCCTGAAGAACGATCCATTCAAAAACCAGCGACATGAAACGAAGAAAACCATATCACCATCTCATCAGTGAGCTCTTCTTTCAACCAACAAGGCCCGCCGTCCGGCACCGGAATCCGGCAAAGAGGGCACGTTTTCTGGTAAAAATTCAGCCACCGATCGACACACACTCTGTGGAACAAATGGCGGCAAGGTAACCTCCTGCAGGTTCCTTCTTCCTGTTCCCTCAACCTCGACAAGCAAACAGAACACTCCCCATGATCGGCCTCCCCTCTTATTCCACTTCCCAAAGCTGCCACATCCTCACTCACCCACAGAAACTTGTACTGAATCACTATATCGCCCTCTTTGGGGCCTTTCCTCAGACCTAATGTCCGCAAGATGAAGGCCATCAAGTTCTTCATAGGTGCTGCCAATGGTGGAGAGTGGGTACAGGCTGCAAGATATATGAGCTTCTTCCGTGTTTTTTGCTTAGTTTGGAAGGTTGGTTGGATGGGGAGAGGCGATTTTGAATGCTCAACAGGAGCAGTTGCACCTACGCGCTATTCCCCCATTTTGACATTTTACTTGCAGAATTGAAAACGGGAGCTTGATGGCTGCACATAGCTTTATTTGGTGGAGGATTTATGTTTAAGAGGAAGCTTCAATTTACAGGCTTTCTGGGACGAAACATATGGGCAGATTGTCTAATCAAGATGGATGGGAATTAGATTCAATAATAAGCATCCGGGAACTAGTGGAGAATGGAGATGGTTTGTTGGCCTAATTAAATTAGCGGGTAAAGGTCGATGCACATCTAGTATTTGACAAATTATAAAGTTTTGACTTAGACCTCTCTGGTTTAATAAACATAATGCGTTTTCTGTTGCAAAAGCTGAAGGCTTTGGCAGTATTTATACCGTCACGATGAGATTCTGTTGATTAGTCCTGTGGTATTATGTACTTGATGCAACTGTCTTTCTGCTCGTATCTGGAAATGAGTGAGGGGGGCTTTGATCTGCTCATCTCTTGTTCAATTTTCACCCTCACAGGTTTGAGGCCATTTAATGGCTTCTTCCTGTCCAAAAAAACTGAACAAGAACTGGTATTTGCATCCGACTGTTTTCACAAGCAGAAAAACCTGAGAGGGGGACTTTCGGGAGCACAGGTTGAAGGTCTCGAACGAAGAGGTATTCAGTTCCCGAACCAAATCAATACATTTCACTAGTGTCAGTGACAGACGCACTACTGATTCCAAGCCAGAATAACGAACAGGGTCCCGTAGGATAGCATAATGTCCACCTGTTTCGAGGGGCCATACCTTTCAGAGACACAATTAGAGGTCGGATCCTTCTGGTGAAGCTGTTGACCTGTTGTTGTGGAGAGGAAGGACCTAAAACTTTAAGATGGCTCCTAACTTGACTTACAAAATTAATTGTTTCTCAAATCAAGAAATAGCATAAGAATGGCATGGCAAATGGGTTTCTTCTTTCTGCTCTTGTCTCCATCTTTCACTGTACAAGATCCAACAGAAGCTTAGGGGCAACGGAAAAGGAAACTCAGCAAGTGCTGGATGGGTTACAGAAATCAACATTATCATATCCCAACGTTGGTGCCTTCACCTGTCTCACAAGATAATGTCAAAGCTTCATCACCGAACTGCTGACACATCTAATTTTCTCGGGTAGGATTCAGTAACTCAGCTCTCTCCGGGAAACGATGTTCATTAAAGTTTTCCATTTTCTGTGTGCAGATGTTCCCTATTATTTATCAAGAATCAAGAGAAACAATTCAATGAGTTCAATGACACCACAAACTTGTAACTTCCCACAAGAACGTTGAATACATCAGCTAACACATGATATTTATTAGAAAAAGATCTGCCATCACAGTCTATGGCTTGTTTTCTCTTTCATCTTTTGAATGTCTCCAGACTATCTACTCTCCCTCAAATTTTGTCTCCAATCTCCCAAGAATAACAGCTACTTTAAACAACTTGACAAAGATTTATTTCGCATACGCTGAACCCCTCAAATGCAATTCAAGTACCATCATTCTTGAGCAACTTCAGTCTTTTAGCACACAGTCACCAAGTTCCACCCAACGCCTGAAATAAAAAAAAAAAAAAAAAACATCGGTAAAATACAGAAAAAACGATTTTAGTAAAACTAAGAAGCAGAATGTGGAGAAAGAACACTAACAAAAACCATATGGAAACATTTACATGGAGGTATGAGAAAAACAAATTTGTTTGCTATAAACTCTAAACATTAAATTCCCCTCTTTAAAGTGAATTTACCAAGATCTTTCTGTCTAGGAACAAACTCTAAAATAAAAAAAAAAAAAAAAAAAGGTAGATGACCCTATTACGTCAAGTGAGGAACTTCTCTCCTCATTTCTTTACGTTGACAGCAGTGCACAGAGACACCTATAGTTCTTTCACTGTTCATGAGTGCAAAGAGATACCTCCAGTTTACTCAGTGTACTTGGGAGTTGAATCAGCAACATTATCAGATTTTGGTGTATCATCAGTCTTGAGCAGCTTCCCATCTTTGGGTATCAAACAAGGAATTCCATCAACTATCTATGGCATAAATGGACAAACATGAGCCAAGATACACAGGGAAAGAGAAACAAGTATAGATTAATAACTTGCTAGTCACACCATTCAAACAAACAAACAAAAAAAGTAGCTCGGTAAATGCACCATCATGTACATGTTTGTTTCTACACTAAAATGGTGACACCAAATTTTAAAACTTCAGTGCACTGAATAATTGCATGAAGAATGTGTTTTGAGAGCAGGTAAAAGATTTATTGCCACATTACCACTGGAAAGTGGAAAGCATGATATCATGGAAAGGAGGCCAGGGTCGTGTTAAAAAATTTAATAAGGAGATAATAAACCAAAAAAGAAATGCACAATCTGAAGAAGAAAGTAGAAAGAGAAAAGAGAACAACGAGAGGAACTGAAGTGTAGAAAACTCCTTATTGATATTTATTTTACGTTTGTCTTTCTCTCTTTTCTTTTAAAAATGTTTCAAGAGAGTAAAAATATTTACTTTTACTTTAACACCTATTCTCAGAAGTGCGATTGGGCTTCACAGAAATATGGTCACCCGTTTTGGAGTTACATACCAATTAATACCAAATACCCATTTCAGAGTTACTTTGTGATATTATAAGACCATATACCAATGCACGACTAGCATAGCTGACGAATTTAACCTGTCCACATAAGAATCTGAACAACAGAACCTGACAACAGAGGTTCGGGGACTTCCAGTTGGATGGCTGAGTAACACCCATTTCTAGTTGCGCGAATTTTCAATCAACATGACTCAAAAAAATCAATATTTGAACTTGAGCAATAGCTCAGTGGTCGTAATGGGAGGTTTTGGTTCAAGTGTCCTTAGGAGCAAAATACTTTTGACATTATACCGCAAAAAACCGCATCGAATTTCAAAAGAGAAATGAAGTTGACTCACAGGGTAAGAAATTCCGAGAGCGTCGCAGATGAGTGAACTGGAATCCTGAGAAAGCCTGTCCTCATTCAAAAAGGATGTCTCAGAAATTCTTTAGCGTTTCTAAGCAATAGGCCTACGAGGATCTAAATCTCACCTCAACGGCTGTTTAGAAAGTGGGCAAACAAAGAACTCGGACACAAGCTTCTCGCTGATTCCCACGTCCCTCAGCAGAGCTCTGCACAACCTTACCATTTTCTCCGTTACGGCGGGAAGTGCGAACACCCAAGAAAAAACTGCTCCCAGTCCCTCTCCTTTCCCTCTCTTTCCTTCCCGTGAAAAATACTGCTGCTCTTTAATAGCTACAATCTCATATACATAATTTCCGTGTATACGCTGTTTAATAAAAGCCGGGTACGACAGACTTCCCTCCCCCATTAAGTTATTCAATATATCTCACAATCGAGACCCACTTGTGCTGATCTACGTTAGAGACTTTACAAGTTTTA
This sequence comes from Aristolochia contorta, assembly GCA_022405105.1. Lineage (NCBI taxonomy): Eukaryota > Viridiplantae > Streptophyta > Magnoliopsida > Piperales > Aristolochiaceae > Aristolochia > Aristolochia contorta. Next base: position 15,133,774 of record CM039669.1, on the reverse strand, counting down.
TAAATATAGCAAAACATGATTTTTCGAAATTATACATCAATTCTAATTTATTAGTTTTAAATTTTATAAATTTATATTTATAAACTAATTATAATCAACTGGCATCGGGTCATAAACCCTATAAAATTTAGAAAAAAATTGTATCCTTAAAATAAAATTAATAATTAAGAGAGGTTTAAATTTTTATTCAATCATAACTTTTTACTTTCTTTGCCAGTACAGCCCCAAATTGCACGAACTTTCTCTCTCAATCAAGGTTTATATCCTACACTTTCAACCTAAACATGGCACTCATTCAACCACGTCTTTCTTTTATATATGGTATGAACTATAAAGTCCTGTCCCCCCATTTCGAGGCTCCCTTTCGACATACACCACGCTTCCGTATATAAGATCAACGAAGGACTAAAAGTCTAAAACCCTCTCTAAGACTGACTTAAACCTCGAAGCGAGAAGAGAAGACAGAACAGATCTCTGGCCGGGCTGACTCTGCGTCTTTCTCTATTTCTCCATCGCCTTCTCGAACGATGATGAGAAACGCTCGGGGTCTCGCCTCTTGCCTGCTTCGCGGAGCTCTTATTTCTTCGCGAGGACCTACCGTCGGCGCCGTCGTGGATCGGAGAATCTTGTATGCCGCCTTCCACAGCTACTCCGGTTACATCTCTTCTACCGACCTTTCCGGAAAATCATCATTCAAGTCGGTTCCCTTTGCGCTCGCCGGTGCTGTTTCTTTCTCGGTAGCCGCAGCTTCGTCTGTTGTTCACGCTAAAGAGCAGCTTGCTCCAGAGCGACTGCCCAAGAATGTCGTGCTCTACCAATACGAGGCGTGCCCATTTTGTAATAAGGTTAAGGGTATGTTTATCTCTCGATCTTTTTCAGGTTGATATTTGTTTTGTTGGAACGTTCCTCTGGTCTGTTTTGCGGTCGTTCGACCTCTAAAGGAGAGATATATGTATGCGCAAATTTTGGAAAGGGGTCTGCTTGGCCTTTTCAATTGAGGGCCAAGGTCAATAGTAAGAGTAATACAAATATACCGAACGACATCATTGTCCGAAAAAAAGAAAAAAATACAGCATAGTATTCAAATTATACGATTTTTTTTAGTTGATAATTTAATTGACGGACGAAATGTTGACTGTTTTCAGTGATTGAAATGAATATGCTGAACTCAGAGTTGGCTGTGAAATATTAAAGATAACATGGTTAGTTCTTGGATGAAATACTGCTACTTTGGTTTATGTCCGCTATATAGTGAAATTTCTTTGACGGCTGAGCACCTGTGATTATTTGGTAGCAGATTTAATGGTTCTGTGATTCTTAAATTGTTCTGCCTACAGCAGCATGAGCTCACGTTTTGACATAGTACATTTACCCTCTCTTTATTTTTATTTACTAGTCCAACTGCTACATAGCCAAGAATTGGAAAAACTGTGTTGCTTCAAATTTAAATATTCATTATTAGATGTCTCAATAAGTGGATGATAATAGATGGGTCGGAAAGATCTTAATATGGGACACTTTTTTGCTGAGATAATACTTCTGGGCTTCTGGGCTTCATTTAAGGCTCTGCTATCATATGTTCATCTGTATTTGGAGCTCGTTATGATGTAATATTCTCATGCATTTTATCCATTTTCAGCATTCTTGGACTATCACAATATACCATACAAAGTTGTGGAAGTCAATCCCCTTACCAAAAAGGAGATTAAGTGGTCTGATTACCAGAAGGTCCCAATTCTGACAGTTGATGGCGAACCGCTAGTTGACTCATCAGGTTTGAAGCATATACGGTTTCCAAAGTACTTATGTTGTCTTTGTTTTCCTATTAGTTCTGATCGTAAAGCTTTGTCAATTATATGGTGGTAACATTGCAGATATTATTGACAAAATGAGTCAGAAGATTCATCCTGATGAACCAATCACGAAGGACGAGGAGGAAAAGAAGTGGCGCAAGTATGTTCGTCCTTTCTTCTTTCTCTTCTTTTTTTTTTTTTAGAAAGTTTTCTCTTCTTTTTCTCCTGTTCAGAATGATTCAGTACTTTAATACCAACTACTATGCTTATAATCCAGATTCTTGCAAGATATTATTTGTCTCTATTGATTTCCTGTCTTCTCTATTGCTTTCCTTTTTTATTGTGTAATAGAATTTAATTGTTATTGCATTTTACTTTGCCAAGAGATCATCTCTGCTTTTATTTTTTTTTAAAAGAAAGATATTATCTATTTTTCTATCATCTCTATAGTAAAATAAAGCATGCCTCATGCACAACTGATGGAGGGAATATCGTTGAACTAACAATCAAATTTGATTGCATGATCTTAAGTTGAGTTTATATGAATTCTTGAGATTATCTAGTTTAATTTTGAATTATCTTTGCCTAATAAGTTCTGTAAGGCTGGCATGTGGATGAGTTGCTTGATTGCGGTCATGTCAATCATTCCAAAGAAAAAAAAGAAAAAAATGCTACCAAGATTGAAAAGTTTTTCTGTTATAATTTTTAAATCAACAAATCGTTCATATGGTTTGGATAGTTGTGCTTCAAAGCTGTCTATCATGTCAGGTTTGAAAATGTTTATGTGGCAAGATGTGACAAGTTGAGTATTTGTTGATATCAATCTTAAATGTGAATTTTTGATACTTTAGGTGGGTCGATGGTCACTTGGTGCATGTGCTGTCCCCGAATATATACAGGAGTACTGGTGAAGCACTGGAGGCATTTGACTATATCACACGCAATGGTAAGATGTCATCAATTTTATCCTAACTTCTTCAATGATCCACATTCTCAAAAAAATAAACTTCTTCAATAATCCTTAATTCTTTGTACATTAAATAAAGAGAAAAAGGTAGAGAAAATGAGAGTGTCAAAATCGGAAGAATCTCTTGTCCGATCATGTGCTACATTGTTTTTTTTTCTTCTTTTATTCTATCTGTAGGTTAACTAACCATTTGCTGCAATGGTTTGAAGCAGAGATGGTACTGTGAAGCCAGATCATTGGAGAGGCATATTGTTTTTATTAAATCATGGCACCTTTTATGACTGAGTCAGATGTGTCCCTGTTTGTTAGAAAGATTCTAGCATGCATCTCTAGATTTGTACTGTCTTTTCTTCCTGTGTATGCACAAAGAATTGATGCTTGTTATCTTTATCTTGAAACTTGAAGATATAGCTGGGTAAGTAAGTAGGAAGTATTCTGAACATGTAAATATTCTAAGAGTAAAATTTTCTATCAAAATTGTGCAAGTATATGCCCTAAACTCTATAGGAGGATGTTCTTACTGGCTTATTAGGATGCTTTAACAAAAAACAGTCTGAAAAATCATTGCTTGAATGAGGCACGAGGTACCTTAGTCAGGCTTTTTTCTTGGGTCTACTTAAAAGAAACTCTTTGAGTTTATCGTCATCCTTGTGATTTGCAGGCAATTTTAGTTTCATGGAAAGGTTCAGTGTGAAATATGCTGGAGCAGCTGCAATGTATTTCGTATCTAAGAAGTTGAAGAAGCGGCATAACATAACCGATGAACGTGCAGCCCTATATGAGGCAGCTGAAACCTGGGTTGGAGCTCTGAATGGCAGAGATTTTCTGGGTAACGTTTGTTCTTCTATCTAATATTCAACTTCAATATTTTTGTGGTATTAACAATTGACGATACCTGTTTACAGGGGGATCTAGACCCAATTTGGCCGACCTTGCTGTCTTTGGGGTTCTGAGACCAATTAGATACCTGCAATCTGGTAAAGACATGGTGGAGAACACACAAATTGGCGAATGGTTTGGAAGAATGGAATCTGTCGTTGGAAACTCATCAAGCATTCGTTCTTAGACAGTTTAATGAATTGATACTGGAGCTATTAAAATCCATTTATTTGGCGAGAAAGTTCGCAGTTTTGTCCAGGTTTTGTTTGTTTATAGCGGAGGGAATAATTGCCTTGGGAGTATTGTTATACAAGTATCCTCTAATTTGTCATTTGTAACTGAAGAACGGACGTGAACGGTGTTTCTGGGTTCAGATTCCGAGTATAGAGAAATACTCGTATACATGTATCACAGCCGTGTGATGATAAATTGTATCCCAACATATCACCTTTTGTTCTCATGTTCATGGTGGGTGACACTTGACAGTGGCACTCAGAAATTTTAGTGGTGCATTTTATGTTGCTGCTCTCATTTGATGATTGTGCGTTCCTTCAAGGTAGATGATTCCTGATTTCTGAAAATAGCAGCGACAGGTGAGAGCTTGGAGAAAAACCCATGGATTGTTCCAGTCGATCACATCTCTTGAATCAACAAATTCATTTATAAGAAGACTAAAAAATGTACAGAGAGCAAACCATACTAGTTGACGTTCTTTTTTGGATAATCAGAAAGACAAGAAACAGTAACTCGAAAGGGATTCACGGAACTTTCAGTCTCTCCGCATTCTTTTGGCACCAAATGCCCCATCGACATCTCTTGTTCTTTTCCTCTCCAGTGCGGCCACAGCCGCGTTGGCCTCCACGACGGCCTCCCCGGGATCCCGCCCCACAGGGAGAGCGGATTGCATCTGCTGCGGCGGCGGTTGCTGCGGTTGGGGCTCCACCAGAAATCGCATCGCAGCTCCTTCGGCGACCTTCGCGGGACGGTTCTGACCGAGATCGGCGATGGTGAAGATTCGTGGTTCGCCGCCGATCACAGGTCCGCCGGAAACAGACCGCTCCCAGGGGTAGGCGAGATAGACGATGGAGCCGTGGGAGATGCCAAAGCTGTGCAACCAGGCGGAGTGGTCGCGCATCTGCCAGGAGAAAGGGAGGAGTTCTTGGGGGGTCTTGGCGAGGAGGAGATTCTGATCGGTGGAGAGGGTCTGGGAGAGGATGGGCACGCCGAGGTCGGCCTGGATTGCCGCGCGGAGGTGGCCGACGGTGGCGACCGGAGACGGCAGCTCCACCCGCTCCGTTCCGTCGCGGCTGCGCAGCCTGATCGTCATCATCGTCTCCATCGCGATCGTGTTATCGAAGGTGGTGGTCGCTCTTCGATATTTGAAGGTCTGTCCCCATAGAAGAGAGGTCGCTTTTTTATTACGCTTTTAGGGTGAGTCTAGCTGGGTGAGTTTTATTTATGTGATTTTTCACGCCGTCTGACCCAGCGATTCGTCCTGCGACTCAGATTGGACTCGCCCTTTAAGGAGATTCTTCTCAGAATTGGGTTAATATCTGATATCTTATATCCACAAAGCCTACAAAGAAAGGATGAAGGGCACCCTCTCCTCTTTCAAAATCAATGGAAGCTGAGAAATAGGGAAGACCCTCCTTATACTTGCAAATGTGGGGAAGCATTGAAAATGTACACTTCAAATTTTAGGGATGTTACCCTTCTTCCTAAGTATGTCTCCTATATATATATATATATATATATATATATATATATATAAGTTAAAAAGACAGCTTCCCACAATGATTTTGTACAAATGGTTATAACTATCACATATATATGTAAATATGTAACATATACAAGTCGAAATTCGAATACTATATCAATTAATAATATGAATAATGCTATGAGTACAGCCTCCCTCACTGTAGCAATAGGTATTAAAATATTCCCTGTGTGGGCCCCACTGCTACATAGCATTACTCTAATAATATTTCAACCACTTCGTTTTCTCAAAGGGTCCTCAGTATATCACAAGTAGGTAACTGGTACAAAACACCTGCTCTAATTTCATTGGACCAGGCAACACCTGAAAAAAAGAAACACCCTGACTGGAAAGCTATTCACTACAGCTTCAACACAAGCAAAAACAAACGTTAATCTGCCTGATTCTCTACACTAGAGTATGGTTGCTGATCCACTACACTGAAATGAAATATGAGGTTGATCTAACCAGCCAAATTGCACAAAGTGACATGATTTAAAGAAATTTCCCAAGCATTGCAACCGATTAGAAGGTGGGTATGTGCCAGTGATAGTAGAGGTTGCTGGAACGATGTCAGGGAAGGAGGGATACCTTACACTGCCTTGGGGAAAACAACACAACATTCCACGCACGATGATGATGCAGTGAATCATTATTAGTCACGGTAAATGCTCTCAGCCATCTGCCAGACCTGAAGAATATTATCCTCAGCCACACTGGCAACAGTCCACGGTTCATTTCTGTTCCAAGAAAATTCAGATATTTTGGCAGTATGTCCTCCATGAACAAACAAAAGTTCAGGTGGCCCATCCTCTGCATCTTCAGGTGTCTGCTCATCACCGATCCTGTACCCATTCCATCAAAATCAAATAGAGGAAATTGCACATATTGGTACCCTATTTAATAAAAATTTCCATATGACTAGTAAAAATAAGTTTTATAGGAGGGAGTATGTATTTTTTTTTTTTTTGAAAATTGGTATTGCATTATTCGTGAAAATTGGTACAGCCCAATCGGGCAATAGCATACAACTAGCTAGGGGTCCAAACAACCAAATGTTGCTCATTAGCCCCTTGCTTAGCTAAGCAATCCGGTCTTCCATTCATGCTCCTAATGACATGATTCCAGCTAACAACTACACTAACAAGATCATGGATCTCTAAAACATATTGATAATCCAAAGGAGCATCAAAGACAAGAAGAAACAGGTCCTTATATGTCCATTAAAAAAATCCAATTGAGAAGGCCGAGGTCATGAGGTCATCCAGTTTTGAGAGAATTCACTCTAAAACGAGTATAAATTATTGAAATTTTCAGTTGGAATGGTCCTACTTTAAGCTCTTTCAACTCTTCCATATGTAACTAAAGCTCTTTCAACTCTTCCATATGTAACTAAAGCTCTTCCATCTAAGATCAGAGCACATAGACTCAGTTAACTGATTGCATGAATTTATGAGTCCTTGACTTGAACTAAGTTTTTTTTGTATTAGTGCAACACCCACTACCTTTTAATAGTGAAATATTTAAAAGGACTGGTCCTCAAAAGCTGGGAAAACTGGTGTCAATTTGAATCAGGAAGCAGTCAGGGGCTCATAGGACACCCGACGTATACCTACAGATGTGCAGCATGTATGGGCAATACACCCGTCTCTGCCTAGAAAATTCAATAAACATCTGCCTTGATCGAGATAGGAAAAAATAGCTACTAAGGTTCAAAGTAATGAATACGCTCCATATGTAAAGCAAATTACATAAATGTACCTGTTAAGGTCCCAAAGCATAACTCTACGATCAGCTGCAGAGGAAGCCAATGCAGTTTCTAGCTGTGGATTCCACTCTACCTGGAAGACCTCATCTCTGGAAAGGCATAAAGATTACAATCATCCATACATGCATCATCATATTTCTCTGAATACGGATTACATATCTTAATTCTATCAAGCAATTTTCAAAATAGATATCTAGCAACACAAATACAAAAAAAATCATTATCCTGTAAAATTCAGTCTAAAACCAATATGCACGATAGTAACCATATAAAGATTACATACTTTAGCAGCACTAATCAAGCAGGTTTTAAGCCAAAATTCTAGCAGCATTAATGCAAAAATCAAACCCCCGTAAAATCAAGTGACAAAGGCAAAATGTGTAGACACAAAACCTACGAACCTCTCAGCGTCCTTCATCTACTGCAAATTATATTCGTGATTAGTCTTCAACTTGAACCACTAAACGAAGAGAAAGCTTGTAACCTTATTGTAATTCTATCTCATCCAGTGATACTATCCTAGTAAAGTTGCAGGTAATAAGTAACCGTTCCATAATGGGAGAAACATTACTTGAACTAAAGGATAAGATTGTTATGAAAATAAAAAGAAAACCATCCAAATTCTTGCAAAAAGGTTATATGTTGACTTTTTTCTTTAAAGTTCACTTAATTCATTTCAGCACAGATCATAATGAATAAGAGAGCACGAAAGAGAACATTGACCCTTACGTGTGACTAGCAAAAGTATGTAAGGGAGATGTGAGCTTTCTCAAATCAAACAAATTAACTGTGGTGTCTGAAGACCCTGTTGCCAGTGCCCATTCATTAAATGGGTTGAAAGATAACGAATTAACCTGGTCAAAGGACAAAAAAAATTAGAAAATCCAATGGATGTTGATTGACAAAAAGTATGGAACTTCAACTCATGGAATACCAGAGAGACAAAAAGAAAAAGAAGAAAAAGATAAAGAAATTCATGAAAGCATAATATACTCGAATAAAAGAAGCATTATGAACATAATGAGTGCCTAATAAGAAGTGGTGAAACTTTGACATAACATGAAAAGAAGTTTGTTTGAAGACTTCTTGCAAGACAAGAAGTATACTCCAATCATTGTCTGCAGTTTAACAACAAGGGTACATGTTTGAATTAATAAAGTAACAGAAGTTTTTTTGCTCAAACTAACACTTGCTTAAATTTGTAAATGAATGCAACCTAGTTATGCTCCGCACACTAGCATTATACATGAATTTTTGGACTTTAGAAGTGCTGTCTGACTCTCATGAGACATTTTACACAGAGAATTACAGAAAAAAAACTCAGAAGCAGTTCAATTTGAACACAAAAAATCTTTGATCATAGCATACACATCTGGTGTCCATTTCACTATTTCCAGTTCTATTTTAGAAGATTTTGAGCAGAGATAGCTGTACATAGACAACGAATCTGATTGTTTCACACTGATGACATTATCAGTACCATGAGTTCAACCAAATGCATCATGATAGAGAATAATTAATTAAACCTAGTCAAACGAAGGGGAGAAAACAACAAGTGAAAATCTGGACCAGGCTGCACACTAGAAGCCACTAAGACCTCATAAATTATACATAATGAAGCTCATGAAGAACAGGAACAATATTTGGAAATTAATCCCAGCAAGCAAATGAAAACAAACCTCTAGGAGGAGCCAAGATATAAGAGATGAAGTACCAAACTGCTCCAAACTAAAAATTCACCATTATAAAGTAGCTGTACAAATTTGAGGAAACGATCTAGTTCAGTCATCTCTTACATTTTTCTCATGTGTTATTATAGCTTGTTGTGGCTTCCCCTCTGATGAGCGTAGATCCCATATCATCAATTTTTTATCGTCACCGACAGACCCAAATAAATTTTCATTACTCAAGTGCCACGCCACATCTTCAACCACATCCTCATGAGCCTACAGAATTAAAAATAATGTCAAGTATCGGCGAGCTACTTATTCATCAAACTCCAAATAAGGAAATAAATGGTGGAATCAAACGACTAGTCATATTTAGTGGTAAAGTACAGGAAAGTTACCTCATATACGTCCTTCGCCCCCAGAATCTTATTCACAGAGGGAGAATTAATGTCCCATAAGCAAAGTTTTGAATCATCGGAACCGCTCAACAAGTGTCCTTCTCTGAGCGGGCTCCAGGACAGGCCATAGCCCTCTCTATCGTGACCCTTCAATTTCAAATCAGGATTGCAAATGCAAACACCCCCTTCCGGTTGCTTCGGCTGCCTGCTGCAATCGAAAACATAGACGTCCGAGCCGTGGGTCTTCGTCGCAATCACAGCTGGATTTTGGGGCATATGCCGTGCCCTATTAACCTCTCCATCATGGGGTATTAATTGGGTAATCAAAATCTACAGAAAATAAAAAAAAAAAGAACATTTTGAGCTAAAACTTCCATTTCAACTCTAACACCTCTTGGGTTGCACGAGGATTCAAAAAAAAAAAAACAAAAGTAACCCCAAGTTCCAAAAGCAATGAAAGCATTCACCTTCGGGATCGCCGGAGGCTGCGAGGGATCGGAAACTGTGCTCGTGATTCCAGCGAGAGGAGCTGCGACAGCTGCGACCATGAGGAAGTTGGGGACGCCGTCAGAAGTGTGGGTCCCAAGGATGATATTGTGAAAGGAGAAAGGTGGGACGGGTTGTGGGAGCTGAGGGAGCCACTCGATAGTAAGGGACGGCCATTCTAGGGCGTGCGAGATCACCAGGTCGTACAGATACGGACTATTTCGCTTCCATACTTTGAACTCCTCGTCCAGCTGGGCCATGTCTGCATCCCCTCCATCTCCCATATTCTTCCCCTTCCTCTCTCAGGGCAGGAAGCTCACCGTCTCGCTCTCTCTCTCTCTCTCCCGCCCTGTCTCTCCCTCCGTTTCTTCGACACAATCTCTCCCGCCAAAAAAAAATGAGGGAAAGTGGCTGTGTAATAGAGCCTCGATAATTAGATGCATGATATTTTAACGTCGAGCTTGGGCTCCCGCCAAAACTTGCGCCTGAATACGAGCTTAGGACCTAGCAATCTTTAAAGAGGCTGGTTTAGTCTCGGCCCATCATAGACAGAGATTCAATTTAAAGGTAGTGTAATGTAAAAAGCAAACCATACAGAGTGTATACTCAACGAGGCTACAGTCATGAAATTCAAAGAGAAACTTAAACTAAAAGTTATAGTAATAGAATTTATAGAGAAACTCAAACTGAAGGCTATAGAAACCAAAGAAAAAACTTAAACTGAAGGCAATAGTAAGAGAATGCGAAGATAAACACAAACTTGAGGCTATAGTAAAGGAATTTGGACTAGAAAACTCAAATTGAAAGCTTAGCAAGAGAATTCGTAGAAAAACTCAAAGCAAAGGCTAGAGTAAGGGAATTTAAAGAAAAACTCAAATTGAAGGCAATAGTAAGAGAATTTGCAGAGAAACTCATTGGGAAGGATATTATAAGGGTTTTCAACAAAAAAACTCAATCTGAAGGCTGTAGTAAGAAAATTTGAAGAGAACCTAAAACAACAGGCTATAGTAAAAGAATTCGAAGAAAAACTTTAATTAAAGGATTTTGTAAGGGAATTCGAAGTGAAACTCAAAGCTAAAGGTCATAGACACGGAATTTGAAGAAAAACACGAACTAATGGCTATGGTAAGTAAACAATATAGTAAGGGAATTAAAAGAAAAACTCAAACTAAAGGCTATAGTAAAGGAATTTAAAGATGAATAAAATTGGAAGTTATTGTAAGGGAATTCGAAAAAAAAACTCAAATTGAAGGCTATAGTAAGGGAATTCGAAGAAAAATTCACTAAAAGCTATATAATGGGAATTCGGAGAAAAATACAAACTGAAGGGTATAGTAACATTATTTGCAGAAAAACTCAAACTGAAAATTATAGTAAGGGAATTCGGTGATAAACTCAAACTTGTGGCTAGAGTAAGGGAATTCGATGAAAAAATTAAACAGAAGGTTATAGTAAGGGAAATTCAAAGAAAAAAAAATCAAATTGAAGGCTTATTGTAAGTGAAATGCACAAAGAGACTCAATGTCAAGGATATCAAAAGGGAATTTCAAACAAAACTCTATTTGAAGGCTACAGTTAGGGAATTCGATGAGAACCTAAAACAAGTGGTTATAGAGAGGGAATTCAAAGAAAAACTCAAATTGAAGGCTATAGTAAGGGAATTCGAAGAAAAACTAAAATTAAAGGCTACAGTAAGGGAATTCGAAGAAAACTCAATAAAAAAGCTATAGTAAGGGAATTCAAAGGAAAACTCAAACTGAAGGCTATAGAAGGGGAATTAAAAAAAAAACTATTGAAGAAAAAAACCGAAACTAAAGGCTATAGAAAGGGAATTCAAAGAAAAATTCTAACTGAAAGCGATAGTAAGGGAATTCAAAGATAAACTCAAACTGAAGGCTAGAGTATGAAAATTTGAAGAAAAACTCAAACTAAAGGTTATAGTAGTGGAATTTGAAGCAACACTAACTGAAGGATATAATAGGGGATTTTGAAGAAAAACTCTAACTGGAAGATGTAGTAAGGGAATTCCAAAAAACCTCAAGTTCAGGTTATCAGAAGGGAATTCGAAGAAAAACCAAAATTGAAAGCTACAATGAGGGAATTCGAAGAAAAACTCAAACTGAAGTAATTGTAAGGGAGTTTGAAGAGAAACTTAAACTTAAGGCTATAGTAAAGGAATTCTAAGAGAAATTCAAACTGAAGGCCATAGTACGGGAATTTGAAGGAAAACTCTAACGGAAGGCAGTAATAACGGAATTCAGAAAAAAACTCAAACTGAAGGCTATAGTTAGGGAATTTGCTGAAAAACTCAGATTGAAGGTTATAGTATGGGAATTTGAAGAAAGCCTCAACTTGAAGATTATAGTAAGGGAATTCGAAGAAAAACACAAACTAAAAGCTATAAGATGATAATTGGAATATATATACTAAAAATAAAGGCTATAGTAAGGGTATTCAAAGAAAAACTCAAACTGAAGGATATAGTAAGGGATTTCGAAAAGAAACTTAAACTGAAGGTTATAGTTAGGAATTCGAAAAAAGGGAAACTCAAATTGAAGTATATAGGTAGGGAATTCAAAGAAAAACTCAAACTGAAGGTTATAGTAAAGAAATTCTGTAAATAACTAAAACTAAAGGCTATATTGTAAGGAAATTCGATGAAAAAAAAATCAAATAGAAGGCTATAGTAAGGGAACTCCAAGAAAAAATAAAACTGAAGGCTATAATAAGGAAATTTGAAGAGACTCAAATTGAAGGCTACAGTAAGGGAATTGAAAGCAAAACACAAACAGAAGGGAAGTCGAAGAGAAATTAAAGAAAAAGGCTATAGTATGGAATTCACAAAAAAAAAAAACCAAACAAAAGGGTATAGTAAGGGAATTCGAAGGAAAACTCAAACTGCAGGCTTGTAACAGAATTCCAAGAAAAACCCAAATTGAAGTTTGTAGATAGGGAATTCGAAGAAAAATCGAAATTGAAGGCTATAATGAGGGAATTCTTGCAACTAAAGGCAATAGTATGGGAATTTGAAGATGAACTCAGACTGAAGGCTATTGTAATGGAATTCGAGTAAAAACTTAAATTAATGGCTATAGTAATTTTAGTTGAAGAAAAACTCTAACTGAAGGCTATAGTAATGTTATTAGAAGAAAAAGTCAAACTGAGGGCAATAGTAAGGGAATTCGAAAAAAAAACTCAAATTGAATGCTAGTGTAGAGGAATTCGAAGAGAAACTCAAACTTATGGCTATAAGAAGGGAATTTGGTAGACAACTCAAACTGAAGGCTATTGTATCGGAATTCGATGAAAAAAAAATCAAACTGAAGGCCATAGTAAGGAAATTTTATGAAAAAAATCAATTTGAGCTCTATAGTAAGAGAATACGTAGAGAAACTCAATCTAAAGGATATAGAAAGGGAATTCGAAAAACAAAACACTCAATCTGAAGGCTATAGTAATGGATTTTGAAGCGAAACTAGAATAGTAGGCTATAGTTAGGAAATTCGTTAGGAAAACCTTAGACCGAAGACTATAGTAAAGGAATTCGTTAAAAAAAAAATCAAATTGAAGGCTACATTAAAAAATATTGATCCTGAAGGCTACAGAAAGTGAATTTGAAAAAAAACTCAAACTAAAAGTTATAGTAAGGGAATTCAAAGAAAACCTCAAACAAAAAGCATGTGTAAGGGAATTTGACGTGAAATTCTATAGAAATGGAATTTGAAGAAAACCTCAAACTAAATGCTATAAAGTAAGGGATTTTGTTAAGAAACTCAAATAGAAGGCTATAGTTACGGAATTCGGAGAAAAACTCAAATTGAAGGCTGCAGAGAGGGACTAAGCAGTGAAACTTAAACTCACGGTTATAATAAGCTTATTTGGAGGAATACTCAAACTAAAGGTTATAGTAAGCGAATTTGGTAAACAACTTAAACTGAAGGCTATAGTAAGGGAATTATTGCAACGGAATTCTAAGAAAAAATCAAACGGAAGCGCTATATTAAGAGAATGTAGAGAAAGTCAATTTGAAGGATATAGAATGGGAATTAGAAATAAAAATTCAATCTGAAGGCCCTAGTAATGGAATCCGAAGGAAAATTAAAACAGTTGGCTATAGTTAGGGAATTTGATGAAAAACTCTAATTGAAGGGTATAGTAAGGGAATTCAAAGAGAAACTCAAACTGAAGCTATGAGAATTTGAAGAAAAATTAAAGGCTATGGTAAGGGAATTCGAACGAAAATTCAAATTGAAGGCTATTGCACGGGAATTCAAAGAAAAACTCAAATTGAAGACTTTAGTAAGGGAATTTGAAGAAATTGAAACTGAAGGATACATAAGAAAATTCCAAGAAAAACTTAAACTGAAAGCTATGGTAAAGGAATTCGTAGAGAAACACAAACTAATATCTATAATTTGGGAATTCGAAAAAACTCAAACTAAAGAAAGGAATTCGCAGGAAAATTCAAATTGAAGGCAATAGTAAGAGATTCCAAGAAAAACTCAATTGAAGGCTATCGTACGGCAATTCAAAGAAAAACCAAAATTGAAGGCTACAATGAGGGAATTTGATGAAAAACTCAAACTGAAGGCTATAGTAAAGGAATTCGAAGAAAACTCTAACAAAAAACTATAGTAAGTGAATTCAAAGAAAAAATCAAACTGAAGACTATTTTAAGGGAATTCAAAGAAAAAATGAAACTGAAGGCTGTAGTAAGGTTATTTGACGAAACACTCAAATGGAAGGTTATAGTAAAGGAATTTGGTGAAAAAACTCAACTGAAAGCTATAGTATGGGAATTCAAAAAATAAATCAAACAAAAGACTATATTAACGGAATTTAATGAAAAAATAAAAAGGAAGGCTATATAGTAAGAGAATTTGCAGAGAAACTCAATGTGATTGATATCGTAAGGGAATTTGAAAAAGAAACTCATTCTGAAGGCTTTAGAAAGGGAATTCGAAGAAAAACTCTAACTGAAGTTTTATAGTAAGGGAATTCGAAGAGAAACTCAAAGTAAAGACTATAGTAACGAAATTCGAAGAAAAACACAAACTAAAGGCTATAGTAACGAAATTTGAAGAAAAACACAAACTAGAGGCTATAGTTGGAAATTTGAAGGAAAACTCAAAGTGAAAGTTATAGTAAGGAAATTCGAAGAGGAACTCAAACTGAAGGCTACAATAAGGGAATTCAAAGAAAAACTCAAACTTAAGGCTATAATAAAAAAATTTGAAGAAAAACTCATACTGAAGGGTATAGTAAGAGAATTTGAAATGAAATTCCAACAAAGTCTACAGTCTAGGAATTCAAAAGAAAACTGAAACTGAAGGCCAGAGTAAGGAAGTTCGAAGTGAAATTAAACCTAAAGTCTATAGTATGGGATTTCAAAAAAAAAAAAAAACTCGAACTATTGGGTATAGTATCGGAATTTGAAGGAAAACTCAAACTGAAGGCTTGTAAGGGAATTCCAAGAAAAACCCAAATTGAACCTTGTAGATAGGGAATTCGAAGAAAACCCGAAATTGAAGGCTACCAGTACGGGAATTCGAGAAAATGTCAAGCTAAAGGCTATAGTAAGGGAATTTAGAGATGAACTCAGATTGAAAGCTATTGTAATGGAATTCCAAGAAAACTTAAATTAATGAATTAATGGCTACAGTAAGGTTATTCGAAGAAAAAACTCAAACTGAAGGCTATAGTAAGGGAATTCGAAAAAAAATTAAACTTAAGCCTATAGTAAAGAAATTCTAAGAAAAACACAAACTAAATGCTACATTAAGGGAATTCAAAGAAAAATTCAAATTGTAGGCTAGTGCAAGGGAATTCAAAGAGAAAATCAAACTGAAGGATAGAGTAAGGGAATGAGGAATTCGACGAAAAACTCACTTGAAGGCAATATACTAAGGGAATTTGACGTTAAACTCAAACAGAAGGCTATAGTAGTTGAATTCGAAGAGAAACTCAAACTAAAGGCTATAAAGTAAGAGAAGTTAACGAGAAAATCAAACTGGAGGCTATAAAGTAAGGGAGTTTAGCGAGAAAACTCAAATGAAGGTCCACACGTGCTGGGGAGTGTTAGAGTTTAGTCCCACATAGATAAATGAGTAGAAAAGATCCTGACTTATTAGTCAGAAAATTGCTTTCTAATTTCGGTTAGTCATTTTAGGATGGGTCTCGGCCCAACTTTTCTAGGTTTCAGAGCGGGCGCTCGTACATCGGCTTCCACCCAAGTTGTTCACGAGTTGAAGCCCAAAAGAAGGCCCACACGTGCAGGCAAGTGATAGAGTTTAGTCCCACATAGATAAGCGAGTAAAAACTATCCCGACTATTTATTTTGGAAAGAGGCTTTCTAACTTCGGCTAGTCATTTTAGGATAGACCTCGGCCCAACTTTACAAAAGCTATAGTAAGGTTATTTAAAAAAAAAACTCAAACTGAAGTTTATAGTAAGGGAATTCGGTAGACAAATCAAACTGAAGGCAATAACAAGGGAATTCGAAGAAAAAAATTAAAAAAGGCTATAGTAACTGAATTCTAAGAAAAAATCAAACCGAACACTGTAGTAAGAGGATTCGGTGAGAAACTCAATCTAAATGATATCGTAAGAGAATTAGAAAAGAAAAAACTCAATCTAAAGGATACAGTAAGAGAATTAAAAAAGAAAAAACTCAATCTAAAGGATATAGTAAGAGAATTAGAATCAGTAGGCCATAGTTAGGGAATTTCAAACAAAACTCTATCTGAAGGTTATAGTGAGGTAATTTGAAGAGCAACTTAAATTGAAGGCCATATAAGGGAATTTGGAGAAAACTAAAGGCCATAGTAAAGGAATTTAAAAGAAAATTCAAATCGAAGACAATAAAAAAATTCAAAGTAAAACTCAAATTGAAGGGTTCAGTAGGGGAATTCCAAAAAAAAATTGAAATTGAAGGCTACAATAAGGGAATTCAAAGAAACACTTAAACTGAAGCCCATAGTAAGGGAATTCGAAGGGAAACTCAAACTAAAGCCAATAGTTTAGGTATTTGATAAAAACAAAATTCAAACAAAAGGATATAAGGGAATTCCAAAAAAAACTCAAATTGAAGGCTATCGTGATTCGCAGAAAACCCGAAATTGAAGTCTATAGAGAGGGAATTCGAAGACAAAGTCAAACTGAAGGCTAGAGTATGGGAATTCAATAAGAAACTCAAAATGAAGGCTATAGTACGGGAATTCGAAGAAAAACTGAAACTAAAGGCTACCGTAAGGGAATTCAAAGAAAACTCAAATGGAAGGCTCTAATAAGGGAACTCGGAGAGAAAGTCAAACCGAAGAATATCGTAAGGAAATTCGAAAAAAAAAAAAAAGCAAAAGTCTATGGTAAGGGAATTCAAAGAAATACTCAAATTGAAGGCAATAGTAAAGGAATTTGCCTAAGAATGAAGGGTGAGAAAAATTCAAACTGAAGGTTACAGTAAGGGAATTCGAACAAAAAAACAAACTCAAAGGTATAAAAGGAGAATTTGAAGATATACTGAAATTGAAGGCTATAGAAAGGTGATTCGAAGTAAAGCTTAAATTGAAGATATAGTAAAGGATTTCAAAAAGAAACTTAAACGGAAGGTGAATTCGAAAGAAAAAACTAAAACTGAAGTCTATAGGAAAGCGAATTCGAAGAAAAACTCAAATTGAAGGTTATAGTAAGGGAATTTGAAGAAAAACTCAAACTGAAGGTTATAGTAAGGGAATTCGGTGAAAAACTCAAACTGAAGGCTCTGGTAATGAAATTCGACGAAAAAATCATACAAAAGGCAATAGTAAGGGAATTCAAAGAAAAAATAAAACTGAAGGCTATAGTTTGAAGAGAAACTCAAACCGAAGGCTATAGAAAGGGAATTTAAATAAAAACTCATACCAAAGGCTATAGTAAGGGAATTCAAAGGAAAACTCACATTGAAGGCTATAGTAAGGGAATTCGAAGGGAAATTAAAGCTAAAGGCTATAGTATAAGAATTCAAAAAAAAATCTCATACTAAAGGGTATAGTGAGAGAATTCAAAGAAAAACTCAAATCGAAGGCTTGTAAGGGAATTCCAAAACAAAAAACTCAAATTGAAGACTATAATAAGGGAATTCGAACTAAAACCAAAATTGAAGGCTACAGTGAGGGAATTCATTGAAAATGAAACAAGAGGCTATAGGTAGGGAATTTGAAGATATCAGACTGAAGGCTATTGTAATGGAATTCGAAGAAAAAATCAAATTAATGGCCCTAGCAAGGTTTTTCGAAAAAAAACATAAGGCAATAGTGTGGAAATTAAAAGAAAAACACAAACTAAATGCTACATTACGGTAACTTCAAGAAACACTCAAACTGAAGGCCAATGTAAGGAAATCCGATGAGAAACTCAAACTGAAGACTATAGTAAGGGAATTTTGACGTGAAACTCAAACGGAAGGTTATAGTAATGGAATTCAAAAAACAAAAAAAACAAACTGAAGGCTATAAAGGATGGATATTCAAAGAGAAACTCAAACGGAAGACTATAATAATGGAATTTGAAAAAACAAAACTCAAATTGAAGGTTGTAGCTGAAGTCTATAATAAGAGAATTTGTAGAGAAACTCAATTTGAAGGATATAGTAAGGGAAATACAAAAAAAAAACTCAAATTGAAGGCTTTAGTAAGGGAATTAGAAGAAAAACTGAAACTGAAGGTAACAATAAGGGAATAAAAATAAAAACTTAAACAAAAATTTAGAATACAAGAATTCGAAGAGAAACTCAAACTAAAGCCTATAGTATGGGAATTCGAAAAAAAAACTCAAACTAAAGGAAATAAGGGAATTCGAAGGAAAACTCAAAGTGAAGGCAATAAAAAGGGAATTCCGAGAAAAACTCAAAGTGAAGGCTATCGCAAGGGAATTCGAAGAAAATCGAAATTGAACATTACAGTGAGGGAATACAAAAAAAAACTCAAATTGAAGGCTATAGTAAGGTAACTCGAAGAGAAACTCAAACTGAAGGCTATTGTAAGGGAATTCGATGAGAAATTCAAACTAAAGGCTATAGTAAGGAAATTCGAAGAAAAACTCTAACTGAAGCCAAAAGCTAGGGAATTCGCAGAAATAATCAGACTCAAAGCTATACTATGGGAATTCGAGAAAAAACTCAAACTGAAGGCTATAATACGGAATTTGAAGAAAAAGTCAAACTGATAGCTATAATTTGATAATATAAAGAAAAACTGAATTGAAGGATATAATAAAGTTATCCAAAGAAAAACTTAAATTGAAGGATATAGTAAAGGATTTCAAAAAGATACCTAAACTAAAGTTTATAGTTATGGAATTTCGAAAAAAAAAAACTCAAGCTTAAGAATACATGTAGGGAATTCAAAGAAAATGTGAAACTGAAGGTTACAATATGGGAATTCAAAGAAAAACTCAAACTGAAGGCTATTTCAAGGGAATACGATTAAAAACTCAAACCGAAGGTTATACTAATGGAATTTGGAGAAAAACCTAAACTGAAGGCTATAGTAAGGCAATTCGACGAAAAAAGAGAAGGTTATTATAAGGGAATTTAAAATAAAAAATAAAATGGATGCCTATAGTGAGGGAATTCGAAGACAAACTCAAACTGAAGGCTAAGGGGATTCTGAGAAAAAAAAACTGAAGGCTTAAAGTAAGGTTATTGGAAGAAACACTTAAACGTAAGGTTATAGTAATGGAATTCGGTGAAAAACTCAAACTAAAGGCTATAGTAAAAGAATTCGTACCGAAATTGAATGAGAAGGAAATTGTAACGGAATTGGCAAAAAGAATTAATTCTAAAGGCTATAGTAAGAGAATTCGAAGAAAACTAAAACAATAGGCTGTGAGTTGAAAGAAAAACTCTAACTAAAGGCTATACTAAAAGAATGCGAAGAAAAACACTAACTGAAGGCAGAATAAGGGTATTAGAAAAAAAATCTCAAATTAATGGCTATAGTAGTGGAATTCAAAGAAAAAATCAAACGTCTATAGATAGGGAATTCGAAGAAAAACTCAATCTGAAGGCTATAGTAAGGGAATTTTAAGAAAAACTCAAATTGGAGGCTATAGTAAGGTCGAAGAAAAACTCAAAATGAAGGCTCTATAGTGGGAATTTGAAGAAAAATGCAAATTGAAGTCTATAGTAAGGTTATTTGAAAAAAAACTCAAACCAAAGGTTATAGTAAGGGAATTCGGTGATATACTAAAACTAGAGGCTATAGTAAGGGAATTCGACGAAAATATCAAACAGAAGGCTATAGTGAGGGAATTGAAAGAAAAAATCAAATTGGAGGCTATAATAAAACAATTCGCTGAGAAACTCAATGTGAAGGATATCATAAGAATATTCAAGAAAAAGGCAAAATAATACAATCTGAAGGCTACTGTTAGGGAATTTGAAGAGAACTTTAAACAATAGATTATAAAAAGGAAATTCATAGAACAATTCTAACCAAAGCCTATAGTAAGTGAATTCAAAGAGAAACTCAAATTGAAGGCTGTAGTAAGGGAATTCGAACGCTCAAATTGTAGGCCATAGTAAGGGAATTAGAAGTAAAATCTCAACTTGAAGGTTATAGTAACGAAATTCAAAGAAAAATTGAAATTGAAGGCTACACTAAGGGAATTCAAAGAAAAGTCAAACTAAATGTTTGTAAGGAAATTTAAAGAGAAACACATATTGAAGGCTATAGTATGGGAACTCGAAAAAAAAAAGCTAAAGCAAAATGCTATAGTAAGGGAATTTATAGAAAAACTCTAACTGCAGGCTATAGTAAGGGAATTTGAAGAGAAACTCAAATTTAAGGCTATAATATATAAGAAAATTCGAAGGAAAACTCAAACTGAAGGTAGAGTAAGGGAATTCAAAGAAAAACTCAAATTGAAGGCTATAGTAAGGGAATTTAAAGAAAGACTAAAACTGAAGTCTACCATAAGGGTATTCGAAGGAAACTCAAACTGTATGCTATATTGTAAGGGAATTCTAAGAGAAACTCAGACTGAAGGCTATCATAAGGAAATTCGAAAAAACAAAATTCAATCAAAAGGCTATAGAGGAATTCAATAAAATACTCATATTAAAGGCTGAAGTAAGAGAATTCGTAGAAAAATCGAAACTAAAGGCTACCGTAAGGGAATTCAAAGTAAAACTCTAACAAAAGGCTGTAGTAGTGGAATTCGAAGATAAAGTCAAACTGAAGGCTAGAGTATGGGAATTCGAATAGAAATTCAAATTAAAGGCTATAGTAGGGAATTTGTGGAAACATTCTAACTGAAGGCTATAGGGTTATGGAAAAAAAATTCTGACTGAAGGCTCTAGTAAGGAAATTCAATGAAAGATTGAAACAGGAGGCTATAGTAAGGGAATTGAAAGAGAAACTAAAATTGAAAGCTATAGTAAGGGAATCCGAAGAAAAACTCAAGTTGAAGGCTATAGTAAGGGAATTCGAAAATAAAAACTCAATCTGGACTGAAAATCAATAACAAAGTGAAGCTATTCATCATGTCAGAGGGGTACACAATTGTGGGTGCGCATAGAATTACTCTTTTCCAAATGATAGCTCCATATTTGCACAGATATAGCAGTACCAAGCGGATTGAAACTGTAAATGGTGCAATATTATTGATGCCCTAGATGCATTTCACTGACATAGCCTGCCATATTTATTGCTTGGTGCAAATGGACCCTGGTACCTACCCACCTCCACTTCTTTTTTATTGGTATTAAGAAACCCAAAAAATTTCAGGTCCCGCCCTTGCTCTCATGTTGATGTTATACCGAACAGAAACGATCCTACTGAGAAAGCATTTGATCTTGTTATGGCGTTGAATAGTACATGCATGTTCTTACCGGCCTTTAATAGTGAAAGGCGGATCCACTATCATAATGCTGACACAATTACTTATACGAGGTTTCTTTTCAGATTCATACATAGGACATTTGGGTACATTTTAGGCAGGTAGCATGTGGCACACTATCTAATAGAAAATAAAGTTACATAATAAACTGTAAGTATCTGTATATTTTGGCCAATTAATATTATCTAATAATTTTTTATTCCAATCAACTGACGCCGGAATAATTCACGGCGCCCTTCCCCGGAATGATCGCTTGAGATATTAATTACGTACCCCGTTGAGCGAGTACTCTTGGCCTGAGTCCGTCGTCTCTGAGTTGATACCAGCTTTTACGGAAAGCTCCGCCGAGTACCTTGTTTCTTGTCAACGGACGGAGACTCCGGCGCCGACTGCGAGCCTAATAATATGAGATCCTTGCTCTTCCCCCACACCACCTCGTTGAGGCCGAGCACAATGATAACTGCTCCAATCATCCTGATGATCAAATGAAATGGAACCGGTCAAAACGTAAATTCTAAAAAATTAAGTTGTGCAATTAATTAATTAATTAAGAGCGAATTATAAATAATCTTTTGTTCATCAATAATTCAATATGTCCTCGTGAATATTAATTTGATTCTAGTTTACTAATTAATTACCTTCCTAAGCTGATCTCGTCGCCTAGTATGATGGAACCAAGGAAGGCCACTATAATCATATAAAGAGAATTGGAAGCTGTGACAAAAACTAGGCCTCGTTCCTTCATCACCATCCCTTGAATACCGTAAGTCAGCCCAGAGTCCAGGATCCCCTACACAATTGAAAAACAAGCAGAGAAATTAATTAAGATCAAACATGCATATTTTCGAGAACTTAATTGTTAAAACGAAATGGGTTTTTAGAACACGATGGGAAAGAATAAGATCAGAGTCGTACCGCATAGATGGGAGCGAGAAGCCTGGAGTCCCAGCCAATGTCCCAAGCAGCAGCAATATTATTCCTTTCAAGAGTAATGCCACTGCGGCGCCTTCACTGCTAGAAAAGTGTTATCCGCCGACGGTTGGGAAATTTTTGTGTTGGCGGAATACCTCTCCACCGACGGTCTTTTTGTCTCGTCGGCGGAACTTCGCTAAATCCCGCCACCCGTCGGCAGAACACCCAAAGACTTCTGCCGACACACCCGAACACGCGTC
The DNA here is from genome assembly GCA_022405105.1 of Aristolochia contorta. Taxonomy (NCBI): domain Eukaryota; kingdom Viridiplantae; phylum Streptophyta; class Magnoliopsida; order Piperales; family Aristolochiaceae; genus Aristolochia; species Aristolochia contorta. The sequence continues at coordinate 15,111,008 of CM039669.1, read as the reverse complement.
GGCGGACACAAAACTGAAGCGCCGACGCACCCAGTACAAACCCGTTGGGGGAACTCGCAATTTCGTCCGCCGACGCACCCTAGTACAAACCCGTCGGGGGAACTCGCAATTTCGTCCGCCGACGCACCCTTACAAGCGTCAGCGGACAGTAACGATGCACCCTTACAAGCATCGGCGGATAGTTACTTAAGCGCCGATGCACCCTAGTACGAAACCCATCGGGGGAATACAATGTTTCTTCCGCCGACGCACCCAATACGCTTCGGCGGACAAATAAGTTAATCGCAGAAAGAATCCACTGACGCTTGCTCACGCGTCGGCTGAAATATCTGCGCCGACGCGTAGTTACGTGTCGTCGGACAATTTCCCCTTTCTCTCCCCCGCCCTTCTCTTCTCTCTCTCTCTCTCTCTCTCTCTCTCTCTCTCTCTCTCTCTCTCTCTCTCTCTCTCTTCTTCTTCTCCCGCCCCCGCGCCCTTCTCTCTCTCTTTTCTTCTCCCTCCCCCGCCCCCTTCTTCTCCCTCCCCGCGCCCTTCTTCGGCTCCCCCGCACCCTTCTTCTCCTCCCCCGTGCCCTTCTTCTCCCTCCCCCCTTCTTCTCCCTCCCCACTCCATTCTTCTCCCTTCCCCCGCGACCTTCTTCTTCCCCCTCGCCCCTTCTTCTCCCTCCCATGGGCCCTTCTTCTTCTCCTTTCCCTGCTGGATTTTGCTGCCGACATTCTTCTTCTCCTTTCAGTAGTGGAGACTTTTTGGGGATTTCACCATCACCAATTGCTTGTTGTATATCAGAAATGCTTACTAGGATAAAATATCTTCTCTAACACTAGTAGCCTCATATTGTTTGTTATTCGTCTTAGCTTTAATATTGTGTTGTTTAATATTTGTCTTCTCATTCCCATTCATTTCATTGTCCGCAATACTCGATGTTAATTAGATAATTATTCATTTCCATTTGTAACATCTTGGAAGAGTTAATTAGATAATTATTCATTTGGCAATACTCGATGTTATGGGCACTGATTTAATTAGGTTATCAGCTCTTGCTCATGCTTCCTGCGCTTTAATTTTTCAGAATGAATAAGTGATTGAAAATGAGCCTTCAAATGGTTCAGTGACCAGTTTTGAATACTTTATATCATTTGTAACCTCCTGAAGGTTGTGGGGGATTTTTTAGAAATGTTGGTTATGACTGGTTGTTCAACCCAATTAGGCTGGTGAGGATGCCAGTTTATGAGATCACATTGACCTTAAAGTGCTAGGCCCTGTGATAAAAGAATCTGTAAGGCCATGTACAAAAAAAGAAGGTTCGGTTTACTATGAATCAAATTATTAATTATGCTATCGTCCCCTGGAAAAGTTATTTCTTATTAGCTCCGTGTTAATCATCGTATCTAACAACATGAGGTTGGGAATCTTAGAGTTGATTTATTTTTTGTATTTTCTGTAGTGTTTTTTACTTAGTAACTAGAACTCTTTTCATCCATGTAGCATTGGGCTTTTACAGTCATATTTCTCTTTGATCTCTGGTGAGTCATCCTACCATCAAATTGAATAGTTGACAGAGAATAAGGTAAAAGGTATTTACTACCTTGAGAGATAGGGACATTATTGGTGTATCTAGACCTGGTGATTGTGTGTATGGTGGCTCAATCAGTGTCACTGGAAAACTAAATAAATAATATCCTTTGGTGCCACTGACATTATTGGTGTATCTACTTTATATGATTGATGATATTACTAGAAGAATGGGAGCTGGAATGGCACTCTCGAAGTTGTTTTACTTTTCTCAGTTGGAAGATATGGTGACAGGTGTGCTCCCTCTTTCTCTCCTCTCTCTCTCTCATCTCTCTCTCCCTCTCATCTCTCTCTCCCTCTCATCTCTCTCTCTCTCTCTCTCTCTCTCATCTCTCTCTCCCTCTCATCTCTCTCTCTTCTCTCTTCTCTTCTCTCCTCGTTCTTGCTCTCTGCTCTTTGCTCTCTCTCTCTCTCTCTCTCTCTCTCTCTCTCTCTCTCTCTCTCTCTCTCTCTCTCTCTCTCTCTCTCTTCTCTCTGTCTTCTCTTCTCTCTGCTCTGTAATCTAAATTTTTTTTATTTTTTCAAACATTCCGCCGACGCACCTCCAGCCGTCGATGGAATCTATTCCACCGACGCACCCCACAGGTAGGGATGCATCGGGGGAATTCCGCCGACGCACCACCACTCATAGGGGTGCGTCAGGGGAATCCATTCCGTAGGGATGCGTCGGGGGAATCCTTCTCGCCGACGCGTTGAGGTCCGTCGTTGGATGATTTCCTCCGTCGACGGGTCCCGGCGTCGGCCGACTCTATTCAGTCGCGCGACGGGTTTTTTTGTCCCGCGACAGGTAGTTTCATCGGCTGACGCCTCCGCCTACGGAGGTTCCGACGACGTGACGTTACCCGTCGTCGGATTTCCACCGACGGGTATTCGTATTCTGCCGGTGCCTTTTGGCCGTCGGCGGAATGGACTTTTCTACTAGTGCTTGTACCATTCCCATTAGGCATACCAAGGACGCCAGCAACAGCTCCGCAGGAATCAAGCAATTAGCTAGTGATCATTAATTGAATATTATTCATGCATGAAGGTAGCTAGTAATTTTACTTGTAACATGAAGAAGACGGCCCAGGAGAAGCAGCTGGCGAAGAGCGCGATGGTCCCCGTGACAAAATTGTGTCCGGTGCCGCCGCCGCCGATACTGGCAGTGCTGTGAGCCCGTCCTCATGAATTGGACCAGACCAGGTCCAGGACGGATCCCTTGTAGAGAGTCATCAGCATGGCTCCAACCAAGGTAACCACAGTGCCCAAGACCTTAGCCTGGCTTGGTATCTTCCTAATATTAATCTTTTCACGCCTATATGTAGTTACGTTTAAAACGGGAGAACCAGTTAATTATGGTAATTGAGAACTCGATCTATATAAAGCTGCTTACAGAAGGTGCTGTTCTGCAAAGATGACCCACCTGAGAATGATGGCGAGGATGAAGGTTGTAACTGGGATCGAGGATATTACAAATGGCAGAAGCAAAGGTATCTGAAGTGTAATGCACCCCGACATAGTATAAATTCTGACCCAGCAAACCCAAACTGGAGGAAGATCATGCAGGCGTAGGGTTTAGCCTTGCTCATGAACTTCCTGAACATACACGACGACGACGACCCACGTCCCTTAGGGCTCTCCATCACACTTCCGCCTATACTAACTAGCTCACCCTCATCACTTCTTAATCAATTTATATGCCACAACAATATTTGTCATTCCCTCTGAAAGTAGGCGCGTATATATATATATATATATATATATATATATATATATACCCATGCTTTTTAAATTACCCAGGTTCCCCGTATCGCTTACGTTTTTATTAAAATAAATTTGATTACGAAAAGAAGGGCGTCTAGACGTTTCATGCAGGACTCCAGGTTACGAAAACTAAAATATTCATACACAAAAATCATGAAGTAACCAAAGAAACAGAAACAGTACTTGATTGAAGCTGTTCAATTGGATTCATAAAGAGGAGAGCTAAATAAGAATACTGAACTCTTGAAAAGAGGAAAGTTTTAGAGTGGCGAGCCAGAAAGAAGTAAGAAGATATATATGGAGAATTTTGGAATATTTTTGTAATATTTTTTATTGCTGGTTCAAAAAAAATGTGTGGATGATTGCTTTGCAAGTTTATAATCGAACGGTAGTACTTCGTTTAGACTGTGTACAATAAATTTGAAACTTTGTCAGGTATATTTGTCAAACATCAAGATCTAAGATTCACAAAAAGGAAAACGGACCGGAGATTTCAAAACTCATATACCAAGTAGAATATCTCAAGTATGTAAGAGTTAAGCATGAAAAAAGTGTATAAATATAATCCTACACTACTAAGGCAACTCTTAGAATCCTAAGGTCAATATAGACATATATACGTACAATGGGAAACATTGAGCGGTAGCTAGAGTATGTTCCCATGCAACTTTTGTGATAAATTTTCCCAAATTCACTATACAAGAATTATATATGGTACACAAGTTTTATTAAGTCTTAGAAAACATGAAAGATCATGGTCTGTTGTATTGTAGAGTAATATTTACTTAAATATTAAGATGTACAATTAGTTAAAGTTAACTCTCTAACACTTTTTGTGAACCTAATTTTATAAATGTGCCGTCCATATTAATTTAAGCAGCATTATTGATTGCAAAATTTATGCTTGACGTGCATGGAGATCCAATTTACTTAAAACAAAATGCGTTGAAGTTGATACATAAGTGAAGCTTTCAATGAAAATTAAGTGGTCTTTATTAGGGAAAGATACAACGTGTAACAGTAAGACAATAAATAAAGTTTAATTAAAAAACAAAGATCCGATTGCTGAAAACCCTATAAATACTTTCAAGAGAAACGAGTTTAGATATATCTCTAAAGACCGTGAGAAGGAAGCACTGCATCAAAAAGAAAAAAGATGGTGACGGGAAGTCATCTTACAATGATCTTTGCCATGGCACTTGCTGCTTTGTTGCTCCCAACGGAGGCAACACTTCATTATAGTGAGCCTCCATTTCCTGTCTACAACTTTACCGAGTTCAAGAAGTGCGATAAAATATTCAAAGCGGTTGCAGGAGATGCCTTCAAGGAGTGTGCCACAGCAATCTTAGATCATCTAACCAGCGACACATTCTCGTTTTCACAAGCATGTTGCAAGGCAGAAAATGCTATAAGCAGCTTGCCATGTTGGAAGGACAGTATAGAGTATTTCTCACCGGTTATTCCAAAATGGTACTCGGTTCTGGTAAAGGACTACTGTGCAACAGGAAAAGCCCCTACTTCTGTTCCTATACTGCCATATGCTGAAGCACCAAGTCCATTATAAACGCTTTGTACCAAAACTTTCATTTTGCTCCTAGCTTGAAAAATAAGAGCGGAGCCTTCCTATTACAAATAAACACAAGGATTTCCGATATGCCTAAGTACTCTGTGCTGCTTCTTTTTGAATGATAGGTGATCAATACATACGGTTTGACGCATATACTTAGAGATGGAAAAAGAAATCATATCCTTGACAATAAGGGCTCTACTATTTGCATACAAAACATAAATTTTAATGTCAAAAAACAATTATAACCTAAGCAGTTCAACTTGCAATTTTAACTGCTGCAAATACTGATGAGAAACATGTCAATACCTTATTGGTTCAAAATAGCTATAAAATAATTTAATTATGGTAACATATAAGAAGCAACCCTTAAAAACTATTCAAAACAATTTCGTTAAAGCTACTCAAAAATACAATTTTTCGATGTTATGATGAGAATACTAGTGATGTTGTTTACATGGTTTTCTTAATCATTGCAATTGTAAAATGAGTTTCGTCTCAAATATTTCTTGTCATTTTGTTTAATATATAATGGAGGTAGACCATATTGCATGTGATACATAAAAATTCAGCTCTTAACTTGTCCTTTTAGTTCATCCGTAAGTACACCAATATTAACTTTACCTATTATGTTTTCTTTAATTTATGTTGTTTACGGTTATAGCATTGCTAATTCCCAGCTACAAAGTTTGGGAGTGTGAGTAAACAACTGGAGTACAAGGTTCAATCTTAAAAGAGGGCATAAGACTGCAATTTCCACTTATTTTTATTAATTGAAAGACATAAAAATGGAAAATTTTAGTTTTACATTTGCATTAGTTTGGAACCAATAGCATAAAATTATGCAAGCTGTCAAGCTTCTTGAATTTTCAATTATTCCAATATTCTTAATTTTTCTCCACAAAACTATGAAATTTAATATATTAAAATTTCATTTATTTTTTTTATTCTAACAACACTTTTCTGTGTGTCAGTTCATAATGCAAGAAATGTTGTCGAAATAAAAATTATCGTCGTATATTCGTGTTAGACTGACTAGTGAAATTTTCCGTGAACATCATAAGTTTGCAACAAAGTCCCAAAGAGGAATAATGATAACTTTCTCTACCGTTTTTTAGAGGCTGTAAGGGATCACCACTGTGTCTGCATCTTTTTATTCAGCAATGAAGGATTTTCCTTCTTTCCTTCGCCTGACTTTCTGAGGAGTGACTTGGAACCAACCCTCCGATTTTGCTGCTCCAACCATTACAAAACTCGTTTCCTATTTACCATAGAATAAATGGCAGCCTTAGAAAAATAGGGCTAGGTTGTTCATAAATTCAAATTGAAATTGCAAGTCAGCCTTAACCTACTTTAGAAACTGAAATTCATAGCATGCTAATTTAAATATAAAAAGGGTGAGAGGCAGCTATTAGTTGGTAGAAAATAAGGGTCAATTTTGAGAATAAGTACTACATGAGGCATAAATCCAATGACACTAACAGGAGTTAATGTACCCAATTCTATGATATGAATATTCGTATAAAACGAGGAACAAATTAAATATATTCAACAAAATTTTGATAAAAGGTGAGGAAATCCCTAATCACCTTATTGCAATTCAATGACATTTTTAACCGTAAAACGGATTAATTAATAATGTTTATCCTAGGATCTTTGTATGTGTGTACATGACCAAATATATAAATTTTCCTTTGATCCTTCATTATAAGGGCTCTAAGCTGAATATATTTCATTGTTAATTTACTTATGAGGATATTTTAGGACAAGCTTTATCCAAGTCTTAGAAACCATCAAAGATCTAATTGATATAAATATTGAGAACCTTTTAGATGTGAGTAATTGCCTAAGAAGCTGTTTTCTTTATTGCAAAATTTATGTTTAACAAGGAGTTATAATTTGCGTAAAACATAGATTCGTTTTAAGTTGGTATGTAAGTTTACCTTTCAGTGAAAGTTGTGTAGTCTAGCTTTATGAGGGAAAGATCCAACGTTTAGGACAATAAATAATATTTAATAAGTAAACAAAGAACTCATTGATCAAAACACTATAAGTACTTCCAAGAGGCACGAGTTCAAAGATAACTCTAGAGAGAGAGAGAGAGAGAGAGAGAGAAATAAGAATTGCATCAAGAAGATAAAAGATGGTGAAGGGAAGTCATCTTACAATGATCCTTGCCATGGCACTCGCTGCTTTGTTGCTCCCAACGGAGGCAACACTTCATTATAGTGAGCCTCCATTTCCTGTCTACAACTTTACTGAGTTCAAGAAGTGCGATAAAATATTCAAAGCGGTTGCAGGAGATGCCTTCAAGGAGTGTGCCACAGCAATCTTAGATCATCTAACCAGCGACACATTCTCGTTTTCACAAGCATGTTGCAAGGCAGAAAATGCTATAAGCAGCTTGCCATGTTGGAAGGACAGTATAGAGTATTTCTCACCGGTTATTCCAAAATGGTACTCGGTTCTGGTAAAGGACTACTGTGCAACAGGAAAAGCCCCTACTTCTGTTCCTATACTGCCATATGCTGAAGCACCAAGTCCATTATAAACGCTTTGTACCAAAAATTTCATTTTGCTCCTAGCTTGAAAAATAAGGGCGGAGCCTTCCTATTACAAATAAACACGAGGATTTCCGACATGCCAAAGTCCTATATGCTGCTTCTTTTTTAATGATAGGTGAATACATATGGTTTGAAGCATATAATTTGTGAGATGGAAAAAAAAATCATATGATGATCAATAAGGGTTCTACTATTTGCATACAAAGCACAAATTTTAATGGCACCAAATTAAAAATATAACCCGGCAGTTCAAATTGCATCATTAACTGTTGTAAATACTAAAACTATTGGAGAATATAGTAACGGTGATGAGGAACATGTAAATAGCTTATTAGTTCGAACTAGATATAAAAATAATTTAATTATGGTAACATATAGGAAGCGACCCCTAAAAACTATTCAAAATTATTACATTTAAGCTACCCAAAAATACAATATTTTAAAGTATGTTATGATGGCAATACTAGTGATATTCTTTTACACGGCTTTCTTTGTCATTGCATATGGTTAATGAATTTCGGTATCCAATATGTACGTCTTTTCGGTTTGCTTACTATGTTATGGAGATAGACCATGCAAGGGATACATAAAAACTCAGCTCTTGTCTTTTTGGTTCATTGGTACCACCAAGATTAACTTTTGCTTGCTATTATGTCCTTTATCCTTAGGTTATACCATGTTGCAAAGTTTTGGGAGAGTGAGTAAACAACTAGAGTTCAAAGGTCATTCTTAGAGGAGAGGGACTAACCCTACAATCTCCACCATTGATACTATTAACTGGAATTAATACATGAAATGGGAACCATTCCAGTTTTACATTTCCATTAATTCGGCACCAATTACACAAAATTATGCAAGTCAAGCTTCTTGAATTTGCAATATTTATTCCAATATTCTTAATTTTTCTCTACAAAACTTTGAAATTATACATTTTAAAAATCCATTTGATAAGTTCATCCTAATTATAATTTCGATTTGTCAGTTCATAATGCAAGAAATGTGTTGTCCAAACCAAAGTTGTTCGTTGTATATTCAAACTAGTGAAACTTTTTGTGAACCAGATTCCTAAATTAGCAACAAAAAAATCAAGGAGAAAATAATGGAAAATTTCCGCACCATATATATTTTAGAGGCTGCAAAGGATATGGTTGTACCATCATGTTAGAAAAAAAATGGCAGCCTTAGAAATGCAGGTCTGAGTTGATTAATTTAATTAAGTGTCAAGTTAGAACTATTTTAGAAACTAGAATTCCTAGGGTGCTGATTTCAATATATAAAGGGTAAGAGCTATAGTTGATCGAAAAACTATAGGGTCAAGTTTGATAATAATTACTGTGTGAGACATCAAACAATGACACAAACTAATGGGAGTTAATGTACCTGAGTCTATAATTAAAGTATACGTTTAAAAACAAGAAATGGAAATGGGAGGGACTGGTGATGTGCTGCCTTTTTTCTCTTACCACTCAAGAAAGATGGCATTCCTCTCTCTCTCTCTCTCTCTCTCTCTCTCTCTCTCTCTCTAACAATGTGGACCTACTAACGAGAGTGAAATATTTTTGTCCCAAATTTTTTTAAAAGGTGTGGAAAATCTCTAATCACCTTATTGCATATTCAATGAATTTTTTAACTGTAAAAGATATTAATTTTGTTTACCATAGGATTGTGTATGTGTACCAGACCAAATATATATTTTACATTTGATCCTTCATTATAAGGGCTCTAAGCTGGACATTTTCTATTTACTTTACTTATGAGGAACATACGTGGTGGATAAATATTCGTGAGGAACTTTTTATGCTAATTTCTCTCAAGGTCACTATACAAGAAATATCGTGTAGATATATGAAGGACAAATTTTCTCCAAGTAATAGATAACATGAAAGATCATGATATATTGTATTAAAGAGTAATATTTACTTAAGTACTAAGATGTACTAGTTCTGAAGGTTGCCTCTCGAACGATTACTGCAGGTGAACCTTCATCAGTAATTGTCTATTTAATTTTATTCATTAATTTGGAAATTTATGTTTAGCAAGGAGTTAAATTATGTTTATAAATTTAAGTAAAACATAAATTTGTGTTAAATAGGTATGTAAAGTTTAGCTTTCAATGAAAGTAGTGTATTCTTTATGATGGAAAGATGCAACGTCCAAGGCAATAAATCAAATTTAATAAGTAAACAAAGAAATCATTGATCAAAACACTATAAATATTAATTCCGAGAGGCAGAAGTCAAAAGATATAACTCTAAAGAGAATACTGAGAAAGAAGAAGTGCATCAAGATAGAAGAAAAAATATGGTGAAGCCTTGAAGGGAAGTCATCTTACAGCGATCCTAATTCCCATGGCACTTGCTGTTTTGTTGCTCCCAACGGAGGAAATACTTCATTATAGTGAGCCTCCATTTCCTGTCTACAGCTTTACCGAGTTTAAGAAGTGCGATAAAATATTCAAAGCATTTGCAGGAGATGCTTTCAAGGCATAGCAATCCTAGATCATCTAACTAGCGACTCTTTCTCGTTTTCACAAGCATGTTGCAAGGCAGAAAATGCTATAAGCAGCTTACCATGTTGGAAGGACAGTATAGAGTATTTCTCACCTGTTATCCCAAAATGGTACTCGGTTCTTGTTAAGGACTACTGTGCATCAGGAAAATCGATCCCCTACTTCTGTTCCTATACTACCGTATGCTGAAGCACCAAGTCCATTATAAACTAATTGTACACATACAAGTACGGCCTGGAAATCATGCATCTTACCGTCATCCTTGCCATGGTCTTCGTATTACAAGTCCACACAAGTACAGCCAGCCAAAGTCCTGTGGGCTGTTTGTTTGTGAATGACCTCTTAATATATATGGTTAATTTCATGCTTATAGTTTGAGAGATGGGAAAAAAAATCTTAAGCTTGTGATGTAGCGTGCACCATTTGCGTACAAAGAAAAAAATCTTCTAATTAAAATGTTACAAATAAATTTAAATATTTTAATAGTACATATACCGAAATTATGGGAGAAATGTAAAAATGGTGATGAGGAACATGTAAATTCATTATTAATCCAAATGAACTGCAAAAATAATTTACGATTGTAGCATATAGAAGCGACCTCGAAAACTAGAGTACTACAAAGGCTCAATGTGGAGAGGTGTAACACACAATCGTCTTCACCGCTGTGGTAAGTTGCACATGGAGACGGAACATCCCTAGGTGAGGACTTAATGTTGGAACAACTACTATAATAAACTGTGAACCACATCCTAGGTGAGCAACAAAAATCCAAAATAAAATAATGAAATATTTGCCTACCATATTTTAGAGGGCGTATTGAAAGAATGTTTGCCTACCATGTGAGAAAATAAACACACTAACAAAAATATGTGTAGCTTATTCAATTCAAATTTGAGTTGCAAGTCATAATCAGAAATGCCATTACTTCTATTGTTATAGTACCATATACTGGAGGACTAAGTTCTATTATTAATGCTACATACCAAAACTTCCATTTTGCTAGTCTGGTAAATAAGAAAAGAGGCATTTCCTTATAACAAGGACCCGGAAAGATGACTTAAACATTCCGGTTTGATTCGACCATAAACCAGCCCGGTTTGATCGGTTCGGTTGGAGCAGATGAAAAGCGAGAGGTACAAAACTCAAAAAATGCTAGGCGTGGAAGGGAGGCCGCCCCGCCCCAGCGGGGGAAGGGAGGCCGCCCCGCCGCGGCGGGGAAGGAGGCCGCCGCCGTGGCGGGGAAGGGAGGCCGCCTCGTGGCGGGAAGGAAGGCCGCCGCGCCGCCGCGGCGGGGGAAGGGAGGCCGCCTCGTGGCGGGAAGGGAAGGGAGGCCGCCCGCCGCGGCGGCGCGGGAGGGAGGCCGCCCAGCGGAGTGCTCCGGCCTCCCTCCCTCCCTCCCTCCCGCTCCAGCTCCAGCCTCCCTCCCTCCCTCACGCTCCAGCTCCGGCCTCCCTCCCTCACGCTCCTGCCCGGCCTCCCTCCTCCTGCTCCCTGCTCCGGCCTCCTCCTCCCGCTCCCTGCCCGGCCTCCCTCCTCCCGCTCCTGCTCCGGCCTCCCTCCTCCCCGCTCCGCACCCGCTTCGGCCTCCTCCTCCCGCTCCTGCTCTGGCCTCCTTCCCTCCCGCTCCCGCTCTGGCCTCCTTCCCTCCCGCTCTCACTCCGGCCTCCTCTCGCTCCGGCCTGCCTCCCTCTCTCTGCCGCTCAAGAGAAAACCGGTTTTCACTATGCCAAAGAGGCAGCTGACGTGGATGCCATATAAGCATTCCACGTCAGACTGTACGCAAACGGTACGCTACAGTAACGTACCGTTAGCATTACTCATAAAACTATATATCTAGGACCCATGCCATCACTGACATGAGAAGGGATATGCCATCTCTCCTGTCAACACAGCACAACCACCTGTGCTTAAGTGTGGACGAACGATGGGGCGGTCGCCACGCTCTTTTCTAAGAGTAATCGATTCCCACACTAGTCAGTAGTCAAATCTCATTTCCTACACTTGTCAGGTAGCGGTTGTAATCAATCAATCCACTCTTATCCATATCATCCAAATCAGTTTTCACCTCGTCACCATTCGCTCTGGGCTTTGCAGACGAATAGTATCAATAAACATGTAACAGAAACTGATGAGACCAATATATTGACGACAATAGTGATATCTGGGTTTTCATCGACAAAATTACCCAGAAGTACTCTCACTGACTGCACCGACTGAAATTTAATAATATCTCTTCTACGCTCTTCCACCATGTTAGTCAAAACCAATATTTGATACTTTACAGCCCAAGATTCATTCATAAAATATATTATACACGCTTCACTTCACCTTTAAAAGTTAAATATTCCAAAAAACCAACAAAAAAACTTCGAGAGAACTCCCGAGTAGGACTGTATAGCAGGCTTCTTTCTTTCTCCAGAACCTACCATCTCACACCAACAACCTACCCAAAAAAAAATCACTCGAGAAATTAATTCTCAAAACCCGAAACCCAGCAAGATCAAAACATGGGGTAATTGATCTCTCTATATGTACAAAGATTTCACAACAACAGTCTTCAAAGCTCGAATTAATTAACAGCTCTACATGACAGAGCAGGCGTTGGGATTATCATCGCTGAAAGCGTTGGAGATGCGTTCTTCAGTCGGATTAGCCATGGCGGCCGTGGTCTTCCTCTGATCCGGATCGACCATGACGTTGCGGACGTACCCGGGTGGAGCTTTCTTATCGTACGCACCAGGGGCGTACGGGTGGTAGACGACGTCGTATGGGACGTAAGGCCACAGCTCCGCCGGCTTCTTCGTTCGCCTCCTCACCCTCTGCACCACCTTGTTCGGATCTACGTACCCGACCACCGTCAGCTTGTGCTGTTTCGGGTTCAAATCCACGCTCGTCACCCCTGTGAAACAATCCCACTTCAATCGTCAGGTTAACTCATTAAAACCCCAGATTTTGAATCTCATCCATGATCTCCATTAAAGTAGAAATATATATACACGGGTATCTATGGTGTATATCCCTGCAACTTTTATCTGAAAAGTAAAAAAAAGCACTACTTGCTATACCCTACTTTAACACTGGCAAGTATCAATCAAAATGATTCGAGCAGATCTATAAAGAAGAAAGAGATGGAATAATTTGTCTAAAAGTTGTAAAGCAGGCAAAGTGGGTATGAGCCATGACTGTGACGACTTACCTTTCATTCCTTCCACAGATCTCCTCACTTTCCTCTCGCAGCCCTCACAGTCGATCTTCACCTTGATCTCAACAGTCTGAACCAAACCCAGAAACAGATCAGAACTTCAAGACTAAAAAAAATAAATAAACAAACAGATTCGTTAGAAGAAAGAGAGAAAAGAAGAGGCAAACCTGTAACTGTTTCTTATTCTTGAACTTCTTACTGTGGGAGAAATCGCAGAGGTTGCTGAGGTGGTCGAGAACACCCATATTTTCGAGATTCAACGCACAATGAAACGTCCAATGGTACCACTGAACCAGAATCTTCGCCTTCTAGCACAAATGAATCCTAAGAGACTTCCTTGTTCGCTTCTTCCTCTTCTGTATTTATAGAGAAAGAGAAAGAAAGAGAGGAAGATAAGGAGATGGAAGCGAGGGTACACAGCGCGGTGTACGAAGCGTGTAGGCGTTTCTCTCCTGGCACGGAGATCCCCAGGATCTGACTCGTGTCTGACACGTGTCATATTTAAGCGCGTAGATCGATTGGTCGGCTGAGGCGATATTCCAAGAGATGGTCCCGGCGGTCAAAGAAGAAGAAGGTGAGTGATTGGACCGCGGGCTATGGTAATAGGAGGCCGACTTACTTCATGGGTAAGATACAAGAGGAGCTCCACTATGAAAAATTGTGAGATAAACAAAAAGGGGAAAATATCCTTAATAAGAATAGGGATGATATCTCCTTACTATAGCCTTTAAGTAATGAATAAGATTAGCTTATAAAGGAATAAGTTTTATTCAACATTTTTTAGTAAATTTTGTTGTTTATTTTATTTTTTATTAAAATAATTAAATTAATTATACCTTTTTTGACATTGAATGACAAATTTAAACTCCATGATTTATGAGAGGTCTAAAATAGACGCGGTTACCAAAATATCTTGGGAGAAAAAGGGTGCCATGTCACTTCCAATCTTGTCTTTCTTTTACTAATCATTCACATGTGTCCACATTCCACTCCCACTAGATGGAAAGTGCCATGCATGAAATCATTGTAATAGTGTCATCAACTTTATTAACGAAATGAGGTAAATTAATTATACGTTTAGAATAAAACGTTTTGATCTTGACCGATTAAGCTAATCTAATGTTACAAAAGCCACGCGGATTAGGTTTCATCCACAAAACCTGCTAGTTTTTGTTCTTTCTGGTTCAATCTAGTTATAATATTGTCACTCTCTATATTTCTGTCATTTAACAAACAATACACAGGTAGACGCTTAAAACTGACCGAAATAAAGATATTTTATTTGTTGTTTTTTTCAAGCAGCAAAAACATACGGTAATTTCAAAAGGAGATGAAATCACCACTCTAAACAAAAGGATACCACAGGAACAAGCATGAATTGCCTCATCTAATACTCATCCCTAGATAAAATATGATTCAATAAAATCAAAATATCATTTTTATGTTTCCTTGCATATAAATAATGTATTTATTTAAATTTTTATTTGTTTTATAAAATTATAAGTTAGTTCTTATTACTACGTTTATTACCTGATTACTTTTCTGTTTATTATTGTACCAATTAGTGATAACTAAATAGCTTGTTCCACTTCTTTTGTATACCATCTCTATTGCCTAATAGAGGGGTCTTGATCAGTCTCTTCCATATTCATCTCTCTCCATGGAATACGGCCTTCTTCTAAAGAGTTTGTTTTATATGCACAAAGAATGAAGCAAAATTTAAGCATAAAACAAGATCCTCAATCTCAAACCAACTAGATGAAAAGGCACAAAAAAACAAAGACAAATAAAGACAACTACGTTCTAAACACCTTCCTTGTAGGTGATTTTATAAAGTTTTATTAAATTTATAAAGATGAGAGGTATTAATAAGTAGGAAGTTCCAATAACAACAACTGGGTGAATGCAAATAATCTTTCCTTATTTACTTATACTGTGTTATGATTTCTAAAAGTTGGAACTGCATTTTAACTCAAAATATTATCACCCAATAGGTTATAAACTTTAGGATGAACTCTCTCTCTCTCTCTCTCTCTCTCTCTCTCTCTCTCTCTCTCTCTCTCTAATATTATATATGGTTATTTTAGTTTGGCAGCTTTTCTCACTTTATGAGGCTCTTAAATAAATGAACCATGCGGAATCCAAATCATCAAACTGATGTCTCTCTACATATTTCGGCTCATCTTCAAAAAATTCCATCATTGAAAGATACTATACAAATATAGATTTATTATTCTTATACTTATATTCCATAATAATTAGAACTTGAATCGAAAATTATTGTGCCCCACATTGATCTTTTGTACTTTACGGAGAGGGGAGGGTATCATAGATGTACTCCTCATATGACCATTCGTTTGGTGTTTTTCCATTTCGTTTTTCAATATACAAATGCTCCAAATAGTTTTCGTCCAAGAACTACTTAGTCTTCATTTTGTATTTAAAATTTTAAAGCCTTTAAAACTTAAACAAAAAAGGTGCTTGGAGCCCAATCTAGTGCCTATATGTTTGTTTATGTCAGTCTAATATGGGATAAGATTAAATAACTTAGTAATTCATAGTCATCTCGAAATAAGGGTTAACAAATTCTAGAGTGGAAATTGTCGTGAAAAATGACAAGGGTTATTTGATCCAAATGTGACATTGTCATAAAGTGGTCCATCATAGATTCTGGCATAGGATTATAATGGATCATTTAAGACTTTTTTGGAGCTCACTATTACACCTAGATGCATGATGAGTCAACTTAACATAGAATATGCTCAAGGACCTAGCTTTCCATGTTCTATCAATTTTTTGGACCATTAACATATTAGCTACAAACCTATAGAGAGTTTCCCTGCCAATACCAAACCAAGGGAAAGAAGAGTAGAAGCATATATTAGCTACATATAAACTTACCAAAAGGCTCTCCAAGCAAATGCCAAAAACGGGAAGAATCATGGATATGATACTTTTACTTTGTCCTTTGTTATTTGTAAGTTACCGTGCCTCATTTTTTTTGTGACCATGCAAATGTAAGAAAGCTATTGAAAACATATTAAACAATACAAAATACTAATAATTTTTACATTTTCTTAACTTATATAGAACTTTGTAAATATCTCAGCAATGGCACACTGTCTAGAAGTTATCTGTATCATTTCCCTTCACTCTTTAGTTGATTGCTCAGTGCTATCACTGAATATGTCTATATAATTGTACCACTTGCCTTTAATATAATGTGCCCTCTAATTTATGTCCATTGGATTTCTCCCTTCTATAATTGTATGAGTTACCTCCTGGCTCGGCCTAAATCCTAGGTCGACCCGACATGACTCAGTTGTCTCACCCCACGAAAACAATTTTTCAGATGGGCCAACCCCAACATGGTAATGACATTTCTAAGACATTAGTCCTAGCCATGTGACAAGAAGACTAAAAATGGACTGCCACGACATCTTGGTCCTTACCACCCCACTCTCCTAGACTTCATGGACGGCCCCAGTGCACATTCCCATCACGTGAGTGGGCCCTTTCTATTACAGTACACTTGAACGTAGGTCCCACACCCTTATGTTGAGGTATGTAAATCTTTTATATTTTGTTTAATAAACTAACTATTTTATCCAAGAGAAATGATATCAGTACTTCGAAGTTTTACTTCGAAGTTTAACAGTCTGACGTGGATGTCTTATGTGGCATCCACGTCAGCTGCCTACTTGGCAAAGAGGGAGAGAGGGGAGAGGCCGGAGCGGGAGAGAGGCCGGAGCGGGAGCGGGAGAGAGGCCGGAGTGGGAGCGGGAGAGAGGCCGGAGGGGGAGCGGGAGAGAGGCCGGAGCGGGAGAGAGACAGAAGCCGGAGTGGGAGAGGGAGAGGACGGAGCGGGAGAGGGAGAGAGGACGGAGCGGGAGCGGGAGAGGGAGAGAGGACGGAGCGGGAGAGGGAGAGGGAGGGAGGCCGCCGAGCGGAGGGAGAGGGAAGGGGGGAGACGCCGCGAGGGAGGCCGCCGAGCGGAGGGAGAGGGAAGGGGGCCGCCCCGCCGCGGCGCCTCCCCAATCAGCCCTCCCTCCCAAGCAGCGGCCCGAGCCCCGCCGCGCCGCGCGCGTGGGAGGCCGAGGCCGCCTCCGCCCCGCCACGGCGCGTGAGGGAGGCCGAGGCCGCCTCCTCCCCGCCGCGGCGCGTGAGGGAGGCCGAGGCCGCCTCCGCCCCGCCGCGGCCCGTGAGGGAGGCCGAGGCCGCCTCCGCCCCTCCGCGGCACGTGAGGGAGGCCGAGGCCGCCTCCGCCCCTCCGCGGCACGTGAGGGAGGCCGAGGCCTCCCCGCCGCGGCGCCTCCCCCCTTCCCTCTCACTCCCGCTCGGCGGCCTCCCTGGCGCGGGAAGGGAGGCCAAGGCCGCCCCACCGCGGCGCCTCCCTTCTTCCCTCTCCCTCCCGCTCGGGCGGCCTCCCTCCCTCTCCCTCCCGCTCGGGCGGCCTCCCTCCCTCTCCCTCCCGCTCGGGCGGCCTCCCTCCCTCTCCCTCCCGCTCGGCGGCCTCCCTCCCTCTCCCTCCCGCTCCGGCCTCTCTCCCTCTCCCGCTCCGGCCTCTCTCCCTCTCTCCCTCTCTCCCTCTCTCCCTCTCTCCCTTTCTCCCTCCCAAATGGCAGCTGACGTGGATGCCACATAAGACGTCCACGTCAGACTGTAAAGACCGACAGTAAAATGTCGCGGTGCGTATATCACGACTCTTTATCCAAATGTATAGTAGTTATGATCCGAAATATGGCATTTGATGTTCAATGTGGAGTCTCCCAAGACAATAACCAACACTAGCTACGATGACACCCACTCCCGAAAAAAACAAAAAAGAACTCGATAGAAAAACATTTAGTGTTCCCAATACACCAGACTATCTTGACCCAATCGAAGATGTGGGTATATCCTTTTTCCCATGCATAGTGAATCAAGTACTTATATTACCTCTCTTATTTATTTTTCTTTTTACATTTATGTTATTTGAGTTTTTTGTGTATATACAAATTTTAAAAATACAGTAATAATATTTTTATTACTAATGTTTTAATACTCATCCATTCATAAAATCATGTGAACTCTCCGTTGAATAAGTTAATTATTCCATAATGCGTATTTCGTATATTAAACAGATGGGCAAAATTAAGGTTTATATATTCCATATCCGTTAGTAACACTTTTAAATACATGCATACTGTAACAGCCAGAAAAGACATCAGCGTTACCTATTATCTATGGAGCCACTTGCCAGTACTATGTTTGAAGAGACAAAAAATGAAGAAAAGTGTAAAGGGTCACCGTGAATGAAGCAGTGATTAGTGACAAAGATCCAAAAGTGGGAAAGAGGGGGAGTTTTGTGGAGAAAAAGTCAAGATCCAGAAGGCTCTTTGTTGGCTTTCTCGAAGAAGGAAGAAGGATTAGGAAGGAGGAAGGCAATTTCTCAGTAAAACTTCAACTAATGTGTCTGTATTAAGCAGAGAACCATGTGTCAAGGAAGAAAGAAGGAGAGAGGAGGGAGGAGCGGAGTAGAAGCAGCAGTACAGGACACTTCACATGTGGTTCACGAATCCCCTCGCATAAAAGAAGGTTTTCACATGGTAGGCTCTGCTGCCAAAGGTCGAACACCTCGTATGCATGCGGTCTTTTCTTCTCCTTTCTGTTTTTAATCTTCTGGAGGAACAGAACACTTTAACGCGTCGAGCCAACACCCAAATGGTCCAAGGTTTTCATTATTTCGCACGCGGTTTGTCTTCTCTGGAGACTGTAAAGGACACTGTAAAAGGGGCTTCTCTTTGTCTTTACCATGCTAATCCATGGACAAGTACCGGATATCGTACTGCTCCTTTTCTGTATAGAACCAAATAACGAAGGAGAAAAGCGAGATGGGATTTGATGTTCTGGGTGTGTTACAAGGGACTGTAACAACTGAAGCCTTCTGGGGGCAGCCCAGGTTATTTGTGTGCTTTATTTCGATGAAGGAAGTAGAAGGTGACAAAACCTGTTGTATTATGAGATTAAGATGTGAGCGAGTCGAGGGGTCCAGAGGGTACCTGTGGGAGTTCTGATGGGTGTATTCATGAAACGAAATCAAGGAGTTGTCACTGTCCAGAATTCAGAGTTATTATGAGGTTACCGGGTTAATGGAAGAGATGAAAGAGGAGCAGAATTCAGAAGCACAACGTCAATTCAGAGAGGAAAAGTGAACAGGGGTTTCGTTTCGTTTTCAGGGAGCTGGGGAAAAGGAAAGGAAAGACAAAAAAAAAAGAAAAAGAAATAAAAGAAATGGTTTCGGAGCCTGCCTGCTTGCCTGCTAAGCAGCTAACTCCAACAACTCAGACATCAATCACGAGGGTTTTGGATTTATATCAACAGGGTGAGAGATTATAAAAGGGATCGTGAACGATAATTTTCTGTAAAGAGGAAGATTGAATTGAAGGATGGGACAAGAGGACGAGAGGAAAGATTTGTTAAAAGGAATCCTTCAAGGGTGAGGTTTCTCTGTGTTGGCGTCTTCAAAGCTTCAAATCACATGACCCACCATTGATTTCTCCTTCATCCCCCCAAGCAAGCTTAACCTCTTGCACACTGGTAGGTGGGTGGCACATGGGCGACCATCTCCCATTTCTGTCTCAGATTTCAGAAACTCTTCCAGTCTTCCTTTTCTCTCTCTCTCTCTCTCTCTTTCTCTCTGTCTCTCTCTCTCTCTCTCTCCATCTTTCTCGAGGCCGACGACCCAACAAACCGTTCGAAGACCTTCCTTTTTAATCCGTACTCTTCAGATCTTGGGAAGTGCGCACGGAAACGCAGATAAAAGACGAACCCGAGATTAAAAAAATGGGAAACGAACCCAGCCGCTTCGTCTACCCCTCGAAGAAGACTTTGAACTTGCCCAGAGAATCAGCGAAGGAAGAGAGTCATCATCCTCCTCGTCTTTGTCGTTTTCATCATTGACGGACGACGACGAAGGAAGAAAAGAAAGAGAAACCCATCACGACACGTGGTCCATCTCCTGGTATTTCTCCCCCCCAGAAATCCCATATCCGATTTGAAAAATTCGCGGCGGTGCGGTGACCTGGAGATCGTTGAATCGAGAGAGAGAGAGAGCCATCCGAGACAGGATTCAGTTACTTCCCCTGTTTTGGTTCCGTCATTGCAACTTTCAAGGCTACTTCTTCTGCTGCGCTGCTGGGGGTTTTTGGTTTTGGAAGAATCCCCGCAACCAGATTACCATCATATCCCAATTCCGAAACGATTCAGTTATGTTTCTATCTATAAACACGCCTTTACAGGGTAACGAGATCTCCTCCTCTTCTCCTCATCTCCCTTTTTGATTTTGATTACAATACCCACGAATCGAGTCACACCCCGAGGAACTGTAAACGAGATCGGAGTGGAAACTGGAAGGACGAACAAGTCTCTTTTTGTTAATGGTTTCTGGTTTTTTACTCGCACCGGCCTGCGCTGGGCAGTAGTAATATTCCCAGTTATACACTTCTCCCGCCGGGTTTCTCTCCGGGTATTTTGCAGCTCTGGGTTACTTACAGGGAAGAGAAAAAGAAAAAATCAAAAGAATTGCCATGGGAGCTCTTCCCGATAGAGAAAAACTGAAACAGACTGACACCCATCTCGCTCCTCCTCTAAACTAAGCTATATATGGTAAGAGAGATAGAGGGCATGGCAATTATAATCAATGGAGGAGTTGCTTGTGATAGCTTGTGATATGTGTATATTCTCAGTGTCGTCAGTGACCCACACCTACCTTTCTCTCCCTCTGTGCGTCCGCCATTGAATTTCCAGGACGCTCTGAAATCTCTGACCGATAGTTTTGTCACAAAATCTGCGTGTACGTACGCTGCCCACTCCCATTACTGCCTCTCCTTGAATGCGACGACGCTGGGGGCGGGAGGAAGAAGCCAAAGGAAAACACACGTCTCGGAAGGCGTATGCGCATTGCCTGGTTTTAAAGAGCTGGCCGTTTCGAACGTGGAGCGTATATGGCAGTGGATACGTGTATGTAAAGATAACGGCATATTAAGAGGGTAGAGCGCTCATGCAGCGCTTCTGATCTAACTTACACAGCCCGTTTCGTCCCTTTCCCCCGGCTTTTTATTTTTATCTCGCTCTGATTTTGACGATCTGGGTGGTGGTCGTGACGCGGAAAGGGTGGAGAGATTTGCAGAGAGATTCAAAGGTGGTGGTGGGTAGAGAGAGAGAGAGAGAGAGAGAGAGAGAGAGAGAGAGAGAGAGAGAGAGAGAGAGAGAGAGAGAAGAAGAAGAAGAAGAAGAAGAAGAAGAAGGGTTAATTTAGCATGGCTATCCAGGCGCAGGACTGGATAGAGATTGGAGGGGTGTGCGAGTTTTATCAGCCGATGATGGAACAGACTCTACAGAGATCAAATCCCAACTTCAGTTTTGCTAATCAAATGTCTGTTGCTTCTGCTGGTGGCGCCTCTTCTTTGAACTCTAATATCAATCCGCCTCCATTGACGTTTTCTCAATCTTTGGCTTCGCAACTCGAACGGCAGAAGGTGGAGATTGATCGGTTCATCGCCTTGCAGGTACCCAAGAAATTCCTTCCTGGGTAATTGTTAAGCTTGTAAATTCTTCTCTTTTCAATTCAACAATCGTGTTTATTAGTTATATGGGATTGATGATGATATCGGTAGTGAGAGCGTGACTTTTTTCTTCTTCTTCTTCTGTTTAATGAATATTCGGTTACTCTTTGTGTTGTTACAGAATCAGAGATTGATGACATCTCTGCAACAGCAGCGTAAAGAACAACTTCTGTGGCTGATAAGGAGACTGGAATCGAAGGCCACGGCGTTGCTTCAACAGAAAGAAGAAGACATCTTGAAGGCGAGCAAAAGGACCGCCGAACTGGAAGAGTGCCTGAGAAAAGCCCAAATAGAGAACGAGACGTGGCAACGGATCGCCAGAGAAAACGAAGCCATGGCTTTAGCTCTGAACAACACCCTTGAGCAAGTGAGGGAGAGCGCGTGCGTCGTTTCCTCCTCCGCCGACGACGCCGAGTCGTGCTGCGACTCCCCTTGGCCGGCATTGGGGAGGAAAGGAACCGGGGAAGACGCGATCGACGAGAAGATGGTCTGCAAAGCCTGTAATTCTCGGCCGTCGTGCGTCCTCCTGCTGCCCTGCAGGCACCTCTGTTCCTGCAAGTCGTGCGAGGCTTTTCTGGATTTGTGTCCCGTCTGTAAATCAGCGAAGAAAGCGAGCATCGAGGTTTTCATTTGACTGGAGAGAAATTGCGTCTTCTTTGTTCTTGACAGAGTCGGCTTTTTCGATCGAGCTTCGGCAGTGCGAATTCAGAATTTGCAGACGAATTTGTACTGTTAATGATGTTGGGTTTTTTCTTGTTTTGTTTTTTTAGATGTATAGTCAGTTTCTTGAATCGCAGAGAACGGAATCTCAACGTTTGCATTGAATATGTGGTATGGCTATCGAAATCTTTTATGTTCTTGAGAAGTGCAAAGAAAGAATTAACTCGTCTCGAAATCGGATACGTTACCACCGGAAATCTCCTCCCACCAATCTGTCACATTGCTTCGTTCCCCCCAACACAATCGGGAATCAAATCACAACTGGGTCTTTCTTCTTTTACCTTTTTCTGTGTCAAATCCGTTTCAGTCTCTCAGAGCTCCTTCTGTTTATAGTTTATACAGTCACCCAAGTTCCTTGCGGCTTTTCACTAAATGGGCAAATATCCATCTGCCATTTTCATTGCAGGTTTTTTTCAGAGCATCTTTCAGTACCCCTTTTCCTTATTTTCTCCTGCATCGACATGTACAATAGAACGATGAAACGGAAGGGCCGTTTCTATCAAGCAGCCCTGCGAGAGTGAGAGCATCATTTCCATTTATGGGTACTTTTACTTTTGTTCCTTTCTCCCTTTCCTTCTTCTTCTTCCGTGAATTCTATATAATTTCCTTTCGGTTTTCCCCTTCGATATCATATCAAAGGAGCCGTGAAAGCTGGTACGAACTCTTCCCCTGTTTCGGGATTTTTCATGATTCCGTCACCGATTTTCAATCGGGGAAATTTATGGTTCACCATCCCGTCGCAGTAATCGACTCAATCCGTTCTACACTGATCGCACAATACGATGATCCCAGATTCGTCCTGCAGGAAGACGAGTCTCTCTGATTAACAACCCGACATTGAACATGGAGAAAAATACAGAGAGCCATATTAAATGCTAGGAGACAAGTTCGAGAACCTTGAACGCCAAGCAACTCTTCTCTGTTCTCTATCCGTAAGACTGCTGTCCTCATCTCCCTAGCTCTCGTGCAAATTGTTTTTGCCGCATCAAATGATCGAACCCCGAATTCCGTGGGGACTTTTCGGCCTGGGTTTTGTCGCTTTGATTCGTTTCTCCATTCTCGACTGTTCTTATCCCTCTCAAAAGTCTCTCAGATAAGGCAGTGAATGGTGACTCCTCGAAACCCAACGCTTCTTCTTTTGTCTGCTGCTTCGTGGCTCCTCTTTCTCGCCTCACCGACGTCCGGTTGCAGGGGTGCATACGCAAATGCAGCCGTCAAAAGAGATCATCCTTCCTAGACTCCTACCTCATCGCCTCGTCCTCTCTTCTTTTATATATTCCAGAATTTACTATTTTATGTTAATAATTACTATAATTATTATATTTATCATAATTCAAAGTTTCAAACTTATTATTTAAAGTTTAAACAAGATGTAAAATTTTCTTAATTATTTTCATCCCATGCAGATTAAATTAAAATTTCATAGTTTTTTTTATCTTCTAGACTATTTAGCTTTCCCCTTCACATTTTTTATTAAACAACCATACCTCTATTTTTTATAGAAAGTTTTATTTATCATATAAAAACTGACTTAGCCAAAGTTGGGCTGCATCTGAATTTCTTTTTGGAAAAAATTGGCCTGTATAAACACACTATTTTAGGCATTATAAATAAACTTAATTCTATTATGAATTATCTCAATGTTACAGTTAATAGTTAATACTAAATACCCAATTTTTTAATAATAATTTAAAATAAAATAATATAACTTTAAAATTCGTTGACTAAAAACTAAAAAGTCTTTAAATCTCTAATTCTATGTTTTAAGCTTAACTTTTTATTGTATTTTCTATCTTAATTTGATCCTTTCACAGTGTTGTAAATTCGGACGGACCGGCCGGTTCGCCAAAGCTGAACCGGATCTTCAGCTAGGTCTAGTTACATTGGCCAACTACTGTCGAAATCAAGGAAACTTTACTGAACGAAGAAGCTTGATTGAGTACGTTGTTCAACTTTCTGAAATCGAAATCCAGCACGAAGTGAAGAAATCGTTTTGTAAAATACTCCTGCGATTCTGGAAGTAAAGAAGAGGTAAGAATTTTGGGTCTTGTTCGATTCACATTCTATGTTCGACTTGCTAATAATTGTAAGTTTTAAGGTTTAAGCTTTTGGAGGGTTTAGCCACGACGGAATCCGACACGACGGCGTCTGCCATAACCAAATAAACTCTCCGGCCTTCATTTTGACTTCCGGTGTCGGCTAAATTCGAGCTATCGTCCAGTCTATTCGGAACGCTTACTCCGAGTGCCTCTCCGGCCTTCTTTTGTCACCTCCCTTGGAGAGTTCAAGTGACTTCCAATCCCTCTCAGCTTAGAGCCGGCGACTGCAGATTCTATCTCTCCTGCGGTATGTGGCCATCTCCTAGTGTGTCTTTTTACAGATATAGTGATCGCCCAAAACGTCCAAAAAGATTTTTTTTTATTTTTATATTTTTTTGTCTCCGGCTGATGGGATTTTTCTCCCTCACAATTATTTGTTTCTCCATTCTCTGCTGTTATGTGCTGTTAATGTTCCTGAAATAAACGAAAAGACATGTCTTCACTCATTCGGTTATGAGAATAAGGCCTTCTGCAAGTAGTTCCGATTGTAAAAAGATAATGGTTTTTTCAGATGGACCGAGGTTCAAAGTACTCTGTTAGCTCGAAATTAGCAGACTTGATTTCTTTGTGGAGGATTTTTCTCTGATGGCCTTCTCGAAAATGCTGCAAATTCTTTACAGAAATCTTGTATCTGATGCTCCATGTCAACGTCTCTTTTGAACTCAAGATAATGAGTTTGAAGAACAGAAGAGTGCAGTTGCATTTGGTAACATCTTTGGGGAGAGAGATTATATGCGAGATATTCTGTTAAATATTTACTAGGGGATCCTTTCATACTTCAGATTGCTTTTGAACTAAATCTGACATAACATAATTTTTTGGAACACGTCATTTCATTTGGATTCTTGATTTAGATAGAGCTATGAAAGATTATCTATTTTCAGGGCCTGGAGAAATGCAATTTTATGGTTTGATTCTCGCAATTAATGTGCGGAGTCTCATTTTCTACATGTTTATTTTTTTTGTGTTTGCTATATGCAACCAGACGTGTGTATCTATCAACAATATCCAAGGGAGAGAATCAATGAATGAAACTATATTTGTTTTCCATTTTGTTTTATTAAAGTTTCTCTTAACAACCAAACTAGTGAAAATAATATTTATGCTATTCTTTCATCTCCTTTTCCTCTGTTTATCTTTTTTCGTTTTCTGACCTTTCTCAATATCTGATGTTCTTTACTTGGGTAGACACATGGAGCAAGAAAGTGCAAAACTGGAGGGAAGACTAAAATCCTTACAACTACAATTACGTACAGAATTGGGGATCCTTGATAGGATTGTATACAAAAGGAAGAACCAGCATCGACATGGTTTTTACTTCCAGTATCTGCTGAAGGTTGTTATTCATCCCGTTCTTGCTTTTATAGTTTTGCTACAATTATTTAACTACAGGTATCCTATTTTCTTCTCATGTAATTTTTTTTTTTGTTATACACATACATATTGTTTCTATAGGTGAGAAGGGATGTTAAACTTCTACTGTCAGCTGGTTTGGAAGATATTTTGAGCTTCCTGTTTCAGGCAATCAATGGAAAGAAACCTAACCAAATGCTTTATCTCCTAGAAAGGTAGATTTTTAGTATTTCTTCCTTCTCTAATTAGTTTAGTCTTCTAGAACAGGTAACTTATTTGAGATTTTTTTAGTAATTAATCAATGCTTGGGTTGCAAACTCATTGCATTTATGTCATATCTTTCGAATGAAAACACTTAAGAAGGAAAAGTTAACTCTTTGTTTATGCATCATATCTTTTGAATAAGAACACTTAAAAAGGAAGGAGCTTTTGGGGTGTTCTATTAATATTTTGGCTGCAAATCAAATTTATTAGTCCTCTCTCAAAGTTGCACCATATTTTAATTTGGTTGCAGACTTAAGAAGAAGAAGAATTACAACACAAAGCATAACTTTCAGGAACGACTTTTGGGAGTTGCACGTTTACTTTCAGAGGTGGGGTTGTAGTCTTGCGTTACGCTTAGTTTTGTCCATTCATTCAAGAACTAAAGGTTCCTTATGTGTTTAAGTTAAACTTTGATGGCTCATCATTGGGCAATTCGGGTCCTACTAGTATTGGAGGTCTCATCAGAAATGCTTGTGGGGAAGTGCTCTTATCATATTTGGGCCCAATTGGGGTTAAAGATTCCACTACTGCTGAAGCTCTTAGCCTCTTGCAGGGTCTCAAGTGTTTTGTAAGTTTGGGTCTTCCTGGAAATCTGGAAGTAGAAGGGGACTCTAAAGTTATAATTTCATGGGGTGCTAGAGAGTCTAGGCCTCCTTGGAGATTTTGGTTTCTCTGTAATGAGCTCTCTCAATTTACTAGCTCTGTAATTTCTTGGTCTCATGTCTTGAGATGTGCAAATGGCAGAGCTGATTCTCTTGCCAAGCAAGGGGTGCATCAGCTTTCACTTGTTGTTTCTGCACCCTAAGATTTTTTTTTTTTTTTGTAACAGCCCCTTGGGGCTCATTCTTTTGTAAATATTTGACATGAATGGAATACAACTTTCAAAAAAAAAAAGGTGGAATATGACACATTTCTAAAAATTGTCAAATTCTAATAGAAGACACGGTTCTATTAAAAAAACAAACATGAAACAGTTTAATTTGTTATGTATTATTTACCCTTTCACTTTCTATAGTCCTTCAGAGCAACTTTGTTAGGAAGTCCTTGTTTGATCACTAAAATTAAAATTGTACCACTCTATATAGGTTATACTTACTGTTTAAAGATGAAATTCATACTTAGAATCTAATTTGGAATGAGGAGGAACTTGACATCCTCATTTGGAGATAAAAAAAAATAATATAGATAATTGCCTTTTTAAGCTGGCTGTGATGTTATTAAGTTAGAATTATCATCCATAGTGTAGTTAAAAATTTAATCTTCTAAAACACTCCAGTGAAGAATGGTCAATAATAAAATAATGAAAGATTGTCCCAACCACATTTGCGTATGATAAGCTCTTTAACTATGTAACTTAAAATTTTGCACTGCTTTTACAAGATGCTGGTCTTTTGTGTGTATGAACACCTGTCTACTGCTGCGCTAAAAGAAAAGCATTAAACTTTTTTTAACGAAATTTGCATTCATTAAGAGAAAAAGTTTACTTCATTCTAATTCTCAATGGTATACACAATGTCTTCAGTTATTTAGTGGTTAAATTAAGTCCAAAATCCCTGATATGTTTCATATGTATATTGACTAATAAGAATGAACTTATACAGTGTAATTGATGAGTTATTAGCATCCAGATCTATTATTTTCCTGGACCTTGGTTGAAGCATCTGATATTCCTCCTCTATTGCAGATGGTAGAACCCATTCTAAATGCAGCAATGTATCTTTCTTCTGCAATTTGAGACATAAATTGGTCTGTCTAAATTTTACTGCAAGTTATGAATATTCTTTATTTTCTGTTGTATTTTCCATTTCAATAGTTTTCCATCCACTATTCTATGGAGGAGCATCTTCTAGTTCTCCTTGACCTTTGTACAGTCAGACATCTTCTTTGCTTGCTCGCTCATTTTTTACAGGTTTTTCTATAACAATATTGGCTATCCTAGCACGGGTTCGTGTTTTGATTCAACAGGTGAAATCCAACTACATTTTGTTTTAATTATATTAAGATTTTGTTAATTGTAGTCTAGTCTCTTTGTTGTCAGCAAGTTTATTGATGCAGTTATTCACTGTTTGGCAATTCATTGGGTAACCAGTAAAATTAATCTTCCTTTCAAGGGCCTCATTTTGGATTGGCCATTGTCCAAAATCCTCTATTCGCGTTTAACAGTTAGGGTTTATCTCCTTAGGTAGATATCATGGTCCGTCCTCCTCGAGCTATTCTCCTGCTAGCTAATTTTACATTTGCTTTTATTTATTCTGTGACAGATGTTATTGGATGTTGTTTCTGTGTTCAATATGGTTTCATCTCTCTCTCAAAAGCAGCAATCCATAAAACTTACCAAGGAGGGAATTGAGGTCTGCTCTGGAACTTGAGAGATTAGCTATTATACTTCAGTTGGCCAATTGTATCATAGAACTTTTCCTCGAAAAAAAAAGTTAGTCATAGAATTGTTAAGTTCGTTTATATTGGATGCAGGTATTCAGAGAGTACTATCCACCCAGAGGTGACGTTCTTACATTAGAATGTGTGTGGAAGAAAGATAAGTTTGTATTGCTTGAGAAAACCGTTACAAGTATACAGGATGGGGTTTACACAACAGATGCTATTCTTCCTCTAGGAGAATCAGTGATTCAGTATGATAGTCTTGTGCTTGCTGCTGAAGGTGGTTATTCTTGCATAACCTTGTTTATCTTTGACAAAAAGATCAGTTATAATTTGCTTTTCTTGTTTTTACTAAGTAAATTGCTATTTCTTCGTGGATACCATCAATTGAAACTTCCCGCCATGGAATTATCCATGATCTTGCGATATCATTACGAAGAACCCTAATACCATTGATAACCCAACAAACACTAATGGTTGATAGACAATGAGTTGAGGCTTTATGTAGGAATGCAATTCTACAAGTTTCTGATGAATTCTTGAACCTGGCCTCTCCGGTTATTGTGAATCTTTAATTCAGAATGCTGATAACTGAATCAGTTGATGAGCTGGGGCAGTGTCTTGTCTTTTTCTCAAGGAATGGCTGAATGAGCATGCTACTTGTCATGTATGGTGAGCTACCAGAGGATTATATCCCGTCCCTGGACACCCTATGGTCCAGTCTTTTATATCATTGCTTGCAACTGCTAATCATTTACCCATTCACACTTCCGATTATTGCATTACCACTGACAGAAGTTTCCACTAAATTTCAGGATCACATCTCAAGAAGCATGTCAATGATACAAACATTCCTCCAGATTGTTCCCTAGAGGGAGTCTCTGGATCTATCTGCAGCGCCAGAGAAACAGATGTAAGTCATGATCAGTCCATCAAATTTGGTGATTGCGAGGACATAGAAGATTCATCTCCTGATGTGGACTTTGCTGCTAAAATTGGCATTGTGTCCAAAGGGAGCCCAATTAGCAGTCCAAAATCTCCAAAAACTCAAGCTTCGACATCAAAAGTAGCTTTTGTCTCTGTGGCCAAACCGGTAAAGACAGAGTCCACATCAAGTCCTCCTCACAAGCGACCCAAGCACAATGGGAGTGGGTTTTCCCTTTTAAGTTTATTTACTGGAGATCACCATGAAAGTCTCTTCTAGTTAGTAATGTAGCAAGTCCAATGAGTACTCAATGAGGTCAACCTGATACCAAACCGCATCATGCCCCTCCTTATATTGAAGGCGACATGATTGTAGTGTAATATATTGTATCTTTTGCCGATTCATGTAGATGCACAAAAAGAAAAAAAAAGATTTTTTTAAAATTGAATAGGAAAAAATTTAAAATATTTTATTCATTAATTTAATTTTATATATTCAAAGAATCAGAAGACTTATTAATATGTTATATAACACACTAGACCCTCTTTGTCCACCCAGTGCATATGCTAACCCCAACCATGCATCCTTGCCTCATACTTCGTCACACCTTGTACCTAACTTCACCACCAACCCTCTAAAGCAATGGCACAACCCAATTCCACAACTTTGCCCCTTAACTTAGTCAGGTGATTTTACAATATCAATCCACCTAAATCAATTTAAAATATGATATTCTTATAAATTTAAATTTAAATATTTTATTTTTTTACATTGAAACGATTATAGAATTTTTTATATAAAAATATTTTCTTTTTTAAGGAATGGTGTTGATGCCAATGAGATTTTCTTTCGTGCGTTTTAGTAAGAGACCTCATAGCATGAGAATCTCAATAGTCTATAAAAATCGTGTTTAACAGCGAGTCTTTTTACAGTGAGACTCAAGTGAGATACTTTCCCCTGGCCCTCACGTCCTCCCTGCTTTCTAGCTTCTTCGCGTGGTATCGACGAAACCTTCAGAACGTCGCAGAACAGATTCAACCGGAGGGCTGAGAGAAAGAGAGACAAATACAGCGAATTCATTACCCTGAGATTGATCCCTTTGCCGCGAAGAATTTTGGAGACGAATTCCAATATGCAATCCGGCAGTGGCGATTACGCGACCTCGTATCACCTCCAACAACCTCCTTACATGCATCCTCCCCACCAAAATCCGAGCTTCAATCAGAACGATCTGCTCACCGGTAACCCTCCGCCCCCAAATCCTACAACTCTCGCTTCTGCTCCTCCGTTCTCCGCTTACAATCCCCAGCCGGATATGTCTTCCTACTCCACCAGCTACCCTCCCTTTTCGCAGATCACCGATCCCGTCCCGACTGCTTCATCCTTCTCCCAACAAACCCCTCCATCCTTTCCGCAATTCAATTACCCGCCGCCGGCTTCGGAAGCACCGGCACAATCCTACCCGCCGCCGGCGACGGTTCCGTACTACTCCGTGGAGCCTCATCAGTCCACGGGTAGCTATGGTTCCACGCCTCCAGTTCCAGTAAGCAGTACTAGTCGTATTCCAGGATTTTACCCAAACTCCTATCCACATCTCGCTCCTCCTGTCCCGCCGGTTTATGATAATCCTCATGAGAATAGCAGGTTGGATCAGTCCGGGGCCTATCATTCGGAGAGCTCAGGTGGGTACGGTCAGGGGCAGTATGGCTGTACCAGCTCCGTCTATGACCAAAGCGATGGGCTTGATGATGGGGTATATGCTTATGACGGTGGAAGAATGGAGCCATATGGGGCGCGAGGTTCTGGTGGATCCAGGTCGTCTTCTGTTTCGTTTGATGACTATGGTAGGTCGTTGACTAGTTATTCGTCTTCAAAGGAGTCGTCGGGCTCAGGGAAGATCGTGAGAGCGGTTCCCAAGACGGACCCCCAGCAGGACGTGAGAAACGGGGTTCAAAAGTTTCGGGTAAAACTTCTTGCTGAAAGCAGCGGGCAGACCACCGTGGATGTTCTTTGCCAGGTAGGAAAAAAATGTTTTTTATATGGTATGTTCTTTGCATGATTTAACAATCTGCTCAACCTTCTCAATAGGAAAAAAATAAGTTCTTGTAGTCTTCACTGCGCTCTTCACCAACAATACCTACTGGTCCTACTATTTCCTTTTCTCTTTGAAAGTATTTTACTTTTATTCCAGTATTATTTTCACAAAAACACATACCATCAGTAACCGAATACCAGGATTCACGTTGATTCTTTCCTAGTCGAGAACACTAGCATTGAGCTTATGATTCAATCGACGTGGTGAAATAGACATTACTAGGTAGTTAGCGTTGCTACTATCTTATAAATGAAATATTCAATAGAATCAAGACTCTCTCGATGCCCTGGGTTGGTGTGCAATAAGTAAATGCTCTTTTTCATTTATATTGTTTTGGTAGATTAGGGTGCTGTGTTACTGGGTTTATACCATACTTTTAGTCCTTTTATGAATCTTTTGCATAATGTTACCTCAGCTCTATTTAATTGCTTTGGGAGTCTCGATATTATACAGTAAAACTCATGGAACTGAGTTCTTAACATTTTTGAGGTTTAAGTCATTACTTATGTAATAATGTTCAAGTAGACTTAAGGAATGCACAAATTAGGTAAGTATGGTTCGGGACTAAGGAGAATAACACCTGCAGCAATCAGCAGTTTCTTAGTCGTTGTTAATCTTTGTTCCGAATGTCGAGGTGGCCTGTACTGCTCCCTTGTGGGTGTCGAGGATATGAAGAAATACTATAGTAACCACTTGCATGTGTGACCCTTGTTTTGGAAAATATTATAAAAAATGCAAAATATAATATGTGATGAGTGATACAAAGTGCAGAACATATACTGGTGATCATGTTGCACAGTTTAATACTTATGGATGCAGAAGTGTGCTTGTAGAACACAAAATCAACGTGTGATGATCTCATTTATGCTTACATAAATGATGGCAGAACTTAGTTCTTGGTCTCCTAAATGAATAGGACCAAAAGCTTAGAATTTTTATAGGTTCAGCATAACTCTTTGATGTGCTTAAAAAATGTGTTAACTGGACAATTTATATAGTCATTCTCTGGCTGTCCAAAGTAGATTATGGAACTTTGGGGGAGTTGTCATATGGTTGAAGGTGTTGGACTTTTTTTTTTTTTGTCTGACAAATACTATAAATGCTGTGTTGCAGTATATTTGCATAATTGGATTACATATGTTTCTAGTCTTTGTGGAAACCACTGCAATAGTGGGAGCTTGTGGTCATGAATTTTGCACATTGATAGTGAGGCTGAGATCGAAGATGTCCTTGTTGTTAATTTCAGAAGATGATATTCCTCAAAAAATTTCAGAAGATGATTTCCTTCAAAAAATTTCAGAAGATGATAACTGATGGATGTTTTAAATTATATGTTCAATGGTATGAGCAAGTATGAGGTGTCCATGATTTTCTTGAATGTCTAAAATACATGAATGGCCTTCTGTAGTTTATTAGTTCGAAACTTTTGTGCTCAGTCTCTAATTTATTTGTTAACATAGTCTTACATTAGAAGAAAGAAACTATTATTAACACTAGGGAAGAGGCCTCCTAACTTCTTAAGCTACCTTCGCACAACTCATATATGGTTTCAGAACAGAATATCTACCTTGTTTGGCCCTTTGTGCGTTATAGTTTTTACTATTTTTGTGCTGTCCATATCTTAGGCCTGCATGTATGGTGGCAGTTGGAAAATGGCTCCCTAACTTTGGTCTAATCATTTTGAGATGAATTTGGACCTAATTCTAACATGGTATTAGAGTGGGTACGTTCTTGTTGGCATCCACATAATAATGCCCAGGTGTAGAAGCTACAGA
Organism: Aristolochia contorta; assembly: GCA_022405105.1. Classification (NCBI taxonomy): domain Eukaryota; kingdom Viridiplantae; phylum Streptophyta; class Magnoliopsida; order Piperales; family Aristolochiaceae; genus Aristolochia; species Aristolochia contorta. Next base: position 15,077,632 of record CM039669.1, on the reverse strand, counting down.
AAGGAAATAAAAGTGAGGGATAGTGTTAAAAACAATTCCACACAGACCCATGATCAGAAAGTAGTGGTTATTGCTTCAGAGGCAATGAAACTTGGCTAATTGTTTTCGGGTTAAATACACTTTAGGATTATCATTGCCACAATTGTAGTCTTTATTTTTGTTTTTCCAACATGGATGCATGAAACTTTCATGAATACAAAAATGGAATCAGGAGATGTCGGCTGATCTTTGAAAGGAAATACCTATGGTTTGCTAGATCTTATTGAAACTCAATCTCTCAAAAGTTATTAAGAGATGTAGTTTTAAGTTATATTGCCTGTTTGGTTTGTAATTAGTAGAGTTCTTTTTCCCCCCTTGATGCCTGAAGCACCATGAATATTATGCGATCCTGTTGACTTGACTGGATGATTTCTCAAGACTCATTCCCTTCAATTCAGTTCTGTTTTTACTGTAATTTATTTTGTTATTGGGAAGTGAGAGTTTGTTGAATGCCCACTGAAGAAGTTAAGCAAAAGATGGAATTGTGTTTTAAAAACCGAACCGGCTATCGAACCGGTGGAGCTTCTGATTCTGGTTCAACCGGTTCAACCGGTATGAGTTCTATCTCATTAAAAAAATTCATAATAAGATTTCTATATACAAAAAACAAGTTTAAAATACAAAAACTATTAAAAATACTAAAAAGGGAACTTGACTGGTTCAACCGGTCTGGTCCGATTCACAGTTCAGTGGTTGAACTGCTAAAACCGACCAGTCAACCGGTTTTTGACCATTTCCGGGTTTTTGTGCAACCCGAACCGTTCAAAGCTCCTGTTCTGGTTGAACCCGGTCGAACACGGTCGAACCGGCTGGGTTGGTTCGGTTTTTAAAACACAGGATGGAATATAAATTTAGCGTCATTCATGCTTTCGGGTTTCAATGTACAACTACACTAAAGAAAAGTTGAGAGGAGCTACTCTGGCTTCTGCTACAAAAGTTGTTTCTCCACTCTCAAAGAGTCTGTTTCTCCATACACGGGAAGTTAGAACTTCCAAATCTGAGAAGGAAAACTCAGAGTTCAAACTTCTCATTAAAAAAAGAGAAAAAAAATCAAATCTTGAAATATGAGCTCCTTGAGGCAGTATTTTATCTCACATTGATTCATGCAAATTCTAATTATTCAGCCAGATCCCATAAGCTTCTTTCTATAATTGGTATTTTAGAATTATAATTATGAAATTTGTGTGTTCCTTTTCAGATTGGTCTAGATGGAATTCGCATGCTTGATCCCAATACTAATCGTACATTAAGAATTTACCCTCTTGAGACAGTAACAAGATGGGAGGTAAATCCCCTTTGTACTGATTGAAGTATCTATTTGATTTTGGACTATGCTTTTGGTTGTTCAAAATGAAGTTATAAGTCTTTTTTTTTCCCATTCATTTAGGTAAGTGATCCCTCTATCTATACATTCTGGGCAAAAACTTCTGTTGACATTGATCCCAGGCGCATTAGGCTGAAGTCAAACAGCTATACTACCAGTACAATTCTTGACACCGTTGCTGCAGCAACTGTGCAGGTTGGGGTCTCAAACATTTAATTGGATGATTGGTTTTATTCTTGTTTCCTTCTCTTTCTCTCATGCTCTCTGGTGGGACATTTATCTCACAATATAAATTTTGTTCTGATTAACAGCTTAAGGAGATGGGTGGTAAAGACAGTTTTAGAAGCAAAGGATCTTCTGATGGTAGCAAACTACCTGATCCTCCTGGCGAAAAGAGAAAAGGTTTTGCAGATTGGATGAACTTGATAAAACCTGGTAACGAGGAAAAGGACCACTGGGTAAGCTTTATTTCCCTATAGTGTACATTTATTTGCATGTTATATTTCTTTCCAAGACCGTGTTATTCTAAATTATTAAGGAAATTTTTATGTGCGATGAGAAGTGAATATCAACTGTTGAAGGATGTGATAGGGTGCAACCCATGGCAGATGAGAAGCATCTGAATGCTCCCATGATATGAATTTGCATATGTCAAGAGGCCTGGATAAATTTCTGTATTGGCTTGAGGTGTTATGGAATGTTGATGGAAAGACAGGCCGTACTTTTTCAATCTGTTATGCATTCTGACTCCTCTTTTGATAATTCTCGAGCATGTGTTTGGGAGTACATTAGCTTATTAAATCTGTTAGCATCTGTGCATTTGATAAGTGGCTTATTTTAATGCCAAAGCCATATAGTTGAACAACTACAAAGCATCTGGCATCAGGTTTCTGCAGAGAACTGTTGTTGGATGTGCTTAAACAGTTGGGTCGTGAAGTCTTAATATAGTTCAGTAGCATAGTCCAGGACTTCATTTGAAATAGATTTTTTGAAGTAGATCAGAGACAGCATAGATGGAATATTGTTTTAAGAGGGACAGAGAGTACAACTTATGCTTTATAAGTACTGGATTTTGATAGGCCCCAGGTTTGTATCACTTATACAAGGCGTGGAAGGAGGAGGGACAAGGCTGCTGACGTGGACTCTACTGGTCCTAATCACTAGTTTGTTAGAGCTGCTGACGTGTAAGGGACTGGGATTTATTAGAAAAGTATGTGAGGTACTGGGAGAATATAAGGGACACGTAGTTGGGTGTGAAGGCATTGAAGAGTATGTAATTCAAGAGCTCTGCTCTGGAGGGGAGAGAGCCAAGCCTCTCGAAAGCTTGGTACACCAGTTCTGTATCTTCTTTCTCAGAATTAGTAAACATTACCAATTCCAGGGGGTGCAATCCTCCCTACTTCATCTCTGTTGTGTTTGGTTTATTTGTCTGTTACTATCTTGGGCGTATCAGATTTTACTAGCTATTGTGGCATCTTTCTTTCATTTGCTTTCTTTCTTGTTGATTGTTGTGACATTATGATTGATATTCGTTGTGGCTTCTCTTATTGATTTTCCCAGTATATGATTGTGGGCTTGTCTTCTCAACTTTCTTATGTGCTTTTCTGTTTCCCAATTCTTCTTTTCTTTTTAAGATCTGAGTCCTCTATTTTTTTTCCTTTTCATATTCAGGTCCCAGATGAAGTGGTTACGAAGTGCACAGCGTGTGGAACTGACTTTGGAGCTTTCATACGTAAGGTAGGAGTCCTTTTTCGATTTTTCTATTGTTTTAAAACCATTTCTATTTTAGTGCTTTAGCTTGATTTGTTTTGCTTTTCAGCACCACTGCAGGAACTGTGGTGATATATTCTGTGACAAGTGTACTCAGGGTAGAATTACTCTTACTGAAGATCCTAATGCTCAGCCAGTCCGAGTTTGCGATAGATGCTTGGTTTGGTTCTTACTGTCAATCTTTCTCTATTTAGTAGCTTAAGTAAATTTGTTTTTGATTGATTCTAAAACAAATTGAGGTTTGAGGATTTTATGTATGTCTACAGGCAGAAGTTTCGCAAAGATTAAGCAACGGAAAGGAAGCTGCCAGTAGGCCTTCTATGGCTACCAGTCATGAGGATCTTGCCAGGAAGCTCCAGGTGAATACCTAATCATGTATCTTAGTAATTTCCTTTAGATTATTGTGGTGGTGGGGGACAATGTAATGCATCAGATGTGCATATTTTTGTTTCTAATTTGTACTTGACATGTTTAGAGCATTGGACCAAATCTTATTGGCAGTTTAATGCCAGTTGATGTTCTTATTGCTGACTTCCTGAGTTTTTTTAGAGGTTTTAGTTGTGGTGGTTGGGGAACTTGAAATTGTCGGACTTGTGAAATAATGGTTACAATACATCTTACAGAAACTTGTTTTATGTGTTTGCTGACAAGAATCTTGAACTGCTAGAATTGGGAAGTGTTTGCTAAGTTTGCAGTTCAATGCTTTGACTTTAATTTTTTTTATTTCTCTTCACGGTGTCGTAGAGCTTACCTGCCTTATCTGCTCTTTGTTCTCCCATAGTAGAGGTTTCATTGTTTAACTTGATGCGTTGTCATCCTTTGGAGGTAAAAGACTTTTTCTTCTAACTTGATTCCCTTCACTTTTTACCAACAACAGGAGCAGATGGAACGAAATCGCAAGTCATCATCAGGTAATCATTGTCTTTTTTATAAGTTGAAATGCAAGGAGTCGTTTATGCCGTGTTATAAATATTTATGATGAATGACATCTCTTTACATGAGCTGATCCTTTTCCAGCTTCCAAGTCATCAGACGGATCTGGTAGGCGAATGAGAGAAGTTGCTTGCCCTACGTGCACCGTTCATTTGCAGGTATGTATATCTCTCTCTTGGCTTTAACTACGATTAAGGAGAAGATAGTAAAAAATTGCCTTGCCCCTCACCTCTTCTTATTTTGCTGTTCATATGCAGGTTCAGGTTCCGGTATCTGGTTCAGAAACAATTGAGTGTGGTGTTTGCCAGCATCCTTTCCTCGTTAGTGCACATTGATTGGCTTCCATTTTTCTTAATGGCATCCGGGTTGCTTAATTTATGAGCGAGATGGTTGAATAAGTTTTATGAATGGTCTTGTGTATATATGTTACTTTCTTTACTGCTTCCATTACGAAATGCTGTTGTTCTGTATATGATTTTCTTTGGAGCGAGTGTCTGTCATTTATGTAGATATATATCTTGAAGATAATGTAGAGATCTGAAAAACCTGAATCGCCTGGGGTCTTCCTGGGCCACAATGCAAAGGAAAAGAACTAGAAACTTTTGCAGTGCTTGAAAATCCACATAAAAGTAACTTTGATGTTTCACGTCACTCAGGCACTGTCAAGTGGACTGATTACTTACAGTTTTTGGAACTCGCCCTTGAAAGAGAAACATCACTCTTTCTGTTCTTCATTGAGTTTTGACTTTTTAAGATCCCCGGGAACTTTACTTGGAGGTTTTCCATCCTGACATGGCTGTATAGTTGGTGGTTTAGGTAGGAGAAAATCCAGAATTTAGAGTTTACCCATAGAATCGGTTGATAATATTTACGAAAAAAACTAAAATCTTGTAGGTTTTATTTCGATTTTATCTCTTACTAAACCGCAATGTGGATGCATGTTAGGATGTAAAGTCGAGGGAAAAATTCTACTGTGCTTATATCATCGTTCTTTTTTTTTCTTGCTTTTTTTGTCTATTTTGGAAAGAGTGGTAATAATATTTGTAATGCCAAATTTTATTGTAAGGGTTTACAGTGTAAGTGTCTTCCAGGTAAGAAAATCTATGCAAACAATTAACCTATACATAAATGAACATAAAACACTTTGTACATATTTTCGTGGCTATCTTGCAGCAATGGCGACAGGGATGAGGTCTCCACCTCAACAGGAGTACAGGTAGAATTAGTTTAGTAATAAAGGGAAGCATTGATGTGGGCGATGGAGTACAATACATCTTCTTATTGTTCGGTGAAGGGAGAATTTAACAAGAACTGTTCTTTTCATTCTCCCCATTCATTCCACAGGACCACCTGTTGGAGAGAGATTTTTCTTTGGTCCGTCCAGGATGAGAAATTAAAAAGACTCTGTACTGGGCAGCGATGCCTCACCAGCAGGTTATGTCAGTCGTCCTTTATTCTCTTCCCTCAGTGGTTGTGTGGTTTGGTGTCAGAGAGTGGTTATAAATGAGCAGTTTGGTGTCAGAGAGTGGTCATAAATGAGCGCACCTGAATCATCAATTAATGGAAGAAACTATCGAGGAGTTATTACTCTTCAAGAGTACATTTCATGTTTAATTAAGTGTTCTTAATACGGTTGCTAGTTAGGCTCTTTTTGGTAACTAATAAGATAGTAGTAATAATTTATATATAGTAATGAGTAATGCTAGATCAAATACCTCAGCTGGCATCCATGTTAGAATCCTAATCAGCTTCTTTTTGGAAAAGTTTTTAATTTTTAAAAATTTTAAACCCTAAAACCCTAAAACCCTAAAACCCTACAACCTTTTCTAAAGTCCTAAAACCAATGTAGATACCCTATAATTTACACCTGACGTAGATACCCAATAATCTACACCTGATGTAGATACCCAATAATCTACACCTGACGTAGATACCCAATAATCTATCTGATGTAGATACCCAATAATCTACCTGATGTAGATACCCAATAATCTACACCTGATGTAGATACCCAAGAATCTACACCTGATGTAGATGCCACCTATGTGCAGTCTAGTCTCCTCTAACGACTTCATTTACTCCCTTTCAGCCTCCCTCCATTATCAGAGGGGGTTGTCAAAGCATTGTTTAGATTCTGCACCCGCTAGGAATTCCCTTGTGGGTACGTAATTTCACCATAAAAGGGATTTAACTGGCCCTTTAATGGAGGGAGGCGCCTGACTATCCTAATCCAGTTCCGACCACACATACAGGCTCTCTGATCAAAGAAGCAAATAGAAAAACGAATTGATCACGGAGGCAGTGGAATTAAAGACTTGTACTTTGACGGAAAACCGAAAGCAGAAGTTGTACACAATACCCCAACAAAGTGCCTTTCATCGCCCTTGAATGGAAAGACCCCCAGACCGCTCTAACTCGGCCCTTGTTTCACTTTTAATGAGCTGTTAAATCATGCACATTTATGCGCAACCATCACAACCGTATGCAGGAATAAATGCTGTGGGATGAGCTAGGCCGCTGGATGCCTATTTTTACCCCAAACTGCTGCAAGTCACCACCACCACAACCACCATCACCGGCGGCCGACACCCGGCCCAAGCGTGCCGTTAGCTTTGCTTAATGTTAACCCCACACAGCTGCTTATAATTGGCCTCTCTTATGCACCTTCTTTCCTTGTTTCTAGCAGAACCACAGAACATGACTCCAGACTTAACTGGAATCTCGGCCTTTGCCTCGTTCTGTGGCTGTCTCATTAGTTGAATGATATGTTAGTGATCATTCAATTCTGCGGACAGCAGTTGAGCTATTTCCTCTCGCCTTTTCTTTTAATTTGGTTCACAAGAATACTAGCTGAGTAAATAGTTTAGGAATATGGATGGCTGGTTTCATACTTGTATTATGTGTAATGAATGCAGAAACGTAGAAGAATGTAATGCACATGAACTTTGTAATATCATTCCTGGTAGACTTTAAGGACTAACATTCATGTTTGCAGCTGAATGCAACTTAGAGGCATTTATCATTTCTTGATCACATATTCTAGGTCACCACATTTAGTTTTCATTTATTTTAGAATTGTCTCACGTATTTCAGATATTTTAAAGACCCCTTTTCGTCAAAAAATCATACCAAACTGTTATATATTAATTTCCACCTCCAAAGAGAGAATAAAACAGAGTATATAATATAGAAAACCCATATTTTTAGTTGTGACCTTTTCCCAGCTTTGACATCTTTGGAACTTCAAATGGCTGCTACTCAATTTTTATTTATTTGGGTTTTTTACCCTCGAAATTGTTTCTAATGGAAATGTGACAAGTCAGTAATTAATATATATACATGATTCGCATATGTCATGAGTGCTAGATATAAAAATTCTTACAGATAAAATAAAATTGTGTAAAAATGACAATACTATATGATACGCCATTGGTCATTTATTCAGTTAGATCCGAAAACTCAACTGATTTGAATAGGTTCTTAACGTATTTGGCTTGTACATACACGAATGAAATTCTTTTACATATACTGAAGGACTTAAATTAAGTTTTTTAAGTCTTTTAATAGAACTCATGATCATATACCAAGTATCCATGCCGTATTTTAAATAGACTCAGCTATATAAACAAAACTAGAAGAAGAACTTTCATTAATAATCTCTTATAAAATGTTCAAAACAAACAAACCTCACTAATATAAGCTTACCAATTGGTTGAGATCTGAGTTTACCGGTTTTTACTAAATGGGCGACCAACATGTGTGCATGTGTGTGCTCGACCATTTTTTCCAAAACGTATATATGTGATAGCAATTGTGCAACATCGAGCTAATGATGCCTTCTTTTCTATGTTGAATGTACCTTATTAAAAGCAGTTCTTGTGCTAATACACACAAAATATGTGAGATCCTTTCTTTTGTGATCTTAGATTTTCTTTTATTTTTTTATTTTTTTTTTGCTATAGTTAAGCCATTGGTGGGACAATTAAGAAAGGTCAGTTTCTTTCTTATCAAACTTCATTTCTCGTGAAGGGTGTAGTTTTCTTGCTCGTGATGCTGTCACTATTCAAAATTTGGTAGAGAAAAGAAGACATTACAGAAGAAAAGATAAACGAAATGAGTCACAGGAAAGTGGGAATTCCTGGGCCTGCTGAGGGCCAGCAACCAATCCTCAGCAATAAATAAATCGCAGTACTTGTATGCATGCATATATGTATATAAGGGGGATTGCAGCAGAGGTGTTCATATCAGTTTTATATCTTACGTTCATTTAGTGTCAACTAAATGGCACTCTCGGTTTCGAGTGTGCTCCACCTTCTCCTTCTCTTAGTTCCTTCTTCTCTTCTTCTTCTAAGAGCCACCGGGGATGGTCAGCAGGGCGTGTCCCTCAACCAGATCAATAAGAAGAAAGTTCCGGCTCTTATTGTTTTCGGGGACTCCATTGTTGACTCCGGAAACAATAACGAGCTGAAAACGCTCGTCAAGAGCAACTTCCCTCCTTATGGAAGGGACTTTCCTCAGCAACAACCAACAGGGAGGTTCTGCAATGGAAGGGTTCCTTCAGACATGCTAGGCAAGCCGATCCCCTTCTTTAGTCCATAAATTTCCTTAATTCTGAGAAGCACCCAGTTGGGTAACCTTTCCATTCTTTGTAATTACTCCAGCTTCGGCACTGGGGATCAAGGACCTGGTCCCGGCTTACCTCAATCCAGATCTCACTCCAGAAGACCTTCTTACTGGTGTGACCTTTGCTTCCGGTGCTGCTGGCTACGACCCTTTAACGTCTAAACTCTTGGTAGATGATTGAATATATAGATGGTTTTTTGGGTCTTTAATTTTCTGGGTTAGGATGTTGTAGTACTATTGGGTGTTTAATAATATTTCGTTTTGGCGTTTATATATAGTCGGTTTTGACATTGGAAGATGAGTTGAAGCTGTTCAGAGAGTATCAAACGAAGTTGAAGGCGATTGCAGGAGAAGAGAGGGCGGCAAGCATAATCAGAGATAGTCTTTATTTGGTGATTATAGGATCAGACGATTTGGCTAATACATACTTCCCTACCCCTTTCAGACAAAAACAATTTGATATTCCTTCATATACAGATTTTCTGGTGCAGAAAGCTTCTAATTTTTATCAGGTTTGCTCTCTCTCTCTCTCTCTCTCTCTCTCTCTCTCTCTCTCTCTCTCTCTCTCTCTCTCTCTCTCTCTCTCTCTCCTCTCTCCAGATATGTACTGTTTATCAAAATGGAATTTGCTGGACCATTTGGACCACGCCTCGCGTGTTCACTCTTTCTTTCTTTGTTACAATCCTGTGGGACCTGGGGTATGAGTGTTGGGTTGGGCTAGCCTAGTATGAGATAGGTTCAAGGGCGTAACTTTCTGTGTTCCATTAGCTCTGGAGCTTTTGGCATAGGCTAGGTGCCTAACAGTGGTATCAGAGTGGCCACTACCTACGTCACATGTTCAAATCCTGGAGGGGGTGACCTATGGAAAAGGCTACGTGGTTCACTTATGTCTGGCCTGCCTTGGGATTTAATTAATTTCGTAAAGAGTCCCAATCATGGGACAATTATTCACTTGTCGTCCTTGGTTTGATTGCACCAGAATCTTCTAATATTTGAACAAGTCCATCTTTCAATTCACCCTAATATTCGCATTCACGTCATGGATGCCTTTCTACTCACACCAAAGTTGAGATGATATATGAGACTTATTAATCAGTGTTCTGTTGCACAGGCCCTACAATTTTTTGTTTTACAAGTAATCCTTTTAAAAGTTATTCTACTCACGCCAAAGTTGAGACGCTCTATGTGACTCTCTTTAAGTTTATTTGGACAAAATTGCAGGATTTGTATAATCTGGGTGCCCGGAAGATGCTCATTGTAGGGCTGCCCCCAATAGGGTGCGTTCCATCACAGAGAACCATAGCCGGAGGGATCTTGAGGCAGTGCCAAGATGTCTACAATCAAGCTGCACAGATGACAAATTCCAAGCTATCCAAGGCTGTGGACAACCTGAGTGCCACCCTCCCAGGATCAAAGATGTTTTATGTTGACATTTATAACATCTTATTAGACCTGGTTCTTTACCCCTCAAAATACGGTATTCCCTTCTTCTTTCTTATGACTACATAGATAATTATCACACTCTTTAATTATCCCTTTAAATTACGATATAATGTACCTTGAATCTAGGCTTGTGCAACCAATATGGAGTCCTTCCACAGTTAAAAAGTAAAATTGCATAGAAAGAAGAAAATAACTTACAACTATCTCATACATTAATGATGAGTATCAGATTTCTGGGTACCCAATATATAAGATATAACACCTGAAGATAGGGCAATATAGTTAATTATGATAACTATATCACTTACGTTTCTAAAAACACGTTCATTTTTCAGGTTTCAAGGTGTCGGATAAAGGGTGCTGTGGTACCGGAGCTCTTGAGGTTGCTGTTTTGTGCAACCAACTGCTACCCACCACATGCACTAATGTTGCGGACTATGTGTTTTGGGATAGTTACCACCCTACAGAGAAAGCTTATGAAATTATCACAGAACCGGTCATAAAAGATTACATTCCTCGCATACTATAAATCGCTACGAACTTTTGTAGTACTTCTAGTGTAAAGTGATGCCGTGAATGCATGAGACAGATCATACGCGTGCGTAAGATAAACACGGAGAATTGTGAACCTGCAGGCCACAGCTTGCTCTTTCTGTTGACTGTCTTCCCTTTTTTTTTTTTTTTTTTTGCTTCTAGGTACTAGTATCATATATATATATATATATATACTCCGGTAAAGCAGAAGTAACATTCTCATAATCATAAATTCTTATTGAATAAGTGGTTTTTCTTCCCAAAGTACTTTATTCTTTTTCCTTTCCTTTCAGAAATTAAAGATATATACTTCAATATTTATTCGTCCAGCAAGTTTAAATAGTGATCTGAAAGATATGTTCTTCATTACGGTGGCTGGGCCAATTAATTGGTAGCTAGGTTTCGGCTGTGGAAATGGAAGCCGGTCGTGGTAGCTGGAGGGTGTTTGCTGGCTTCTTTAGGATCTCCCAAGTGTGGGAATCTATAAATATTAAATGCTTTGTTTTTGTCTTCTTCGGAGTCATCCATAGCTTTTATGGATTTTTCATTTCTGGCCCATAAGGTAAACCTTTCTATACGTACGGTTTCTCTCAACTACGTACCTTTGTCTTAATTTGTGCTTCTCCATTTTACTTAACTCCCTCACATGGGTATTACTGTTTTTGAAAAGGAGTGGCCAGTAATTGCCAGAGTTAATTTATAAGGTATATATATACCTCAAATGTAAACCAACTCGTATTTATAACATTGCTACCCTTTAGATCAAAGAAAAAAACAATGAAACGGTTCAGGTAAGGCTGCTTTAATGTCCTTTCACTAGTAAAAATGTGCCCTCCGCTGATGGTTGAGAGATAAAACGTCGGCGGAGAGGCATTCAGCTGACGGGTTTTTTGACACATCGGCAGAACAATGCAGAATCCAGTCCACCCGTCGGTGGGACAACTAATCACCTCCGCCGACGCCTTATAACACGCGTCGGCGGAGAGTGAACTGAAGCACCGATGCACCCCTGTCCGAACCCGTCGGTGGAACTGACGATCGCGTCCGCCGACGCCCATTTACGCGCGTCGGGGGATACAGAACTCAAGCACCGACGCAATCATGTTCTAACCCGTCGGGGGAACCATTGGTTTCGTCCAGCGACGCACCTTGAAGCGCGTCGGCGGACTCAGAAGTGAAGCGCCGACGCACCTTTGATTGCGTCGGGTGACCATTCTCTTGGTTTTTTTGCTCCGCTGACGGGTTGAAATACTCCGACCCTACTTCCCGCGCAGCGTTATGCGCGTAACGGAAAGACAGGGTATTATTGAAATTTAAACCCTTTCCTTCGACGAAACGCGTCGACGGAAGCGAGCGCGTGAAATCAAAGCTCCCGGTGTTCCCCCGGTGTTCCCCCGGCGTTCCCCGGCGTTCCCCCGGCGTTCCCCGGCGTTCCCCCGGCGTGCCCCCAGCATTGCGCCGGAAAGTACTTCTCGGATTTCTTCTTCTCGGCAGAAGACCGTACTTCGACGTCGCGCACAGGCTTCAAACCCAGTTCTTCCGAAGCCAAAAAACACGTTTTGAGGGGGCGTGCTCGGCGTTCCGGCCAGCCACTGTGCGTCGAACCTCTGAGTTAATTCCTCTCCCTCCGGCAAGAGCCTGTTCTTCTTCGCCGCGGGTAAGTTTATTTTGGTTCTACTAATTTTCTGTTGCTTCCCTTTTCCTTCTTCGTCATTATTCTCACAAGTTTCTCTTATTTGATCTCTTTGCCTCCCTATGAGCTACAGTTCGCCGTCGTCAAACCCTCTGTTGACAACCAGCGAGAGGCAATCGTCGGGCGAAAATCAGAGACTGGTAACGGTCCCAAAAGCCGCTGCAGAACAGTAGCGAGTGAGTTTTACATTGTCGTTAATTACTGAGAAGCATGTATTAGAATTAATTCTTTGTTAAGGTTTTTCTCGTGGGTTGATAAAAACTGGTGGATTGTATTAAAGATTTTTTGTTTTTGTTGACTGATTTTTGCATGGTATTGCAATCATGGGTTGAATGATGATGGGATTATTTTACTAGTGCGTTTCCTTGTTGAATCGATGGTGGATGTGTACCGGTGTGTTTCTCTCAAAATCAATGGTGGATGTGTCTTTGTCTTTCTTTGGTTGCCCCCTGAATTCCCTCTCCTTATGTGTTACTCTTTCTCTCTCTCTCTCTCTAGTTTTACCTCTCTCTTTGTCTCTCTGAATTAAAATTCTGTTTTTAATTCTTAAATCTCTATCTTACTCTCTCTTTATCTCTCTCTCTCTTACTCTCTCCCTCTGAATTGAACTTCTGATTTAAACTCTTAAACCTCTCTCTTTTTTCTCTCTCTCTGAATTTCAATTCTGTTTTAAACTCTTAAGTCTCTCTCTTATTTCTCTCTCTCCGAATTACAATTCTGTTTTGAACTGTCAAACTTCTCTCTTTTTTTCACTCTCTCTCTCAATTAACGTTGCTGTTTTTAATTCTTAAATCTCTATCTTACTCTCTCTTTATCTCTCTCTCTTTCTCTCTCCCTCTGAATTGAACTTCTGATTTAAACTCTTAAACCTCCCTCTTTTTTTCTCTTTCTCTCTCTCTCTGAATTTCAATTCTGTTTTAAACTCTTAAGTCTCTCTCTTATTTCTCTCTCCCCCTCTCTTGCTCTCTCTCTCTCTCTCTCTCTCTCTCTCTCTCCGAATTACAATTCTGTTTTGAACTGTCAAACTTCTCTCTTTTTTTCACTCTCTCTTTGTCTCTCTGAATTAACGTTGCTGTTTTTAATTCTTAAATCTCTATATTACTCTCTCTTTATCTCTCTCTCTTTCTCTCTCCCTCTGAATTGCACTTCTGATTTAAACTCTTAAAACTCTCTCTTTTTTTCTCTTTCACTCTCTCTGAATTTCAATTCTGTTTTAAACTCTTAAGTCTCTCTTATTTCTCTCTCCCCCTCTCTTGCTCTCTCTCTCTCTCTCTCTGAATTACAATTCTGTTTTGAACTGTCAAACTTCTCTCTTTTTTTCACTCTCTCTATGAATTAACGTTGCTGTTTTTAATTCTTAAATCTCTATCTTACTCTCTCTTTATCTCTCTCTCTTTCTCTCTCCCTCTGAATTGAACTTCTGATTTAAACTCTTAAAACTCTCTCTTTTTTTCTCTTTCTCTCTCTCTCTGAATTTCAATTCTGTTTTAAACTCTTAAGTCTCTCTCTTATTTCTCTCTCCCCCTCTCTTGCTCTCTCTCTCTCTCTCTCTCTCTCTCTCTCTCTCTCTCTCTCTCTCTCTCTCTCTCTCCGAATTACAATTCTGTTTTGAACTGTCAAACTTCTCTCTTTTTTTCACTCTCTCTCTTTGTCTCTCTGAATTAACGTTGCTGTTTTTAATTCTTAAATCTCTATATTACTCTCTCTTTCTCTCTCTCTCTTTCTCTCTCCCTCTGAATTGAACTTCTGATTTAAACTCTTAAAACTCTCTCTTTTTTTCTCTCTCTCTCTCTCTGAATTTCAATTCTGTTTTAAACTCTTAAGTCTCTCTCTTATTTCTCTCTCCCCCTCTCTTGCTCTTTCTCTCTCTCTCTCTCTCTCTCTCTCTCCGAATTACAATTCTGTTTTGAACTGTCAAACTTCTCTCTTTTTTTCACTCTCTCTCTGAATTAACGTTGCTGTTTTTAATTCTTAAATCTCTATCTTACTCTCTCTTTATCTCTCTCTCTTGCTCTCTCCCTCTGAATTGAACTTCTGATTTAAACTCTTAAACCTCTCTCTTTTTTTTTCTCTCTCTCTCTCTCTCTCTGAATTTCAATTCTGTTTTAAACTCTTAAGTCTCTCTCTTATTTCTCTCTCCCCCTCTCTTGCTCTCTCTCTCTCTCTCTCTCTCTCTTCGAATTACAATTCTGTTTTGAACTGTCAAACTCTTCTCTTTTTTTCACTCTCTCTCTTTGTCTCTCTGAATTAACGTTGCCGTTTTTAATTCTTAAATCTCTATCTTTCTCTCTCTTTATCTCTCTCTCTTTCTCTCTCCCTCTGAATTGAACTTCTGATTTAAACTCTTAAACTCTCTTTTTTTTCTTCTCTCTCTCTCTGAATTTCAATTCTGTTTTAAACTCTTAAGTCTCTCTCTTATTTCTCTCTCTCTCTTCTCCTCTCTCTCTCTCTCTCTCTCTCTCTCTTACAATTCTGTTTACAATTCTGTTTCAAACTGTCAAACTCTCTCTTTTTTCACTCTCTCTCTTTGTCTCTCTGAATTAACGTTGCTGTTTTTAATTCTTAAATCTCTATCTTACTCTCTCTTTATCTCTCTCTCTTTCTCTCTCCCTCTGAATTGAACTTCTGATTTAAACTCTTAAACCTCTCTCTTTCTCTCTCTCTCTCTCTCTCTCTCTCTGATTTAGAATTCTGTTTTAAACTCTTCCAATCTCTCTCTTATTCTCTCTCTCTCTCTCTCTCTCTCTCTCTCTCTCTCTCTCTTTCTCAACCACTCTGTTCTCTCTCTTGTCTCAATTGTCTCAATTTAAACTCTTCCAATATCTCTCTGTTCTCTCTCTTGTCTATTTAATTCTCTCCCTCCCTCTATCTCTCCAATGGAGAATCCATTATAAGGCCACAGGTTTAGGTGTTCTTCACCACGTCTGATTTTTGGTTTCTCAAAGCCAAGAGGTCCAATATTTCAAGGCTATGGTTGTCGTCCGTTTTGTGCACTACCATCACAACCGTATTTGATTTTTTCTTTAGAGAAAGGTTTGTGGGTAGTTATGGCCTTGAAGATTTTTAGCATGGTGAGTTACCCAATTGAGTGTTAAACACCCAATATTTTTCTTTAATGGAGATTATCTTTTAAAATTACCATGGATACAGACTATTTGAATGACAAGAGATGGATGTATGCGTACAAGACAAAGCCGGCCCGGTGTCATCCTAGATTTGTTGCTGGTGTCAATTTTTTTATAGATTATGCAAGAGAATGGTTGGGAGTGCTAGGCAATGGTCTTATGCGTTGTTCATGTCGGAAGTGTGAAAATGGACAGAACCTTGACTGTGAGACCATCAAGACCCATATAGTTCTAGAGGGTTTTTTCCTGTTATACGAAACCTGGTCATACCATGGAGAGAGACCACAAAATCAGTCCGACATTAATGTGCCGAGTGGCCATGGTGAGGAGATGGGAAGGATGTTGGGTGATGCTTTCATGCACAATATGGAAGAAGACTCTGTTCCGAATGATCCTGATGATGCAGAAGTACAGAAATTTCAAAAGCTACTGGAAGAGGCGAAGAAGCCGCTATATGGAGGATGTCAGAAAAACTCAAAACTGAGTTTCATGGTGCACTTATTCCAAATAAAGTATTTGAACAGATGGAGCAACAAATCGTTCTCAGATGTTGTTTCCCTTCTTAAAGACTCCCTTCCCCCAGATAATTTGCTGCCACGAAGTTGGTATGAGTCAAAGAAAACGATGGCAGACTTGGGATTGAGTTACGAGAAGATCCATACATGTCTGAACGATTGTATATTATACAGGAATGATTTCAAAGAACTCGATAAGTGCCCAAGATGTGGATCCTCAAGATGGGCGGTTAAGAAAAAAAGGGAGAGTGCAGACAACTTCAAGACCTGCAAGGGTCCTTAGACATTTTCCCTTGGTGCCGAGGTTGCAACGGATGTTTATGTCCAACATAACATCTGAGTTTATGACATTGCATGGTTCAACACCTGTAACTGAAGCGGGAAAGATGATTCACCCCAGAGATTCAGCAGCATGGAAACACTTTGACAAATTGTATCAATCCTTTAGTTTCGATCACCGGAACATTCGATTGGGTCTTGCAAGTGACGGTTTCAGCCCATTTAGGTTTGGGACAGGGTCGAGCCATAGTACATGGCCAATAACCATTACTGTCTACAATCTTCCTCCTTGGTTGGCAATGAAACAACCATATTTTATGAAGACCCTTCTTATTGATGGACCAAAGTCCCCAGGAAACGACATTGACGTCTACCTGCAACCGCTGATTGATGAGTTAAAAATGTTATGGGAATCTGGAGTGAGAACTTACGATTCACATGCAAGGTCATTCTTTCAAATGCGTGCAGCGTTAATGTGGACTATATCAGACTTTCCTGCATATGGCGTGTTGTTTGGTTGGAGTACGAAGGGGTACAAAGCATGTCCCACCTGTCACGTGAGCACTGCTTCGTCATATCTGCCGCACAGTCGAAAATGTGTATACATGTGGCACCGAAGGTTTCTACCGAATGATCATCCGTGGCGTGCAGATAAGAGGTCGTTTGATGGGACAGAAGAACTAGATGGAAACCCTCTTCCCTTATCTGGCGAGGACATTATGAATAGTCTGGTGGGGCATGAAAACGCTGTGTTTGGGAAAGGGAAAAGGGTTCAGGCGGAGGCCAACACTTTGCCCGAAGGATGGAAAAAGAGGAGTGCATTTTTTGAACTTCCGTATTGGAGTGGTCTACTCATTCGCCACAACTTAGATGTCATGCATATCGAGAAGAATGTATGCGACAATATTTTGAGTACACTCTTGGAAAAGGATGGAAAGTCAAAGGATAACTTGAAGTCCAGATTAGACTTGCAGGCGCTTAACTTACGGAAACAACTCCATCCCCGGACGTCGAAAAGAGTTGCTGGTAAGGTATTAATTCCTCATGCGGCGTATAGTTTGACGAAGGATGAAAAAAAATGTTTTCTACGTGTATTGAAGGAATTAAAGCTCCTATCCGATTTTAGTTCAAATGTCTCAAACCAAGTACAAGTCAAAGCAAGGAAAATAGTGGGCCTCAAGAGTCATGATTTTCATGTTCTGATGCAACAGCTACTTCCATTAGCATTGAGGAAAACGATGTCAGTGCCGGTGTGCAAAGTTTTGCATGAGTTTTCAGCTTACTTCAGGGAGCTGTGTTCCAAAGAGATTGATGTGCAAAACGTGGAAAAACTTCAGGCAGCCATCCCATTAATCTTGTGCAAGTTAGAGAGAATATTTCCGCCTTCGTTTTTTGACGTCATGGTCAATTTGAGTATACACCTAGCAACAGAGGTCAGACTGGCAGGGCTAGTGCAGTACAGATGGATGTACCCAATTGAACGTCACTTGCTTACATTGAAGAATTACATCCGCAATAGAAATCGGCCAGAGGGATCCATTGCAGAAGGTTACTTGATGGAAGAAGTAACTACTTTTTGTGCACGTTATGTACAGGGGATGGAGTCCAAGATTAGTAGACCGGTGAAGTATGAACCAGGAACTTTTATGGCAGCGCGTCCTCATATGCTCACTGCTGATGTTGTATACCAGCTCCACCGGTTCTTACTATTCAACACTCCAGAGGCTCATCCGTACCTGTTGTAACTAGTTCCAATCCTCTAACTAAATATTATACTGTCGACAACCAATATACCACAACTTAATTAATCTCTTCCACATTTGGTTGTAGGGAACATAGAGACTACTTGAGAAGGCTGCACCCCCAATGGACTGATCATCGGATATAGACTGAACAACACTTACATTTTGTGCAGTGGTTCAGAACACGGGTGAGTTTATCCCCCAAAGCAGTAATTTGATGTGCTTCCATTAAAGAGTCTTCGCTCTGTTGACACCCAATGTGTTTAATCATCAAATTGTGTAGGTGATAAATTTACCGCATCAGGGCGATGCGATTGAAGATCTACAATATCTTGCTCGGGGCCCCAATTCCGAAACCAAGTCTTATAAGGGGTTTTTTGGGAATGGTTACAAGTTTGAGACAGAGCAAGTAGATGAAAATTGGACCACTCAAAATAGTGGCATTGCCACTGTGGGGGAAGAAAGTGAGGTTTTTTACGGTGTTCTGCAGCAGGTACTCGAGATCTTCGTTGGGCCTTGGAGTCCCTTCAGCATATTTAAGTGCAGATGGTTCGATATGAAGAAGGGCACTGGTTCTGTTAATGATGGGTTTGATTACACATTAGTGAATTCGTTAAGGCACACGTATGAAGACGAACCCTTCATCTATCCATCTCAAGCCCAACAGGTATTTTATTCGGAAGACCCTGTTGATCCAACTTGGAGAGTTGTGTGTCGTTGGAGACCTCGGGACACATACGACATCCCTCTAGTTAACGTCGATGTGAGGTCCGAAGAAGATGAGGCCATCTTGTTGGCATAAGACAAAGGGATCGGAGACGTCACAGCATTGAACCAAGCTGATGATGTTTTGTGGGTATGCACTGACCTGGGTCCAGGATTAAGAATTGATCCTGCAGATTTGAATGTAACATAGCGTAAGTTTGATATCTCTCTGAATTATTGTAGTGTGGATTGTAATAACTAATTTTATTTATTTTGTGAAGAAAGCTGACAATCCACGTCTCTTTAAATTTGCAGGGTAAATATGCCACCGAGGAAGCATCCCATTGACTCCTCATCACCGTCACCAGCAAGGGTCAAAGTTCGGGCAGTTCGGCCAGCCCGAACAACAACAGTCCTGAGTCCGACTCGGCCTGCCCGGGCCACTCCAGTTCCGACTCTGACTCCACCGGCTTCTGCTCTAGCTACACTAGCATCATCGTCACAGATGCCAGACATAGGTACTAACATAAACCAGATTTTTTTGTTTTGGAAAGTTTGTGTTCTAATTTTAGCTCTTTCATTTTATAGATGAGAGTAATCGTAAGTTTAGGGAGTTATTTCTAGAATACGAATCACCCGAGAGCTATTCTTCAGGTAAACTTGAAGTGTAATGATATTTTTGTTGTGTGTTATATGAATTGTGTTCTAACTTGCAATTTGGCAGGCCCGATCCCTATGGAAGACATGGAAATGCAAAGACCCGACTGGGCAGAAACAGAAGATGTTGCTGAACCATCAAATCCGCGTGGGAAACGGAAAGTTAAAGCATCTTCATTTCTGCCTCATAATCCTTGGACGGTAACTATCAGAGATGGCTAGATGGTTGCAGGACGACAGTCTTCATTGTCATATCTCATGGGGACGGTAGTACGGGCAGATCAGTACTTTCCCTTGCATCTCCAGTGGCGTGACTATCCCCCCCATGAGTTGCAGACCTGGTTTAACATTATCAAAGTAAGAAGTGCTAGTTAATTATTTATTTTCAAACTTGGGACGGTTAAACTGAGTTTTTATTTTTGCAGGCAAAGTATAATTTTGAGGATGTCGAGGGTGCTCCAGTCACAGAGCAAGAGGCCACGGAGGCTATCAAGCCCGTGCTCCAGAAAATCATTAGAGATAACCTAGCGGCATATAAGAAAGAGCACTATGAGGGGAAGACTGACGACCAACTGAAGACTTGTCCCACACCTGGTATGAGCCAAGAGGACTGGGTTCTCCTCGTGAAGTATTGGGACAATGTTAGGAGTCAGGGTATTGATGAGCAGAACAGTCGTAATCGACAGAAGCTCAAGACAACTCATACCCTTGAGTCAAAGTCTCTTCCCCGATTCTTAGAGGAACTTGTATTTATATGATTACCTTCTGGGAACTCTTCTTATTTTTGTTTTCATCCTTGATTGCTTACTGCATACATTAATTACAACGTACGTCTGACCATGAGGGCTACACTTTCCTGATGGCATACCTCAAAGCTCACCAGAGGAAGGATGGGACGTATCCAGATGAAATAACTGCTGAACACTGTGTAAGTTATATTTTTTTGCTTTATGATCTGTGTTGAATACAACTTCCAGACCTATTTAATTCATTAATTTTCACTGCTGCAGAAGCGGTTCGCCGTGCAGCCTTTGAAAGTAACGTTGCTCACTCCAAGGATCCCAGAGAGGTGACATCGGTAATAGATACAGTGTTCGGGGGCCACAAAGGTGGCTACGAGAGAGGGGTTGGCACAGGCGCTCGACTGCGTAGAGGTGCCTCTTCCAGCTCTCGTAGTTATGTGGCATTGTGTGAACAGTTGGAGAGGGAGAGACGGGATAAGGAGGCATTGTCCCAAAAGGTACAAGCCATGAGCGAACGCATGAAGAGGCTAGAAATGTTACTTCTTGCACAGTCACAGCAAGGTAAGAATTGTCTTCAGTATTCTACATTATTTTAAATTGATGAGCATAAATATATATCTCTAATTTTCTACGTGTTAAGGTTCTCCAGGGTCTTCTGGCCATGGAGAGTCCCACCCGCCGCAACATTCACGATCGTATTATTTTGGAGGTCAGTAATAGCATCTTCGACTCTTCTTTGTTCAGCTTTTTGCTTGAGATCTCTTATTTTGGCTGATAAGCAACATTGGAGTTCTGTGTGGCAAGTTTAGATGTTGATGGGAGAAGTAATATACTTCCATGTTAATGTGTGTGTGCACTGTGGATAGGCAAATTTATGTTCTATTTTAGTTCTCAGGTTGTTGTTGGAGCTGACCTCAAAATTGTGGAAGAAGCCACCGTTGCCAGATTTTGTAATGGTTGGAAACGGCGCGTCGAGAACTGCAAACTCTTGTTTTTAGTAGACTGTGTAAATTTAGACATTGTAGATCTTTTCATCGGATGTAAATTTAGACACTGTAGTTCTTTATGTATATAGAACTTTTTTTTCCATACGTGTTCTTCACTGTTAATGTTTTTCTTTTCATTTTTGTAAAATTGTATAGTGATGAAGAAAATCAATTTAAAAACAAAAAACCTCCGCCGACGGTTGAACCAGTCGATGGAATTATGGAAACCTTCGCCGACGCGCTAATGCGCTTTGTGTGACTTCCTCCGCCGACGCTTCAAAGACGCGTCGACTATACACATACGCCGACGCGTCGGCAAACGTCGGCGTAGAACTACAGCCGACGGGTAAGGAAGCGTCTGCTGATATAAGACGACGCACATTGGCGCGTCGGGTGAACACCCTATGCCGGCGCCCCTTGATGCGTCGGGTGACCGCAGGCGACACGTCAAGTCGCGTCGGGTGAACTCCGACGATGCTCGGTAACGCGTCGGTAAAAAGCCTCCGCAGACGCGTGGGAAGTGTCGTCCTAGGATGTTCCGCCGACGCATGATCAGGCTCCGGTGGACCAATTCCACCGATGCACGTGCGTCCGTGGTGGGAATCCTTTCACCGACGCGGATTCATCCGTCGAGGTAATTTTTACCCCGACACGTAGTCGTCTGTCGTTGGATGATTTCCTTCGTCGACGGCTCCACGCGTCGGCGGACAAAATTGTGTGGCACGACGGGTGTTTTTGTTACGCTACGGGTTGTTGTGTCGGGTGACGCATCCGGCTACGGTGGTTACGACAACGTGACGTTACCCGTCATCGGATGTCCGCCAACGGGCTTTCGTGTTTTGCCGGTGCGTTTTGGCCCGTCGGCGGATGTGACATTTTTACTAGTGTTTACCAACAGAGATATTCGTGAAAATCAGTAATTAGTACAATAAGCAAATATTGACCAAACATGGAATAACTCGCAGAATGTCATGACGTCTGAAGCTTGCATTTCAATTTGATTAAGAATGAAAAACTGATATCTTGATATGCTTTTGCCGCCTCCGTTTCATCCATCTAGCTAGCTTATAATGGTTAGAGAAGTAGATAACTTTTTTTCTCTCTCTCTCTGGTGTCCTCCTCACAAAGACATACTCCACTGATCTTTAATTCATGTCAATCTTAGTTCTTCTTACGAGCTCCCTCTTATCCAAATCTTGAACATTGTGGCAATCACAAGGCCCGACATTAGCTATGTTATAAATAAACTTGACTACGTGACTGTCTTTAATAAACTCTTAGAATGTTTTAAAGCATGTTTTATGGTACATCAAAGGTACTTCCTTTTATAGGATACCCTTTTTGCATTGCTCGACATCAGAATTGCATATACTTAGACCCCAATCACAATTCCTGGAAGAGCAGAAAGCAACAGACTTTCCCGCACTACTACAGTGGATTGGTAAATTTCTACATATATTCTATCTTTCCTGCCCCTTGTTCATTTTCTAGTTTTCGTAACAATAAAAGTGCTCTTGCTATTGCCACCAACCCTATTTTTCATAATAGTACAAAACACATCGAGTTTCTCTGACTTTGTCCTTTAGCATATTGAATGGGGTAGCCATAAAGCTGTTATTTATCCTGTCAATTTACTATCTTGCTGACCTACTCACATAAGTCATAACCATTTTCCAAAAATCACCATTTTATCTCGGCAATAAACTCCTTTACATTCCATTCTACATGAGTTTGAGAGGGGCTTAATTGGTTTAGTACGGGCTACTTTTTATTGACCGGCCGGTTCAAACTCAATGCCAAAGCAGGTCTGATTCGATCGGTTGAAAAGATGCATATATAAATAGATTCTCTCCATGATGTTATCTACACACTTTCAATACGTCTACTTTTGGAATATGCGTTGTGACCATGGTTTGCATTATCGATATGTACTGATGATAAATATCGGTATCCTTAAGTTAGGAAACAAAACCCCGTATCTTCATGTATTGACAGGTTTCCTAATGTATCAAGGAAACCTGTCGATACGATACCCAATGTTTCGTAGTTGGGGAAATACGATTCTAGGAGAATTCGTGAATCACGAAATTGAGATCTCAGCCCAGTAAAAGAATTTTTTTTATGAACACTTATTCATTTTCATGCCTCTTTGGTTTGTTTTTTCTGGCTAAATCCATCGTCTATGTACTGGCGACAGAACTACAGGTGGAACAGTCACTGGTGGTTTGACAACCATTCTGCAGTAGTTTTCGACTTTAAGGGTGGCTAGAACGCCGTCGCAGAGAACTCTAGTTTCTTTGCACTTGGCGGCGGGAGGTTAGGGATGACCTCCCGCTGCCCAGTTTCGAACCCCCGAACCGGACATGTTCGGTCTGTTTTGGTGCTGGTTCACTAAACAAATATTTCACATAACTTCTTGAATAACTTAATAAAGACTGCTTGGACTGTTTTGGATCAAATTTGGACTACAGACAAAATAAAATATTTTCTATTTTCAGAATTTTTATAATATATACCAACCTTCATTTATTATGATATAGTTTATTGATGTGTTTGGTTTAATTCAGACTAAATAGTGTTATTTTGTATGATTGTGTTATTTGGTTTTTCAAATAATTATATTAATAAGAATATTATATTTTAAATATTTAAATATTAATGTTTTTTAATATTTTTCCATATTTATAATAAGTTTTATTAAAATATTTATATTCATTATATGTGTATCATAGCGTGTCCATACTTATACACGTTACATATCCGTTTCCTTAATGACCCATACTTTTGGTTGACACAATATCAAAATGCTCCTTGTGTTCTAACACTATGTCAAAGATCAGAGGCACGCACTTAAGTATTTCAAGAACAGCTGGGAGTCGCCCATGTTACGGTCAAAACGAGATGCAGGCAGATGATCAGGCTGCAAGGTTTTGTAAGTTTAGTATAGCCATAAGCATGCCATATAGCTGAAGCTTCAATGAAGCAGGAACGAGTTGTTTCCGCTGTTTTAACTGTTAACTCTCATGAGTTTTCAAACCCAGTTTTTTCTTTATTGTTGTTTGTGGTTCTTTTTCTTCTTTCTTCTTATCACTTAATTAATTATCAAGTTTTTTCTCTATGGATTAAAATATGGCGTACATCGAATCTAACTTTGTCCAATAAATTAAACATAAAAATCTTTCCAGAGTTAAAAAGTAAATCCATAGAAGAAGAAAACAACCTGCTACTCCCGTCTTCCTCCTCTATTTTGTTTCCTTCTATTTACAAGTACCAGAATTTGCCCATATACTGATGCCATATATATATTGCGTTTGGAATTTAAATTGAAGTCATGAATCACATATCTAAGTACTATGATACAATCTACATTAGAATTTGTTAAGGAGAACAAAGGAAAACGCAAACTTTAATGTTTAGCAGGGTTCTTGATCACTGCATACATGTACACTCTCCTGCAGCTCATTAGTTATCATGAAGACAAGGATTAACCGAAGTACCAGTGAGAAATATCTGCTAACACTTAAAACCTGTTATTTTGACATACGAGTAAGGGATTTACTCTGCAGGCATGCGGTTGACAGAAGGCTCCCTCGGACCGATCGAGAAGTCAGGACACCATTGAAGATAGAATCTTAGAAGATCATTCAGTGTATATAATTCCATTTCAGTTACGTTGTAGTCTTACGTTAATTGTAGCTCTAAGATAGAATCTCAATCGAGTACATGTTCTTGTGAGCATATATAGTTCCTCCCAGCGCTCAAGAGCCAAATGATCTTAAGGAGGTTCGTCAAAATATTGGTTAAGCCAACAGAACAATTCATCTAATTTCGATTCTGATTTAATTTGTTCACGCAGAATCCAGATTATTTGCATTGATGGTACCAAGTAGATCAGAATATTATTCAGAGTTAGATTTTGGCAACTCTCATAAATGTAGAGTGATGCGGTCCAAACTCAAAAACCAGTGTGCAAGAACCATCCCGTCCTGTCTCAATCATCAACATTCTTAGATACAGAATATGGAAACACAATTATTTGCAAATTACCACCTATCTCGAGAAGGCAAAGTCATTAGCAGATTATCTAGTGGCTTTCAGATACCACTCAGACAATCAAATAATAGAGCATTCTGGTTTCACTCAACAATCTTTACAATCTCTTAATGACGCATTGTATTGTGTTGCAAGCGCAATTAATTTGCGCAACTTGACCTAGTAGCCACACCAGGGGGAAATGTTGCCTCCAAGACAAATTTCTTGCAGTCAACAAATTGTGGATATCACCTGCAGTTTGAGAGGAGGGGAAAACACACTTGTGGTCATGGTCACTAGAAGAAAAATTGGGATATCGTGGTGACATCTCAAATTGCCCAATTTGTAAAATTTGCAATAACATGGACATACACCTCAAATTGCCCAATTTGTCAAAGATGCAATAACATGGACATGTAGCCCTTGAATGCCACATGATGTCATTTGGTACACTGACTTGGGCTTGTGCATCCATCACATTGCTTCGGACACCTCAAGTCTAATGGAAGTAGTACTTCATAGGTACATTGTGGCGGACCATGTCCTCTTTGGGTTCATGTATATATTGGTTGTATTTTCTCACATCCCCTCATTCGAAACTTGTTTTCGAAACATGTTTAAGAGTATTCTAATCTCCATATCAAATCTAATTTTTTATTTTTTGACACATCTGACATCAATTATGGTGTTATTTTTTCGACAAATGGTTTCTTTGTGTAGTATGCATGGCTGGAATAGAAATGAGTTAGACACGTACGTCAAGGACCACAATATTTTTCCTGTCAACTTTATTTTTCAATAACTAGCCACTTTCCTTTTGACATTGTCAATCAGGCAATCTAGGCAATTCCATTTTTACTCATGTACTTCACACAATGAACAGGGTACTTCAAAATTTCACCAAAAGGTTCACATGTCATTCCCGTTGCATTTGCAAATAGCATGCACGTGTAGTTGTAGATATCTCTACAGATTTATAGCGACCGGGCTCTTTCACCTCTTTTGGAGGGTATTGTCCCTATCCATGCATATGCTTCAGTAATCAGTTTAGCAAGTTTACACGTTGTATCTCTTGCAATCCAAGTCATATACGACTTAGCTACCACTTTTCTTACCTTAAAAAATGTGGTTAAAATATATTTTTCTCAAAAAAAAAAAAATCCCAAAGTGATCGGTGGTGATTAATTCATGGGTCGAGATTTTCATAATATCTAATGGGCCAACGAAATTTATTGTTGGATGTCTTGTCCATGTACATCCTTGCAAAACCACATCTTAGGGAGAAATATTGACACATTGTTGAAATGGGTGTCACTCATCTAGTGCAAGCTTCCATGCCAATATTACATTCAAACTCAGTTTTCGCTACGTACAACCAGTACGTATAATATCAACAGACTCCCTAGCCTAATTTTATCATATAAATCTCCTATAGAGGTAGTATTTGATCACAAGTCTGTGCTACGACTGCTTTAATTCATGTCTTATTCCAACCACAAGTTGGATGATCGATTTAAATTATGCATCTTTACAACATCCTATCACAAATAAAAAAGGTGTGATTTTGCTTGATGTCAGCTCTAGATAAGCATACATGCAGCCTGGTATTTGACGAGACTATATTCCCCTTTCTAAGTCGGCTTGCTGCCCACACTTGAGGTCTACCAACTTCCATCCTTGAGAATTTCCTTGCCACCTATCTCCACTGGTTTCTTCATAATGCTTAGACTCCCCAATGACCCTCGCCCAAGTGCCACCAAGCTGTGACCCAGCTAGTACTTGTAATAGAAGATTTTCTTCTTATTGATCTCAAACGTATGAGGTGTATATATAAGTACAAGTGTGTAGGAGTTTGAGCTTGTTTAGGAGACTGACTCCTATTCTTAAGAAAGAAGAAAAAGATGATTTACAGTAATTACAATAATCATAGCAATTATCCAAAGATAGACTTAGATCATGATTGGGATCACCGAGCACCTATAGAGTTTGTTGAAGGAAGGTTTTTGTATGTAGAGTCCTCTAGAGAACATACTTTTCTAACATTCCCCCGCAAGGTTTGCGTGTTGGCAATAACGCAAAGCTTAATAAACTCAAACCTTGAGTAAAAACCGAGTGAACTACCCACGAGACAATCCTTTTGTAAAGAAGTTTGCAACTTGATCCTGAGTGGGAATAAACCGCACAGATAATTGTCCATTGCATACTCTCTCTCGAACAAAGTGGTAATCAAGTTCAACAAGCATGATGCGGCCATGGAAAATTGGATTGGCGACAATATAGGTTGCAGATAAATTGTCACACCATAGAACAGGGGGGTCTCTGAGAAATATTCAAAGTTCACGAAATAGGTGAAGTACCCAAGAGACTTCGGATGCCGCAATTGCTAATGCTATGTATTCGACCTCAGCACTAGAGCATGCAACAGTCGGTTGCTTCTTGGAAGACCAGGAAATAAGCGAACCACCAAAGTACATACAAAATCCAGTGACCGACCTTCGATCATCAGGACCACCTCCCAGTCGGAATCTGAAAAAACATTAATTCCAAATTGACGAGCTGGTTGAATAAGAAACCATGTTGTAGAGTATCATTAAAATAACACAAAATGCGCTTGACAACAGACCAATGTACATCGGTTGGTGCTTGCTGAAATTGACATGCCTGGTAAACCGCGTACTAAATGTCTGGTCTGGTGAGCGAGAGATACTGAAGAGCACCAGTAGTAGATCTATATTGAGAAACATCACTAAGTGGAGTCCCTTCGAATTTTGACATTTTGGATCCCGAATAAATTGGAGTCAAAATTGGCTTAACATTTGCGAGATCGAGTCGATGCAATAAATCATTAGAATACTTAGACTGAGGAAGATGAATACCAACCTTAGTACAAACCACCTCAATCCCAAGAAAATAATGAAGAGAGCCCATATCTTTAACAGAGAATTCTGTCTGTAAGCTGCGAACAATAACAGTAATAGCAGAAGGAGAAGAGCCAATGACAATAATGTTGTTGATATAGACCAGAATATAAATCATTGAATCTGCACTGTATACAAAAAGAAGAGAGGAATCAGCTTCGGATAAAAAATTCCAAGTTCAATCAGAAAAGATGTCAACCGATAATACTATGCTTGAGGACTCTGCTTAAGTCCATACAATGATTTCTGCAGAAGACACACATCGTGTGGTTGAGAATCATCAATAAAACTTGAAGGCTGAACCACGTGTGCCATTGAGAAACACATTACTAATGTCCTATTGCTTAATTGCCCAATTTTTGCTGATTGCCAGAGTGAGAACCACTCAAATTGTTACAAGTTTTACAACCGGACTAAATGTTTCAAAATAATTTTGTCCTTCACGTTGATTGAACCACTTTGCCACTAATCGAGCTTTGTATCTGTCAATACTACCGTCAGGTTTGGTCTTAGCACGAGGCCCGTTGCCTCTGTGGCAAAGAAACAAGTCTCCAAGTACGGTTAGAAAATAAAGCATTAAATTCGGACTGCATGGCCTCACGCCATTTTGGATGCTTCAGCCTGAGAGTAACAAGTAGGCTCCATGGGTGAAGAGGGAAGAACAGATGGATGACGCGGGGAGACATGTATTTTGGGTTTAAGGGAACTCGGTCATAAGGCGAGTAGTCATAGGATGAGTAGCTAAGGGAGTAGTAGGTTGAGCAGTCTGGGAAGAAGGCTCAGGAGCTGGTACAGGGGAAATTGGACCCAACGAGGACGAAGAGCTGGACTCAGGGTTACCATATGAATTAAAAGGTGAAGACGGAAAAGTAGGTGGGCTTATTGAAGGAGACAATGAGTTCGGTTGAACAGAAGAGGTGAGTAAAGGGGAGTCAATTCGGGAGGGAGGAGACAGAGGCAAGAGTTGAATTGGTGAACTTGGAGGGGATGGAGCTGTCGGTGTGGGAAGCAAGGCCGCCTTGGAGTAAGAAAAAGAAGACTCATCGAAGACCACAATCCGAATGATGTACACCCGACCGATAGAAACATCAAGACACCTGTAACCTTTATAATTGGGTTGATATTCAATGAAAACACATGGAACATAACGATCCTCCTGTTTGTGAGAAGTGTAAGGGCGTAAGTGAAGATAACAAAGGCAGCCAAAAATTGTGCATAGAAGAATAATCTGGTGAGCGCCCAAACAAGAGTTCCAATGGACTTCTGGAAGACAAAAGTGTGGACGAAAGTCGATTTATAAGAAAAGTACCAGTAGAGAACGTAAAGTCCCAATATTCCTTTGGCATAGATGCTTGCACAAGTAAAGTCGTGTCCACAGAGACAATGTGGTGATGTTTGCGTTAGACAATGCCGTTTGGCTGGGGAGTATAGGGGAAGGAGCTGCAATGATGAATACCACAAGAGGCAAACAACTGGTTAAATTGACTATTGATGAATTCAGATCCCCATCAGACTAAAAGTATTTTATTTTTGTGGAAAATAAATTCTCGACAGAGGATTGAAAACTGAGAAACGAAGAATAAACTTCAGACTTAGTCTAAAGTAAAAATAACCATGTAAAGTGACTGAAGTGATCAACAAAAGAAACACGGTATTTAAATCTGTTCCTTGATGTAATAGGACAAGGTCCCCCCCCATACGTCTGCTGAGATCGTATGCGAGGGAGATGGTGCTGAAGTAGTGGATGGCAAAGAGACGAATTTTGTAATGCAACAAGCTGGGCAAGATGCCTTTTTATTAAAATCAGAACTTTAATATTTATATGCCTGAGTACAATACGCACAACAGAACTAATAGGATGTTCTAAACATTTAGGCCAAAAGGAAAAAGACGACACAACTGAAACTAAACAGGTGGGTGAAGCAGCATGGTCAACGACATAGAGTTTACTTATATTCCGCCCCTTGAGTAGTATGCGACCTGTATTGGCTTCCTGCACAGAAAAACTGTTAGAATCAAAAGTAACAATGCAGTTGTGATCAGAAGTGAGGCGAGAAACAAACAACATATTTTGAAAGGAAGAAGGAATGCAGAGTTGATTGTGAAATGAAACAAACTGATTTAATGGAAGAGTACCAACGGAACTTGAACTATTCCCAAGGATCACTTGATCCGAGCGTGTGTAAGGGGTACTCTCAACAAACTGTGAAGCATCAGAGGCAATGTGATGAGAAGCCACCGAATCAGTGTACTTGGCTGCGTCATGGTGGGGATCTATCTGTGCAGAATAAGCCTGAGGAGAAGTAGTAGTAGGCTGATATGCCAAGTTGAACCTATTTCGACATTGAATAGCCACAAGGCCGACTTTTGACAAATTTGACAAGTTGGGAGATTGGCATTGTCACAACGATCTTGCTAGCCGCGACCTTGTCCACGGTCCGAATTTTGACCACGGCCTCGGTTGGAGCGTCAGCGACCTCTCTGAGAAGGGCATCCTCTACCACTTCTAGCGACTACATTGGCCGAAGGGGTACCTGCAACATCAAGTTGAGTAAACTGTACCTGCATTTGATGGTGATGCTTCTGCGTGAGAAGGAGATTTTGCAAGGGGTCGAAAGTATAAGGCTCATCTCGACTGGTAACAGACTATGCAAACAACTCAAACTCCTGGCCGAGTCCTGAACATATGTAGTGAGTAATAGTTTGATCATCGAGTGGCTGTCCAGATGCTGAGAGATCATCTATAATTCGCTTGACTAAGTCCAGATATGTTGACATGGACAAAGACCCTTTGTGAAGAGTCTGTAATAGGAAGCGAAGATGATTAAGGCGGGATTGAGATGTTGAAGCATATGTAGACTTCAATTTTTGCCACATTGCAGCAACAATAGGTAGACCAAGAGTGTGTCCAAGGGTTGCTTCGGATATCGTGGCAACGATCCAGCTTTGGATTGTCTAATTGAGAATAAACCACTGGGAGTATAGTGAATTCAGAATTGGGCCGCCAGTCTCATCGTCATGAATGTACTGTGGAGGAGGAACAACACATCTGTCAACCAAACCCATCACCTATTGACTGTTCAAAACAGGTAACATATGTTGACACTATAAAAGATAGTTCTGACGATCCAATTTTATGGAGACAGTGAGAAATATTTGGCAGGGTCAAATTGAATCGGCCGTGAGCGGAGCTGAGATCGAAGGTGAGTCCACGCGGGGAAGGCACCATGGTAGCCTCATTGTTGAACACGGACGGAGTGGTGGAAGATGTAGACGACTGATTGGTGGCCATTAGGGCAGTGAACGAGGAGAAAAGAGAAGGAAGTGTGGAGAAGAAGACCTAGGATGTATGCCTAGGGCTGTCCTGATACCATGTAATAGAAGATTTTCTTCTTATTGATCTCAAACTATGAGGTGTATATATTCGTACAAGTGTGTAGGAATTCGAGTATGTTAAAGAGACTGACTCCTAATCTTAAAAAAAAAAAAAAAAGATGGTTTACAGTAATTACAATAAACATAGCAATTATCCAAAGATTGACTTAGATAACGATTGGGATTGCTGAGCACGTACAATCTTCTAGAGAACATACTTCTCTAGCAGTACTCCTACCTTGATTCATTGCTGACAGCAAAAGACCTCCTGACTGGAGTCAGCTTTGCCTCTGGTGGGTCTGGATATGATCCTCTAACATCTCAATTAGTGGTTGGTAGTTGTTCAATTGCTTTCTATTTCTAATAATTTTTCTGTTGATTTTTTTGCTTCTTATGTACAAAATAATATGGGTGTTCATTGTCGTACAGTCTACCATATCCATAGAGGAGCAGGTCAAGCTATTTAAGGAATACATATCTAAGTTGGAGAGCATTGCAGGTGGAGATGGGGCAGCCAGAATTGTTTCAGATAGTGAATACCTCGTGATGTTAGGTTCTGATGATGTGGCCAATACTTATTTCTGTACTCCTATTAGAAGAAAACAGTATGATATTGACACATACACTGATTTCCTTGTCCAAAAAGCTTCCATATTTTATCAGGTTCTCTGTCTCTCTCTCTCTGTCTCTCTCTCTCTCTCTCTCTGTCTCTCTCTCTCTCTCTCTCTCTCTCTCTCTCTCTCTCTCTCTCTCTCTCTCTCTCTCTCTCTCTCTCTCTCTCTCTCTCTCTCTCTCTCTCTCTCTCTCTCTGTCTTGCTCTCTCTCTCTCTCTCTCTCTCTCTCGAGCTCTCGAGCTCTCTCTCGAACTCTCTCTCGAGCTCTCGAGCTCTCTCTCGAACTCTCTCTCTCAAGCTCTCTCTCTCGAGCTCTCATAAAACGTGGGCAATAAGACAACCATGCTATTTACATCTTAATTCTTGAACTGAAAATGTCCTTAGGAACTGTATGAACTACAACCAAGCCTCACTTTTGTTCAATTCAAAACCTCACAGTAAAATCAGGCAGTACTGATATCATTTTTCTGTCTCTAATTAATCACATGACCATTTACTCGGACAAGAGCGATAGACATATAGCATCAAACATTACAAAGGGATCACAAGCATTCATAGCACCGGTTAAAAAAATGGTGCCAGAGGAGACGCAGATGCTGTCTTCATCAGTTCTCTTTGTCATTGAATATTTTTACCTTCTGCAGCTTCAGAAAGTCGTGAGGCTGCAGAGACGCTGCACAATAATCTAGTCTAATTGAATGGCCATCGCAGCTCTTTTTTGGGGTGGATATTACTGGGATCAGAATAACGTCGTGTTGGTCCCGTGAACATTGTAATTAATTAATATGCTAGAAGTAGTTGATTGATTGAAACTCATGGAAGGAAATACTAATATGGTAATGAGACGTTGCGCAAATGCAGATTTAGTTATTAATACTTCCATGGGTATAAAAGGTTAATACTTTCAATTAATGAGGCAAGAATCAATTTGCTTCAATAATTCTTCTTTCTTTCCTCTCTTTGTAACCAACTGCCATCCACTATACGTACATGCACCGATATTGCTTCAGATCACTACGTGTTTTGGGACAGTCCACACTACAGAGAAAGAATATTATGTAGTTGTTGCAGACTTGGTCATAAAAAATTACCGATCCCCCGCTTACTCTGACTGGTAAAGAACTTTCCAGCTTGTACTTCTGGTCTAAAGTGATACCACGAACGAGATAGCATACATGCACGTGAGATTATAAACATGATAGAGAATCGTGACCTGTTGAATATTCAGATAAAAGAAATACAGAAAAAAAGACCTTGAATATAGCTGTGTACGTACGTATATCCCCGTCTTCCTTCCCTTTGTTTCTCTCTATTAACAAGCACCAAATTCACTCCAATACAGCCAAAATGACGCATCGTTTTCATATATAATCATTAATTGTTATCAAGTAAGTGGTCTTTCTTCCCACAGTCAATTTTCTGCTTTAGTTTTGTACGTAGTTTTATGGAAGATATGTACTTCAATTCGTTATTTATTTCCCTAGCAAGCTCGCTGAGGTGATCTGAAAGATACGTGCAAGTTGATAAACGCTTTTACAATCGTGGGCCGCAAATTATGGAAGAGCCGGTTGTGGTAGCTGGAAGATGTTTGTGGCTTGTTTTGGGTTTTACTACTGTACGTGGAATCTCATAAATATTGAACGCTTTTTTTGTCTTCATGGCTTTAACATGTACAGGCCAGGTATATACATAAAAGGAGTGCGGAAAAAAATTAATTACAAATAATCGGGAAAAGAAATCAGATGAGGAGAGAAAAGATTGATTTAGAACAAAGAACAAAGAGGAGAGTTAGGTAGACAACTAGAATTTGACAATTTGGAACTGAAAGTGAAATCGTTTACACACCTTAGAACTACGATACAATCTAAATCAGAATTTGTTTTGGCCGGAGAACAGAAAACGCAAACTTAAATGTTTAATTAGCAGGATTGTTCTCTGTAAACAAGTCACTTCCAAAGAGTACTCTTCCAAAAAGCTCATCTTACAAAGTCTTCTACCTAAGAGGTACCTCCTAAAGAATGTCTCTTTGAGTTTCAGTACCCTGATTTTTTCTGGATTGGATCTCTAGCAAGTGCTAATTACTTGCTGAAAGAATAATTGAAGGTCCTTAATTAGTGCGGTAGACGCGTATGAACAGTTTCATAGAGAGAATATTCTTGGACGTGCAGGACAAGCCAAACTTATATAAATATGTTTTACTGCTTTAGAGTTTAGACAACTTTTGTAGAGTAATTCTCCGTCGAGTACAACATAGAAACTTGATTGAACAAAACGAAATTTGAGCAAGAATGTCAAAATAATTAAGGATCCTCAAGGACCCCCCTCCCCCCCAAAAAAAAAAATGGAAGAAAGCAAAACAAGTAGCAGCTTAAAAGGAATGAAACCTAAAGAAAATATTTTAGATAATTTTTAGAAACCTGATTATACATCTTTCTCATCACTTTTGCCTTTATGTACTTGTGATCAGATCAATATACAAAAATTCAATGATACATTTACCCTTTTTAAGACTAATCATGCAAAGAAAAAGACCGAGTTACATTTATTAAATGAGTGGTGATATGCGTACTGTCAAATTTTACTATGAGGATTTACAACGTGAGGAGGTGTCCTTGTTGGCAGTCCAGGAAATACTAGTAGAAAAGTCCCAAACCAACTAACCGGTCAGCATAAGGCATCCCAACGAGAAGTGACCGTCAGGACATTACCGGGTTGGGAATGAATTATCCTGATGGGACACGACCGTCGGGACATAAAATGTCGTGATGACGGGTACAAACCGTCGGTGATATCATGTTTACATCATGACGGCCGTTTTCCCCCGAGGGGTTAGTGTCGTCGTGGGACATGTTCCACCTGATGGATTGTTGTCATCAAGACAAGGGCAATCGGCCGACGGATAAAGACTGTTGTGATAGAGTACTTTGCCTGATGGTCTACAACCGTCGGTCCATTTTTAAATATTTTTTGTTGATGTTCTTCACCCGTCGTGCTTAATATTTTTTCCTTTTGCTCGACGACCCTTAACCGTTGTGCTTTTATTTCCGGTGCAAACGGGTTTGAGTTGTCCGCATAATGTTGTAGTTTGTCTTTAGCTGACAGCCATGAACCATCTGGATAAAGCTTTTACTTTTTTTTTATTCTGTTTTACCGTTTAATTGAAAACCTGTTCCACATAATTCAATATCTCACGGATTGTCAAAAAACCTGTTTCGCATAATTTTAAAAAATTTGTCTCACAGAATTAAACATTGAATAATCTATTTAAAACAATAAAGGAAATCTAACTACTGAATTAAACAATAATCTATTT
The DNA here is from genome assembly GCA_022405105.1 of Aristolochia contorta. Taxonomy (NCBI): domain Eukaryota; kingdom Viridiplantae; phylum Streptophyta; class Magnoliopsida; order Piperales; family Aristolochiaceae; genus Aristolochia; species Aristolochia contorta. Next base: position 15,042,269 of record CM039669.1, on the reverse strand, counting down.
AAACACACAGACAAATCAGACGTACATAATCAAGTTTTAGCTATAGGATTACATGTACACAAAGGGACAAGTTAGACGTACCTAATGAAGTTTTAGCTGTAGGATTACATAAACACAAACAAACGTACATAATCAAGTTTTTGCAGTAGAATTACATAAACGCAAATATGGGAAAGATGGAACTCCCATATTAGAAAGTTGGATTACATCCATACAAAATTGACGTACATGAAATACTCAAAAAAAAAAAAAAATGGATGATAAAAACATAGATAGTTGCTAGCCCCGCCGACGTTGACCTGCAAAATAACATCATCACGTACTTTAGTGAGAAGAGTCAGAAAATTAATGCATCTGAATTTTAAATTGCAAAGAAATTCAAACATCGACTTGACTCCATAGATGTTCGCCATTGCATGAAAGACATCATTTGTTACTTCATTATTTCCATTTTTTCTTTTATTTTATTTTTGCCTTCTTTTTCATTCTGTAATGTCTCTCTCATCGACTCCTTATCTCTTTTTTGCCTCCAACACTGCTCTTAGGGCTGCAATCTCAATGGTGTTCATAGCAATAGACGCAAAGACACCCCTCCGTATTGGCGCACCAGGCCCGAACCCTCGCTCATAACCCCCGTGGTGTCCCCCAAACACCTTTTCCAGTACATGTATCACGTCTGTTGGATACTTGGACCAGTGCACTTCTTGTTCTATAGTAACCTGCTCAACCTGGGTCTACTTAGAAAAATATATTGGTATAAGAGCAAGTAGATATTATTAGTCAGACGAGTAGATATGGGCACTGGCGCATACTACAACTGTCTTTTCATTTGGATACGTCCAATCATTCCTCTTATGAGCTTTGAGGTAAGACTCCACATAACTAAAATCGTCCCTCTTGGCTATTTGCTGAATTGAAGACCAAATACACTGGGCTCACTTGTGAAATTCAGTAAACACATGAACGAAAACAAAAATATTATGGATTGCAAATTTACCTCCTCCTCATAAAAACGACTTAGGACTTTGACTGTAGTGGGTGCGTTGATCTCATCCGTGTTCGGTTGATCTTGTTGTATTTGGAGATTGCCTTCATTTTCTCATCATTCCAATAAGTAACAAGTTTTTTTCGTGCTGTCAGACTAATAGTGGATATGGGATTATGTTCAAGTTCTTCTGAAGTATTACCATCACAGTGCGACTTCTTAAATGACGCTCGATTATATCTAATTATCTTTTGAAGAACCGGCTTGATGGCTGTCATGGCAACACATTTTGTCACCTCCTGCCCTTTTTCATCAACAAATTTATATTTTTCAAGTGAAAAAAGTCTTGAATGAGTACCCTAATGAAGAAATAGTGTTTAAGTAAAACAATGAACTACCGACATTGATATGGGTGAACCACCTAGAGTATTCAGTATCATCATAATCTCGCCACTATAGGTGGAAGGGAAAAACACCTTCCAATACGAGCATACATTCCCATCAACTTGGAGAGATAGCTTTGATATTTTTGTGCTCATCTGCCCATTCTTTACGGGTACATTCCAAAAGTCGTCTTCGGGCATACATGAAGATGCCCTAGTTGGGCCCCTACCCCTCCGTCTAACGGGTTGCTCGGGTAGTTCAGATTCCAGAACTACCTCCCTATCCTCAGCTCCCTCGTGTTCTTCCATATCTTCATCTGGGTTTTGAGTTTTCATAGCATCATCAAATACAAGCTTTCTATATCCTCTTCTACTGGAGGTTGGGTCTCTAAACCCTGTGCAGAGGATTGACCTGACGTTCCTATGAAATCAATATAACATATGTTATATACTAGAGATAAGTTGTAAAAATGAATTCAATTTGATGCAATTGAAAAAGATAAATAATCTTTTACCTGGGCCATCGGTCAAAGGGGCCTTGAACTACGAAATTAAAACTCGTATGTCTACACAGGCTCGAAAATTAGTTGCTAAATTAATACATATCTATTAGACCAAACAAAGTCCAAGTAATTGACAACAACAATTAGAAGCGTACGACAGCTCTGTCGAGTTAGGACCCCTAACATATTTACTCGTAGGAGGAGTCTCCACAGGTTGCTTGCCCTTCATTTTTTCTCTTGCAAAAACACAATTATAGATTTTGTCATATTTATTACAATACATATGTGAAATGTAAAATTAGAACCAAAACATGTACAAGAGAAAAAATAACCAAGGGAATACATCCACGTCCGCAAGCACTTACAAGTGAGTAGATACCTGAATATTTTAAACCTGAAGAAGGTCGAAAGACTTAAATCAGAAAAAAAGTATCGTTACAAAGAAAAACACAATTATAGCAATAAAACTATTGTAAATAGTTACAACTTCTACAAAAAAGTATCACACTAAACAATGTATAATAGTAGGCAGGAATTTAGTAGGACACTAGTAGTCCTCCCCCAAGGACCATTTGCATAGGCAATTAGTGTGGGAATTTTAAGCCCAAGTAGAGAATAACCACTTTCTGACTAAAATTTGTGTGGGAATTTTAAGCAAACACAAAAGCAAACAAGTAGCGAAATCAAGTATACTAAGATTTTTCCATGACAACTCATACCACTGCAACCCTTACCAGTCTATGATCATTAAAAACAATATCAACTCATCAGTTACATGTAATTCATGCTTCCTTTTGCTTAGCCCTACAATGCAATCCACCAACCCACATATATAAGCAGAAATATATGCATAGGTCATAGCCTACAATACAAGATGTACCTTTTACGTCAAGCAAACACAACCAAATAGAGACTTCGTCAACTACCCACACCCATAGCTGTCAACATTTGCATCATGACAAGCATTTAATCCCATGCAATGAATTAAACAATTACTATATCTTCTATTTTACTAGACTTGAGGAAAGGCCTGTAATACAAGTTTGATTGAACTCACACCGAGGTATATAAAAATCAAAATCCACAGTTAGCATGCAAAAAACAAATCTATGATATTAAAGATATAATTCTCACATAGACTGCATAGGAATTACAAAGGCATAGCTTTGTCGTAGAACGGTGAAGAGATAGAGGGAGGAAGAGAGTTCAAAAGAGAGCAAGAGGCCGAGAGGGTGAAGAAGAGAAACCAGTAAAAACCTAAGATGAAATTGGGGCTCTATGTCCGAAATTTTTACCTCGAAAGAACTTTGGACAAGCGTATGGGGCCGTTCCACAAACTTCTTCGCTGTTTTCCATCGGAATATGCCTTCAGGAAAGAGGGTGCATGAACTGAAACTTCGAGCGCGTGGGAGAGAAGAGTGAAAAACAATTTACTCGCGCAGTTCCAGAGAAAGGGAAAACATTTTACTTGGGTTTAGTAGCATGACGGGCCAGAACCACCGTTGGTTCAGAACTTAAATAGCATGATCGTCAGTCCATCAAGTTAAACCATTAACTCGACGGTGAACTAAACCCATCGTGTACAGAAATTCCCACGACGGGTTTTCCTTTTTCGCGACTCGGACCGACTGGATCAGACCGGTCCAACATCCATGGTACTCATACTGTATGGGTTTAAGCCTGGACCGTTGGGTCATCCCATTTTTCTACTAGTGAAAGAGATAAAGTAGGATCTATCTTCCTATTTTATAGGTAAGCCTAAACCCTAAACCTTATCTTGACTGCCAACAAGGTTGGGAGGATGACAACTACACCACGATGTCAAAACTCATAGTAAAATATGGGAGTAATGAAATCATTTTTCTTATTAAATAGATGGGTATATATACTCTCCTGCAGCTCGTTAGGTATAATCAAGACAAGACTAACCGATGTACCAGTGAACAATATCATTTGCTATACACTTAAACCCTGTTATTTCGATGTGACATACCAGTGAAGAATTTGTACTCAACAGACATGTGGTTGATAGAGGACCCTCTCAAGAGGAGAATCAGGGAAACAATAGAAGATAGAATCTTGGAAGATCATTTTGTGTATGGAATTCCATTCTAGTTGTACTCTTATGTTAATTGTAGCTCTAAGAAAGAATTCAGACAAGTGTATGTTCTTGTGAGCATAGTTCCTCCTAGTGCATGCTCAGCAGCCAAATCTTAATGGGGCTCTTCAACATATCGGTTACGCCAGCAGAGCAATTTATCCAGTCACTGTTCTAATTTGTTCACGATATCTGCAATGTGTTACATGGCACTATGAAGCTAGGGCAATGTACACAGCCAATAGCTCCAACAGAAGCCACATTTGCAAAAGCTTGAACCACACCCTCCAAAAGAGGGTTGCCTAATTTTGAGTTCCATCCAACCCGAACCAGCTGCCCTGATCCATGCTGTTAACATACGAATCACAGGATTGATGAACCATGGTGAATTGGACGTAGCATATAGAAACTTGGCATTCAGGTTTGTATTGGGAAATTCCAATTTGAACTGAGGATTTTGAATTCAAAAGTGTTTGCATTTGAATTCATATGAGAAGATAGAAAACCATTTGAATTTGAATGCAATTTTGAATTCAAATGGTATATAGAAGGTATGAGTTCAAAAGGATTTGAATAAGATGGGAATAAGATTTGATAAAATCTTATCTTTTTAGGGATTCTAACATCTTTTTGTAGACTAGTTGGACTAGACCATCTTGAATCTGTTGCTCTGATGATCCAATCTTCAAGTGTGTTTGGCTTCGCTTATGGGAGGGTAAAAACTCTTTTTTCCTTAGAAAAACAACTTAGAAATCGAAAAAACATGTTAGGTGACATCTCCACGAAATTGTTGCTTTAGAAAAACGCCAAAACAAGGTTTTTCCGTAGAGGAGAAAAAGGAGATGTTCCAACCTTAGCATATGTATGTCCCCACTTATTCTTTATACTCCGTACCAGTGTTTTAAAAACTGAACCGGTGATCAAACCGGTGGAGCTTCCAATTCTAGTTCAATTGGTGGTTCAACCAGTATGAGTTGTATCTCATTAAAAAAAATTTCATAATAAGAGTTCTATTTATAAAAAACAATTTTAAAAATACAAAAACTATTAAAATGCTAAAAAGGGTAACTAGACTAGTTCAATCGGCCGGTCCAATTCACGGTTCAGCGGTTGAACCGCTAAAACCGGCTAGTCAACCGGTTTTGACCATTTCCAGGTTTTAGAGTAAACCGAACCGTTCATATCCCCGGTTCTGGTTGAACCCGATCGAACTGGTAGGGTCGGTTCGATTTTTAAAACACAGCTACATACTATCTTTACCCTTCAAATACATCTGTCCCTCTGTACAATAAATGTTTTTATCACATTTCACAATATATTAATAATATAGTCCTTTAGTAAAGTCATCATTTCAGTCTCTTCAACTTTTCCATCTAAGAAAATATTGCAAATTTTTTGATTGATGAATAAAAATTAATAACTTAATATATATATATATATAGCTATTTTGATCAACAAATAATTTTTTAAAGAATCTCAAAGAAAATATTCATTCATACAAATAGTAAATACTTATTGAACGAAGTAATTATATTTTATGATTATAGTAATACTTATTACTTATATATGAGAGTATTATTGTAAATATTTACCCAAAAGCAATTGTTGAAACGTATTCCAATAAATTTAACCAAACACAATCTTCTTTTCTTAAGAGTTCTTTGTTAAGTGTACTCTTTCAAAGAGTATAGACCGCATGTTGCAAAGAGTCATATTTGTGACTTGTTTGATCTAGTAGCGTGACACAATGGTTCAAGTAGGTCGACATCAGAACATTCAGAATTGGATTTTAGCAGCGTACTCTTTCTCATTCCACATTGGAAAACATAATTGGTCTCATAAATGTAACCCCAATGTAGCCCAAACTGAAAAACAAGTATGCAAGCACCATCCAATCTTGTCTCAATCTTCAACATTAGTCGATAAATAAGGAAAACCAACCTTCCAATGACCACCTATCTCGAGAAGGTGAAGTCATTAGCAGATGATCTTGTGGCTGTCAGATACCCCTCAGACAATTAACTATTAAGTGTACTATGGTTTCATTCAATGATCTGAACAATCTCTTAGGCAAAATCAGCATTAATTGTCTTGCGTTACTAGCGCAATTTGTGCAGCTAACTTGACCCAGCAGTACACCACCAGCTGCAAATGTTGCCTCAAAGACAAATATGCTGCACAATAAATTGGGGATCTTATCAGCAAGAAGGGATCTACTGCAACTCGAAAGGACGTCAATCAGAAAAACTTCTCTCCGGCTACTTTTTTTGCTAGTAAACATGACAGCATCATTCTACCGATGCGGTAATGCACCGGCGGACCCCCAACCTCGTGGAGACCTTAATTTTACTAGTGAGTACCAAATTAAGTAGAAGGCTTAAGTTCTCACTATTGTGGTCTCTGTTAGCATATGTAAAGTAGGGGTATTTTTGTCTTTTCACCCTTCAAGGGTATTTTGGTCATTTGACCATTGTAAACATGTGTGTAAGTATGTTAGCTCATTAATAACATTCAACCCATTTTTTATAAGCCTAACATGCTATCAGAGCCGAGTCGACTCGGACTCAACTTGGTGCAAATCAATTAGCAAAAGGGATAACTCAGGTTCAACTTGCCCGACTCGTCGTTTTCCCTAAATCTGCGTCTCTGGGGTTTTTTTTTTTTGCTTTGTCTTCCTTTGGTATTCTCCGTTTGGTGCTTCGTTCCGACTTGATTCGTTGCTCATCGCCGTCGGATCTTTTGTATTTACTTCCGCAAAGGCTGTTTAAAGGAGATTTTGGTATTTTTCGGGCTTTTTTGGAGTCCTTCGCATTTTTTGTGCTTTCCCCGCTGTGTCACTGCCGCTGAGCCACCGTATCACTGCTGCGTCATCGCCGTACCACCGCTGTGTCGCCGTTGCGGGCATCGTTCAGTCGCCGCCGCGTCGCAACCACTTCTCTGCCTCCGCCGCCGCTGTCCCCTTTCTTCTTACCCATCGCCTCTTTACATAAAACCCTAGAAAGGGTTCTCTCAGCCGAGCCAACCCAGACCGGATCAGCTCAGACTGAGTCGGGTCCATTCAGACCGAACCGGACACGCTCCGAGCGAACTGGACCCATTTCGACCAAACTGGGTCCGATCAAACCGAACCGGGCCTGCCCAAACCGAACCGGACCCGCCCCAACCAAACCGGCTCATTCCAGAACAGGTTCTTGGTTGCTTGCCTTGCAATTTGAGACTGTGACTGCTTTGTGATTGAGGATTTGCTATTTGTTCACTATGTCTTCGTCTAGTGATCATGTTTCGCATATGCCCGTGAAGTTAGATAGGATTAATTATGTTCATTGGGCTTCCCTTATGCGCAATTTTTTGAAAGGTCGAAATTTATGGAAGTATGTTGCTGGCGATTGTCAATTGACTGCTGAATCTACTTCTAAAATCATAGAAGAATGGGACATCAATAATTCTCGGACCATTACATGGTTGGCCAATGTTGTTTCATCCTCTTCCCTTAGCTTGGAGGTTGGTAAATTTGAAAATGCGAGGGATGCTTGGTTATTTTTAGAAACTCGACATAAAGGGAATAATTTTGCTGAGCAGTATAAACTTGAGATGGATATTCGGTCTATCAAGCAGGCTCTGGGTCAATCAATCTCTGATTTTTACAGTCAGATGTCTTTATTATGGGATTAGTTAGCTGTTATGGATCCGAAATTTATTTGCTCTGCCGATACAAAAGTCTTTCATAACCATGTTGAGAGGGTACATTTGGTTCAGTTCTTAATGGCACTTCCCGATAATTTTGAGTCCATTCGATCATCTATGATCTACAGAAGTCCTTTGCCTTCAGTCGAAGGTGTTGTGTCAGAATTAATAGCAGAGGAGGCACGTCGTCTTTCTGGGGGTCCTATGGGTTCTTTGGTTCGAGATCTTGACACTGTTCTTGCTACATCTCGACGACCTTCTTCTTTTATGGATAACAAGAATAACACCTCTCGTGACATGACTCCGGTGCGTTGTAATTACTGCAGGGAGTATGGGCATATGAAGTTCACTTGTCCCAAACTCAAGAAGCCTCCACGTCCTCACTCTTCACGTCGCACTATAGTAGTTTCTGCTTCTTTTGATCGTTTCTCCAGCACTGCTTTGCTACCGACTCCTACCCTGACTGTAGTGGATATACAAGATATGATTAGCAAGGCTATTGCAGGCCTTGGTCAAGGTACTTCCTCAGCTTCGTCATTGTCTGTCACTCCAGGTAATACTTCATGGATAAGTGATTCTGGTGCGACAAATCATATGACTTTTGATTCCTCTATTTTTGTCTCTACCTCTTTTGGTTCTTCTTCTCCCATTTACACTGCTGATGGTTCCAAATTTCTTGTTGAATATACTGGTTCTATTTGTACCCCTTCTGGTGTTTGTTTTTCAGATGTTCTCTTTGTCCCTCGCCTGTCCATGAATTTGTTATCTATTGGTCAATTGTGTGATCTTGGATTTCCTGTTTTATTTTCTTCTTCTGGATGTTAGGTACATGATCCGTCAACGGGGAAGGTTCTTGGGACAGGTTGTAAAGTTGGACGTTTGATTGAAATTATTGTTTTGAATATTCCATTTGGTGTTGCTTCTTCCTTACATAGTAGTTAAAGTGCTTGTCATAGTTCTGATATTTCACTTTGGTATAATGGATTGGGCCATGTATCTTCATCTACTCTTCGTCAATTGATTAACACAGGCTGATTGGAGCGTGTTTCCTCTGAATTATTGCACTGTGTTAGTTGCAAACTTGGCAAGCATACAGCTTTACCTTTTAATACTAGCATTGTGCATTCTTTAGCTTCATTTGATATTATTCATTCTAATATTTGGGGGTCGTCTGTGGTTCCTTCCATTGGTGGATCTTGCTAGTATGTTGTGTTTGTTGATGATTACTCCCGTTTTGTTTGAGTTTATTTGTTACGGACTTGTTCAGCTCTTTATGAAGCATATATTGAATTCTCCACCATGATTCGCACACAATTTTCTAAATCTATTAAAGTTTTTCGTTTTGATTCGGGGAAATTTATATTTGATAAATTTCGAGTGTTGCTTAACTCACATGGTTCCTTGCAACAACTTTCCTGTCCGTATACTCCGCAACAAAATGGGGTCGCTGAAAGAAAACATAGACATATTATTGAAATTGCACGCACTCTTCTTTTGTCATCTTCTGTTCCGAAAAAATTCTGAGGTGAACCAGTTTTGACTTCTATCTATCTTATCAATCGGTTGCCTTCGGTCGTACTGAATGGTTTTTTACCTTTTCATCATCTCTATGGTTTGTCTCCTGATTATTCTTCCCTTTGTGTTTTTGGTTGAACGTGTTTTGTTTTACTTCCTACATGTGAACGTGATAAGTTATCTGCTAAATCTGCTATGTGTGTATTTTTGGGCTACGATATTGAGCAGAAAGGATTTCGGTGCTATGATCCACAAAGTAACAAGTTGCGTATTTCACGTCATGTTACTTTCTAAGAAAAATTACCTTTCTACTCTTTACCTTCTCAGAAATCACAGTCTGATATATCTCCCCCTGTTATCTTTGATCTTTTGCCGGATGACTTGTCCTCTGTATCTTCTTTACCAGATATTATTCTAGGTTTACCAACTGACACCTCCCTGTCCCCTATGCCTTCTCTGCCTGATGCTCTTGTGCCCTCTATCGACCCGCCTTTGTACTCGTCATCCTCGGTATCCATCTCGTATTCGTCAGCGTCCAGTACATTTAGATGACTATCATTTTTATTTATCTGCTCTTATTTCTATTCATGAACCTTCTTCCTATCGAGAGGCTTGTTCTGACCCTCTTTGGCAGCAAGCTATGAGTGAGGAATTACAGGCTTTGGCCAAGGCTCGTACTTAGGATCTTGTTAATCTACCTCCTATAAAGCTCGCCTAGTGGCTAAGGGTTATACACATGAGTATGGTATTGATTATGAAGAGACATTTACTCCGGTTGCCAGGTTGACTTATGTTCGTCTCTTAATTGGTATTGCTTTTGTTCGCCATTGGGATTTGTTTCAAATGGATGTGAAAAACGCTTTTCTGAATGGTGATTTGATTGAAGATATTTATATGTTGCCCCCACAAGGATTTAAACATCTCTCTGGGCAAGTTTGTAAACTTCGTAGTGCGCTTTATGGATTAAAACAAGCGCCCCGTGCTTGGTTTTCGACTTTCTGTTTGAAAACAGTGTTGTACGGTTATCGTAAGAGTTCTAATGATTCTGCACTATTCACTCGTCAGACTTCTCGAGGTATAGTCTTGCTCTTGTTATATGTTGATGATATGGTTATTATAGGCGATGATCTACATGGCATCTCAGACCTTAAGAACCATCTCTGCTCTTGTTTTAAAATGAAGGATCTAGGACGGTTGTAGTATTTTCTTGGTTTGGAGATTCTTATACTACATGATGGTTATGGCCTCTCTAAGGTGAAGTATGCTTCTGATTTACTTGGGCCAGTATTTCAGATAATAAGACTTATGATACACCCCTGGAGCTTAATGTTAAGCTGAGAGGCACATATGGCAAGCTACTCTCTGATGCTACACTATCGTCAGCTTGTAGGTGGCCTGATTTATTTAACAATTACTCGCCCTGATATTAGTTATGCAGTTCATGTTGTCAGCTAGTTTATGTCTGCTCCTCGGACTGTTCATTATGCTACCGTGTTGCACATTCTACGTTATGTTCGCGGCAGTTTGTATAGGGGTTTGATATTCTCGTCTACTTCGTCGTTTACTTTGTTTGCCTATTCTGATGCTGTTTGGGCCGGTGATGTTATTGATCGTCGTTCTACTGTCGGATATTCAATTTTCTTAGGTGACTCTTTGATTTCTTGGCGTAACAAGAAATAGACTCTTGTTTCTCGTTCTAGTACTGAGGCTGAATATAGGGCTCTCGCTGACACTACCTTTGAGCTCGTCTGATTACGTTGGTTACTTCAGGATATGGGTGTCTCTTTGGATTCTGCTATTCCATTTCATTGTGACAACAAGAGTGCTCTTCAGATTGCTCACAATGATGTATTTCATGAGAGAACCAAACATATTGAGGTTGATTGTCATTTCATTTGACATCATTGTGTCTCTGGTACTGTTACATTATTGTATATACCCTCTGAACATCAGATTGCTGATTTGTTTACGAATTCGCTTATTTCTTTGCAATTTCGATATTTATGTTCTAAACTCCAGATATGCTCTTTTGATCCATCTTGAGTTTGAGGGGGGATGTTAGAATATGTAAAGTAGGGGTATTTTTGTCCTTTCACCCTTCAAGGGTATTTTGGTCATTTGACCATTGTAAACATGTGTATAAGTATGTTAGCTCATTAATAACATTCATCCCGTTTTTGATAAGTCTTATTTAATTTGGATACCTAATTATGTCCAATGAGAGCTCTATTATTGCCCTCTTCCTTGTAACTATATGTATCTAACCCTGTCTGTCCGGAACGAAATGTAATTCCCAATTTCCGGAGGGAAGGTGGGCATAATTTATGAGCACAACCAATCAAGAACAGCAGAAAGTGGCCACGTTACGGTCAAAACGAGATGCAGATGAGGCTGCTGCCCGGATATCAATTAATCTAGCAAAAAGGATGCAGAAGCACGATCTGTTCAATTCTTGATTCTCCGGTTGGTGAAACTCATCTAAAGTTTAAAAACAGTAGTCAAGACAAACCAACTTTCCGTTTTGGGAAAGTATACGACAATTAATATTGGTTATTGGCGTTCGAGTGCCTCTGTCAGAAGAATCCATTCATTAAGGTGGGTCACAGGATACTTCTGTTGTCAGCATCTCTGGCCGCTCCGTCTGAGATGTTTCTGAAGCTTTGATGAAGCAGGAACGAGTTGGAGGACCTGGGACCGGATTTTAACGGTAAACTATCGTGAATTTTCAATCCCCAGTTCTTTCTTTATTGTTCTCTGTGGTTTCTTTTTAAGCCGATTTTTAGAGTTTCGGCGGAGAATGAATGTTGATTAATCAAACAATTGATCTTTCAATACAATGGAACCCACTGTTGAGGGTCTGAAGCTTTATCAATCGGTAGTTGCAGAGCTTTTAACAATCTCGACCAGTGGTATTATATAATGAAAATATTTCTACGAGTGCAAGTCGTTCAAGGGGAGAAGAGAAGAAGAATGGAGCGGTTGTGGTTGAGAATACCAGCTTGGTCGTTTTCTTCCTTGCTCTCTCTGCTCTTCCTCCTCAAGCTGACGATCAGAGCAGAGTCGCTGCACCGGAACCAGTCCAGAGTTCCGGCACTGATCGTGTTCGGAGACTCGATTGTGGATCCCGGCAACAACAATGGGATCAAAACTATGATTAAATGCAATTTCCCTCCTTATGGCAGAGACTTCATTCAGCACACACCCACTGGAAGGTTCTCCAACGGAAAGATCCCTTCAGACATGCTAGGTATATCACTGTGCAGTGTACATATTTTACGAGATCATTAAGACGAAACTGAGACAAGAAGAGTCAACTCAGTAGATTTTCTACCGTTTTGGTGTATGTTCATAAACTGCACGAGAAGAAGAGCTGTTCCTGGAAACACTTTTTGTTCATTTCCTTTTTTAGTTTTCTCATTAGTTTACTCATTCTCCTGTTTAACTCTTAGAAGCCTTTTTGTTCTCATTATGTACCAATTTAAATTTGTAGCTTCATCATTGGGAATCAAGGAACTTCTGCCAGCCTACCTTGATCCATTTCTGACAGCAGAAGACCTCCTGACTGGAGTGAGCTTTGGCTCTGGTGGGTCTGGATATGATCCTCTAACACCTCAAATAGTGGTTCGTAGTCGTTAATTACTTTCATTTTTAAATAATATGTTCCGTTGATTTTTGCTTCTTATGTACAAAATAATGGATGTTCATTGTGTTGGGTGTTTCAGTCTGTCCTATCGTTAGAAGAGCAGATGATGCTATTCAAGGAATACATATCTAAGTTGAAGAGCATTGCAGGTGGAGATAGGGCAGCCAGAATTGTTTCAGATAGTGTATACCTGGTGATTATAGGTTCTGATGATTTGGCCAATACTTATTTCTCTACTCCTTTTAGAAGAAAACAGTATGATATTGCCACATACACTGATTTCCTTGTCCAAAAAGCTTCCATCTTTTATCAGGTACTCTCTCTCTCTCTCTCTCTCTCTCTCTCTCTCTCTCTCTCTCTCTCTCTCTCTCTCTCTCTCTCTCTCTCTCTCTCTCTCTCTCTCTCTCTCTCTCTCTCTCTCTCTCTCTCTCTTCCACTTTACCTCTCTCATAAAAAAGTTCATTGAAAAGATATTATAATAAGGTACTATGGTCGGTCAATTTCGTCGGAAAAATACATCGACAAAAGCAGTATATGTTCAATATTGAAGAATAATCCTCCCTCTATTTCATACAACATCCGAAATAAGACAAAACATGCTCAATAAATGTTTATTCTTGCCCTGAAAATCTCTGAAGGAATTGTATGAACTTGGAGCTCGAAGGATGGCCCTAGTGGGTGTACCTCCGGTTGGATGCGTGCCGTCTCAGAGAACTTTAGCAGGTGGGATCTTTAGACAGTGCCAAGACACCTACAACCAGGCTTCAATTTTGTTCAATTCCAAACTCTCCAAGGAGATCGACTACCTTTCCGCTAAACTTGCCGGTTCCAGACTGGTCTATGTCGATATCTACAAAACCTTGTTAAAACTCGTTCTCTACCCATCTGCGTATGGTAATCACTTCCATCTTTCAATGCCCACAAAAAGCCTATTTTGTTCATTTATTTTTAGGTCTAAATATAAACCTCGCTGATCAATAAATTCTCTCTTGATCTCTTCTTCCCATCAGGATTCAAAGTGTCAAACAAGGGCTGCTGCGGCACTGGCACGATCGAGGTGACTCTTCTGTGCAATGAGTTGAGCCCCCACACATGCACTAACGTTGAAGATTATGTTTTCTGGGACAGCTACCACCCTACAGAGAAGGCTTACAAGGTCATCATTGACGCAGTCGTCGCTGAATACCTTCCTCGCTTATTAATGTAGTCCGGGGCAAAAATTAAACTGATTCGTATTACTAGCCATTTCATGTCAAACCAGAGTCGATTCCTTTCTTCTTGTATTGTATTCTTTCATGAATAACAAAGCAGAAAAGCAAAAAACCCATGTTAAACTAAATATTGAATTTTACTATATACGTCTTATATATGATACAACCGATTCTCACTTAAATTCAATATTTTCTCTAGTTAATCACATGTCCATTTACTCTGACAAGGTTATAGCAATATAGAATGAATTAATATTACAAGGGACCGCAATTGCATTGGAGAACGCTAGCTGGGTGTTTTCGCCGGTTTAAAAAATGGTGCCAGAGGAGACACAGATCTGTCTTCATCAACTCTCTTTAGCATTGAATATTTGTACCTTCTGCAGCTTCAGAAAGTCATGAGACTGCAGAGACGCTGCATTAATGGCCATCGCAGCTTTTTTCGGGGTGGATACTGGGATAAGAAGAACGTCTGTTGGTCCCCGCGAACATTGTAAATATGCCAGAATAGTTGATTGACTGAAACACATGAATTGGAATACTGATATGGTTAAGACCATGGTTTGCAGTATTGAATATTCGACCGTTATGTATCCCTTTCCCTAATAAAAAAAATTATACAAAACACGGAGTTTCCGTTTACTGGAAACAAACCCCCCTATCCTTACTATGTAAATTTCCCGATGTATTAAGGACACAAAGGTTGATAATATAGATATTCAAGTCTAATGGAATGGCCATCGCAGCTTTTCTTTTTGTGTGGAAATTGGGATCAGAAAAACGTGGTGTTGGTCCCCGCGAACAATGTAAATATGGTAGAACTAGTTAATTAACTGATAATCAAAGGAAATACTAAATCTGTTTGGTACTAATGGCTTTAGGCTTTTACTAATGTTCTCATTCAGAAATTTGTACCTGCAGTGACCAGAGGCCATAAATAGCTCTTTCTTCTAACTTGATTCCCACCACTTTTTACCAACAACAGGAGGAGATGTAACGAAATCAAAAGTCATCATCAGGTAATCATTGGCTTTCATATAAGTTGAAAGGCAAGGAGTCGTTTATGCCGTGTTATAAATATTTATGATGAATGGCATCTCTTTACATGAGCTGGTCATTTTCCAGCTTCCAAGTCATCAGACGGATCTGGTGGGCGAATGAGAGAAGTTGCTTGCCCTACGTGCACTGTTCATTTTCAGGTATGGAAATCTCTCATGGCTTTAACTACGATTAAGGAGAAGATAGTAGTAAATTGCCTTGCCCCTCACCTCTTCTTCTTTTGCTGTTCATATGCAGGTTCAGTTTCCGGCATCTGGTTTAGAAACAATTGAGTGTGGTGTCTGCCAGCATCCTTGACTCGTTAGTGCACATTGATTGGCTTCCATTTTTCTTAACGGCATCCGGGTTGCTTATTTTATGAGCGAGATGGTTGAATAAGCTTTATGAATGGTCTTGTATCTGTTACTTTCGTAACTGCTTCCATTACGAAAAGCTGTTGTTCTGTATATATATGATTTTCTTTTGAGCGAGTCTGTCATTTATGTAGATATATATCTCTAAGATAATGTAGAGATCTGAAAAACCTGAATCGCCTGGTGTCTTCCTGGGCCACAATGCAAAGGAAAAGAATTAGAAACTTTTGCCGTGCTTGAAAATCCATATATATGAAAGAAACTTGCAAGTTTCACTACATACTCAGGCACTGTCAAGTGGACCGATTAATTACAGTTTTTGGAACTCGCCCTTGAAAGAGAAACATCACTCTTTCGTTACTTCGTTTATTTTTTATTTTTTAAAACCCCCAGGGACAACTAGCTCACATCAAGCCTTTTTTTAGCCTATTTTTATTGTCTATTTTGGAAAGAGTGGTGATATCCGTACTGCCAAATTTTATTGTGAGGGTTTAAAACATGACGGGGAATCCTTGTTGGCAGTCTAGAAAAGATGTAAAAAATAGAAACTATCTTCCTATTCTATAACTAGGTTTAAACCTTAGACCTTATGTGGACTTCCAACTAGGCTGCCAATAGGATAGCCACATCAAGATGTAAAAACTCCCAGTAAAATATGGCTGTACTAAAATCTATTTTTTTTAGTTTTTGAAAAGGGGCTAATTTTGTGCCAAAAGAATAAGTACTTAAATACAAGGGTTCCAATTTCCAAAGAACAAGAGATAGAATGGATACCCCACTGTCCTTCAACTTTTTTCCATCATTAATGAACTAGATGCATATCAAAATCAAATAAAAGAGGAGGTAATATTAGAATACAGAGGGTAGCGCAGAGTATTTATGTCTTATGAAATTGGATAAGCATCTATATTTTCTACTTCGCTCTCTTTTCTTTTTATAATCTTTTGGTCCACTTATTTTTTTTTTTTAAGAAAATTTATATAAATCAATTGACCTATACGTAAATGAACATAAAACCCTCTGTACATATATATCATCGTCGCTATCTTGCAGCAATGGCGACAGGATGATAGCCGACTGGAGGCCTCCACCTCTACAAGAGTACAGGTCCAATTACTTTAGTAATAAAGGGAAGCATTAATGTGGGCGATGGAGAAGAGGTAAAAGCCAAGAACTAAATCTTCTTCTTGTTCTGTGAAGGGAGAATTTAACAAGAACTGCTCTTTTCATTCTCCGTAAAGCCATTCATTCCACAGGACCACCTGTACGAGAGGGTTTTTTCTTTGGATCATCCAGGATGAGAGATTAATAAGACATTGTACTGGCGGGCAGCGATATGCCTCACCAGCAGATTATGTCAGTCCTTTATTCTCTTCCCTGAGTAGTTGCGGGGTTTGGTGTCAGAGGCTAGTCATAAATGAGCGCAGTTGAATCATCAATTAATGGAAGAAACTATTGAGGAGTTATTACTCTTCAACGGTACATTAATTTCATGTTTAATTAAGTGTTCTTAATACGCGCGGGTGCTATACTAAGGCTCTTTCTGGTAACTAATAAGATAGTAGTAACGACTTATAATGAGTAATGTTAGCTGCACCTTGACCAATTAAGTACCTCCTGATGTGGATGCCACAGCTTGCATCATGCACATTTATTTATTTTTTTAATTTTAAATTCTAAAACCCCTAAACCCTAAACCCTATAACCTTAATTTTCTAAAGTTCTAAGGCACTAAAACCTTAAAAATCTTAAACCATAAACCTTGAAACCCAATAATCTATACCTGATGTAGATACCCAATAATCTAGTACACCTGATGTAGATGCCACCTGATGTGCATCCATGTCGGCTGGTACACCAGAGGGAGTACTGCACGAAGGTGCAGCGAGCATTATCAAATCTAATTAATAGTCACTTACTTTTAAACTAACGATTCTTTTTTACTATGTCCAGAAGTAGGACACTATGGATCATTTAACCACTTTGGTGTTACACAAATGCACTGCTGGCTAAGTTTCCTGTAAGTATATTGTTGATGCCCATGAAGGCTGAGAGCAGTTGAGATTCAGTAATCCTATCACATTAGTAGCTTGCACGTCTCGTTTCCTCTTACGCGGGTTCATTTACTCCCTTTCAGCCTCACTCCATTATCAGATGGGGTTGTCAAGGCATTGTTTAGATTCTGCACCGACTAGGAATTCCCTTGTGGGTACGTAATCTCACCATGAAAGGGATTTGACTGGCCCTTTAATCGAGGGGGCGCCTGCTATCCTAATCCAGTTCCAACCACACATACAGGCTCCCTGATCAAAGAAGCAATAGAAAAACGAATTGATCACGGAGGCAATGGAATTAAAGACTTGTACTTTGACGGAAAACCGAAAGCAGAAGTGCACAATACCCCAACAAAGTGGCTTTCATCACCCTTAAATGGAAAGACCCCCAGACCGCTCTAACTTGGTCCTTGTTTCACTTTTAATGAGCTGTTAAATCATGCACATTTATGCGCAACCATCACAACCGTATGCAGGAATAAATGCTGTGGGATGAGCTAGGCCGCTGGACGCCTATCTGCACCCCAAACTGCTGTATTTCACCACCAGCACCAGCACCATCACCAGCCGCAGACACCCCAAGCGTGCCGTTAGCTTTGCTTAATGTTAACCCCACAAAGTTGCTTATAATTGGCCTCTCGCTTATGCAGCTTCCTTCCTTCCTTGTTTCTAGCAGAACCACAGAACATGACTCCAGACTTTACGAGAATATAAATCATCGTCGTCCATTGCCTCGTTCTGTGGCTGTCCCATTAGTTGAATGATAAGTTAGTGATCATTCAATTCTGCGGACAGCTGTTGCTCTACATGAGCTCTTTCCTCTTGCCTTTTCTTTAAATTTGGTTTACAAGAATACTAGCTGAGTAAATAGTTTAGGAATATGGATGGATGGTTTCATACTTGTATTATGTGTAATGAATGCAGCAACGTATATCATTCCTAGCTGGTGGAGTTTAAGGACTAACATTCATGTTTGTAGCTGAATGCAACTTAGAGGCATTTATTATATCTTGATCACATATTCTAGGTCACCCATTTAGTTTTCAATTATTTTAGAACTGTCGCACGTACTTCAGATATTTCCACCTCCAAGAGAGAATAAAAGAGAATATATAATATTGAAAACCCATATTTTCAGTTGTGACCTTTTCCCAGCTTTGACATCTTCGGAACTTCAAATGGCTACCACTCAATTGTTTTTTTTTTTTTTTGGGCTTTTACCCTCGAAATTGTTTCTAATGGAAATGTGACAAGTCAGTAATTAATATATATACATTATTCGCGTATGTCTTGAGTGCTAGATATAAATATTCTTACAAATAAAATAAAATGTGTAAAAACGACAATACTATATGAAACACCATTGGTCATTTATTGATCAGTTAGATTCAAAACATTTGGATCTCAACTCAACTGATTTGAGTAGGTTTTAGCGTATTTGTCTTCTAAATACATGAATGAAATTCTTTCACATCTACTGAAGGACTTAAATTAAGTTATTTAAGTTTTTTAATAGTTTCATGATCATATACCAAATATTCCATACCGTAATATTTTAATGGACTCACCGACCAAAACCAAAAGAAGAACTTTTATTAATAACCTATGTTAAAATGTTCAAAACAAACAAACCGCACTAATATAAGCTTACCAATTGAATGAGATCCGAATTTACCGGTTTTTACTGAATGGGCGACCGACACGCTTGCACGTGTGTGCTCGACCATTTTTTGTGATAGCAATTGTGCAATATCGAGCTAATGAAGCCTTCTTTTATATGTTGAATGTAACTTATTAAGAGCACTTCTTGTGCTAATATACACAAAATTTGTGAGATCCTTTCTTTTGCGATCTTAGATTTTCTTTTTTTTTCTATTGCTAAGCCATTGGTGGGACAATTAAGAAAGGCCAGTTTCTTTCTTATCAACTTCGTTTCTGGTGAAGGGTGTAGTTTTCTTGCTCGTGATGCACTCACCATTCAAAATTTGGTAGAAAAAAGAAAAGATTACAGAAGAAAAGAAAAACGAAATGAGTCACAGGAAAGTGGGAATTCCTGGGCCTGCTGAGGGCCGGCAACCAATCCTCAGCAATAAATAAATCGCAGTACTTGCATGCATGTATATAAGGGGGATTGATGCAGAGGTGTTCATATCAGTTTTACATCTTTAAGTTCATTTAGTGTCAACTAAATGGCACTCTCGGTTTCGAGTGTGCTCCACCTTCTCCTTCTCTTAGTTCCTTCTTCTCTTCTTCTTCTAAGAGCCACCGGGGATGGTCAGCAGGGCGTGTCCCTCAACCAGATCAATAAGAAGAAAGTTCCCGCTCTGATTGTTTTCGGGGACTCCATTGTTGACTCCGGAAACAATAACGAGCTGAAAACGCTCGTCAAGTGCAACTTCCCTCCTTATGGAAGGGACTTTCCTCAGCAGCAACCAACAGGGAGGTTCTGCAATGGAAGGGTTCCTTCAGACATGATAGGCAAGTCGATCCCCTTCTTTAGTCCATAAATTTCCTTAATTCTGAGAAGCACCCAGCTGGGTAACCTTTCCATTCTTTGTAATTACTCCAGCTTCGGCACTGGGGATCAAGGACCTGGTCCCGGCTTACCTCAATCCAGATCTCACTCCAGAAGACCTTCTTACTGGTGTGACCTTTGCTTCCGGTGCTGCTGGCTACGACCCTTTAACGTCTAAACTCTTGGTAGATGATTGAATATATAGATGGGATTTTTTGGGTCTTTAATTTTCTGGGTTAGGATGTTGTAGTTCTGTTGGGTGTTTAATAATATTTCGTTTTGGCGTTTATATATAGTCGGTTTTGACATTGGAAGATGAGTTGAAGCTGTTCAGAGAGTATCAAACGAAGTTGAAGGCGATTGCAGGAGAAGAGAGGGCGGCAAGCATAATCAAAGATAGTCTTTATTTGGTGATTATAGGATCAGACGATTTGGCTAATACATACTTCCCTACCCCTTTCAGACAAAAACAATTTGATATTCCTTCATATACAGATTTTCTGGCGCAGAAAGCTTCTAATTTTTATCAGGTTTGCTTACTCTCTCTCTCTCTCTCTCTCTCTGATCTCTCTCTCTCATCTCTCTTTCTCTGATCTCTCTCTCTCATCTCTCTCTCTCTCATCTCTCTCTCATCTCTCTCTCTCTCATCTCTCTCTCTCTCTCTCTCTCTCTCTCTCTCTCTCTCTCTCTCTCTCTCTCTCTCTCTCTCTCTCTCTCTCTCTCTCTCTCTCTCTCTCTCTCTCTCTCTCTCTCTCTCTCTCATCTCTCTCTCTCTCTCTCTCTCTCTCTCTCTCTCTCTCTCATCTCTCTCTCTCTCTCTCTCTCTCTCTCTCTCTCTCTCTCTCTCTCTCTCTCTCTCTCTCTCTCTCTCTCTCTCTCTCTCTCTCTCTCTCTCTCTCTCTCTCTCTCTCTCTCTCTCTCTCTCTCTCTCTCTCTCTCTCTCTCTCTCTCGCTCTCTCTCTCTCTCTCTCTCTCTCTCTCTCTCTCTCTCTCTCTCTCTCTCTCTCTCTCGCTCGCTCGCTCGCTCTCTTGCTCTAGGATCAGTTGGACCACCACGACTCTCTTCCTTTTCTCTGAATTTCTCTCTTGGGATCAGTTGGACGATGCCAGATATGTATAGTTTATCAAAATGGAATTTGCTGGACCATTTGGACCACGCCTAGTGGGTTCACTCTTTCTTTCTCTATTACAATCCTACGGGGCGTGTTGGGTTGGGCCAGCCTAGTATGGGATAGGTTCAAGGGCGTAACTTTCCGTGTTCCATTAGCTTTGGAGCTTTTGGCATATTGGCTACGAGTACCTAACATTGGTATTAGAGTGGCCACTATATCACATGTTCAAATCCTGGATGGGGCGACCTATGGAAAGGGCTACTTAGAGCCAGAGTGAGAGCAATCGCAAGGGTGAAAACGGCTACCTAGTCCAGAGTGAAAGTCGTCATAGACTGGGCCACTGTGCATTGGCACAAAAGCTAGGTGGATTGTTATGATCTTGTGGGGCCCAACCTGGGGTATGGGTGTTGGGTTGAGCCAGCCTAGTATGGGATAGGTTTATTGTCCTAGTTTCTCACTCACACACCGACAAATTATGCCTTATTTTCTTGGTTCACTTATGTCTGGCTTCTTTCCGGTATTTAATTAATTTCTTAAAGAGTCCCAATCATGGGACAATTACTCACTTGTTGTCCTTGGTTTAATTGCACCAGAATCTTCTAATATTTGAACAAGTCCATATTTCAATTCACCCTAATATTTGCATTCACGGTCATGCTTGCCTTATTACTCACACCAAAGTTGAGATGATATGTGAGACTTATTAATCAAAGTGTTCTGTCGCACAGGCCTTACAATTTTTTGTTTTACAAGTAATCCATTTACAAGTAATTCTACTCACGCCAAAGTTGAGACGCTCTATGTGACTCTCTCTAAGTATATTTGGACAAAAATGCAGGATTTGTATAATCTAGGCGCCCGGAAGATGGCCATTGTAGGGCTGCCCCCAATAGGGTGCGTTCCATCACAGAGAACCATAGCCGGAGGGATCTTGAGACAGTGCCAAGATGTCTACAATCAAGCTGCACAGATGACAAATTCCAAGCTATCCAAGGCTGTGGAGAACCTAGGTGCCACCCTCCCAGGATCAAAGATGGTTTATGTTGACATTTATAACATCTTATTAGACCTGGTTCTTTACCCCTCAAAATACGGTATTCCCTTCTTCTTTCTTATGACTACATAGATAATTATCATATTCTTTAATTATCCCTTTAAATTACGATATAATGTACCTTAAATCTAGGCTTGTGCAACCAATATGGAGTCCTTCCACTGTTAAAAATTAAAATTGCATAGAAAGAAAAAAATAACTTACAACTACCTCATACAGGGTAGGTGGAACTCGAAACTGTGATATGAGATTATTTCTTGGAATCTTTCTTTCTGCATTAGTTTTGAGTATCAGATTTTTGGGTACCCTTTATATAAGATATAACACCTGAAGATAGGGCAATATAGTTAATTATGATAACTATATCAATTATACGTTTCTAAAAACACCTTCATTTTTCAGGTTTCAAGGTGTCGGATAAAGGGTGCTGTGGTACGGGAGCTCTTGAGGTTGCTGTTTTGTGCAACCAACTGCTACCCACTACATGCACTAATGTTGCGGACTATGTGTTTTGGGATAGTTACCACCCTACAGAGAAAGCTTATGAAATTATCACAGAACTGGTCATAAAAGATTACATTCCTCTCATACTGTAACTCGCTACGAACTTTTGTAGTACTTCTAGTCTAAAGTGATGCCGTGAATGAGACAGATCATACGCGTGAGATAAACATGGAGAATAGTGAACCTGCAGACCCCAGCTCTTTCTGTTGACTGTCTTTCCTTTCCTTTTTCTTTTTTTTTTTTCTTTTTCCTTCTTGGTACTAGTATCATATATATAACTCCAGTACTAAAGTAGAAGTAGCATTCTCATAATCATTAATTCTTGTTGAATAAGTGGTCTTTCTTCCCAAAGTACTTAGTTATTCTTTTTTACTTTCCTTTCAGAAATTAAAGATATATACTTCATTATTTATTTGTCCAGCAAGCTTGCTGAGAGTGATCTGAAAGATATGTTCTTCATTACGGTTGCCGGGCCAATTACTTGGTAGCTAGGTTTCAGCTGTGGAAATTAATGGAATTAGCTGGTTTGTTTAGAATCTTCCAAGTGTGGGAATCTATAAATATTAAATGCTTTGTTTTTGTCTTCTTCAGAGTCATCCATGGTTAGAAAAGGGGAATACCAGGCTGCATGTATGCTTATCTAGAGCTGACATAAAGCAAAATCATACCTTTTTGATTTGTGATAGGTTGTAAAGACGGATAATTTAAATCGATCATCCAACTTATGCATAGTTGGAATAATACATGAATTGAAGCAGTACTTGTATCACATAGTACTTGTGATCAAATTAATATTACCTTTATATATAGGAGATTTATATGATAAAATTAGGCTAGGGAGTCTGTTGATATTATTTCGAATGTAATATTGACATGGAAGCTTGCGCTATATGCATGAGTGACGCCCATTTCAACAATGTGTCAATATTTCTCCCTAAGATGTGGTTTTCCAAGGGTGTACATGGACAAGACATCCAACGATAAATTCCATTGGCCCATTAGATCGATATTCTGAAAATCTCGACTCATGAATTAATCACCACCATCATCACTTTGGGAATTTTTGTATTTTGGAGAAAAATATATTTTAACCACATTTTTGAAGGTAAGAAAAGTGGTAGCTAGTCGTATATGACTTGGATTGCAAGAGATACAACGTGTAAACTTGCTAAACTGAATACTGAAGTATATGCATGTATAGTAACAATACCCTCCAAAAGAGGTGAAAGATCCCGGTCCCTATAAATTTATAGAGATATCTACAAATACACGTGAATGCTATTTGCAAATGCAACGGGAATGACATGTGAACCTTTTGGTGAAATTTTGAAGTACCCTGTTCATTGTGTGAAGTACATGAGTAAAAATGGAATTGCCTAGATTGCCTGATTGACAATGCCAAAAGGAAAGTGGCTAGCTATTGGAAAATAAATTACATAGGAAAAGTATTGTGGTCCATGACGTACATGTCTAACTCATTTCTATTCCAGCCATGCATACTACACAAACACTACTAGAATTACCTATTTCGCCGGCGGATGGAATGTTATCCGCCGGTGGAATATGATTCGGCCAGCGGTTACAAACGCCGCATCGGTCAAATCACACGAAGTCCGACCCAACCTTCGGCGGAATGAAATTTGGCAATTGGGCCGGATTTCAATTAGATTCATATGGGCCCTTTGAACCGGGACCTATGTTCTTGTGGAGAATGCACTGCAATTGTGAGGCGGAACTAAAGAGAGGAATCACGAGCATAAATAGATGCTTGAAGCAGGTATCTCTTGACAAATTTGGATGGCGAAAGGATCAATTACATAAGACTTCACAAAACAACCCACCAAACCCAATTTCTTATTCTACTTCATGTATTTATTGCACTTCTTATTGGAAAACTTATCCTCCACCAAATAATCTTTTCTCAAATAATCCCATTCGCACTAAACTACTGCATCACACTTCCCCTATTTCTTAGGTTTGTTATACATATTTTTAGGATGCACATATTAAATCCTACCACATGTATCGTCTTCCACCAAAATCTCCTCCTCTAGAATCCCTCTACACAATTAAAATCTCCTTTTATCACCCCAAAACTTACGCAGTTATATTTCCATTTTTATAGAATCCTTCGATTATGATTGTATCTATTTTATATCTTACTCTTTGTCATCTTTCCCATTTTCTTTAATATTCTGGGCTTCTCTGATGGTTCTAGACCCTCTGCCTCTAAGTTTTCCCAGTTCGTGTTACTCTTTCTCTACAATTTTCTTCTTCTTCCCCGCTCCAATCCCTGCAAACCCTAATTTTCTCTCTCATCCACCTGTTAATTACTTCCTCCAACAGCCTTCCCTCCCTATTGGTTCTCCGACACATATCCCTAGCATCACTGCCGACCCACAAATTCCTAAGGCATTCAACTTGCGACCTCTAAAGGAGTTGATTCGTCAACCAGCCAGAAGAGTTAAAGTTGGGTCATCAAGTTGCGCACACTTCGAAGGTAATTATCAAGAGCCGCCACGGTCAGGTATGTTCCAACTTGTCCATGCCACTTGGCAATATCCTACATTCATGCATCACCAGGTATATGAGATTGAGGGTCTCCTACCCTTAACCCCTTTCCCATCCACTAACAACACTCGATTACCTTTATCCTACAATATTTTAACTCCCCGTATTATGCTCCCCTACTAACACCCACCCAATCATCCCCTTAATTGCCATACAAAACTCTCCCATAATCTACTCCCTTTCTCTCTCCTCATTATTTACCTGACATAAAAAATTCCGCCATGCACAATCGATACTCCCTCTGACGTTTCGGATATACACACACTCCTAATTGTCTGCTATTTTCAAAATCTATCTCTATTTCCCACCGCCTCTCCCGCCCATAAGCCTCTTTATACTCACATTCATTCCTCCAGCTTTATTTGCCACCTTCCTCCCTTCCTCACATCCATCTGCTTGCATGATCTCCCTGCCACAAGCTTTCCCTCTCTAAACTCCATTTCACTCACTCTTGGTTCTCGGTTCCCCCTTTATGCAATGGCTTCATCACACAAGCTCAAACTCTTCACCCTCGCTATAGGTCCATATAATACATCCAACCTGCCTCCACCACCTCCCTTGACTCAACCTCTCGCACTACTTCAACCCATCCTGCCACCACCAGAACCAGAGATCATTTAGTTCCCCCCTATCATATCTCTCACCCCAACCACAAACAGAGTCGACCCTGCCAACACTCTTACTCATAACTTTCACCGAGCCACCTTATCCAGAGAAATAGTGGAACGTGGTTTACAACACATTCAAAACTCGTTGGTTGGTCTGTTCACCGGTCATATCCCCAACTTCATCCCCTTTCTCATCTCCACCTTACAAAATCTTCTTCGCCATACCAACCAACTAGGTCCAGACGTTCTAATCATGTCCCTCAGACGAGGCTATCTTTCGTTCACACTACCCACATGTGAACATTGTGAAGAACTCCTTGTATTATGCCCTATAAAAATCAAAGAATCTTACTTACATCTCTTACCTTGGCCACATGACTTTCACGTGGAGCATTTTATATCTACCAATGCACCAATCTGGATTAAATCGTTAATCTTCCTCCTCCTTTATTTCATGATGAAGCACTCACCACTTGGTACATATGTCGGAATGGATGCTGAAACCCTAACACATAGAGACACTCTATCCTATGCTTGCGTGAAAGTTGAAACCAATCTTTTAGATACCGAAATCAAAGGAGTAATGGTTGAGACTCCTACAAACACATACTGGCTCCCATACATCATTGAAGGCCGTCCCAAAGTTTGTATTTACTGTCGTCGTTGGGGTCATACTACCATAGAATGTCGTTCCAAAGCCATTCCCATCCCTTTCCTCCGTCCTCCCTCTCACGACCCTGATAACTCGCCTCCACCTGGCTGGAATACTACCCAGCATAGACAACCCATATTCTGTCCAACAGCTCCATCTTCTCAATACCCTCCAACATCACACACTTGGCACTGCGCATTGAGAGGTTCCTGTACCAATCCTATACAAACACAAATACACCTCCTTCATCAAATCAGCTAAGATGTGTCTGCACAGCTAGTCAATCCCCGATCCAAACTGCTCCCGTCCGTACAGGTATTCCCTCATTGCCACGTACACGTGATCTTAACCGAAATCTCATGCTCGTCACAAACCTCACGATCCCTCAACTTGAACTTCACCATGATCTTTCTCCTTTGCTTACTAAAAACATTCTTTAGGAAGATGAATCTCCTCTTTCCATCCCATGGCCCACTGAACTACTGGACTTAAGCCCAAGCCGTAAGCGTTGAGCTACAAAACAACTGCATCTATTAACCGTTGATTGAAGATACTCACCCTTTCAAACACATGAGTTTTGTTCAAGGACGACAAAGCTCATCCCTGTGTCACCAGGTAAGAATTTAGTGACAATTTATATTTATTTAAATGGTTAGTCTTCATGTATAGAATATTAGAGGTGCGCAAAGTGCCTCTGCAAAACATGCACTCACCACACTTATTCACTCTCATTATCCTGATATTCTTTATCTAAGTGAAACGAAAGTCTCTACCCCACACCAATTAAAAACATATAATTGGTTACAAAGAATATATCCTTGTAGTCACATTGAAGCTTCCACTGGCCTTAGTGGAGTCCAGTGGCTTCTGTACAAAAACACAATTAGTATTTCCATTGAAAACTCAAACGAGTTTTTTTTTATTAAAACTCGCATCTCCCTCCCCCTAGTCGGTATCCTACATGCTACTTTTATATATCTTCCCCCTAATCCACAGAAATGGGCAATGGGATTAAATACTTTAGAAGCCATGCACACATCATCGACCTGCCCTCCTTCTTATAGGAGATTTCAACGCCACCTTGTCCTCTGGTGAAAACTTTTCTTACACGACGTCCATTTATAAACCAAATAGAGCACTAGCTACATTCATTACCAATCATGGCTGGAATGATCTACGATTTAGAGGCCCAAAATTTACCTGGTCTAATGGGAGATCAGGAGAAAAATTAGTTCTAGCTTGGCTAGACCGAGCTTTAGTAAATGATATGTACCTACAAAAATGGCCCTACTCTCCATTCAAATACTACATAGCATTAAATCAGATCAGCACCCTCTTTTACTCACCACTTCCCCACCACAGCCTATAAATCGGCCATTCAAATTTCAGGCTATGTGGTAGGAGGATAAATCTTATACTCCTCTCATAGAACAAACATGAAATTCCATACAACACCTTCATCTCTCTAAACCTCCCCCTGAATTCCTTCCCTTAAAACTCTCCTCTATAGCCTCAAAATTACAAAGATGGAACAAAGAAATCTTTGGAACTTTTACATAAAAATTAGAGAAGAATCAAAAAAACTACAACAACTACAAAATACACTCCACCTTTGCCCCAATAATACAACAATGTTAGCTCAAGAGAGAAATACCCAACATAACTTAATGAAACTCTCAAGAATTAAACATATACATATTTTTCAGCAAGCTTGTCAAAACACCTTTCGAGATGCTGAGGAGAATTCAAAATACTTTCATTCTTTTGTCAAATCCCGTACAAATATTAATAAAATTCAACAAATCCAAACTAATAATGGCAGCATAATTTACTCAGACTTCGACATCAAACATGAAGTTGTCCAATATTTTACAAATATTTTTTCTTCTCAACAAACTCCCAAATACTTCCTATGACTCATCCAAACTCCCTTACAACTTCTCAAAATTCTGAACTCTGTAAACCAATCTCCATAAAGGAATTAAGAGCAGCTCTCTTCTTGATGGATTCTTACAAATCCCTTGGGCCTGATGAATTTCAACCTATATTTTTCAAACACCATTCGTCTTTGCTAAAAGATGACCTTCTTCATAATTTAAACTTTCTTTTTCTCTCAGCACAAATGGATCCAACTTTAAACAAAACATTTCTTATTCTTATCTCCAAAATTCCTAATCCTACTACCTTTACAGACTACCCTTCAATTAGTCCGTGCAATGCAGTATACAGAATTTTACCATAAATTCAGCATCCAGACTTTCAAAGTTACTCACCCTCCTTATATCTCCCACCCAAACGGCATTTGTTAAAGGCCGACAAATTACTAACCACATACTGCTTGCTCATGAAATCTTGAAAACGTTTCATTCCAAACAGAAAAAACAGTCATACTTTGGAACAAAAATTGATTTATGTAAGGCCTTTTACACTATGTCATGGCTTTTCATACGACATGCCTTAAGGACTTTTAAATTCCCACTCTCCTGGCAACATCTAATACAGTTGTGTCTTAGTACTACTACATATCAAGTTCTTATTAATGGCTTCCCAACTAATAGCATCACACCTTCATGTGGCCTTCGACAGGGTGACCCTCTGTCACCCTCACTATTCATCCTTGTTACAAAACTGCTCTCAACCCAAATTCAACATAGTATTCAAAATAGACACATCACCCCTTGGCTACCTATTCCACATATGCAACCTATCTGTAATTTGCACCATGCAGATGATATCCTTTTCTTTAGCCAGGCTGAAGTAAATTCAGCAAGTACATTACTATCTATACTGAACCAATATGCCTCCGATTCAGGACAACACTATAACCCAACTAAATCCTCTATCTTTTTTTCTCAAAAAGTGTATCAAATAATACTAAATCGCACATCAGCTCCATCCTCTCTTTCACTCAAGTAGACTCAATGGGGCCCTACTTAGGAATCTATATCCCGACTAAACGTATCACTAGGCCTACCTATGCTCCTCTCCTTCAGTCTTTTCACAAAAGGCTTACAGGCTGGACAAATAAAACACTCTCTTTTGCAGGTTGTATTACCCTTCTTAAGTCAGTCTTATCTAGCATCCTTATCCATATACTCACTTGCTTAAACCTTCCAATCAAAGCCACAAATCAAATTGAGAAAAAATTTAGAAATTTCATTTGGTCATATAAAGGAACACATAGAATGCATTTGATAAATTGGCCCACCCTGTGTGAATCTAATCATGATGGTGGTTTAGGTACCTAAAATTTACAATCCATGGGTGCTGCATTTTTGCCTCAAAAATCTTTGGTGGATGCATACACATAGAAACTTCCTTTGGGCACTTCATGCGCACTAAATATGGCTTAAATCCAAACAAGGAAAATCACTTGTTTGGAACCAAATCTCCAAAATGCTTCCCATTTTCCTCCCTCAAATATGTGCTAGGATAGGCACAGGAAAAACCACATCTCTTTGGTTAGATGCCTGGGTAGATGACCTACATCAACTATTAGCTGAATTACCTAGACTAATCCATGGACCTCTACATTGGCAGGCTAAGGTTTCTTCTCTTTTAACTTTAGACTCAACCTGGAATAAACCTCTCATTAGAGCGCTTCTGCCCTTTGATGTGGCTTCCCTCGTTCTTCTCACCCTTATAAAATTAGCTTCCCCAGATAAAATCATATGGTCCCCTTCCACTGATAGCATGTTCTCTACAAAAAATGGCTTACCAAATTACCTATTCAATTATAAAAAGAATAATGACTCGCGCACCGGTTGGGTGTGCGAGTCGTGCACTGGCTCTCTCACAAGAGAGTTAAATAACATATTTCTTGGATTTCGTAAAATATATTATTTAACTCTCTTGTGAGAGAGCCAGTGCACGACTCGCACACCCAACCGGTGCGCGAATCATTACTCTTATAAAAATGGCAAAACGATGCATGTTATATGCCCCCTCAAATCCAATATGGCAAAAATTATGGCATATTAAAGTCTTACCAAAACAAAAACTTCTCCTATGGTTGATTCTAAAAGAAAAATTACAGATCTCCACTCTCTTAAATAAGAGAGGTCTTCAAATAGATCCTAGTTGTGTATTCTGTCAAACGGCACAAGAAACCCTTGAACACCTCTTCATCATTGTAATTTTGCTCAAACTGTTTGACATTTAGTTCTGCTTTACACCAAATTAATACCTCAATCCTATTCCATTCGCTTATTTTTGTTTACTCTGTTATGCTTCCCACTCACAAAATCAGATCCTAGATCTCACATTTATGTTGTTAATACGTTTTGGGAGATCTAGTGTACTAGAAACAAAAAAATCATTGAAAATTCTTCTCTCTCCATCTCAATATGTCAATCGCATCATCTTCTTATCCACCCAAACTATTATACATCGCCAAGTTCCTCAATCTACTTGCAAATAGAAAAATAGACAACACATTATATGGTCCCCACCTACCCACCCCCATATTATGGCAAACTTCAATGGGTTTGCTTTGCTTAAATCTTCTGAGTAGTGGTGTTATTTTCCACAATTCAGAGGGAGTTATTATGCTCTCCGCTATATGGTCTCTAACTTACAAATCAAACAACCAAGCTGGCACTTCTTCTCACTCTCACTCTTATTAAAATATTTTTTGTTACCATTATTGTTAGAATAATGCTATAGCCACTCTGCGAGTGGATGCCCTCGGCCACATTCTGACGTGGAAGGCTTATGTGGCCATCCACATCAGAAGCTGACGAAGCATCCTAAAACCCTGTCGGTCTCCCCCAAATGCCGCGTCTCACTCCCGCCCGCGTCTCTCTCTCTCGCTCCCAGTCCCACGGCCACCGGCCACCACGGCCACCGGCCACCACGGCCACCGGCCACCACGGCCACCGGCCACCACGGCCACCACGGCCACCCCTGCCACCCCGGCCACCCCGGCCACCCAAGCCACCCAGGCCACCACGGCCACCCCGGTCACCCAGACCACCACGGCCACCTTGGCCACCACGGCCGCCAACTTCTTGGGATCTCAAGATGGGCAGAAGCGAGACAGAGGGAGAGGGCCGGCGGACGCGAGACGGAGGGAGAGGGAGAGACCGATGGAGAGGTTGAGCGGGAGGGAGTCTGGAGGGAGAGGGCGGGCGGGAGACGGAGGGAGAGGGCGGGTGGGAGACGGAGGGATAGGGCGAGTGGGAGACGGAGGGAGAGGGCGGGCAGGAGACGGAGGGATAGGGCGGGCGGGAGACGGAGGGAGAGGGCAGGCGGGAGAATGAAAAAATTTTAGACCGTACCTGATAGCAGCACGAGTTGGAAGAAACAGAGCCCTCCCACCGCTATCCCACTTCTGACGATTCACATGCCATTAATTCCACGCTCAGCCCTCAACATTCTCTTCAATCCTTGCCATGTCTCTGGACTCCGACGAGTCTTCTCCTCCCTGCAGTCGAGAGTGTTTTTTTCGGAGTACAGAAGAACAAAAAGGTGGAAGTGGAGGGTAGCAGCCAAAACGTGGTGGTGACTGGATATGTACACAAGAACAAGATCTTGAAGGCACTGAAGAAGAAGTGGGCTCAAACACAGAAGTGGTGCTTTTGCTGTTGTTCATTATTTTTCATTATTTTTTTTTTCTTTTCGTTCTTTGTTTTTTGTTGTTGGGTTCTTTCTTTGGCCGTTGTGTGCGATCGATGGAGAAGATGAAGAAGGGGGATTCTAGCTGCATTAATGTTACGATCCAACTTCCATCCCCTCCTCTCTCTCCCCGCCCTCCTCTCTCTCCCGCCCTCCTCTCCCGCCCTCCTCTCTCCCGCCCTCCTCACTCCGGCCCTCCTCTCTCTCCCACCGGTGATCTCTCCGGCGATCTCCCTAAACACCAGGAAGTTGGTGGCCAGGGTGGCCTGGGTGGCCATGGGACTGGGAGCGAGAGAGAGACGCGGGCAGGAGTGAGACGCGGCATTTGGGGGAGACCAACAGGGTTTAGAATGCTTGGATGGCCACATAAGCCTTCCACGTCATGACCGAAAGATGCTACATGTTACTTCAAACACTCACGGACACAGGTAATGCTAAGGCATCGATACAGGGACGCAAACTCAGCGGCAGATGCCTCAGCGAAGAACATCCTCCGACACTAAGTCAACTCTCAAGCCTCTGGTTTGGATGTGCACCTTGGTTTTTACGTTATTTTTTGATAGTAGAATATATTAGAATTCTTTTTAGTCTTAAATTATCTTTTTCGGATGACTGCATAATTATGCCCTATTTGGATGCTGTTTACAACCTTCCGGACTTTAATATGATATTATATTAGTTCCGGATAAAAAAAAAACCTATGTTCCCGTGCACTACGCGTGTAACGCGAGCGCGCGTAACAAGCGCCATCTGCCTTTTCCATCTCCTGCCCTGAAAATCGAACAAATCCGTCGAACTACAGCGCGCGAAGCACCTCCGGCGTTCAGCTTCCGGCCACCATCAGTCGAAGCACCCCGACTTTCTCTTCCCGGTGCACGTTCTCCTCAGGCCGAAGACCCAGCTTCCACTCCATTCGAAGACGCATGTTCTCCTCTGGCATTCTCCTCTGCGTTCTGGCCGCCCTCCCGACGTCAGACTCCTCCGACATCGTCGCCATCGGCAGAAGGCTCTTCTCCCTCGCCGCAGGTAATTTTATTTCGTGAAATCTTTGCATTGATGGTTTTTAACCTATTTTGTTAATTCTGCTTGCTACATTGTTTATCCCTTTTCGCTCATTCGGTTTTCTTTCTCTGTGTGCAGGTGTTTGTGAATTTCGGTGCCTGTAACAGAGAGGTAATTTTTTTTGTGCATGGCTTCAGGTTTGCTATATAATGTTCATATCGTCTTACTTAATTGGCACCGATTCTTGGGTTCAAGTTTCTCTTTTCTCTTTTCTTATATGGTGTTTCCTTTGATTTCTATTTAGCATCATGTGGAGTTAGAATATACGGAGGGCTTCCCTTTTCTGTAGATTATGCCAATTTTCTTGTGGGTCCAATTTTTGTTTTCTAGTACTGTTGTAGATTATATACGGAGGTTCAATATACGGAGGGCTTCCCTTTTCATGTGGGTTCAATTTTCTTGCCTTAGATTTTGTTAATTCCTTTAATTCTCTCTCTCTCTCTCTCTCTCTCTCTCTCTCTCTCTCTCTCTCTCTGTTTCTCTCAAATTCTGTTTCACTCTTTAATTTGCTCTCTCCCTCAATCTCTCTTATCTTTCTCTCTCTCTCTGAGAATTGCTTTACTCTAAAATAAATGAAAGATAAACATTGTCGATGTCATTTTTCTTTTAGAAAGAGGAACATCTATTTGTTTCTGAACTTCTTTAGTATTGTTTACGATCACATGTTGATCAGATTCCTTCCATGAGTGCATATTGTCATATAGGATGTTTAAACACTTATGAAAATCTGATTATAGATGTGCTGAGCAGTAATAAAAAAACTGAAAGTAATGCACAAATAGGATTAATTATTTATTTTGATCTTTGTTTTCCTTGTATCTCTCTTCTTGTGTATCTTCTTCACATCTATGACTATCTTTTTCCTGACACAGGATATTTCCTTTACCTCGCCTTTGTGCCGAAGTTGAGCAAACTGCTACTGAACAGATTGATAGCCTTTGTGCCGAAGTTGAGCAAACTGCTCATGAAGTGTTTGATAATTATATTGCAGGGAGAAAAAAACTCATGAAAGGGATTGATAGCCTTCATTAGGGTGAGTTCCAGATTGCCTTGTGCACACTGTACTCATTAGGTGAGCATTTCTTAGAACCATCACTACATAGGAGTTCCTTCAGCATTGAATTTGGCATCTTCGTGCATCTTTGTTCTGTCTATATGTATCGAGCACTAATTTATATCTAAGTTTTTTCCCTTTCAACTTAATATCAGGCATTATATCTTAGATTTGATGAGGGTTACCCCACAAGATGCAAACTTCAGTGGACCTGGGTCCAGGTTTTGTGTTTTGAGGCCAGAACTTATTTCTGCCTTTTGCCAAGTGAGCCTGTTTCTTGGATTACTGATTGTGTTCAGAAAATTGTATTCTTTTTGGCTGCTGGTTGTTATCGTCATTTTTTTATCTTTAATCAGGCTGAAGATTCTGGAAAATCAAAATCTAAGACTGATGAAGAGGTCTCAGCAGATCTTAACCCTGAAAATACCACAAGTGTTGATGCAAAGGTGGCTTCTGAGGTTTCAACATCAGCTTCCAGTGACAAGGTAATATAAATGCATGTTGTTTTCTCTGAAGATATTAGATTTTATTTTTTATAATACCTAGTATGATTTTATATCTTCATTATATTGAAAACTTAGTTACACAAATTACTTTAGAATTTTTATGGCCATGTTGAAGAATGGGTGTATACTGAAATTTGGTTGTCAACCTTGTATATTTGAAGATTTAAACAGTTTAATTTATCTTAGTATTTTTTTTATATGTAGTATGCAAAAGAACCTTGTAATACTGCTCGAGAAATTGCTGGCTGCAAGGACATGCTACTTAATTTAAATGACTTTACCGAATTCAAACTCGGTGATGATCCAGAGGTCAGTATTGGACTGCTTAGTGATTATTCTTTTTTATAAATTTGCAGTTTTCAGTCTCAGTGGCTATATCATCTTGTGGCTTTATTTTATTATTATTATTATTATTATTATTATTATTAGTTTATTTTTTTGGGAGGAAAGTGATTTTTTACTGCAATTCCCGTGCTCCTAGGAGACCTGAACTCAAGACCTCCCATTACAACCCACCTGTGTGACCACTGAGCTATGCTCAAGTTCACAGCTTGAAATTTAATGTGATTATAAGCTTTTTTTTAAGATATTTTTTTTAATGTGATAAACCTTATAAGGAGTCTTAAACATTTGTCATCTAGCTCATATTCCTGTTAATATCCGAGTCCTCTTTTGTATTAGGAAATAGCTGCAGACGAAGAATGTGCATGTAAGAAAAGCTAGCAGCTACCTTGTTGATGTTGTTCTTCCCTAGCTACTTTGTGAAAGATCTTTTCTCCTTGGAGGCGTCTCCAATGGATGGACAGACTTTAACTGAAGCTCTTCATGCTCATGGAATTAATGTCCGTTACATTGGAAAGGTATGTTGACTGGAGTTATTTATCTGCGTGCAAAATTTAGTAGTTCATATTGAACATCTGTAAATATGTCTTGGTTTCATTTTCCGTAGGTTGCTGGTTTGACGCATGATTTACCTCATATATGGGATCTTTGTGTTATTGAAATTGCTGTCAGATCTGCAAAACACATTATCAAGGTGATTATATTGTTTGATTTTAAACTAAGTGGATACTAGTTGCAGTATTAAGTCATTGTGGCTTATATAATTATGTTTCTCACAAACTTGCTTTCTGTTGCCTCCATTTAGTAGTGTTGTCGTTGATTGTTACCTTTCCTTCATTCAGGATGTATAAAGAGAGTTCCAAGATCATGAGCTTGGACCTGCGGTTTCACATTTCTTCAATTGTATTTTTTTGGGAATATTGCTTGAAAAGTCTACTCTCTCTCTCCTTCGTAGTCATGTTTTTATTTTTTTTAAAAGATTCCGCTGGCGGTTGTTTTTGCCAGTGGAAGAGGCTTCCGCCGGCAGTTGATTTTGCCGATGGAGGAGGTTTCTGCCGGTGGTTGATTTCACTGGCCGAGGTAAAACTGCGGCCCGACAGTTGATTTTGTCGTCGGAACCATTCCGTCGACGCCCCAGCCGCAGACGACGCCCCAGGGAGCTTCCGTCGGCGGGTTTTGGTTTCTCCGCCGGCAAATTTGACCGCCGGCGGAGACGATATTTTTAGTAGTGAAAGAAACCATTTGCCGAAAAAATAACACCATAATTGCTGTTAGATGTGTCTAAAAATAGAAAATTAGTTGATATAGAGATTAGAACACTCTAAACATGTTTCAAAAACAAGTTTCGAATAAGGGGATGTGAGAAAGTACAAGCAATATATATATGAACCCAAAGAGGACATGGTCCCCCACAATGTATGTATGAAGTACTACTTCCATTAGAATTGAGGTGTCCGAAGCAATGTAATGCATGCCCAAGCCCAAGTCAGTGTACCAAGTGGCATCATGTGACCCATTGAGTTGTGCACCACGTGACCCATTGAGTTGTGCACCATGTGACCCATTGAGTTGTGCACCACGTGACCCATTGAGTTGTGCGCCGTGCGCATGTGTCTGAACTGAGGGTTTGGAAAGCCGGATTAAATCGATTGTGGCATTCAAGGGCTACATGTCCATGTTATTGCATATTTGACAAATTGCGCAATTTGAGGTGTATGTCCATGTTATTGCATATTTGACAAAATGGGCAATTTGAGGTGTCACCACGATATCCCAATTTTTCTTCTGGTAACCATGACCACAATTGTGTGATTCCCCTCCTCTCAAACTGCTGGTGATCCCATCTTGCTGATTAGATCCACAATTTGTTGACTACAAGAAATCTGTCTTAGAGGCAACATTTCCCCCTGGTGTGGCTGCTAGGTCAAGTTGCGCAAATTAATTGCGCTTGCAACACAATACAATGCTCGTGTCATTAAGAGATTGTAAAGATTGTTGAGTGAAACCACAATGCTCTATTATTTGATTGTCTGAGGGGTATCTGACAGCCACTAGATAATCTGCTAATGACTTTGCCTTCTCAAGATAGGTGGTAATTTGCAGGTAATTGTGCTTCCATATTCTCTGTATTAAAAATGTTGATGATTGAGACAGGACGGGATGGCCGCATGCCTGCAGAGTAAATCCCTTACTGGTATGTCAAATCGAAATAACAGGTTTTATGTGTATAGCAGATATTGCTCATTTGTACTTCGACTAGTCCTTGTCTTCATGATAACTAATGAGCTGCAGGAGAGTGTACATGTATACAGTGATCAAGAACCCTGCTAAACATTAAAGTTTGCGTTTTCCTTTGTTCTCCTTAACAAATTCTAATGTAGATTGTATCATAGTACTTAGATATGTGATTCATGACTTCAATTTCAATTCCAAACGCAATATATGGCATCAGTATATGGGCAAATTCCGGTACTTGTAAATAGAAGGAAACAAAATAGAGGAGGAAGGAAGACGGGAGTATAAGGTTATTTTCTTCTTCTATGGATTTACTTTTTTACTAGATCCGGAAAGATTCTATTTTTAGTTTATTGGACAAAGTTAGATTTGATGTACGCCATATTTTAATCCTAAGAGAAAAAAATTGATAATTAATTAAATGACAAGAAGGAAGAAGATAAAGAACCACAGATAACAATAAAGAAAAAACTGGGTTTGAAAACTCATTTGAGTTAACAGTTAAAACAGTAAAAACAGCAGAAACAACTCGTTCCTGCTTCATTGAAGCTTCAGATATATGGCATGCTTATGGCTATACTAAAACTTATGAAAACCTTGCAGCCTGATCATCTGCCTGCATCTCGTTTTGACCGTAACGTGGGCGACTCGCAGCTGTTCTTGAGATACTTCTGTGCGTGCCTCTGATCATTGACATAGAGTACTTAGAACACGAGCATTTTGACATTGTGTCAGAACCATATTCCGAAAGTAGACGTATTGAAACTGTGTAGATAACATCATGGACAGAATCCTTTTATATATGCATCTTTCCTACCGAATCAGACCTGGTTTGGTATTGAGTTGATCCGGCCGGTCAATAAAAATTAAGTAGCCCGTACTATACCTATTAAGCCCCTCTCAAACTCATGTAGGATGGAATGTGAAGGAGTTTATAGCCGAGATAAAAATGGTGATTTTTGGAAAATGGTTATGACTTATGTGAGTAGGTCAGCAAGATAGTAAATTGACAGGATAAATAACAGCTTTATGGCTACCCCATTCAATATGCTAAAGGATAAAGACAGACAAAACTCGATGTGTTTTGTACTATTATGAAAAATAGGGTTGGTGGCAATAGCAACAGCACTGTTATTGTTACGAAAACTAGAAGTTTACCGATCCACTGCAGTAGTGCGGGCAAGAGTGTTGTTTTCTGCTCTTCCAGGAATTGTGATTGGGGCCTAATTTTATGCAATTCTGAGGTCTGAGCAATGTAAAAAGAGTATCCTATAAAAGGAAGTACCTTTGATGTACCATAAAACATGCTTTAAAACATTCCAAGAGTCTATTAAAGACAGTCACGTAGTCAAGTTTATTTAAACATAGCTAATGCCGGGCCTTGTGATTGCCATAATGTTCAAGATTTGGATAAGAGGGAGCTGGTAAGAAGAACTAAGATTGACATGAATTAAGATCGGTGGACTGTCTTTGTGAGCAGGAAACCAGAGAGAGAGAGAGAGAGAGAGAGAGAGAGAGAGAGAGAGAGAGAGAGAGAGAGAGAGAGAGAGAGAGAGAGAGAGAGAGAGAGAGAGAGAGAGAGAGAAACAAGTTATCAACTTTTCTAACCTTTATAAGCTAGCAAGATGGATGAAACAGAGGCGGCAAAAGCATATCAAGATATCAGTTTTTCATTCTTATATATGTAATCAAATTGAAATTCAAGCTTCAGACGTGATGACATTCTGCGAGTTATTCCATGTTTGGTCAATATTTTCTTATTGTACTAATTACTGATGTTCACGAATATCTCTGTTGATAAAGAACATTAAAGCAGTCTTACCTGAACCGTTTATTTGTTTTTTTCTTTAATCTTAAAGGGTAGCAATGTTATAAATACGCGTTGGTTTACATTTGAAGTATATACCTTATAAATTAACTCTGGCAATTACTGGCCACACCTTAGAAAGAGTAATACCCATTTGACGGGGTCAAGTAAAATAGAGAAGCACAAAGACAAAGGTACGTAGTCAGGAGAAACAGTACCATATAGAAAGGTTTATCTTTTGGACCAGAAATGAAAAATCCATTACGGGGTTAGTCGTAAGTGAAAGTTGTTTCATATTCCGAAAGTATTACTTTCTCCCTTTAGTCGATTTTGAAGCACTCGAAACATTGATTTCTCCTTAAAAATGGGGGAGACTTCAAAATCCCCTACCCTGTGTAATTGTTGGCCCGTTGAGAATTCCTTGTCTCGCTCCCAAGGGTGGAATTCTCAGTGCTGTCAGAACAGCTCAACATATGGATTACGGCTTCACAGCTCATTCTTTCTCTCTTCGCTCCTCTCCGTTCTTCGCTTCTTGTTTTCACTCATCGTTTCTCTCTCTTGGCTTCTCTCTTTCTCTAATCGCTCTTCCCTCTCGCTTCTCTGTTTCTCTCATCATTTCTCTCTCTCCGCTTCTCTTTGCTTATCTCTTTGCTTATCTCTTTCTCCCTTTGCTTCTCTCTTTCTCCCTTTGCTTCTCTCTTTCTCCCTTTGCTTCTCTCTTTCACCCTTTGCTTCTCTCTTTCACCCTTTGCTTCTCTCTTTCACCCTTTGCTTCTCTCTTTCACCCTTTGCTTCTCTTTCCTCTTTGCTTTTCCGTCTCTTTTCGCTTCTGTCTTTCCCTCTCTGCTTTTCAGTCTCTTTTTGCTTCTCTGTTTTTCCGTCTCTTTTCGCTTCTCTTTCTCTTTTGCTTCTACTCACGAGATTCTACAGTTGGGATTAGAGGTATGTTTCGCTTCTCTCTTTCTCTTTTTCGCTTCTCTCTTGCTTTTTATATTCTTTCTAGAAACATTTTTATGGAATGCAATATATCGTAGCAGAAGGAAAATTTTCCGTTCTTGCTGTTTGTTCGCTTTCATGAGCTCA
Source organism: Aristolochia contorta (assembly GCA_022405105.1). Classification (NCBI taxonomy): domain Eukaryota; kingdom Viridiplantae; phylum Streptophyta; class Magnoliopsida; order Piperales; family Aristolochiaceae; genus Aristolochia; species Aristolochia contorta. The sequence continues at coordinate 15,002,060 of CM039669.1, read as the reverse complement.
TTAGAGGTTTGGAATTCCGGTCATCTGAATAAGAATCTTTGCCGAATCTAGATATGAGATATTTTACTGCAAACATTAAGATATTGCAGCCTGCAGAACACTTTGGTTTGTCGTGCACACTGCATGATCGGAGGTCCTTGTGGCGTCAAATCCAGAATGCTTCATTTAGAGGTCACAGTCCCTCGTGTTATCTTATATTCTTTTGTGGCTTTTGGAAACCCTCTCATACATAAATGGGCTTTTAAACTTTTATAATTTTTAAAATAGCTGTGATGATTTCGTATTTTATATAAGCAAATGTTTTCTTATGAGTAAGTTATTCATCTTTATACTGGTCTTATATACATATATGACCTTTTTAGTACTCCTTGTAAACACTTTCACTTTGTACTAGGCACCCTGATTAGGTTGTTATCATTCATCAGTTGCAAATAATAGGACCTTTTGCATTTTTTTTGTATTATTACAGTACAAAACCGTGAGGGTCTTGTCATTAAGGAGAAAATATGACGGGATTACAGAAAGAGCAAGAATAGTGAAAGCACCCAATCCCTTAAAAAGTTCTTTCGGGGAGAGTAAGATCAGTCAGATCTTTCTTTATGACTGGCTGATAATTAAAAAGAAGATAAATTCTCACTGGAGTTATCTAATGTCTTACTCAAGCTGTTCTCGGTGTTGTGATGATGTTGAGGACATAGTCCAGGCTGTCTAGGTGGAGTTTTGTTGAATTAATTAAAACAATATCTCCTTTCTTGAAAAGAGAACAGCTAGCACTTCTGCTGCTCTCTTAATTGATAAAGTGCCCTCCAAGATGATCAATAGACTCTAATGTAGCCATATATGTGCAGTCTTACTGCAAGTTGTAAAATGCTTTCCTGTACTGTACGTGTTCTACAGTTCTTTCACTTGAATTGTTATTCAAGTGAGCAGATTGTTGTGTAGAAGTGTGCCAGACGAATTCCTCTCATTAGAAATCAGCTTTCATGGATAAAAAAGACTTTTTAAACAAATTGTAACTTCATTAATGAATAAAGGGAAGGTATTTTTATAATTGACACTTCTTATTGAGGAATGTGATTAAGAGGATATTTGGTGTTCTAAAATCTCAATTTGTTATATTACAAGCACCACCACCATTTCCATATCCTATTCAAATGAAAATAGTGTTAGTGTGTTGTATGCTACATAACTATCTTAGAAAAGAATGTACAAGTAATGAATTTATTCATGAAGAACAAAGTCAACAATTATTTGATTTTAGTGAAACTGAATTTGATGGTGATGGGTAATCTGGATTAGCTCAATCTCAAGTGGAACTACGTATTAGAGTGAACCAATTTTGTGATGAGATAGCTAATCAAATGTGGGAAGTCTCTCGTAATAATATTTGAATTGTATATTTTTATTTAATGTTTTATTAATTTTTTGAATGTATATGTATTTGATTTGATCTTTTTACAATATATTTAGATTCATTTTATAAAAATAAAACTTTTGTACATATAATTTAACTTTAATTTAATTAATAAAATATTTTCATATCTCTTTTATTTTTAATATGAGAAAAATAAATTTTAGAAAAAAATTAATATTTATTAATATCTTTTTTCATATAACAATGTCTCCTAAATTTTTAATGTTTTAAACTAACAAAAAAATTTAATTTCTCAATGTCTACACTAAAAAGAGAGTTTTCTCAGAGATTTCACTTTCAGAAACTTCAATGTCTAAGACAATGAATTGCTTTGAATTCCCTTTAAACAATATCAAACTTACGGGGGATTGCTTCCCACACTTGAGGTCTACCAATGACCCTCAGCCACCTGTCTCCACCGGTTTCTTTATAATGCTTAGACTCCCCAATGACCCTCAGCCAAGTGCCACCAAGTGACCCTGCTAGTACTTCCTCCCATAGCCCATACAGCCAACCCATGACATCATCGATCCCATCCACCCGACTCCACCCGCTACTAATATGCCCACTGCTCCTTTTGCCATACGCAAATTGGTCATATGAGCAATGACTGACAGCTTGAAACCGAAAGCCTTCCCTGCCACAAAACACCCTTCTATGATAGCTCATGATGATGAGGTGATGTGCCATATATTAGAAAGCCACCTTGTTTCCAGATCAGTGGCGTGTTGCTATGTTGATGAGTATTATACTTGACGAGTAAAAAGAATTAACTTTGTCTCTTGTGTTAATTTCACAGGGCAGAATACAAATTGCAGCAAGTGGGTCAATCAAAAACAAAAAACCAAACGGGACTATACACTGCTTTAAAGCTCACCTTGTTTAAAGGTTTCCAATCAGGGGGAAAGCTTTGATTAGTTTGACACATTCAGCCTCCTCACGAAACCATCACAATTGGCATTAACAATTCACAGAATCCTTAAATTGGCTATGAGCAAGCAATGGCCAATCTGTCAACTCGACTTCAAGGACGCGTTCTTCAATGGGAAATTCGATGACTTTCTATACATCAAACTACCTGCAGGATTAAAAGATTCTAAGCATTCAATGTGGTATGCAGACTAACACAAGCTATAGGGCCTCAAGCAGAGTCTGGATGTGTGGTACCAAGACACACTACCTGATTGAGCTTGGCTTTATCATTCTCAAGATGACTCATCACTCCTGTATCTATACATATCAACTGTTAGAAGAATTAGTCCCACATTGAAAGTGAATGAGAAGAATCATGGGCATAAAATCAGGAACCCACATCTCCATTGTAATAAGGCTTTTTGGGGTAAAACCCATTAGCAAAAACCGTGCGGACTTGAGCTCAAAGCGGACAGTATCATTACAATATGGAGATGTGGGCCTGTGCTGCAGGAAGCAATTCAGTTGACATTGAAGTTGGCAGAAGTTGTGTACACAATTCTCTATTCAAATTAAAGAGTCGGAAAAACTTCACTATTTCCTCATTATATAGTTGCAAAACATTCACTTGGTCAAATCCAATATGCTACACTTGCTGGCTAAGCTATCTGTCTCATATGCGAAGCTGATTTTGTCACCAATTCTCAACAACTCCAAATAATCCAAGCAAATGGTACTTCGACGGATCCTATGGAGCACAGAGCTACTAGCACCAAAATAACTTACACTAACATAGGTAGATTGCTGGTTGATATGTACTTGAGAGAGTCAAGAGGTGAGGACAAAAAAGGTAGAGTATTAAACTATTGTGGTTTTGACTAATAAGAAAGATTTTTTATGTATATGAAAATCTAAACATTTAAATGGTAATGCGGAAATAATTATTGAGTACCCGATTCCAATGAATCGATGAAATTCCTCAAGTTGTGTTTCTCTCTTCCTGAACCCGTGAGTGACTTCCTGATGGAGAGGAATGTATGTGCATACTAGGATGAAGAGAGGACCAACTTAAGTAGGTGTTTAAAAACCTAATTACCACTTTCCATCAAAGTGGGTTTCCCAAAGCCAATAGGATTTGTTGGGCCCAGTGAGAGTATAGGGCACGTGGGACACATAATGGAATAAAAATATTCCAAAATAATAAGATAGAATGAACTTAGGGTCAGTAAGAGGAGGAATGTATTAGCCCGTGAATAAAATAGAAAAATAGAGATGGGTCACGAATAGCAAAAGTTTGTAGTGTTTCTCCCTCTATGCATTACATACACATTAATTAGTAGTTGGTAGATTACATGTGTGGATGAGAGTTAAAGTTGTGGTTGAAAAATAATATCTACAGCACTAAAAGTAGGGTGATCGTATACCCAAATTTACCACACAATCTTTTATTACTTTGACTCTAAACTATTCTAGGTACTTCTAGGAAATTTCAGAAATGGGCATCACTTTTCGTCACTCCTTGATGCGCATTTCTGCAATTCCAGTCATCTCTCGGATTAGGTTGAACTTTGCTCTTAGAAGTACTTTTGTAAATGTCCACTAATTGTTCTTCAATCTTGCAATCCTTGAGCTCTATTTCTTTGTTGGTGTTTGTTTCCTTAGTCTTGCAATACTTATGTGCTTGTTCCTGTTATGGAACACTGGGTTTTGGCCATCGCTATTGTCGACTTGTTGTCGCAGTAGATAATTGTATCTTCAATTTGCAGCTCACCCATATATTCAAATATGCGCTTGAGCCATATACTTGTGCTTGTTGTCATTGTTATCACAATATTTTGGCCTCGCGAAAGATTGTGCCACGGTTGCTTGCTTCTTTGTTGCTAAAGAGAATATTTTAAGCCCAACGAGAATGTGTAGCTTGAGGTGCTATTCATGTCCACTGATCGTGCCCAATCGTTGTTAGTGTAACCAAGCAGTTTTGAGTCAGGTGTGGATCTGTACAAATGTCATAGTCCTTTGTCCTATCTTAGGTCTCTTTTAGCTGCTCCATAGTGGATCTTGTCTTTGAAAAATGCTGACTTAATTCACATCTAATTGGAAGATCTTCCACCTATTTTATATATGCACCAGATGCGATTAGTTCCCGTATTGCGTCGAGGCGTGCACCAAGAGCAAAAGTCTCAGCATAGTCAACTTTGATTTATTGGGAGTAGCCTTTTGCCACTAGTCTTGCTTTATGACTCTAAATTGATCTGTCACCATTAAGCTTCGTCTTATAAACCCACTTGACTCCAATGACGTCTTTAACATGAGCAGGATTTACCAGCTCCCATTGCTTGTTTTTCTTACTCGCGCTTCGAGCGATGAGCAGAGATAGTAATGCTCATTGAAGAAGACTGTGAAAGAGCCAGCTTGTACAAGGGGGTACGGTACACCAGTTGGTGGCAGCTGCCCGTTGTCTGGCCAGTAGGAAAAGTAATTCTCTCCGCAAAACCTTTACCTCCTTTCATTTTCATTACCTGTTCCAATGGTCGGAGGGATGGTGGGCATTAATGAGCACAATCGCTCAAGAACAGCAGGGATCGAGTCGCCCAAGTTAGGGTCAAAACGAGATGCAGATGAGTCTGCCAGGATTTAATTAAATTAATCTAGGCAAAAGATTGCAGAAGCACGATCCGTTTGATTTCAATTCTCTGGGTGGCGAAACTCATTCGAAGTTTGAAAACGGTAGTCAAGACAAACCTACGTTTCGTTTTGAGAGATTAATATGCGACAGTTGGTTCTTAGCGTTTGAAGCTCGATCAAGGCCTCTTTCAGAAGAATCCAATTATAAAAGTTGGTCACAGAATCTCTGGGACTGAATTAAATTAAAGGAGACGATCCATGATGCATCGAACAGACTTGCAGTGTTTTCGAGCTAAGTTGTCTGTGAAGTCGATGGAAATCGTTGGAATTAATATAATTGGTTTCATTATTTGTCAATAATCTTAAACAAAAAAACGTACATAGACCGGAATTTGTGGAGATCTGTGCGAGGATCGCTGGCCAGGCATTCGTCTGCTATGTTTCTGAAGCTTTGATGAAGCATGAACGAGTTGGTGGGATTGGGACTGGATTTTTACAGTAAACTCGTGAATTTTCAAACCCAGTTCTTTCTTTATTGTTCTCAGTGGTAATTTTTTTTATGAACTTGATCCCTTCTCTCTCCGTGTTAGCTGTGAAAAATTAATCTTCACTGAACCGCGACAGTAGCCATCCAATTTCACTACGAATCAAACATTTGATCTTCCAGTGCAGTAGAATCCATTATCATGTGAAGATGAAGATGGGGGAACCCACTCTTTTGAGGGTGTGATGGGAAGGCAACGTCTGATTCGGTAGTTGCATGCAGAGCTTTTGAACATGCTCGATCGGTGGTATACAATGAAAATAGTTCTACGAGTGCAAGTTGTTCAAGGGGACAAGCAAGAGAAGCAGAATGGGGTGATTCTGGTTCAGAATAACTTGGTCTTCTTCTTCCTCTTCGACCTGTTGTTCAGAGCTGAGTCGCTGCACCGGAACCAGTCAAGATTTCCGGTACTGATCGCGTTCGGACTCGATTGTGGATCCCGGCAACAACAATTGGATCAAAACTTCGGGGAAATGCAATTTCCACCCTTATGGAAGAGAATTCATTCAGCACAGACCCACTGGAAGGTTCTCCAATGGAAAGATCCCCACAGACATACTAGGTACTGTGCAGTGTACATTCAGGAGATCATTAAGAACTGAGACAAGAAAAATTGAAAATCAGTAGATTTTCACCTTTTTGTGTATATTCATTCATTTCCTTTTCTAGTTTTCTCATTAATCACATGACCATTTACTCCGACATGGCTATAGCTATATATATAGCATCAAATATTACAAGGGATCAAAAGCATTCACGGCACCGGTTAAAAAAATGGTGCCAGAGGAGACGCAGATGCTGTCTGCATCAGCTCTCTTTGGCATTGAACATTTGTACCTTCTGCAGCTTCAGAAAGTCGTGAGGCTGCAGAGACGCTGCACATATAATTTAAGCCTAATTGAATGGCCATCGCAGCTCTTTTTTAGGGTGGATACTGGGATCAGAATAACGTCGTGTTAGTCCCCGCGAACATTGCACTAGTAAAAATGTGCTATCTGCCGACGGGTCAAAACGCACCGGCAGAACACGAAAGCCCGTCGGCGGACATCCGACGACGGGTAATGTCACGTCGTTGCAACCACCGTAGCCGGATGCGTCACCCGATGCAACAACCCATTGTGGAACAAAAAAACCCGTCACGCGACTGAATAGAGTTAGTCGACGCCGGGACCCGTCGGCGGAGGAAATCGTCCAACGACGGACCTCGACGCGTCGGCGGGATGGATTCCCTCGACGCATCCGTTCGAGTGTGGGAATTCCTCCGATGCATCCCTCCCCTCCGCGTGGGGTGTGTCGGTGGAATAGATTCCATCGACGGCTGGAGGTGCGTCGGCGGAATATTAAAAAATATAAAAAAAATTTTGATTACGGAGCAGAGAGAAGAGAGAAGAGAGAGAGAGAAGAGAGAGAGAGAAGAGAGAGAGAGAGAGAGAGAGAGAGAGAGAGAGAGAGAGAGAGAGAGAGAGAGAGAGAGAGAGAGAGAGATGAGAGATGAGAGAGAGAGAGAGAAGCTTGACCTTTACTAAAGCCAACGGCAACAGTCCCCTTGCAAGTGACAATTAGAGGTTACAAGAGGAATGATGAGGTCACTTTTGGGTATAATATGGTAATAGCAAATGATGAGGTCCTAGACTTTGGGAACAATAGGGTCAAAAAAAATTCTTCTTAGGGGTAGAAAGACTTAAAAAAATGCGAATGAATGAAAAAAGGGGAAAACAATAGGAATCAATAGTATCGATTTGAAAAGCTAAAGAGAGAATAAGAAAACCTAAGAAAGAGAGAGAATGAAAGGGAGAAAAGATAAAGTGAAGAGAAAGAATACAAGAGGAAGAATCGCGCTAGGAGCTTCGCTGGATACCTCGGGCGAGAGAGAGACTGTTTCTGTTCGTCGACTCGTCGAAATCGTTAGCCGCTGCTCTGAGAGTAAAGTGGGCGCAGGCCGGGGGAGGGAGAAGGGCGCGGGCGCAGGTCGGGGGAGGGAGAAGGGCGCGGGGGAGGGAGAAGGGCGCAGGAAGGGAGAATTGCGCAGGGTAGGGAGAAAGGGCGCGGGGGAGGGAGAAAAGGGCAAATCGTCCGACGACGGGTACCTACGCGTCGGGGGATTCTTTCAGCGATAAACTAATTTGTCCGCCGACGCGTATTCGATGCGTCGGCGCTTAAGTAACTATCCACCGACGCAAACAAGGGTGCGTCGGCGGATGAAATTGTAAGTTCCCCCGACGGGTTCTTTCTGTAGGTGCGTCGGTGGTTAAGTTTTCATTCCGCTGACGCTAGCAAGGGTGCGTCGGCGGACGAAATCGAAGGTTCCTCCGACGGGTTCGATTTGGGGTGCGTCGGCACTTCAGTTTAGTGCTGCCAACGCGTGTAATGTTGCGTCGGAGGATGGAATCGATGGTTCCCCCGACGGGTTCGTACTTGGGTGCGTCGGCGCTTCAGTTTAGTCTCCGCCGACGCGTGTAAAAGTGTGTCGGCGGAAGTCTTTGGAAGTTCCGCCGACGGGTGGGAGGGATTCTCCGTTGTTCCGCCGACGGGTGGGAGGGATTCTCCGTTGTTCCGCCGATGAGGCAAAAAGACCGTCGGCGGAGAGGTATTCCGCCGACGCATAATGTTCCAACCGTCGGCGGATGGGACATTTTTGGTAGTGTTGTAATTAATATGCTAGAAGTAGTTGATTGATTAAAACATATATAAAAGAAGTGCGGAAAAAAATAATTACAAATAAACGGGAAAAGAAATCAGGTGAGGAGAGAAGAGATTGATTTAGAACAGAGAACAAATAGGAGAGCTAGGTGGACATCCAGAATTTGCCCATATCCTGATGTCTTTTATATATACTGCATTTCTAACTTTAAGTGAAATCGTTTACACACCTTAGAACTATGATACAATCTACGTCAGAATTTTTTTTGGAGAACAAAAATTGCAAAATTAAATGTTTAATTAGCATGATTCTTCTATGTAAAAAAATCTCTTCCAAAGAGTACTCTTCCAAAAAGCTCATCTAATTACAAAGTCTTCTACCCAAGAGGTAACTCCTAAAAGAATGCCTCATTGAGTTTCAGTACCCTGATTTTCACTGGATTGGATCTCTAGCAAGTGCTAACTTGCTGAAAGAATAATTGAAGGTTCTTAGTGCGGTTGACGCGCATGAACAGTTTCATAGAGGTAATATTCTTGGACGGGCTAGGACAAGCATATAAATATTTTTTATAGCTTTAGAGTTTAGCCACTTTTGTAGAGTCATTGTACTACATGGAAACTTGATTGAACACGACGACCCCCCAAAAAAAAAAAAAAAATAAATAATAAATAAATAAAGAAAATATTTTAGAAATGTTTTAGAAACCTGATTATACATCTTTCTCATCACTTTTACCTTTAAATACTTGTGATCAGATCATATACAAAAAGTTAATGATACACGATAAGTTTTCTCTTTTCTCTTTTACCATTTTTTATACTAATCATGCAAAGAAGAAGAGCAATTTACATTTATTAAGTGGTGATATGCGTACCGCCAAATTTTACTGTGAGGGTTTACAGCGTGATGAGGTGTCCTTGTTAGCAGTCCCGGAAAGAGGTAAAGTAGGATCTATGTTCCTATATTATAGGTAAGCCTAAACCCTAAACCTTATCTAGGCTGCCAACTAGGCTGCGAGGATGATAGCTGCCAACTAGGCTGCGAGGATGATAGCAGCCACATCACGATGTAAAAACTTATAGTAAAATATGGGAGTAACAAAATCATTTTTCTTATTAAATAGATGGGTATATACACTCTCCTGCAGCTCATTAGGTATAATGAAGACAACGACTAACTGATGTACCAGTGAACTACATCATTTGCTCTACACTTAAACCCTATTATTTCGATCTGACATACCAGTGAAGAATTTGTACTCAACAGGCATGTGGTTGGTAGAGGACTCTCTGAAATGGAGAATCTATGAAACAATAAAAGATAGAATCATGGAAGATCATTTTGTGTATAGAATTCCATTCTACTTGTACTCTTATGTTAATTCAGACAAGTGTATGTTCTCGTGAGCATAGTTCCTCCTAGTGCATGCTCAGCAGCCAAATCTTAATGGGGCTCTTCAACATATCAGTTAAGCCGCAGAGCAATTCATCTAGTCACAGTTCTAATTTGTTCACGATACAGGGCACAATGAAGCTAGGGCAGCGCACACACCCAATAGCACAAACCGAAGGGGAGACATAAGCCGCATCTGCAAAAGCTTGAACCACACCCTCCAAATGAGGGTTGCCTAATTTTGAGTTCCATCCAACCCGAACCAGCTGCCCCGATCCATGCTGTTAACATAGGAATCGCAGGATTGATGAACCATGGTGAACTGGACGAAGCATATGGAAACTTGGCATTCAGGTTTGTATTGGGAAATTCCAATTTGAACTGGGGATTTTGAATTCAAAAGTGCTTGAATTTGAACTACTGACTTTGAATTCATTTGAGAGGATAGAAAACCATTTGAATTTGAATGGAATTTTGAATTCAAATGGTATATAGGAAGTTAGACTTCAAAAGGATTTGAATAAGATGGGATTAAATTTTGATGAAATTTTATCTACTTAGGGATTCTTATATCTTTTTTCTAGACTAGTTGGACTAGACCATTTTGAATCTGTAGCTTCGAGGAGCCAAGCTTCATGCATGTTTGGCTACGCTTATGGAGGCCAGGTAAAAACTCATTTTTCTTTAGAAAACAGCTTAGAAATAGAAAAACATGTTTTGTTATGTCTCAACGAAATTGTTGCTATAGAAAAATGCCAAAACAGGGATCTTCAATAGAGGAGAAAAAAGAAATGTTTTAACATCCTTAGCATATATATATATATATATATATATATATATATATATATATATATATCCCCACTTATTCATTGTACTACGTACTATCTTTACCCTTCAAATACATCTCTCCAATAATTGTTTTTTGCACATTTCACAATATATTATTAATATAGTCCTTTAGTAAATTTATCATTTCAGTCTTTTCAACTTTTCCATCTAAGAAAATATTACAAAGTTTTTAATTATTGAATAAAAAATAATAATTTTTAAATATTTTGACCATCAAATAATTATTTAAAAAATGACAAAGCAAATATTGAGTCATACAAATAGTAAATACTTATTGAACGTAATACTTTTATTTTATGATTATAGTAATACTTATTAATTATATATGAGGGTATTATTGTAAATATTTACCTAGAAGCAATTGTTGAAACTTATTCCAATAAATTTAACCAAACACAATCTTCTTTTCTGAAGTGTTCTTTGTTAAGTGTACTCTTTCAAAGAGTATAGACCGCACGTTGCGAAGAGTCATATTTGTGACTTGTTTGATCCTGCAACGTGACACAATGGTTCAAGTAGGTCGACGTCAGACCATTCAGAATTGGATTTTAGCAACGTCTCTTTCTCATTCCACATTGGAAAACTTAATTGGTCTCATAACTGTAACCCCAGTGTGGCCCAAACTGAAAAAGAAGTATGCAAGCACCATCCTGTCCTGTCTCAATCATCAACATTTGTAGATAAATATGGAAACCAACCTTCCAATGACCATCTATCTCGAGAAGGTGAAGGCATTAGCAGAAGGATCTTGTTGCTGTCAGATACCCCTCAGACAATTAAAAATTAAGTGTACTATGGTTTCATTCAATGATCCTTACAATCTCTTAATGACCCAAGATCAGCATTAATTGTCTTGCGTTACGAGCGCTATTTGTGCAGCCTGACCCAGCAGTACACCACCAGCTGCTAATGTTGCCTCAAAGACAAATATGCTGCACAACAAATTGGGGATCTTATCAGCAAGAAGGGATCTCTGCAACTCGAAAGGACGTCAATCAGAAAAACTTCTCTCCGGTGACTTTTTCCGCTAGTAAACAGGGCCGCATCATTCTACCGATGCGGTAATGCACCAGCGGACCCCCAACCGCGTGGAGACCTTAATTTTACTAGTGATCAGTACCAAATTAAGTAGAAGGCCTAACTTCTTGCTATTGTTGTCTCCAAGGTATTGCCCTCTTCCTTGTAATGTCTATATGTATCTAACCCTGTTCAATGAAAACTACAATGGAGAAATTACTCCCTCACAGCGGTGAGCGGTGATATAGTAATGCTCACAGAAGAAGACTGAAAGAGCCAGCTCATACTAAGGGGGTACACTTGTGGGTGGCTGCTGCCCGCTGTCTGGGCGGTACGAAATGTAATTCTCTCTGTAAAATCTTTACTTCCTTTCATTTTCATCACCGATTCAGTTGCCGGAGGGAAGGTGGCATAATTTATGAGCACAACCGCTCAAGAACAGCAGAAAAGTCGCCACGTTACGGTCAAAACGAGATGTAGATGAGGCTGCAGCCCGGATTTAAATTAATCTTGCAAAACAAACCCACTTTCCGTTTTGAGAAAGTATTCGACAATTAATGGTTATTGGCGTTCGAAGCCTAATCAAGTGCCTGTCAGAAGAATCCATACATTAAGGTGTGCATCGACAGGTTTGCATAGACTCGTGTTATCGAGCAAAGTTGTCGGAAAAGTCGTTGGAAATCATTCAGAATCATAATGGGTTTCATTATTTGTCAATAACTATTATTATCTTAGACGATAATACAAATGCAGGCCGAAATTTGTGGAGATACTTCTGTTGTCAGCATCTCCGGCAGCTCATGAGATGTTTCTAAAGCTTTGCTGAAGCAGGAACGAGTTGGAGGGACTGGGACCGGATTTTAACTGTAAACTATCGTGAATTTTCAATCCCCAGTTCTTTCTTTATTGTTCTCTGTAGTTTCTTTCATGTGAAGATGAATTAGATGGTGGAACCCACTGTTGAGGATCTGATGGGAAGGCAACGTCTATTTCATCAATCGGTAGTTGAGCTTTTAACAATCTCGATAAGTGGTATTATATAATGAAAATATTTCTACGAGTGCAAGTCGTTCAAGGGCAGAAGAGAAGCAGAATGGACCGGTTGTGGTTGAGAATACCAGCTTGGTCGTTTTCTTCCTTGCTCTCTCTGCTCTTCCTCCTCGAGCTGATGATCAGAGCAGAGTCGCTGCACCGGAACCAGTCCAGAGTTCCGGCACTGATCGTGTTCGGAGACTCGATTGTGGATCCCGGCAACAACAATGGGATCAAAACTGTGGTTAAATGCGATTTCCCTCCTTATGGCAGAGACTTCATTCAGCACACACCCACTGGAAGGTTCTCCAACGGAAAGATCCCTTCAGACATGCTAGGTAGATCACTGTGCAGTGTACATATTTCACGAGATCATTAAGAAGAAACTGAGACAAGAAGAGTCAAATCAGTAGATTTTCTACCGTTTTGGTGTATGTTCATAAACTGCATGAGAAGAAGTGCAGCTCCTGCAGGGAACTCTTTTTGTTCATTTCCTTTTCTAGTTTTCTCATTAATTTACTCATTATCCGGTTAAACTCTTAGACGCCTTTTTTTCCTCATTATGCTAATTAAAATTTGTAGCTTCATCATTGGGAATCAAGGAACTTCTGCCCGCCTACCTTGATCCATTGCTGACAACAGAAGACCTCCTGACTGGAGTGAGCTTCGGCTCTGGTGGGTCTGGATATGATCCTTTAACACCTCAAATAGTGGTTCGTAGTCGTTAATTACTTTCATTTTTAAATAATTTGTTCCGTTGATATTTGCTTCTTATGTACAAAATAATGGATGTTCATTGTTGGGTGTTTCAGTCTGTCATATCGTTAGAAGAGCAGATCAAGTTATTCAAGGAATACATATCTAAGTTGAAGAGCATTGCAGGTGCAGATGGGGCAGAGAGAATTGTTTCAGATAGTGTATACCTGGTGATTATAGGTTCTGATGATTTGGCCAATACTTATTTCTCTACTCCTTTTAGAAGAAAACAGTATGATATTGCCACATACACTGATTTCCTTGTCCAAAAAGCTTCCATCTTTTATCAGGTACTCTCTCTCTCTCTCTCTCTCTCTCTCTCTCTCTCTCTCTCTCTCTCTCTCTCTCTCTCTCTCTCTCTCTCTCTCTCTCTCTCCCTCTCATTAAAAAGTTCATAAAAAAATTATTAAAAGGTACTATGGTCGTTCAATATTCATCGGAAACATATAAGGAAAAAAGCAGTATATGTTCAATATTGAAGAAAAATCCTCCCTTTATTTCATACAACATCCAAAATAAGACAAAACATGCTCAATCCTTGTTAATTCTTTCCTTGAAAATCCCTGAAGGAATTGTATGAACTTGGAGCTCGAAGGATGGCCCTAGTGGGTGTACCGCCGGTGGGATGCGTGCCGTCTCAGAGAACATTAGCAGGTGGGATCTTTAGACGGTGCCAGGACACCTACAACCAAGCTTCAATTTTGTTAAATTCCAAACTCTCCAACGAGATCGACTACCTTTCCGCTAAACTTGCCGGTACCAGACTGGTCTATGTCGATATCTTCAAAGTCCTGTTAAAACTCGTTCTCTACCCATCTTCTTATGGTAATCACTTCCATGTTTCATCTATTTTTAGTTTTATATATAAATCTCGCTGATCAATAAATTTTCTCATGATCTCTTCTTCCCATCAGGATTCAAAGTGTCAAACAAGGGCTGCTGCGGCACTGGCACGATCGAGGTGACGTCTCTTCTGTGCAATGAGTTGAGCCCCCACACATGCACAAATGTTGAAGATTATGTTTTCTGGGATAGCTACCACCCTACAGAGAAGGCTTACAAGGTCATCATTGACACAGTGGTCGCTGAATACCTTCCTCGCTTATTAATGTAGTCCAGGGCAAGGATTAAAGTGATTTGTATTACTACTTGCCATTTCATGTCAAACCAGATTCGATTTCTTTCATCTTGGATTGTATTCTTTCATGAATAACAAAGCAGAAAAGCAAAAAGCTCATGTTAAACTAAATATTGAATTCTACTATATGTCTTATATATGATACAACCGATTCTCACATAAATTCAATATTTTCTCTAGTTAATCACGTCCATTTAATCTGACAAGGTTATAGCAATATAGCATGAATTAATATTACAAGGGACCACAATTGCGTTGGAGAACGCTAGCTGGCAATCGCAGTTTCAGAGGAGACAGATGTGTATCTTCATCGATATGTCTTCATCAACTCTCTTTAGCACTGAATATTTGTACCATCTGCAACTTCAGAAAGTCACGAGACTGCAGAGACGCTGCACAAATAATTTAAGTCTAATTGAATGGCCATCGTCGCTTTTTTCGGGTGGATATTGGGATCAGAAGAACGAACTGTTGGTCCCCGCGATCATTGTATCTATGCTAGAATAGTTTATTGATTGGAACGCATGAATTGAAATACTGATATGGTTAGGACCATGGTTTGCCGTATTGATTCGATCGTTATGTATCCCTTTCCCTAGTCAAAGAAACTTATAAAAAACACGGAGTTTCCGTTTACTGGAAACAAACCCCACTACAAATACTATGTTAATTTCCTGAAGTATTAAGGACACAAAGGTCGATAAGATAGAAATTCAAATCTAATGGAATGGCCATCGCAGCTTTTCTTTTTGTGTGGAAATTGGGATCAGAAAAACGTGGTGTCGGTCCATCGCAGCTTTTCTTCTAGAGTGGGTTCAAGGATCTTGTTAAGCAGCAGCCAAACAGGTAGCCGTGATCTTCATTTCGAAGCTCATCAAGTAGATGAAGAGTCTGCCTTTGAAATTCAAGGGCTGGTTATGAATTGTCTATTTGAAGTTCTGTGATCCAATATTGCAATTGGTGGTTCACAATTATTTCTCATATTATGGTAATTTCTTGTCTAATATGACTTTTAATGTGTTTTTGACTAAGGCAGTGTTTGGCTACGTACGCTTCTGGCAGTGTTTAGATACGATTCTGGCAGCGTTTAGCTACGGTTCTGGCAGTGTTTAGCTACGGTTCTGCAGTGTTTAGCTACGTTTCTGGCAGCGTTGGAGCCGCTTTTCAGATTTGAAAAACAGCTCCGCTCGGAAATTGTGTTTGGATAGTACTCCTCCATCGTAAAAGTTCGCTTTAGAAGAGTTATTTTCCGTTGCTTTGGAAGAGCTAGCTTCAAAACGAAGCTCTTCCATAGAGGCAAAATCGTCGTTTACGTGAAGTCCCTCAGACATAACTTTAGGACTTTAATATCCCTTTTATATTTAGTAATTTCTAATATTACTTTTAAAACAATCGAACTTTTTTTAACTCTTTCGCCCGCATCTCCTCTTCCAACTTCGTCTCACTATTTCTGCCGATTCTCCTCGCGCTCTCTCGCTCTTAGTTTCACTCTCATTACAGCCGATCGTCGGCTGAAAGCATTAAAGCTGAATTTTCCGGTGAGTTTTTTTTTCTGTAATTTAGGGTGGTGATCCCGCGGCCCCAATAGCCAGGCGCCAAGAGGTATCCAATTGAAGCCCTGAACTGGGTTCTTTCTGCGGATCCTCGAGAGACAGAGATGAGCTGATGGGATGGTTTTGGAGGCAGATGACTCGATGACATGGATGACTTAACACTCTGTTCTTGAAGTAAGAAAGTGGGGATTCCGTGAGGTGAAGGTGTCCCAGGCAAGAAGACAGTTTGAGAGATCGTCTGTAGCTTATACCATGAAATCATCGAAATCGAATTGATGAAATGGCCCATGAGCGATATCCAGCTAGCAGCTGGTTTGATCTGTCTCCGACGTGGACTCCCTCTACTTCCAATTTCTACTTTATCTTCCGAAACAATTTATGCATGAGCAGAAAATTTTTTATTTGACCTTGAAGTTGTTTAAAATATTTCCATTTTACTTATAAAACATTTATATTTCAATCTATTTAGCATCCATAAATAATTAGCTTAAAAATTTTATTTTGTTAAAAGAATATCATTTAATTAATTATTTTAGTTAATTAAATACTTATTATATATTAATTATAACTAAGGTAGTTAATATTTTAGCTATAATTAAATTAAATTAATTTTAGTATATTATTTTTTATTTAATTTAATTATTATATAAATTAATTATAAATGTGGGTATTATATATATATATATATATATATATTTGAAAGCAGTTTTTGTGTTTTTTGTTGCCAAACATAATTGACGTCTTCTCTATTTGTTAACGCTCTTTTGATAGAAGTAGCCAAACGCTCTCCTTTTATAAAGAGTTCTTTTTTAAATAGAACTCTTACAAAGGGTCTATAATAAAATGTACTAAAGAGCGTAGGCAAACGTTTGTCTAAGCTTTTTAGAGGTAAAAGTTCCTTTTAGCATAAAGGAACCCCTATTTTCTCTGAAAGAGCTCAAAGAGAGCTTTTAAAAAAAAGAAACTTTAATCGAGTTATCTCACATATCCTTTATGAAAGAGCATAGCCAAACGATACTTTCTTTGAGTGGGTCTCTAGGTACTCATGTACTAGATTTGGGCTTTTGTTCACATAGAGAGGGTAAAAGGGACTCATTTATCCTCTCCATGTGTAAAACACAGATTGCTAACTTATAAATTATCGGCCCTCTTTTCAGTTTTCGAGGAAGAGTAATGCTAGCTGCACCTAATTGGCCACAGTAGCTATCCGACGTATCTGACGCAACCAGATAATAGAAAAAATTTTAAAAATAATAAATATTTTTTATTTAATAAAATTTTAAATTATTAAGGATAAACCCTAGGCAAACTGTGTTTCAGATTAGCTGGTTGGATGACTCTCTAATATACTAGTGGCCAAAATTATCGTAAGGAACAATTTCTCTTCGTTCCTTTCATGACTTTGGAACAGAAGTTGCATTTGAAGAAAGGTGCTTGATTTGAAGATAAGGAGGACGGACAATCTGTTGAAAGTTCAATAGAGGTTCAGGTACCTCATTTCAACCAATATGTTTTTACTGTCGAACCATGTTATATTTGTTACTAATCCTCTTTTTCTTTCTTCAATTTAACTTTAGACAGTATTAAAATTTATTGAATACATGAACCTTTATTAATAACCCTTTCATAATTTATTAATATCCACTATAGTTTAGGATTGAGTCACCAAATAGTAAGAAATGGTGATATACAATTTCAAATAAACACGTAAAGGTGATCACACTCAACCAAAATTAGGAAAAACAAAAAATGAATGAATAAATATAATTGTTAATATGAGCATTAACTCTAATTGTTAATGAGAAAACATATAGAAACAATGAGGATCCTGTAAGAAAGAAATTGAAAAGTGTTACTATAGCAAAGCACCACCCACATGGTATCTTCTCCTGATCATGGTCTCACTTAACTCTAATGAGCCCTCCAAAATGTGATTCTTGAATCGTTAGGGTCACATTTGACCATTAACACGATTGGGGCCTTTCTATTATTATCAAATATATAATTCACAAGGGTCACTGCATCAAGCTGAGTTGCAAATTTCTAGACCATATATGAACATGCATGACCATAACAACGTTGTACCAGAGCTTTCTCGTGGGATTACAATATTGTGCTTCATACACTCAGCAGAAGTGAATTTCCTCCTTAAGGAAGGGATTTTGAAGGCCAGAGACCCACAAGATGGTTCAGTTTAACACTTGAATATTGATCATCTTCTTTGTCAGCCTCATACTTGGGAGTGAAGGAGTTCTTGCCGGCCTATCTGCGGTGGATCAAGCATGTCAGTTTAAGCAGTTGTGTAACTACCACTAGTGAACACACATACTTTGCTAGATTGGAGGGTCTCCAAACAAACAACAAGAATGTCAAGTTATTAAGTTCTACTATCAAGGGGGATCACTCCATGTTTTAAAAACCGGACTGGACCAGCCGGTTCAAACCGATAAAACAAGAACCAGGGATAATCCTGGTTTGATTATAGTTCAGGACCAGATTTCTACCTGAATTGTCGGAATTGGCCAGTTGGTTTGGTCCGACCTGGGATTGATCTGGGTTGGTTGAGGCTGTAGATGAAATATGAGGTAAGAAGGATAACAGAAAATAATTATTACTGGAGTGGGGAATCAAAATATATGTCTGTGTGAGTTGTAACAAGCGCTCTAGCCACCCTTGCCACGCCACTTTTGTGTTCATGTACATGGCATCGATGGTTATAAAATCACACTTTTGTGACAGTTGCATCAAGATTGTTTATTAAATAAAATTGAAGGTTATGTCCATATAAAGAAGTCTTAGAGGTACTTTGGCTGGGATAGTACTTTTCATAAATTTTCAAACGAATTAAAGCAGTCAAGGAGATCTGGAGCAGCTGGTTTCTACTCGTCTTAAGCTTTGGCTTCATCAAGATCAGCAATCTGTAAAAAAGAGCTATGATGACTAAATTAAAGAGGCAAACCGCGTAACCGAAGTGTTGTTTCAAACAATGTTACCAAATTTTTATACAAACAATATGAACTTGAAGCTGCCAAACAGATTGTGTTGAGGTTGAGAGCAGGCAAATGGACGGAGCTCTGATTTCCTTTAGTATAACCTTCAGTTTGAGTCTTTGTTCGAATTTTTTTACTATAGCCTTCATTGTGAATTTTTCATTCAATTCCCTTGCTATAGACTTCAATTTGAGTATTTCATAGAATTTCCTATAGCCTTCAATTTGAGTTTTTGTCGAATTCCCTTACTAGAGCCTTTAGTTCGAGTTTTTGGTCGAATTCCCTTACTATAGCCTTCAGTTTGAGTTTTTCTTCGAATTCCCTTACTATAACTTTCAGTTTGAGTTTTTTATCGAATTCGCTTATTATAGCCTTCCACTTGAGTTTTTCCTCGAATTACCTTACTATGCTGTCTGTTTGAGTGTTTTTTTTTGTTTTTGTTAAATTTCCTTACTATAGCCTTCAATTTGAGTTTTTCGTCAAATTCCCTTACTATAGCAATCAGTTTGATTGTTTGTTCGAATTCCCATACTATAGCCATAAGTTTGACTATTTGTTCAGATCCCCTTACTTATAGCCTTCAGCCTTAGTTTTTCATCGAATTCCTTTACTATATATAGCCTTTAGTTTGAGTTATTCGTAGAATACCCTAACTATAACCTTAAATTTGAGGGTTTTTTTTTTTTGAATTCCCTTACTATAGCCTTCACCTTGTGTTTTTGTCCGAATTCCCTAACTAGTCTTCAGTTTTAGTTTTTTCTCCGAATTCCCTTTATATAACCTTCAATTTGAGTTTTTCATCAAATTCCCATACTATAGCATTATGTTTGTGTTTTTGTTTGAATTCCCTTACTATAGCCATCAGTTTGAGTTTTTGTTTGTATTCCCTTACTATAGACTTCAGTTCAAGTTTTTCCTCCAATTCCCTTACTACATCCCTTAGTCTGAGTTTTTCATCAAATTCCCATACAATAGCCTTTTGTTTGATTTTTTCTTTGAATTACCTCACACAACCTTCAGTTTGAGTTTCGTGGGATTCCTTTACTATTGCCTTTAATTTGAGGATTTTTGTTGTAATCCCATACTATAGTCTTCAGTTTGGGTTTTTCGTTAAATTCTCTTACCATAGCCTTCAATTTGATTTTTTTTCTTAGAATTACCTTGTTGTACCCTTTTGTTTGAATTTTTTTTTCGAATTCCCTTACTATAGCCTAAATTTTAGTTTTTCTTCAAATTTCCTTTCTATAACCTTCAGTCTCAGTTTTTGTTTGAAAATCCTTACTATAGCATTCAATTTGAGTTTCTGTTTAAATTCCCTTAGTACAGTCACTAGTTTGAGTTTTCATTAAATTCCCTTAATAAAACCTTCAGTTTTGAATTTTTTGTCAAATTCCCTTACTATAAGCCTTCAGTGTGAGTTTTTGTCATCCCTAACTTTTATCTAATCCCCACACAATACTAGCCTTCAGTTTATGTTTTTCTAGTAATTCACATCCTGTAACTTTCAATTTGTGTTTTTCTAGTAATTCACATCCTGTAACTTTCAGTTTGTGTTTTTCATCGAATTCCCTTAATATAGCCTTTACTTCTAGTTTTTACTCAAATTTCCTTTCTATAGCCTTCAGTTTTAGTCTTTCATTGAATTTCCTTATCAGTCTCCAGCTTGAGTTGTTGTTCGATTTCCCTTTCTATAGTCTAAAGTTTAAATTATTGTTCCAATTCCCTTAATATACAGCCTTAAGATTGAGTTTTTCTTCAAATTCCCCTACTAGCCTTCAGTTTGAGTTTTTCTTCGGATTTCCTTACTTTAGCCTTCAGTCTGTGATTTTCTTGGAATTTCTGTACTATTGCCATTAGTTACAATTTTTGTTCGAATTCCCTTACTATAGCCACCACTTTGAGTTTTTATTCGAATTCCCTTACTATAACGTTAAGTGTGAGTTTTTTTTCGATTTCCTGTACTATAGCCTAGAATATGAGTTTTTTGTTCGAATTCTCTTACTATATAGCCTTGAGTTTGATTTTTTCTTCGAATTCCCTTACTAGCCTTCAGTTTGAGTATTTCATCGATTTTCCTTACTACATAGCCTTCAGTTTGAGTTTTTCATCGAATTCCCTGACAATAGACGTTCAGTTTGAATTTTCATCGAGTTCCCATACTATAGAATTCATTTTAAGTTTTTGTTCGAATTCCATTACTATAGCCTTCAGTTTTAACATTTCATTGAATTCCCTTACTATATCATTCAATTTATGTTTTTCGTTGTATTCCGTTACTATAAACTTCAGTTTGAATTTTTCATCGAATACCATTACTATAGTCTTCTGTTAGAGATTTTGTTTTTCGGATTCTATTATTATAACCTTCAGTTTGAGTTTTTTTTGTCTAATTCCCTTACTAGCCTTTTAGTTTGAGTTTTTTTATTTAATTCCCTTACTATGGACGTCAGTTTGGTTTTGTATTTTTCTTCGAATTCCCTTATTAAATAGCCATCAGTTCCAGTTTTTCATCGAATTCCCTTACTATAGCCTTCAATTTGATTTTTTCCTCGAATACCCTTACTATTTCCTTCAATTTGAGTTTTTCATCGAATTCCCCTACTATAGCCTTCAATTTAAGTTTTTCTTCGAATTCCATTACTATAGCCCGTAATTTGAGTTTTTTGCCGAATTCGCTTATTATAGCCTCCAACTTGAGTTTTTCATCTAATTCCCTTCCTATAATATTCAGTTTGAGACTATCATCGATTACACTTACAATAGCCTTCAGTTTGAGTTTTTCATCAAATTCCCTTATAATATGCTTCAGTATTACTTTCTGTTTCAAATCCTTATTATTATATTCGGTTTTAGTTTTTCAACGAATTTCCTTATTTTATATTACCTTCAGTTTGAGCTTTACATCGAATTCCCTTACTATAGCCTTCAGTTTGAGCTTTTCATCAAATTCCCATACTATAGCCTTCAGTTTGAGCTTTTCATCGAATTCCCATACTATAGCCTTCAGTTTGAGCTTTTTTTTTTTTTTTTCGAATTTCCTTATTATAGCCTTCAGTTTGAGTCTTTCGTCCAATTCCCATACATTAGCTTTCAGTTTGAGCTTTTCGTGGCTTTCCCTTACTAGCCTACAGTTTGAGTTTTTTCTTCAAATTTCCTTATTATTGCCTTCAGTTTGAGTTTGTTTGAATACCCATTCTATAATTTTCAGTTTGAGTTTTACTTTGAAGTCTCTTACTATAGCCATAAGTTTGAATGTTTTTTCATATGCCCTTACTATTACCTTCAGTTTGACTATTTGTTCGAATTTCATTACTATAGCCTTTAGTTAGATTTTTTTGTCTGAATTCCCTTACTTAGCTCTGTTTGAGTTTTCCTTCGTATTTCCTTACTATACCATTGATTTGAGTTTTTCTTCGAATTTCTTTACAATAACCTTTTGTTTGAGTCTTTCATCGAATTCCTGGAATTTAATTTGAGTTGTTCATCTAATTCCCTTCCTAAAAAGTTTAGTTTGACTTTTTTTTGTTCGGATTCCCTTACTATAGCCTTCAGTTTTAGTTTTTGTTTGAATTTCCATACTATAACATTTACTTTGAATTTTACACAGAATTCCTTCACAATAGCACTAGTTTGAGCTTTTTTGTCAAATTTCTTTACTATAGCATTAAGTTTGAGTTTTTAGTTCCTTACTATTGCCTTTAGTTAGAGTTTTTCATCAAATTCCCTTACTATAGCCTTTAGTTTGAGTTTTTCTTCGAATTCCCTTACTATAGCCTTCAATTTTAGTTTTTCTACGAAGTCTCATACTATACCCTTTAGTTTGACTTTTTGTTTGTATTGCCTTACTATAGCCTTCTATTTATGTTTTTGGTTGAATTCCCTTGCTATAGCTTTCAGTTTGAGTTTTTCGTCGAATTCCCTTAAAATAGAATTTAGATTGAATTTTTGGTCAAAATCCCTTTCTAGTGCCTTCAATTTGTGTTTTTTCGGCTAATTCCCTTATTAAATACCCATCAGTTCAAGGTTTTCATCAAATTCCTTTACTATAGCCTTCAATTTGATTTTTTCCTTTGAATACCCTTACTATATCCCTCAGTTTGAGTATGTTGTTGAATTCTTTTATACTCTTCAATTTTACTTTCTCTTTGAATTCCTTAATATTATATTCAGTTTTAGTTTTTCATCGAATTCCCTTATTATATAACTCCTTCATGTTTTAGCTTTTCATCGAATTCCCATATTATAGCCTTCAAGTTGAGGTTTTGTTTTTTGAATTCCCTTACTATAGCCTTCAGTTTGAGTTTTTCGTCGAATTCCCTTACTATAGCCTTCAGTTTGAGCTTTCCATGAAATTCCTTTACTAAAACCTTCAGTTTGAATTTTTTCTTCGAATTTTCTTCCTATTGCCTTCAGTTTCAGTTTGCTTCAATTCCCAAACAATAACCTTCAGTTTGAGTTTTACTTTGAAGTCCCTTACTATAGTCATAAGTTTGAATGTTTTTTCGAAAGCCCTTACTATTGCCTTCAGTTTGAGAATTTGTTCGAATTTCTTTACTATAGACTCAATTTGATAATTTTTTTTCGAATACCCTTACTATAGCCTTCAATTTGAGTTTTTCGTCGAATTCCCTTATATGCTTCAATTTCACTTTTTGTTCGAATTCCTTACTATTATATTCAGCTTTAGTTTTTCGTCAAATTCCCTTATTATATAATGCCTTCAGTTTGATATTTTCATTGAATTTCCATACTATAGCCATCAATTTGAGTTTTTTTTTTCGAATTCCCTAATTATTGCCTTCAGTTTTTTTTTTTCGAATTCCCTTATTATAGCCTTCAGTTTGAGTTTTTCTTCAAATTCTCTTATTATTGCCTCCAGTTTGAGCTTTTTGTGGAATTCCCTGACTTGCCTTCAATTTGAATTTTTTCTTCGTATTTCCTTTCTATTGCCTTCAATTTGAGTTTGCTTCAATTCCCATACAATAACCTTCAGGGTGAGTTTTACTTTGAAGTCCCTTACTATAACCATAACTTAGAATATTTTTTAGTATGCCTTTTCTATTGCCTTCAGTTTGAGTATTTGTTCGAATTTCTTTACTATAGCATTTTGTTTCATTTTGTTTTATAAATTCCCTTATTATAGCATTCAATGTGAGTTTATTTTCGAATTCCCTTATATAGGCTTCAATTTGAGTTTTCCTTCGTTTTCCTTACTATAGCATCAATTCGTTTACTATAACCTTTTGTTTGAGTTTTTCATCGAATTCCAGGCCTTTAGTTTGAGTTTGTCGTCTAATTCCATTGCTAAAGAGTTTAGTTTGACTTTTTTTTGTTCGAATTCCCTTATTATAACCTTCAGTTTTAGGTTTTGCTAGAATTTCCATACTATAACCTTCAGTTTGAATTTTACTTCAAATTCCCTCACTATATCCATAAGTTTGAGTGTTTTTTTGTTGAATGCCCTTAATATAGCCTTTAGTTTGATTTTTTGTCAAATTTCTTTACTATTGCCTTTAGTTAGAGTTTTTCATCAAATTCCCTTTCTATTGTCTTCAGTTTGAGTTTTTCTTCAAATTTCCTTACCATAGCCTTCAGTTTCAGATTTTCTTTTAATTCCTTTACTATAGCCTTCGGTTTGAGTTTTTCATCGAATTTCTTCAAAAAAACCTTGAGTTTGAGTTTTTCATCAAATTTCTTCAAAAAAACCTTGAGTTTGAGTTTTGTGGCATTCCCTTATTATGGCCTTCAATTTAAATTTGTTGTTGTATTCCCTTTTTGTTGCCTTCAATTTGAGGTTTTCGTTAAATTCTCTTACAATAACCTTCAATCTGAGTTTTTTCTTTGAGTTCCTTTAATACAACCTTCAGTCTGAGTGCTTTTCGAATTTCCTTACTATAGCCTTCGATTAGATTTTTTTCTTCGAATTCCCTTACTATAGCCTTTAGTTTTAGTTTTTCTTCGAATTCCCTTGTTATAGCCTTCAATTTCAGCTTTTCTTTAAATTCCCTTACTATAGTCTTCAGTTTGAGTTTCTCTTAAAATTTCCTTATTATAGCCTTGAGCTTACATTTTCATCGAATTCCCTTACTACAGCCTTCAGAGTGAGTTTTTGTTCGAATTCGCTTACTAAAGTCTTTAGTTTGATTTTTTGTTTGAATTCGCTTACAAAAGTCTTCAGTTTGAGTTTTTGTTCAAATTCCATTAATAAATAGACTTCAGCTTGTGTTTTTCTTTGAATTACTTAATATGGGTACAGTTCGAGTTTTTCTTCGGATTTCCTTACAATAGCCTTTAGTTTGAGTTTTTTTTTGAATTATTTTACTATAACCTTCAGTTTAAGTTTTTTCTTCAAATTCCTTTACTATAGCCTGCAATTTTAGTTTTTTGTAATAATTCCCTTACATTAGCCTGCACTTTGAGTTTTTCTCCGAATTCCTTTACTATAGTCTTTAGTTTGAGTTTTTGTTTGTATTGCCTTACTGTAGCCTTCAATTTATGTTTTTTGTCGAATTCCTTCGCTATAGCCTTCAACTTAAGTTTTTTGTCGAACTCCCTTACAATAGCCTTCAATTTGTGTTTTTCGTTGAATTCCATAATTAAATAGCCATCAATTCAAGTTTTTTATCGAATTCCCTTACTATGGGCTACAATTTCATTTTTTTTCTTCGAAGACCCTTACTATTGCCTTTAATATGAGTTTTTCTTAAAATTACCCTACTATAGCTAATAATTTGAGTTTTTCTCCGATTATAATAGCCTCCAGCTTGAGTTTTTTGTCTAATACCCTTCCTCTAGCCTTTAGTTTTAGCTTATCATCGAATACCCTTACTATAGCCCTCAGTTTGAGTTTGTCGTCGAATTCCCTTAAATGCTTCAGTTTACTTTCTGTTCAAATTCCTTAATATTATAATCAGTTTTAGTTTTTCATCGAATTCCCTTATTACATAACTCCTTCATGTTTTAGCTTTTCATCGAATTCACATACAATGGCCTTCAGGTTGAGGTTTTGTTTTTTCAAATTCCCTTACTATAGCCTTCAATTTGAGTTTTTCGTGGAATTCCTTTACTATAGCCTTCAATTTGTTATTTTCGTTGAATTCCCTTACTATATCTTTCAGTTCGAATTTTTTCTTCGAATTTCCTTACTATTGCCTCTAGTTTGAGTTTGCTTGAATTCCCATTCTATCATCTTCAGTTTGAGTTTTACTTTGAAGTCCCTTACTATGGACATAAGTTTGAATAATTTTTCGTATGCCCTCACTATTGCCTTCGGTTTCAGTATTTGTTTTTTGAATTCCCTTATATAACCTTCAAGTTGAGTTTTCCTTCATAATACCTTACTATACCATCAATTTTAGTTTTTCATCGAATTCTTAGCCTTTAGTTTGAGTTTTTAATCTAATTCCCTTGCTAAAAAGTTTAGTTTGACTTTTTTTTTTCGAATTCCCTTACTATAGCTTTCCATTTTAGTTTTTGTTTGAATTTCCATACTATAACCTTCATTTTGAATTTTACTTAGAATTTTCTCACTATAGCCTTAGTTTGAGTTTTTTTCAAATGCCCTTCGTATAGCCTTTAGTTTGACTTTTGGTTATATTTCTTTACTTTAGCCTTTAGTTTGAGTTTTTCATTTCTTACTAATGCCTTTAGTTTGAGTTTTTCATTTCTTACTAATGCCTTTAGTTTGAGTTTTTCATCGAATTCCCTTACTATCGCCTTCAATTTGAGTTTTTATTCGAATTTCCATACTATAGCCTTCAGTTCGATTTTTTTCATCGAATTCCCTAACTATAGCCTTCTGTTTGAATTTTTAATTGATTTCCCATAGTCTAGCCTTCAGTCATTGTTTTGCTTCGAATTCCCTCACTAGTCACTGGAGTTCGAGTCTTTATTCAAATTCCCTTTCTATAGCCTTCGCTTTGATTTTTTGTTCGAATTCACTTACTATAATATTCAGATTGAGTTTTTCTTCGAATTCCCTTAATATAGCCTTCAGTGTGAGTTTTTCGAAAAATTCCCTTGCTATAGCCTTCAGTGTATGTTTTTGTTCGAATTCCCCTACTATTGCCTTAAATTTGAGTTTTTGTTCGAATTCTCCTTCTATTGCCTCAAATTTTAGTTTTTGTTCGAATTCATCTACTATTGTCTTAAATTTTAGCTTTTGTTCGAATTCCCATACTAGATCCTTCAATATGAGTTTTGTTCAAATTCTCTTATTGTATTTGAGTTTTTGTTCAAATGCCCTAACTATAGGCTTTAGTTTGTGATTTTGTTTGAAACCGTCGGGCAAGAAACAGACATGCCGACGGCGTATAACCGCGGGGATGTTGAATTCCCTTACCATATATCTTTTAGTTTGAGGTATTCATCGAATTCCCTTAATATAGGCTTTAGTTTAAGTTTTTCATCGAATTCCCTTACTATAGCCTTTAGTTTGAGTTTTTGTTTGAATTTTCTTATTATATATAGTCTTCAGTATATTTTTTGTTTGAATTCCCTTACTTTCCATTAGTTTGAGTTTTTGTGTGAAATCCCTTTCCAAACTGAAGTTCTTAATGGTTTGATGGTCTGTTCCATATTTAGAACACTTGGATTACTTATTTCATTCGCCTCCACAAGGTTTGCAATATAGAAACGTATCGGCCAATACTGGCCGATATGTATCCGTTTCCCTATGTATAGATACAAAATACAAGGGAGTTTCCTTTTACCGGAACCTAACCCCCGTATCATCACGTATTGGCAAACCCCTAGTTATCGAGGAAACTTGTCAATACGAATCGATACTTCTCCAAAAAAAATTTCGTGTTCAGGAAGTGGGGCATTGAAATACCCCTTTTGTTTTGATTTTCCAGCAAAATCTCTCGTCCTCCGACTACAAAAATAAATACGAAACAATCTCCGGTGTTCGGCTGACCGTTCCGTGGCTGTCGGCGACCTTAAGGGAAGCCGGAATGCCGGCGCAGAGAGACCTCCCGCGGTCCGGTTTTAAACTTGCGAACCAGACCGGTTTGATCCGGTTCGTCCTGCTACAATAAAAAAGGGTTTTTAGATAAAAAAATCGGTTCAAGGGTTTATTAAAGTCTGTTTTGGATACAATTTGGACCATATAAAGATTAAAATATTTACTATTTTATGATATATTTTCAGAATTTTAATAATTTGACCTAATCTTCAATTAATGTAATATAGTTTATAAATGTGTGGTTCAATGCATTTGGATTTTATATAGATGAATTATTGAATAAGAAATAAAAATTTAAAAAATAATTAATAAGAGTGTGCAAGAGATATAGTGGTATTTTAGATAGTAATGTTATTTATTTTTTCAAATATTTGTGTTAATAAGAAAATTACATTTTTCATATTAATAACATTAATAATTCTTTGTACTTTTCATATTTTAATAAGTTTTTTTAAAGTATCTATATATATTATATGTGTATCATAATCTATCTATGCATATCTTAATGTATCCATACCTATCTAGGATACATATCCGTTTCCTTAATGCCCCATATTTTGCATATCTCCAATACTGCAAAACTTGCGCCTCCAAGAAACAACTATGAGTATTTTATTCCAAAGTAGAATGCCAAGTACTGTTTGCGTTTGTTGTCTTTTCCAATTAGGGCTACATGCATGATTGCCCTCATAACTGTATGTATCTAACCCAGTTCAATGAAAACACAATCGAGAAAGTACTCCCTTACAGCCGTGAGCAGAGATAGTTATGCTCCTTGAAGAAGACTGGATGACCAGCAGGGAATCTAATTCTCTCTGCAAAATTTTTACCTCCTTTCATTTTCGTCACCTACTCCAATGTCTGGAGGGAAGGTAGGCATTGATAAGGCTGAACACGTTAGGGTCAAAACGAGAGGCACAAGAGGCTACCAGTATTTAAATTAATCTAGCGCATTTAAAGCATGCAGAACCACGATTTTTTTTTTCTCTGGTTGGTGAAACTCATTCAAAGTTTGAAAAGGGTACTCAAGACAAACCCACGTTTCGTTTTGTCCGATTATGCGACGATTGGTTCTTGACGTTCGAAGCTCGATCAAGTGCCCCTTTCAGAAGAATCCCATACATTGAAGTTGGTCACAGGATCATCTTTCGGACTGAATTAAGTTGAGGAGACGGTCCATGATGCACTGAACAGGCCTGAATAGGCTCGTGTTATCGAGCTAAGTTGTCGGAAAAGTCCTTGGAAATAGTTCGGAATCATAATGGTTTCATTATTTTTCAGTAATTAATATTATCTTAAACATTAAAGCGCACGTAGACAGGAACGACTTGGTGGGACTGGGATTGGATCTGAACAGAACTCTCGTGAATTTTCAAACCCAGTCTGTCACCGTATAGCTGTGATTTCACTACAGATCAAACATTTGATCTTCCAGTACAGTAGAATCCATTATCCTTTGAGGACGCAAAAGGTAGAAGTACCCACTCTTGAGGGTGTGATGCGAAGGCAACGTCCGATTCGGTAGTTGCAGAGCCTTTTAACAAGCTCGATCAGTCGTCCAAGGGGAAAAGAGAAGAAAAATGGAGCGATTCTGGTTCAGAATACCAGCTGGGTCGTCTTCTTCCTTGCTCTTTCTGCTCTTCCTCCTCGAGCTGATGTTCAAAGCTGAGTCGCTGCACCGGAACCAGTCCAGAGTTCCGGCACTGATCGCGTTTGGAGACTCCATTGTGGATCCTGGCAACAACAACGGGATCAAAACTGTGGCTAAATGCAATTTCCCTCCTTATGGAAGAGACTTCATTCAGCACAGACCCACTGGAAGGTTCTCCAATGGAAAGATCCCCACAGACATTCTAGGTAGATCACTGTGCAGTGTACATTAACGGTAGAGATCGTTAAAAAGAAACTGAGAAAAGAAGAATCAAATCAGTGCTTTTTGTATATATTCATAAACTGCATGAGAAGAAAAGCAGCTTCAGGGAACTCAATTTTTCATTTCCTTTTCTAGTCTTCTCATTATAATTAATTTATTCATTGCACTGTTAATTTAAATATTAGAAGCTTGTATTCTCACGACATAAAATTGATAAAAAATTGAAGCTTCATCGCTGGGAATCAAGGAACTTCTGCCCGCCTACCTTGATCCATTGCTGACAGCGGATGACCTCCTCACTGGAGTTAGCTTTGCCTCTGGAGGGTCTGGATATGATCCTCTAACACCTCAATTAACGGTTGGTAGTTGTTAATTGCTTTCTTTTTTTAGTCATCATTTCAGTTGATTTTTTGCTTCTAATGTACAAAATAACGGATGTTCATAACTGGGTGTTTCAGTCTGCCATATCCATAGAAGAGCAGGTCAAGCTATTCAAGGAATACATATCTAAGTTGGAGAGCATTGCAGGTGCAGATGGGGCAGCAAGAATAGTTTCAGATAGTGTATACGTGATAATTTTGGGATTCAATGATTTGGCCACTACTTATTTCGCTACTACTATCAGAAGAGAGCAATATGATATAGCCACATACGCTGATTACCTGGTCCAAACAGCTTTAATCTTTTATCAGGTTCTCTGTCTGTCTCTCTCTCTCTCTCTCTCTCTCTCTCTCTCTCTCTCTCTCTCTCTCTCATCTCTCTCTCTCTCTCTCTCATCTCACTCTCTCTCTCTCTCTCTGATCTCTCTCTCTCTCTCTCTCTCTCTCTCTCTCTCTCTCTCTCTCTCTCTCTCTCTCT
Source organism: Aristolochia contorta (assembly GCA_022405105.1). NCBI lineage: Eukaryota > Viridiplantae > Streptophyta > Magnoliopsida > Piperales > Aristolochiaceae > Aristolochia > Aristolochia contorta. The sequence goes on along the minus strand of CM039669.1, from coordinate 14,971,501 downwards.
CTCTCTCTCTCTCTCTGATCTCTCTCTCTCTCTCTCTCTCTCTCTCTCTCTCTCTCTCTCTCTCTCTCTCTCTCTCTCTCTCTCTCTCTCTCTCTCTCTCTCTCTCTCTCTCTCTCTCTCTCTCTCTCTCTCTCTCTCTCTCTCTCTCTCTCTCTCTCTACTCTCTCTCGAAAACAAAATCATAACTTTAAATCTTTTTATAAAAGGGCTAATTCATCGCAAAAAAATATTAAAAGAAGGTACTATGTTCGTTCAACTTCAGTCCAAAAACATAAAGAAAAAAGCACTATGTTCAATATTGAAGAATAATCTACCCTTAATTTCGTACCCCCATGGGCAATATTAAGACCAAACCTTGCTGATTACTTGTTAATTCTTGCCCCAAAACTTAATTTGTAGGAACTGTATCAACTGGGAGCTCGAAAGATAGTCATAGCGGGTGTACCTCCGGTGGGATGTGTGCCATCAGAGAGAACATTAGGAGGTGGGATCTTCAGACAGTGCCAGGACACCTACAACCAAGCTTCAATTTTGTTCAATTCCAAACTTTCCATGGAGATCGACAACCTTTCCGCAACACTTGCGTGTGCCAGAATGGTCTATGTCGATATCTACAAAACCGTGTTAAACATCGTTCGCTACCCATCTGCTTATGGTAATTACAGCTTCCATCTTTCAACCCACATAAATCTAATTTTGTGCGTCAATATGTATTTAGTTCTATAACTCTCGCTGATCAATTGGTTAAATATATTTTCTCATGATCTCTTCTTCTCATTAGGATTCAAAGTGTCAGACAAGGGCTGCTGCGGCACTGGCACGATCGAGTCGACTCTTCTGTGCAATGAGTTGAGCCCCCATACATGCACAAATGCTGAAGATTATGTTTTCTGGGACAGCTACCACCCTACAGAGAAGGCTTACAAGTACATCGTCGACGCAATCGTCGCTGAATACCTTCCTCGCATATTGTAGTCCAGGGCAAGGATTAAAATGGTGGTATTACTACTGCTCATTTCATCTCAAACTAGATTCGATTCCTTCTTCGCTTGTATTCATTCATGAATAACAAAGCAGATAAGCAAATAACCCACGAAACTAAATATTGAATTCTACCGTCTCTTTTACTTGTTACAATCGATTCTCCCTCGTGATCGATCATTAACGTTTTTCCAGGGATTGGGAATCTCGAAATCAATTATTTTCACTAATTAATCAAATGACCATTTACTTTGACAAGGTGATAGATATATGACATCAAAATATTACTAGGGACCACAAGCACTAATAATGGAGAACGCTAGCTGGGTGTTTTCGCCGGTTAAAGAAATGGTGCCAGAGGAGACAGATGATGTCTTCATCAGCTCTCTTTGGCATTGAATATTTGTACCTTGTGCAGCTATCAGAAGGTCATGAGGCTGCAGAGACGCTGCACAAACAATTTAAGTCTAATTGAATGTACCATAGCAGCTTTTTTTGGGTGGAAAGTGGTATAGAACGTGTTATTGCCTATTAATGGTCCTCCGAACATTGAAAATATGCTGGTAGTAGTTAATTAGTTGAAACTCATGAAAGTAAATACTAATATTATTAGGTACTATTGGGATTTTGGCTTTTAATAATGTTCTCATTCACGAATTAATACAAGAAATCAGTTAAATGTAGCAATTTATGATTATACAAAAAATAAAAACTATAAAAATGTTTAAATAACATAAATTATTAAAAAATATTATTAGATTCCTTAAACCATCAAATACGTATATAAATAAGTTACATTAACAACTTAACCGAACATCTTCAAATTAATTAGTTGGGAGCGCGGATAGGATTACTCAGGTTGACTGATCTCCTACGTACATAGGGTGTCTCCCCTTCCAAAAGAAGTTTCTAGAGCGGGTTCAAAGATCTTGTGAAGCAGCAGCTAAGCAGGTAGCCATGATCTCCAATTCGAAGCTTGTCAATTGAAGAGTCTATACTAGTCTGCCTTTAAAGTTCAAGGGCAGGTTATGAGTTGTCTGTTTAAGTAATTAGTTCAATGATCCAATATTGCAATGGGTGGTTCGAAGTTTCTCATATTAATTATGCTAATTTCTTGTCTGATATTTTTCCAATATGACTTTTAATGTGTTTGAATAAGCTTTTCAGAGGGTAGAAAGCTCATTTTTGGATAAAAGAGCCGCTCTTTGTTTTGAAGCCCAAAGACAAGCTTTTCCAAAAGGGACTCTTTCTATGATTTGTCTCATGACAATCTCACTAGTCCTTTATGAAAGAGCATAGCCAAATGCTACCTTAGTTTTCTTTGATTGGGTCTATTGGTAGTCATGTTCTAGATTCGGGCTTATCTCTTCCAATCATATGGAAAGGGTAGAGAGTACTAGTTTACCCTCTCCATGCGCAAAGATTATAGTGCTAGCTTATAAATTATCGGCCCTCTTTTCAGGTATTGATCAGGAATATTTGTCAAAAGGATGTTGTGGATAGTTTCCATCCGTTGGGATGGCTCTTTAGTATATATACTAGCTAGTAGCCTTAGTTACTAAGAACAATTTATCTTCGTTCCTTTCATGATTTTGGAACAGAAGTTTGCATTTGAAGAGAGGAAACGCTAGTTGCACCTATGCACAGTACCTATCCCACCTACATGTTAATCTAAATCATTGATGCTTAGGGTTTATCCTTTAGAATATAGGATTTTATAAAATAAAAATATATGTATAGGATTTTTTAAAATAAAAAATATATGTATAGGATTTTTTAAAATAAAAAATATATGTATAGGATTTTTTAAAATAAAAAATATATGTATAGGATTTTTTAAAATAAAAAATATATGTATAGGATTTTTTAAAATAAAAAATATTTTCATATATTTTTAAGGGCTTAGATTAGCATGTACGCGGGAAAGATACTACGCATAGGTGCAGCTAGCATTACTCTTGAAGAAAAGTTCAAAAATATGTTAAATTCATTACTACTCTTTCTCTTTCTTCAATTTATCTTTAGACACTATTAAAATTTATTGAGTACATGAACGATATTAATAATTAATAATTTTTCATAATTATATTATAAGGATTGAGGTACTAAACAGTTAGACCCACTAGTAGAAAACTGGCTTGTAGGGGTGGTTTAAAAACCGTCACTGATGAGCCAAAACCCGTCACTATTCTCATTAGAGGCGGTCCAGCAGCCGTCCCTAATAAGAGGGTAGCTAATGCGATTTAGGGGACGGCAAGGTCCGTCACTAATACAAAAACACCGTCCCTATTCTTTGGAAAACAATAGGGACGGCATTCCTAAATCCCTAATAAAAAGTTTAATAGAGACGGTTCGGTGTCGTCCCTGAAGATGTGTTTAGGGACAGTCTCCGATAGCGTCACTAAAACTTTTAAGTGGCGGGCTCCAACAGCGTCCTTAAAACTTTTTTAGGGGCGGTCTCCGACAGCGTCCTTAAAACTTTTTAAGGGCTGTTCATTTAACAGTCCCTAAAAATCATAGTTTCCGGTTTAACAGTAGGGGCGGTCAATGAAACAGTCCGCAAAACTTTTTAGGGGCTGTTTATTCAACCGTCTCTACAAATAATGGTTTTCTGTTTAATTTTAGGGGTGGCATTACAACCGCCCCTAATACATTTTTTTTTTAAAAAAATATTTTTTTTCATTGGTAAACTTCTGTACTTAACACTTAACATTAAATATATAGCTATAGAATCTTATACAATGCAACCAATTCACCATTATCCATTCATTAAAACAAATTGCAGACATTGAAACAATCACCGAAAACATTGATTCTCCATAATCAATTCAAAAGTTCACAAAAAATATTTAAAGCATCATTTCTTCATAATCGTTTCTAAAGTTCACAAAAAATCTAAATGGTATTAACCAAAAAATCCTCCCTTTAAAACCTACACCGCCAGCCATGTAACTAGACCACTCTATCATTGAAAGAAATCCTCGTCGCTATCCTGTGCACCTACAATTATTTAATTCAAAAGTTTAGTAAAACATAAAAAATATCATGTAAAAGAGAAACATTCTCTAAGTGAGCAAAACCTACACTGTCATGCATATGACTAAGCACCCAGTCACTAATAGGGGTCGTCATCGCATTCTAGTGCACCTGTAATGAATGTAATGAAACTTAACCAAGGAAAAATTAAAATGAATGACGTAATTGAGTAGTTTAAAGAAGTAAAACCTAAGGTTGAGGGAGTGGTTGCATTGCACTCAGACCTAATTTGAACCATAAAATTCTCCAACGATTGTATTCGAGTCATAAGTATTTCATTGATTTCCCTTTGTCTTGACAACTCCGTCTTTGCTGCTTCGAGCTCTGATCTCATTGCATCCATTTGAGCAGAATTAACAGAAGAGCCACTCCTATCTCTTGTGTAACCAAGCCCGATACCCCTCTCGTATCCACCGTGATGACCTCCAAAAACCTCATCTAAGACAGGAGTAAGTTGTTGAGGGTCCTTGCTCTCCATAATCTATCGTTCAACAGCTATATCCTGTACAGCCTTCTACAATAAAATTAAAATCGATGTTTAAGTTCATATTGTAACCAATAATTGAACAAACAAATTCAAACTTGAAATTACTTACACAATAGCGTGCTGTCATTTCATTTGGATATTCACCATCTTTGTTAGTATGGGCCCCTAAGTACGCATTCACCATTTTGAAGGCTATCCCTTTCTCTTTTTGCTATTACGAATTTTTTTGTTAAGGAAGTTAAATAGTTTTCAAAAAAAAAAATATAACAAGTGGAGAGAGTTAAATTGAAATACCTCTTTCGTATAATAACGAGCTAAGGGCATTGTCCCAAGCATGTGAGTAGTCTTTAGACACTTTCTATTCTTCTTATTCCTTTCTCGACATATCGGCTACATGTTTTTGTTTCCGAGACCGTAGAAGTTCTTTCCAAGAGTCTTCGTGAGTGTTGAAGTGGGATTATCCTTGAGCACTTCCTCGGTCTTCCTTCAAGTATTTTTTCCTAAAGTTATACCGATTGTTCCTTATAATTTTTGGATGATGGCACAAGTGCTGACTTCGTAACTTCATCATCAAGTGGTTCATCTTTGGAATTCTTGAATTCGTACTTTTCCTGTGTGAAATAGTTGGACATCTTTAACTAATTTATCATCTAAACATGTTAAATAAAAACGTACAGGGGTTATTGACATACCTTGATGTGTTCAAACCAATTATCGAATTCTCCGTCGACATACTGAGGCCATTGCTTGTGAATGGGGAAAAATTCTTCTGAATTTACTTCTGAGCCAATTAATCTAACCAACGCTTTCTGTCTATCTGAAGTTAATTGTCGGTTTTCAATCTCTATGGTCCATTTTCCTTCATTTTCTCTGGGAGCTAGATTGATTGCCCGAGTCGGACCTCTCCCCCTACGCCGCTTTGATGGCTCCTGATCCACTGGTTCTTCTGCTTCTTCATCTTCATTGGGGAGGTGGTCTTCATCCTCCGGTTCTTGTGTTTCCTCATCCTCAAAGGGGAGGGGATCTTGGTCCTCCTGTTCTTGTGTTTCCTCATCCTCAAAGGGGATGTGATTGTCATCCATTGGCTCTTGTGTTTCGTCATCTTCATAGGGGAGGAGATCCCTTGGGGTCGTTCGTAAAAATCCTAAAACAAAGGGAATAAAAATACCACGTAACATGTATATAAATCTATACAAATCAGGAGTGGAATAACAAGCTAGACACAACAAAATACTAGAGTATATCCACCAAATATTTGCATAAAGTTAATCTACACTATTTTCTCCAATCTACTAAGATGTAATTCGACAAAAAAAAATATGTAACCACACCAACCAGTCATGGGAAAAATTGACAAGCAAAAGTATAAGATCAACTATTGAGAAAATACAAAACTGAATAATAGGAAAACAAATTATAGAGTCAAAGGCACAAAGATTGTTTTTGCTATCAAGGTCAGTTACTTTGACAATACAGACCAGTACAAAAATATGTTTAATGAAAGATCTTGTAAGCAAATTGATAACATTGAGAAAAGCTAAATTTATACATTTCCGAACTACACAATTTTATTTGCTCCCAAAACAGGGGTATTTTTTAATCTGAAAGAGTACTACACAACCTGATAACCTTCAGAAATAGAAGAATAAATTTTCTTTTAAATATATATATTTTCTGGTGTAATAAGGAGGGAAAAATCAAATTTCAATGCAAATATATTTTCGCTGATTAATAAGGAGAGTCCATGGGTTCATGAATACCTATTGTATTGAAAAAAAACTAAGTTCACATGAGCCGAGCTCAAATACAATAGCTTCTATGATTTTATTATTATATTCTTTTTGGGAAAGAGCTCCATTCACAAGATTAATTACTCCTAAACTTGAAAACTTAAAAATTTGTTCAATCATTAATTAAGTTTCCAAGTTAATCACGTGCATCTCGCCTTCCATTGTTGTTATTATTTTATTTTTGCTCCATTCACAACCCAACTCATAAAGTTGTAAACTTTTAAGAGTTGTTAAATCATTAATTAAGATTGAACGTCAACCATCACTCTAATTCTTATTTTACTATTATTTTCCTTTTGGGGCCAACCGGAAGAAGCACTCAAAAGGATCTAAAAAATAAAAAGAGGGACAAAGTTCTAGGGCGAAGATAGATCTACCTGTGCCGGTACACGGGATCTCTGAGCCGACCCTCTTCCTGGCGCTTGGCAAGGAGTTTGAAGGGAATTAATGTTCGTACTAGAAGGTGGAGTTTGCGAAAGTTTTTAGTGTGAGAAGGTCAAGCGCCCGGGAGAGTTTAATTTATATGCTTAAGGTGCGGGAGACTTTAGGATAAATTAAGAAGCGTTTTCAATCTTTAATTTGAAGGAGGGAGATATTAAAGGGTTAGTGCGGGAGACAAAAAAAACAAGATTTATATTTAAGACGGGTTAGGGTTTTAAAATACAATAAAACGGGCTAGGGTTTTAAAACACAATAAAATAGGCTACGGTTTTAAAATACAATAAAACGTGCTCCACCTCTAAAGATTTTTTTTAGAGATGGTTAAGGTATAAAAGCCCGCCTCTATTTATATGCATTAGCTATGGTAATTAGTCACCCGCCCCTATTAATATATATTAAGGATGGTTAATTAGTTGCCAGCCCCTACTAATATACATTAGTGATTAATGATGGTTAATTTGTCGACCGTCCCCTAGTAATGTACATTAGTGATGGTTAATTAGTCGCCCGCCCCTAGTAATGTACATTAGTGATGGTTAAGTAGTTTCCCGCCCCTATTAATATACATTAGTGATGGTTAATTAGTTGCCCGCCCCTAGTAATATACATTAGTGATGGTTAATTAGTTGCCCGCCCCTAATAATATACATTAGGGATGGTTAATGAGTCGCCCGCCCCTAGTAATATACATTAGTGATGGTTAATTAGTAGCCCGCCCCTAGTAATATATATTAGAGATGGGTAATTCGTCGTCCGTCCCTAATAATATGCATTAGGGGCGGTTAATTCTTCGTCCGACCCTAATAATATGCATTAGGGGCGGTTGATTAATCGCCAACCATATAGAGACGGGTTTGTCCTAGCCCGCCTCTAAAGAACTTTTTATAGAGACGGTTATTAGTGAAACCGGTCTCTGAAAGTCATTTTTCTACTAGTGACCGTACGGTGCTACTGTTCCAAATAAATAATATATAAATTAATCCTTATTGAAACGTTTGGTAACGTGATATAGTAGAAGAACACGTAAAGGCTAGTACACTCAATCCACATTAGGGAAAGAAAAATGTATAAATAAATATCTGTTACTATTAGCCCTAACTGTTAATGAGAAAACATAGATATATTTAATTAATTGGCGCTACACTATGAATATCCTCTAGGAAAGAAATTGATCGAAGTGCTACTGTAACAGAGCCATCCACATGGCGTCTTCCCCTGAAGGTCTCTCTTATCACTCTCATGAGTCCTCTCAAATGTGATTCTTGGATCTTTAGGGACACCTTTGACCATTAACACGACTGGGTCTTCTTTATTATGATCAAAATCATGAATCACGAGGAAGTCTTTGCATCAAGCTGCAATTGCGAATTTATACTCCATATATGAACATGCATGAGAATAACAACGTTGTGTCTGAGCTTCCTCGAGAAATTCAAGGTTGATTGTTTATAAAACGACCGTTGCAAAGGTTGCAAAGACCGGGACTGTCCTACATTAGGGATCCTCTACCAAGAAAAAAAGCCTCTTTTTTACAAAAATATGCAAGTTCTAATTTTTTTAAGAGGGATCCAACGAAATTATCGTATTGCTCTTTTAGCCAATGCAGTACATTGAACAGATTGTCTCTTGAAGTAATTATAATACCCTATTACCAGTAAGATAAATTTCACTTGACTTGATTGCAAGTTTTTCTAACCATCTTATCATCTTATTTTGGATTCTAGATTTACAAGTTTAGTTGAAATATCCTAGGATTTTGATCAATAACAAAAGTAATTTCCAAATATGATATATTATGAAATTAATAAAAATCACACGCATGCATTGCATATTATTCAATGATAAAAGAATTAATTGTATGCTTTATTCTACTAATGGAGTTGTGAATTTCACAAAATTCATGTTTTACTGGAGGGGTTAGTTAATTAATTTTCCTTTTTTCATCGCTAATGTTTTGTTCAATACAAACAAATTTCCACAGATAATTTCATAGTTCTTCGATGTAATTTAATGCAACTTTGCCTAAACAAAAACCTTACAAGCTAGCTCCTCTACATAAAACAATTGAAATTGTTCAAATCATTCGGAGCTTGATGTTAGTGAGCATTACACTCGAACCCCAAAGTAACTTTAAATAGCAAGCAACAGTTAGCCACAAGTCGATTCAAGAAATTGAAGACCCCGGTTATGCTTAAGGTACGAGGTCTTTGTCAAGATGGAAACTACTAACAGTGCTATAAACAAGATGCAGTGATATTGCTAGAAATTATGACAAAATATAGTGATGCGGCCAAGCGCCAGCTTATAGCAAGTACTATAACTGTCAATCTTAAAATGTCAAATCTTGTCATTTCAACAAGACCCAAACAGTAAAACTGATCTCCTTCTCATTAACCCTTCAATTTATTTTTTTTATTTGTAATATATTTAATTATTTCTCTCAATAAGATATATAGTTCAAGCCATGGTGTTTTAAAAACCGAACGGCAACAGGCGATCCAACCCGGTTGAACCGGAACCCGATGCTTTTCCGGTTCGGTTTAGGGCCAGAACCGGTTTGGCATTAAAAACGGTACGACCGCTAACCAAACTGAACAGCTTTTTACGTTTCTTGAAGGACAGAAATTTAAGACATAGGATGCTTTATGCTCAAAATTTTCTTTGGCACATCTTTCATACATTAGAGTGTTTTCTCAGCTACCCTGATGCATATATATCATTGGCTTCTCATAAAAATTTTATCTGCTTCACCGACTCTTGTAATGTCTTAAATTGCATGGTTCTTAGGCATATATATACATCTTTCATTTAAATATTTTGTCCCCACAGCTAGCTGGCGCACCGCGTCATTGTCTTCCACAAAAATGTCACCAACTTCACCAAACCCTGTGGTGCTTAATTACATAATAAACGTGCAAACCAAGCGTTGAAACTTTTATGCCTGTTAGTTGAAATACTGGGGCCAGCGTATAGGGCAATATTTACACCCAGTCAAGTCACCTCTGACCAAGTTGAGTCGCACAACCATGCTCTAGAGTAGACTTAAGTGCAATTACAGAATATATACTAACCATATATTGAGTACCAGCTAGGTCGGACTTCAATGTGTCCATAAATTTGTCGACGCTTGCTGATACACTTATATTAGTCATATACATATTCGGAGTTGTCCATTTAATGCAGAAGCCTCTTGCCACAAGAAGTGGTACAAGAAGGGGACTTATTGATCAAGACATTAATATTACGTACTCTTCGATCGATATTCCATGGAGCTTGGTAATATATATTCACCTCCAAGATTTCAACAAGAATCTTGGAGATTAACGATAGAACACATGATAATGCAGAACCCACGATACATGCTAAGGCAGGCGACCAGGGATCATCCCCAACAAACAAGCTTTTACCATCATTAATTAAGGTTATATCCTGCAATTAAATGAAGTCCAAGCAATGAAATGGCATCCCACGCTATATCTGAAAATGATTATATTTTATATACCTAAAAATAAAGGACGTACTAGGACTCAATTTCCTGGAATTCCAACCCGATAAGAAAATTCTGGTAATATTACAAGAACTTTCTGCAATTTCAGTGGTTGTTGCCGACGAATTGAATAAAAAAACAATCGTCTCAATTAGAAGCACATGATCCTTTTTCATGAACATGAATGAGACCTGAATCTACTCCCATACTCCTATTCCACCAAAGTTTTATTAAAAATATAAAAATGAATTGTGGGTTTATATAATAGAAGAGAAATATTCTCATGGTTTATTGCAGAGTTGATCTACGACTCGAATTCATGGCGAGCAGTACTAATAACGAAAAAAACAACGAAATGGAGTTGTCGCAACATAAGGAAGAAACTTTTAGTTTTATGAGATGAATTGACCACGAACTGCGCGTTTTGATTCATACCACAAATTTTCTTGGTTACTTTGGAAATTAGCTAGTCGTGACCCACTACGGGATATTATAAATGCAAGCATGAAGCCCTCTTAGCTTCTATTATTATCTTCTCTTTTTAAGTCTTAGAATGAGAGATCATATTTCACCGACAAACGACATGCCCATATTCCAAGTACTCCGTCTTCTCCTCCTTGTTCTTCTCATTGTCGTTGTCGTTCATGTCCATGGTAATTAGAGCTCTAATCACACATGGGTACCTGCTGATCTTCTGGTGTTGGGGAACTCTCTCTCTCTCTCTCTCTCTCTCTCTCTCTCTCTCTCTCTCTCTCTCTCTCTCTCTCTCTCTCTCTCTCTCTCTCTCTCTCTCTCTCTCTCTCTCTCTCTCTCTCCTTAGAATAGTTAATTGATCTTAGCAATCGTTAATCCAATTTTTTTAAACGCCATAAGATATTTGGATGGTGGATTCAATGTACTGATCTTTTTCAGCAAAGAATGACGAGTAAACTATGTCGATAAAAATTGTCCGTTAGAGTGACGTGTGGTATCATGGGCAACGACCTTCTACCTACCATCCTCAGGAGGATTATCCTCCCATATATTTTTTTTACAGAAGAATCTTCTGTTGGACAGTTAATATAAGGCATATGCTCCTGGAGAGAAACATTAATTTAATTTCTTTCAAGGCGTTCCGCTTAACACTGGAATATTGATCATCTTCTTTGTCAGCTTCATACTTGGGGATGAAGGGGTTCTTGCCAGCCTATCCAAACCCAGAATTGAAACCTGAAGATGATCTCCTGACTGGTGTAAGCTTTGCTTCAGCTGGGTCAGGGTACGATGTTCTCACCGCAGAAACGTTAGTAAGTACTAGTACTCGTACTCCTTTTCCAATCTTTCTGTTTTCCTTTCTCTCTAAGAAACCCACTAATCAGTTGTTCCAATACTTTTCCTGTTTCAGTCGGTTCTCTCCTTTTCCGATAAGTTGGATCTTTTCATAGACTACAAAGAGGCTGTAACAAATCGTCGGCGAGGAGAGAGCTCATAGCATCATCGCAGATAGTTTGTACATCATCTCCGCTGGAAGCAACGACATAGTGATAACATACTTTGATACTACACTCCGAAGGTACCTGGAACCTTGATATCCCCTCCTACGTACACTTATTGATCCAATCCGCTGGAAGCGCGCTTCCAGCGTCGTGAAGGTACATCCCAGCCTAGATCTCCCTACTCTCTTATACGATGCGTTTTCCAAGTATTTAAAATATAGTACCCAGTTGCAGAAAGTCATCGCAGCTGTTGGAAACGCTTTACACTCTTGAATAATTAATTCCCAACCATGTACATTTAATTTAGTACTAGGACTGGAAATTAGTTGCAGCAGAAGAGATGTACTACAGTTTTACATTTGTTGTATACGTGGTAGGTATTATACAAGTTGGACGCAAGGAAGATAGGGCTCGTGGGGATAACTACCCTGGGGTGCCTCCCTCTCCAAAGAAGTTTCAAGGGTGGGATTCAAAGATCCTGTGAATCTCCGGCCAACCAGGCAGCCATGAACTTCAATTCTAAGCTCGTCCAGGAGATCACGACTCTTACTTCAGAGCTTAAAGACTCGGCTTCATGAACCTATATTTATGTTGTTGCTAGTGAAAGCCACAAAGACGCTCGTTTTGAAGATTAAGAACGAAAAATGTGTTTGAAACACTAAACGGGAACCATCTTCAATCAAGAATAATATATCTTCATTACATTTTCAAATCTTAAATAGATTTTAATAAAGTTATATGCGCCTTATCCTCTCTAAGACCTTACAGAATGATCCACTTAGCTCGGACCAAGTTAAATTTCAACTGATGGGAATCTTATAATCTTGATCATTCACTTCTAATGATTAGCACCGATAATATTCTAGGAGTTTGGGCTCCAAATCCCAAACGCTTAATCTAAAATTATATTATGTGTCCTCACCAAGGTGAAAACAGAGCTTTCCAGTCCTGGCTTGCCTCTCCACTTCCAATTTGAGTCATGGGGGTTGAGTTCACTTGGGCGCTATAAATATTTATCACACTCTAAGAGTTATGTCTACCCTAAGAAATTAGATGGGTGTCAGTGTAAAGATGAGGGCAACGTTGTCTCTGAGCTCCCTCTCAATTCGTGCAATTTAAGGTGGTTTTCCGTGGAGTAAATATAGTTCCCATGATGATTCTGCGAGTCCGCAGATGCATATATAGGCTGTATCCTGCAGTAAATTAAGCAGTTCAACTTTTTAAGATGAATTTATGTGCTCGAAAGAGCTCTAAAAATGAGATAAATCTCTCAGGTGGTTCATTCTTTATAAATTCCACCGAAGATGCTCTGAGGTCTAGGAACTGAAACAACTTAGCAAGAACATGCAGCAGATTTCATCCTTGAGTCTCTCTTCTTCTTCTTCTTCTTCTTCTTCTTCTTCTTCTTCTTCTTCTTCTTCTTCTTCTTCTTCTTCTTCTTCTTCTTCTTCTTCTTCTTCTTCTTTTTCTTCTTCTTCTTCTTCTTCTTCTTTTTCTTCTTCCTCGACATTGTTGATTACTATCCTGCTTCTCCATACGGCAGTACTTAGGGTTGATGGCCTGCAGAACCTGAGTCCGAATCGCAGCAGAGTACCAGCTTTTCTGGTGTTGGGCGATTCGATTGCGGATCCAGGCAACAACAATGTGCTTCAGACGGTTCTCAAGAGTGATTTTCCTCCTTACGGAAGGGACTTTAAAGGGCACAAAGCTACGGGACGGTTCAGCAATGGAAAGATAGCCACGGATTTCATTGGTAATACCATATAAACTTCAACCTTGCCCATTCTTTCTGCAGTTCTGTTCTACATTTATCTCTTTCCCTCTATCAAGAGTTCTGAAGAGTAATGCTCTGTTTGTTTGATAACTTTAATAAAGTACAGAGTGGTTGGTAGACAATAATTAAACCACAAAATATAGAAACCATTCACATTAGAGCAATAATTTATAAAACGAATCTCAATATGATTTAAGAATGGTCAATGCAATCCGAAACCAGCAAACCCAGCTTCAAGCATCGAGCAAACTAATTAACCCTTCTGCCTTCTCAGATCCCACCTTGTTGTACAGAAAAAATCCCTTAATCTCACAGAGAATCACTAATTAATTCCTGGCAATCAAGAAAATTAAAGTTTGTTCCATTTTCTTCCAGCTTGACCAATATTCCATGTATATTGTCTTGTGTGACAGCTTCATACTTGGGACTAAAGGAATTCTTGCCGGCCTATCTAGACCCAGAACTGAAACCTGAAGATCTCCTGACTGGGGTGAGCTTTGCTTCAGCCGGAACTGGGTTCGATGTTCTCACCGCTCAAACGTTGGTAAATACATAGTCCATCCTCCACTTACAAGTTAATTTGTACTTAATTTCTTTTTAAAGAACCCCATTATGAGTCAGATGCTTCCACGGATCTGCTGTTTTTCAGTCGGTCCTCTCGTTTTCGGATCAGTTGGTTCTGTTCAAAGACTACATAGAAAAGCTGAAACAGATCGCGGGAGAAAAGAGAGCTCAGAGGATCATTTCGGAGAGTCTCTACATCATCTCGGGTGGAAGCAACGACATAGTAGTCACATACTTTGATACAACGCTCAGAAGGTGGCACCTTGACGTTCCCTCCTACGTAGACTTGTTGATCCATTCGGCTTCCAGCGTTGTGAAGGTACATTGATCCTCACTCTCTGCCGTATTTACGAACTCTCAAACGAAGCTAATTTTCACAAGTCCTTTAATTGGTACCGTGCGGATATATGAAGAGAATTAAATGGACACTTCTTTTATTGAAGTTTTCTAGTACCATTTTGCAAGTGTCATTGAATCTGTTCCGGGTCTATTATTGGACTGGTAAAAACTCACGGTACTAAAATCATTTTTCGTTTGAAAAACCTGTTATCATTTGATCATCTCCTCCACTCTTGTTTTGTATGGAGGAAGTGATGACAGTGTGCTCTACTTATGAGTGTAGTACTGCAGGACCTATACAAGTTGGGGGCACGGAAGATGGGGCTAGTGGGGCTGACTCCCCTCGGGTGCCTCCCCTTGCAAAGAAGTTTAAAGGGTGGGATTCAAAGGTCTTGTTCTGCTCCAACTAACCAAGCAGCCAGAATATTCAATTCTAAGCTAAAAAAGGTGGCAAAGATTCTTACTTTAGAGCTTAATGGCTCAAGAATTGGCTACCTTAATCTATATGATCCCGTGCTAGCAGCTGTTCAGAACCCCTCATATTATGGTAATAATTATTATCTCATTTTCTTTAAAAACTACACAATAAGATTACTGTATCCTTATTGATCAGTTTTAGGACTTATTATTAGTAATCCAATTTCTCTGCCTCCTTTTGTAGGATTTGAGGAATCAGCAAAAGGGTGCTGTGGCACAGGGAAACTCGAGATCTCATATTTGTGCAATGACAAAACTTCTCATACGTGTACAAATGCTTCTACCTATGCTTTCTGGGATAGTATCCATCCCTCTGAGAGGCTCATTGAGATAGTTCTTGCCCAACTTTTTGAGAACGATTTCCCCTCATTCGTTTGATTATGCTTTCTAGATTAGAACTTTAACTTCATCTACAATGTTATTGTTGTAATAGATGTCTCAAAAGAACTTGATTTGAAGAAAGAGCATGAAAAATAAATAACGATCAAAATTAAAGAAATTGTGTTCTTTCCCTTTCAAATCTTGCCTGTTTTTGGAATAACATCTCTTTTTCTTCTGTCCTTTTCCCTTTGCAAAGGTTGCAAGGACCGGGACTGTCCTACATTATGGATCCTCTGCCATAGAAAAATTGCTTCTTTTTTACAATAATATGCAAGTTTTAATTTTTTTATGAGGGATCCAATGAAATTATCGTATTGATCTTTTAGCCAATACAGTACATTGAACAGATTGTCTCTTTAAGTAATTATATTACCTCATTACGAGTAAGTAAAATTTCACTTGACGTGACTGCAAGTTTTTCTTATCATCTTATCATCGTATTTTGGATTCTAGATATTTTGGATTCTAGATTTACAAGTTTAGCTGAAATACCCTAGGATTTTGATCAATAACAAAAGTAATTTCCAATTATGATATATTATGAAATAAAAATCACACGCATGCATTGCATATTATTCAATGATAAAAGAATTAATTGTATGCTTTATTCTACTCATGGAGTTGTGAATTTCACAAAATTCATGTGTTACTGGAGGGTTTGGTTAATTTTCCTTTTTTCATCACTAATGTTTTGCTCAATGCAAACAAATTTCCACAAATAATTTCATAGTTCTTCTATGTAATTTAATGCAACTTTGCCTAAACAAAAACCTTACTAGCTAGTTCCTCTACATAAAACAATAGAAATTGTTCAAATCATTCGGAGCTTGATGTTAGTGATCATTACACTCCAACCCCCAAGTAACTTTAAACAGCAAACAACAGTTAGCCACAAGTCGATTGAAGAAATTAATTGAAGACCCCTAATTACCTATCGAGTTGACCCCGGTTATGCTTAAGGTACGTAGCAAGGTCTTTGTCAAGATGGAAACTACTAACAGTGCTATAAACAAGATGCAGTGATATTGCTAGAAATTATGACAAAATATAGTGATGCAGCCAAGCGCCAGCTTATAGCGAGTACTATAACTATCAATCTTAAAATGTCAAATCTTGTCATTTCAACAAGACCCAAACAGTAAAACTGATCTCCTTCTCACTAACCCTTCAATTTATTTTATGATTTGTAATATAATTATTTCTCTCGATAAGATATATAGTTCAAGCCATGGTGTTTTAAAAACGAATGGCAACAGCCGGTCCAACCCAGTTGAACCGGAAACGGACGCTTTTCCGGTGCGGTTTAGGGCCAGAACAGGTTTGGCCTTAAAAACGGTACGACCGCTAACCAATGCAACTGAACAGCTTTTTAGGTTTCTTAAAGGACAGAAATTTAAGACATATGATGTATTAACTAGGAACATTAACCGTTCCCAATCTAAACCAGTTCAACAAAATGGAGTGTACTACCAGTTTGATGGCTGGTCTGGTTTTTGTAACTGGTTCAAGCCCATAAAAAATTTCAGCATTACCGTACCATTTATAAAAGAGTAATGCTATGCGCACTGCAGTAGTGCGCATAAATTGCGCACTTCTGACGTGGAAGACTTACGTGTCCGTGCACATCAGCAGCTGAGTCAACAACCTAAAAAAATGGGGTCTGGTTCGACCCTGTTTTTTTCTTCCCACCCAAAATCACTCCCCCTCTCCCTCTCCTTCTCGCTTCCTCTTCCCCAAAATCGCTCTCCCTCTCGCTTCCTCTCCCCCAAAATCGCTCTCCCTCTCCCTCTCACTTCCTCTCCCCTAAAATCGCTCTCCCTCTCCCTCTCGCTTCCTCTCCCCCAAAATCGCTCTCCCTCTCCCCAAAATCGTTCTCCCTTTTCCTCTCGCTTCCACTCCCCCAAAATCGCCCTCTCCTATCCCTCTCGCTTCCTCTCCCCCCCAATCGCTCTCCCTCTCCTCTCTCGCCTCTCCCCCAATCGCTCTCCCTCTCCCTCTCGCTTCCTCTCCCCCAAAATCGCTCTCCCTCTCCCTCTCGCTTCCTCTCCCCCAAAATCGCTCTCCCTCTCCTCAAAATCGTTCTCCCTCTTCCTCTCGCTTCCTCTCCCCCAAAATCGCCCTCGCCTCTCCCTCTCGCTTCCTCTCCCCCAAATTTGCCCTCACCTCAGCCTCCCGCAGCAGCCTCGCCCTCGCTTCAGCCTCGTCTCCACCTCCCGCGGCTATGCAGTAAATTATTTGTTCATTCTTACTATTAACTTTTGTTCGCATTGTTTGGAATCTGCGTTTGAGTTTATTGCAGGTCCTCCTCAATTGTACTACCTTCCTGCACCTCCTCCAGAGTATTTGAGGGGTCCACCACCTCTTTATGTTTCACATCCTCCACAGCCTGGCTTTCCAATGCCATTACTTGATCCATCATCATCTTTGAAGGCTAAGATTACAAAATCGTCCAATAATATTGTGAGGTCTTTCTGATGTTTCGTATTTAATTTTGATTTCACCTGTTTGGGTGGCATCTCAGATGGTGAAGGGTTTAGAGATCAAGGTAATCTTTTACTTTGTTCCATGGAGGGTATCATACTTGCAGGTAATATTCTGAAGTTGACAAACTAGCAGCACTTGCTGGGAAGTATAATGTATTCCTTGTGATGGGTGTCATAGAGAGGGAAATGCTTCTATTTACCACAAGGACTTTTGACATGGTCGTCCCCATATTCTTGATTAAAGTGTCCTTGCTTCTGATGCTTCATATGGGTGCATGAACTTTGTAATGACTACATGATAAAGCTATAATTTTGGTTGTTTTCTAATGTTGATCTAATGTAATACTGCTTGGATTATATGATTAATTACTTTCAATGGATCTTTAAGCTCAAAATGGTAAGAGCACTCAAAAGTCTTTTTTGAGAGGATGGTGGTTCGAATCCACCAAGATCCAAATTGTTTTTTTTTTAATTTTCGTTTAAATTGAAAGAGGATTGTGAAAATGCCGTTAATACAACCTTGTGAGATGTGCCACCTTTTCTCGTTGTTGCTTGGAGACTGTTGTTATTCTGTTAGTTCTTGTGGTGCTTCATACATTGTGTCCTAGCTTGTTTATCAGAGACTTGAATTCGGTTCATGCACTGTATGTTTGTTTCTATCAATGGAAGGTCATTTGTATGACCTACTTGTGGCAGGAACGATGTTTTAGTAATCTTGGAGCTTCTGTATTTGTAACATGCAGCAGCAAATCTTAGTCAATACAATTACCGGAGTTTACATCAATTTGTTCTTTTAGTGCAGTGCAGCCTTTGAGGACAGCTTTGGTTTTATGACCAATAGCTGGTGCCTTCAGTGTTTCTTTCTCCAATTCCCTTTCTTCACCATTGACGCTGGTTGTAAATAATTAAAGAGTGTACATCATGAAAGAATGACGGTAGGTCGTATAGTATGACCTTCCGATGGTGACCTTGGAAAAGATTGAACACAAGGACTGTCTTTGGGAAAACAATCTACAGTTGAGCATCAAACTCATTCTCCAAATATGTTCACTAGAGCATAACTCTCCCACAACAAAAAGACAATGAAAAGGAAATCAAAGAACAATTAAGATGAAAAACATAATTGATGGTGCTCTAAATTTCTCTTCTCAACACTTGTTACAGAAACTTCACAAGAGAAGCCATTCCGCCAATCTTCTCACAATTATAAAGCTGAGGTAGAACTCTTAAGCAGTATAAATGAAATTTAAAAAAAAAAGAAACAAAACTTGGATCTTGGTGGATTCGAACCACCATCCCCTCAAAAAAGACTTTTGAGTGCTCTTACCATTTTGAGCTTAAAGATCCACTGAAAGTAATCCAAGCAGTGATACATTTGATCAACACATACTATTTGCAGTCCCTTACTTAAAAAACAGAAATCATGTTTTTAAACTAATAGATGTTTGAAAAAGATGCTGGAAACTAGATCAAATAACTTAAACCTATCATTAAACAGAAATCGTAATTTTAAAAAAAAAAGTGTAGTAAACCATAATGGTGTAGGAAAAAAACATAGAAATTACAATGAAAAGACAACATTGAGAACAAAAAACCTCCATTAATGAACCTCTTGTCAAGCATATGGTTAAATAAAATTATTCCCAAATTTCAGACTGTTAATTAGTATCTGCATGATCAGCCTTTTTTCTTTCTGACAATATGTGATTTTAATAACTAAGGAACAATGTGTTCCAAAAAGTACACCCAAAATGTAGGATGTCTCACACAAGTTGTTGGGGATCAACCCCCTCTTTTGCTAACAAATCTGCAATTCCATTTCTTGTCCTAACCACATGATTGCACAATACCTTTACATCACAACTTAGAGATAGAATTTCTTAAAAATAGCTTAAAGTTCCCATGGAGGTTACAAAGCACCTCTACACCACTTCATAGCATTTGTTGAATCCCCTTTTACTAATTATTTTAGCTTCTCTAAAAAACGAGGACAACTGACATTAAAAGGGAATGATTATAAACATGAAGACGACTATTGAAAGAATAACCTCTATCATAGCTTTCTCAATTGTTTTTCTCCTTTATAATGCTTGCTACTAATTGATTGCTTCTAATTTGTAACCTTAAGGGAAGCAGTATTTAGATGAAGATAACGAACATGTACTCCAACTCAAGAAGAATGACCATCTACTGGAAGCAATTATATGGTCATTAACCACTTGCATACATCTTTTAGAGAAGATCGCAGACAACAGTTAACAATGCAAACCAGGTAACTCACCGCATACTTGCAAGCACAGCAAAGGGACTCCATTGTTCGCATGTCCCTATTAGAGATAACTCTTACGATCTTCTTCTTATCCTCTCCGTATCGTAACTTATTTGATGATCTGCTCCTCTGTATCTTACCTGTACCTGATTTGTATCAATTCCCTGATTTGTACCCTAACGGAGATCCCTGATCTGATCTTCACAACTTGTATAAATATGTGTAAACAATTTAATGAAAATCATCAAGTTCTCAAATTCTCACATGGTATCAGCAGCCTAGGGCTTTCGATCCGACACTTACTCTTTTTTTGTTTTCGTTCGCCTTCTCCTCTTCCCTTATGGCGACCTCAAAAGCTTCAACTCCCGCCGATCTGGCTGAGTCTCTTCCCCTTCCGGTGGTGAAGAGCATTTCTCAAGAAGTGTCTTTAAAACTCTCGCCCGATAATTTTCTCATCTGGAAAGTCCAGATTATTCTCATGATGCGTAGTCATGGTCTTCACAGCTTACTTGATGGAACTCTTCCCCCTCCACTTTCTTCACCTGAGGACCTTGCCAAATGGAAAAGACTTGATCAGCTTGCACTGGGCTGGCTTTTCCAGTCCCTCTCTGCTGAAATTCTCCCACGTCTAGTTGATGCCGAAACCACTCGTGATGCCTGGCTGACTTTGGAAGAAGTATATTATACCATCACTCACTCCCGACTTCAGTAATTGAAGACTGAATTACATACCTTGCAGCGTGGCAGCAAGTCTGTTCACGAATATCTCATCCATGCCAAGTCGATTGCTCTTGCCCTCGCCAGTGCCGAAAAACCTGTGGATGATGACGATCTAATTTTATGTACTATGCGTGGATTAGGATCCGATTTTGATCCTCTTATAGCAGCGATCGACTCTCAGCCAACTACTTCTTTTTCATATGTCTCTGCTCTTTTATTGGACCACGAACATCGCCTTCGACAGGCTCAACCTGCTCTCGCTCAGCCGGCTCTTGCTCTCACTGCTGCAACCCCACCTCCTTCCTTACGTCCATCCAGTGGACGTCCTTCACGAGGCTCCTCTTGTCGCCCTCAGGCCAATCGTGGCCGTAATAACAGCAACCGTGGCAGTGGTCACCCACAAGCCTCTTGGCCTAATTCAACACCAAATTCTTCTGATGGGACAAACGTTGATTGTTACCGATGTGGACATCCCTACCACAAAGAAAACAATTGTTGGGCTCCAGATTCTGCACTACCCACTTCCACTGCCCTTTCTGCCTCATAGTTGCCCGCTCCGTCCGATGATTGGTTCTTAGATTCTGGGACCACCCATAATGTGACTTCTGATCCTGCTGACATTTCTGGTAAGCATCCATATTATGGTACTGACTCTATCCTTGTTGGCAATGGACGTCCTCTGTCCATTTCTACTCTACATTACCTCTCTCATCTGGTACCACTATCTCTTGTTCCACTCTTTTAGTTCCTTCAATTTCTAAGAAATTACTCTCTGTCTCGTACTAATAATTGGTCCTTCTTATTCACTCCTACTTGCTTTGTTATCCGTGATTTACAGAACCACAAGATCATTCATCACGGGCCCAATAGAGGTGGACTCTATCCCCTGCCAGTCGCTTCGAAACAATGTCTTTCCGTCAATAAAGTTTCTTCAGCAAACTAGCACTACCGGTTAGGTCATCCTTCGCACCAGGTTCTCCAAACTCTGTCATCCGTTATATTAGTTCCACGTTCACGTTCGTCTTCAATTGCTCCTCCATGCAGCAGTTGCCAACTCGGCAAAAGTCGTCGCCTTCCTTTTAAGATGCATCCAATTCGTACCAATAAACCCATGGAATTGCTTCATTGTGATGTGTGGGGCCCAACCCCTACTTTATCAGTTGACAATTTTAAATTTTATTTACTTATTGTTGACGATTATTCACGATTTACATGGTTATTTCCTCTTAAGCGTAAATCAGATGTGTCCTCAATTTTTCAAAGTTTTCTTCCTTTCGTCGAAAATAATTTTGGTAAAATTCGCAGTATTCAGAGTGACGGAGGAGGAGAGTTCATTAGTACTAATCTACATATCCAATTTCAATCCCGATGAATTGCACATCATTTATCCTGTCCAGGTACTCCTGAACAAAATGGCATTGCCGAAAGGAAGCATTGCCATGTGGTTGAAACAGGGATCACTCTTCTGGCCCATTCCAATCTTCCACAGTGTTATTGGTCATATGCATTTTTAACTGATGTTCATTGTATCAATTTATTACCCAGTCGTTTACTTCATAATGAGACTCCGTATTTTCGATTATTTAATCACCAACCAAATTATGACCATTTACGACCATTTGGTTGCCTCTGTTTTCCTTGTCTCAGACCCTTTACAATCAATAAATTGGATTTCAAAAGTTGTCGTTGTCTGTTTCTTGGGTACAGCATGCGTCATAAAGGGTATTTGTGTCTTGATCTTCACACATTAAGACTGTATATATCTCGTCATGTAGTCTTCAATGAATGCTCGTTCCCTGGTTTACCCATGTCCAAAGATTCCTCTATCTCACCCTTTGTGTGCAAGAAATTCCCTCAAATACCTCCAAATTTACAGCTCCATGCCACTGCAACTTCTGGCATCCAATCCCCAACAGAACCTCCTCCCATGGTGTCGCCGATGTCGTCTTCCTTAAATCCCGGCCCTTCTGTCACCTCCCGCCGGTTCCGCAACGCCCCTCTTCTTCTTCCCCCGGCGTCTCTCTTCCTCGGTTCTTTCAACGTCGTCGCCGGCTCGAACTACCATTCCACGTCCCCTATTTGTCCCCCCTGCAGGTCTGTCTCGTCCTCATCCCGTCTCCAAAACGCCTATCCTCCTACCTCGCACCGATCCCCTGCAGCCATTTTGGCCGCCGCATCATCCTCGCCGCCCGACACTGCTGTTCCTCCTTCTTCGGCCCCCGCCTCTCCTCCGGCTACTTCCTCTCCGGCGACTGCCTCCTTAGTGGCCTCTTCCATCTCTGCTAAGCCTCCTTCCGCAGATCGAAAGCACACCACGGTCACCCGAAACATGGATGGCACTCACCGAGGTAAAATACTACTGGCCGAATGATACCCTCTCCCTGAGTGCCTTTCCTGTGAACTCACCTCATTACCACGAGAACCTCAAAGTTATTCATATGCGATTCTTGATGCTCGTTGGATTGCCGCTATGAACGACGAAATGCATGCCCTCCATAAGAATCGAAATTGGACTTTAGTTCCTTTTTCTCCTAATATGAATGTAATTGGCAACAGGTGGGTCTACCGATTGAAACAACGATCTGATGGTACCATTGAAAGATTTAAAGCCCGATTGGTGGCTAAGGGCTTCAATCAACAACCAGGTCGTGATTATAACCATACATTCTCCCCAATGGTACACCCTGCCACAATTCGCCTAATTCTTGCACTTGCAGTTTCTCTCAGTTGGCCTCTCAAACAACTGGATGTCAAAAATGCATTCTTACATGGAGATATCTCTGAATTTATTTATATGAAGCAGCCAGAGGGCTATGTTGATCCCGACAGACCCAATCATGTTTGTCATCTACAAAAATCACTTTATGGGCTCAAACAAGCACCACGGGCCTGGTATTCCAAGTTAAGTTTCTTTCTCCAGAAAATTGGCTTCAGTGGTTCTCCTCATGACTCATCATTATTTTTTATGTGAATGACATTATTGTCACTGGATCTTCTTTGCCTGGCATACAGTCTATTTTACATTGTTTGCGCTCCGCCTTTGATCTCACTGATCTAGGTTCGCTTAAGTATTTTCTTGGCATTGAAACATTGCGTCGTCCAGATGAATTGTTTCTCTCTCAACGTCGTTATACCCTTGACCTACTACATACTTATTGAATGGAGGCGGCCAAGCCTATCAGCACTCCCCTATCTGGAGACAAGCTATCTATTGATGCAGGCAACTTACTTGCAGATGCTACTACTTATCGACAACTTGTTGGTAGTCTACAATATCTCACATTAACTCACCCCGATATTGCATATGCCGTAAACACTCTATGTCAATTCATGCAATCCCCTCGTGTACCTTATCTACAAGCCGCCAAAAGGATTTTGCGTTATTTGAAACATACACCCACTCATGGTATTCGCTTCTCACCATCCCCATTTTTTCTCATGGGCTACAGTGACGCTAATTGGGCAAGCTGCCCCTATACTCGTCGATCCACAACAGGTTATGCTATTTATTTGGGTAACAATTTGATTTCATGGGTATCTCAGAAACAGCGCACTGTCTCTCGCTCCAGCTGTGAAGCCGAATATCGTGCCTTGGCTGCCCTTTGCAGTGAAATGCTCTGGACCCTTCATGTTCTACAGTTTCTTCATGTTCGGCTCACTTCCACACCTACTCTTCACTGCGATAACACTAGTTCCATATTCTTGGCATCAAATCCTGTAGTCCATGGACGAAATAAACATATAGAATTGGACATTCACTTCATCAGAGAGAAACTCCATGATGGTATTTTTCGTCTTCGCTACATCTCCACCTTGAATCAAACTGCGGATATTTTTACCAAGCATTTATACCAAGCCAGATTTGACACTTTGCGGCATAAGCTCAACATGGTTGCTCTACCTTGAGCTTACGGGAGGGTGTTAGAGATAACTCTTACGATCTTCTTCTTATCCTCTCTGTATCGTAACTTATTTGATGATCTGTTCCTCTGTATCTTACCTGTACCTGATTTGTATCAATCTCCCTGATTTGTACCCTAACAGAGATCCCTGATCTGATCTTCACAACTTGTATAAATATGTGTAAACACTTGAATGAAAATCATCAAGTTCTCAAATTCTCACAGTCCCAACCTCGACTGAAAAAAAAAAAATAAATAAGCTAACGACAAAGGAAGTCATGGGAGGGAGGGAGAAAATGAGAAGGGGGACGGCTGAGGCGAGGCCGCGGGGTGGGGAGCTGCGAGATGGGAGGCAAGGCCACGGGTCAGGGAGCTGCGAGATGGGAGGCGAGGCCGCTGGAGGCTGAGTCCAGGCCGAGGCCGCTGGAGGCTGAGGCCAGGCCGAGGCCGCCGCGGGAGGAATCGGGAGGAAGAGGGCGGCCGTTGTGGGAGGAAGAGGGAACGAGAGAGCGGCACCGCAGGAGGAAGCGAGACGGAGAGGGAGAGTGTTTTTGCGGGGGAAGAGAAAAGGAAAATACGGGATCGAACCAGACCCAGTTTTATTTAAGTTGTTGACTCAGCAGCTGATGTGGACGGACACGTAAGCCTTCCACGTCAGAAGTGCGCAATTTATGCGCACGGCTGCAGTGCGCATAGCATTACACTTTATATAAGTTGATACAACTAGAGGGCGGCTTTATGCTCAAAAATTTCTTTGGCGCATCTTTCATACATTAGAGTGTTTTCTCAGCTACCCTCATGCATATATATCATTGGCTTCTCATAAAAATTTTATCTGCTTCACCGACTCTTGTAATGCTCTTAAATTGCATGGTTCTTTGGCTTATATATACATCTTTCATTTAAATATTTTGTCTCCACAGCTAGCTGGCGCACCGCGTCATTGTCTTTCATAAAAATGTCACCTACTTCACCAAACCCTGTGGTGCTTAATTACATAATAAACGTGCAAACCAAGCGTAGAAACTTATATACAGGTTAGTTGAAATACTGGGGCCAGCGTAGGGCAATATTTACATCCATTCAAGTCACCTCTGACCAAGTTGAGTCGCACAACCCTGCTCTAGAGTAGACTAATTAAGTGCAATTACAGAATATATACTATCCATATATTGAGTACAAGCTAGGTCGGACTTCAATGTGTCCATAAATTTGTCGACGCTTGCTGATACACTTATATTAGTCATATACATATTCGAAGTTGTCCATTTAATGCAGAAGCGTCTTGCCACAAGATGTGGTAGAAGAAGGGGACTTATTGATCAAGACATTAATATTACGTACTCTTCGATCGATATTCCATGAAGCTTGGTAATATATATTCACCTACAAGATTTCAACAAGAATCTTGGAGATTAACGATAGAACACATGATAATGCAGAACCCACGATACATGCTAAGGCAGGCGACCAGGGATCATCCCCAACAAACAAGCTTTTACCATCATTAATTAAGGTTATATCCTGCTCTTAAATGAAGTCCAAGCAATGAAATGGCATCCCACGCTATATCTGAAAATGATTATATTTTATATACCTAAAAATAAAGGACGTACTAGGACTCAATTTCTTGGAATTCCAACCCGATAAGAAAATTCTGGTAATATTACAAGAACTTTCTGCAATTTCAGTGGTTGTCGACGAATTGCATAAAAAAACAATCGTCTCAATTAGAAGCACATGATCCTTTTTCATGAACATGAATGAGACCTGAATCTACTCCCATACTCCTATTCCACCAAAGTTTTCTTATAAATATAAAAATGAATTGTGGGTTTATATAATAGAAGAGAAATATTCTCATGGTTTATTGCAGAGTTGATCTACGACTCGAATTCATGGCGAGCAGTACTAATAACGAAAAAAAAACGAAATGGAGTTGTCGCCACAAAAGGAAGAAACTTTTAGTTTTATGAGATGAATTGACCACGTACTGCGCGTTTTGACTCATACCACAAATTTTCTTGGTTACTTTGGAATTACATTAAGTGATCCAATTTGATAAGCCCGTGGACTTCTAAATCGATATGGGCTTTATGAGTGGATACCCATATTGGCCCATCAGGGGATAATGGGTACCCTGATGGACCACTATATAAAGGCTGAAGGTTATGGTTCCCAACACACCAAATCAATCACTCTCTGCTTTCCCATCTGGACTAGAGAATTTCAGGCCTTTGGGCACTAAAGGATTTGGTTGAGGAAAGCCACAAGCCACTGTTCTATTCTACAACAGGATCAACCCACGTGCTACTCAGAAGATGGAATCGGGTAAGTCTTCATCTCCTTAATTTGAAAATCTGATAGGACGGATCTTCGTAAAAATCCATCAAGTGGTATCGAGGCGGCGCCCGATTCGGATTATCAAAGAATCCGAAGTTCGCCCGCCGGAATTTCGAGTTCAGCCCGTCGGAATTTCGATTTCGGCCCGCCGGAATTTAGGGTTCTGGCCAGATTTCGAGGTCGAAATCTGGAGAGAAGGTGAAGAGGAACGGTCGCCGACCTTCGGCCGACCGTTCCGTACCGATTTCCGGCCATTGCGACGGCTGGAAATTCGGCAAAGAAGCCGAGAGGGGCTGCGAAAGCACCCCTCGTTTTTCCGTTTTTTCGGCGTTTTCGTCGCCGTGCGGCGACGGCTACACCGGAGAATGGTCATCCGTGGCTGGGCGACCATTTCGCCGCAAAATCCGGCCATATCAGTGGCCAGAACGCCGGCGATATCAGTGGCCGGAACGCCGGCGAAAGCTAGGCGGCGCCGGCAGGAGAAACCCTAAATTTCTCCTGCCGGTTCGTCGTTAAAGAAAGAGACGGTTCGATGTTTTAATGAACCAACCCGGTTTAAACTAGTTAAACCGGGTTCTCTGGCGGCCGCCGCAGGGAGAAACCCTAAAAGGTTTCTCCCCGGTTCATCCTTATGAAAGGATGAACCGAACCGGTTCGGTTAAAAGTTTAAACCGGACTGGTTCAGGGAAAAATACGCAGACCGGACCATTCGATCCGGATTTCAGTTATTTGGATCCGATTTGGAGTTCGATAACCGGATCCGATTAGTGATCCGACTCCGATTAACGGATCCGATTTGAGTTCGAATATAGGACCCAAATAGGATCCGACTAAGGGTCCGATGGCGTTTCGATTACCGGATCCGACTAGAGTTCCGACTCCGATTATTAGGTCCGAATATAGTTCGGTTACTGGATCCGATTAAAGATCTGAATCCGATTACCGGATCCGATTAGGATCCATTTACTGATCCGACTCCGGGTCCGACTAAGGTTTCGGCTCCGCTTCCGATTACGGACCCGACTTCAGATCCGAATCCGGATCCGATTAAAGATCCGGATCCGGATCCGATTACGAAAATTTGGAATTTTTTGATGAAAATTTAATCATAAATAGAATATAGTTCTCTCTATTTTATGGTAAATGTTTGGGAATTTTATGAGTTTATCTCGATACCCTATTAATGCAATTTATTTTCTTGATGGATTTGGATTATTGCTTGAGGGGATAAACTGTTAAAGCATGAGGAAATTTTAAATTTCAAGTATGCATTTTGTTTTATGTATGCAATCATGCTATTTTTGAAATTCCATATAGTTGGTACCATGGGGCAGTACCTAAAATATTTATATAACTGAATTATATTCAGTTAGTCTTGTAATTTCAAATTAAATCGATTAAAGCAACACTGTTGCCAAAGTAACCTCTGTTGTCTAGATTGATTTGATTGAAATTACGTAGATGCTTAGTGTGACATTATTTATGCGAACTGTGCTCGGCCCAAAGGAAGACGCAGTTTGGCAGAATAATGACATGCCTGTGATGATAAATACGTGATGATTCTTAAGTTTTATTATTCATGCGAATTGTGATCGGCCCAAAGGAAGACACAGTTTGGCAGAATTAATCATCGATGTTTGATCGACGCTTGAGAGTACCACTTACAATTAATTTTCTCTGTCCAAAGACTAGAAATTAATGTTGTGCTAGGTATCTTGTATAATGTCCCCATTTGGATTGATTATTCATGTCTTGATTATTCTTTGACATGAAAATTTCTGTGAGTATGATTATTTCTTTTGTTCTACAATTCAGTTTATGCTACTACTGCCACGGATTTTTCTACTCAACGCCCTAACATCCCAATGCTAAGTGGGACGAATTTCAAGATACGGAAAGAGTCCATTGAGATAAGCCTCGGATGTATGGATTTAGACTATGCATTACGGGTAGAGCGACCCATTCCTACTCCAGATAATCTCAATGAGATTAAGATTGAAAGGTGGGATCGGTCTAACCGTTTGTGTGTTATGCTCATGAAACATTCCATTCCGGACTCGTTTCGAGGCTCCCTTAGTGCGACCAATGCACAAGAGTTCCTTTTCCAAATAGAACAATATTTCAAGAAGAATGAGAAGTCAGAGACATGTACTCTTATGAGTCAACTGAATACAATGAGATATAAGGGGAATGGGAACGTGCGAGAATATATTATGCAGATGTCTGATCTTGCGGCGAAACTCACGGCACTCGGCTTACAGATATCAGAGGATTTACTGGTGACCTTAGTTTTGATATCTCTTCCTGCGACTTTTGGTCATTTAGTAGTGAGTTATGGCATCCAAACGGACAAATGGTCCCTGAACGTGTTTATATCTCACTGTGTGCAAGAGGAAGAGAGGCATCTCAAAATTAAGAACGAAAGTGCCCATTTCGCCTCAAGCTCTCAGAATAAGAAAGGGAAGCGAGCAAAAGAGACTGTTCAAGGGTTCCCTCAGCAGAAGAAGTTAAAGAAGCCGGAAATTAACTGTTATTTCTGCAAGAAGACAGGACACATGAAGAAAGATTGTCCTAAGTATGCCACCTGGCGCATAAAGAAGGGTAAGCTTCTTACTCTAGTTTGTTCTGAAGTTAATTTAGCTTTTGTACCACAAGATACATGGTGGGTAGATTCTGGTGCTACTACTCACATAAGCATGACTATGCAGGATTGCCTGTGGAGCCGATCTCCAAGTGATGCTGAAAGATTCATCTTTGTGGGAGATGGCAATAAAGTTGCAGTTGAAGCAATAGGAACTTTTAGATTACTGATTAAACACATCGGATTTTATTTGGATTTGTTTGAGACTTTTGTTGTACCGTCTTTTAGACGAAATCTTATATCTATTTCAACTTTGGACAAATCAGGATTTTCTTGTTCATTTGAAAATAGTAAAGTTAGTCTCTCCCTAAATTCAAATATTGTAGGTTCTGGTCGTTTAATTGATAATCTATATATGTTTGACATTATAAGTTCATATAATACTATACTGCAAACAAGCTCTCGTGGTACGAAGCGAAAATTAAATGAGAATTCCGCCATTTTATGGCACAAACGTTTAGGCCATATCTCTAAACAGAGAATTCAAAGGCTTGTGTCGGATGAAATTTTGGAACCTTTAGATTTGTCAGACTTTCAAGTCTGCATTGAATGCATCAAAGGCAAACAAACTAATACTAGAAGATTAGGTGCTAATAGAGCTAAGGAAGTCTTAGAACTAATACATACTGATATATGTGGTCCTTTCCATACGGCATCTTGGAATGGACAACAATATTTTATTACGTTCATAGACGACTACTCTAGATATGGCTACCTCTATCTTATACATGAGAAGTCTCAATCCTTGGACGTTTTCAAATCTTTTAAAGCTGAAGTTGAACTTCAACTTGGAAAGAAAATTAAGGCTGTCAAATCGGATCGTGGTGGTGAATACTACGGTAGGTATGATGGATCAGGAGAACAACGTCCAGGACCCTTCGCACTTTTCCTCAATGAGTGTGGAATTGTTCCGCAATACACTATGCCAGGCAAACCCAGCATGAATGGTGTTGCAGAACGACGAAATCGCACTCTTAAGGATATGGTGAGAAGTATGATTAGTCATTCTTCCTTGCCTGAGTCTCTTTGGGGAGAAGCTTTAAAGACTGCAGTTTATATCCTCAATAAAGTACCAAGCAAGGCAGTTACCAAAACCCCTTACGAGCTTTGGACTGGGAAAAAGCCCAGCATGAGGCACTTGCACATTTGGGGTTGTCCAGTTGAGGCACGACCTTATCATCCTCATTAAAGAAAACTGGACTCCAGAACGGTAAGCTGTTATTTTGTTAGTTATGCTGAACGCTCTCGAGGATTTAAATTTTATGATCCCACATTACGGTCATTTTTTGAAACGGGAAATGCGAGATTTTTTGAGGATGTTGAGTTTGGGGGAGAAGAAAATATAAGGAATGTCGTCTTTGAAGAAGAATCTGTTATTGAAGGTGATGATGACATTGATCCTATAGAAGTATTGATATTCCTCCTCAAGCACCCTAGAACAACCTCAACAACCTCAAGAAGTGCCATTAAGGAGATCCACAAGAGAGAGGAGAAGTGCGATTTCGATGATTATATCGTATTTCTCCAAGAACATGAGGATGGCATAGGTTTAACAGATGATGATCCAATCAACTTCTCGCCAAGCTATGCATAGTTTCATCTCTCATAAATGGATTGATGCCATGAAGGATGAGTTGAAGTCTATGAAAGACAATGACGTTTGGGATCTTGTCGAATTACGAAGGAAAGAAACCTATTGGTTGTAAATGGATATTTAAAACCAAAAGGGATTCAAAGGGTAATATCGAAAGATATAAAGCTCGTCTAGTCGCTAAAGGCTTTACTCAAAGGGAAGGCATTGATTACAAAGAAACTTTCTCTCCAAAGATCATCGAAAGATTCTTTGAGAATAATAATGGCACTAGTAGCTCATTTTGATTTAGAGCTACATCAGATGGATGTTAAATGTGCTTTTCTTAATGGAGACATTGAAGAAACAATTTACATGGCTCAACCAGAAAATTTTGTATCGGGTGATCCAAAATCTATGGTTTGTAAACTAAAGAAATCCATATATGGTCTCAAACAATCTTCCCGTCAATGGTATCACAAGTTTCATCAAGTTATCACCTCGTCTGGTTTTGAGGCAAATGTTGTTGATGACTGTGTATATCACAAGTTCAGTGGGAGCAAATACATTTTTCTGGTTTTATATGTCGATGATATTCTACTTGCTAGCAGCGATATAGGCTTATTGCACGAAACCAAGAGATTTCTAACGAAGAATTTCGAGATGAAAGATCTTGGCGACGCCTCTTTTGTATTAGGAATTCAGATACTAAGAGATCGTTCTTTAGGTATCCTTGGATTATCACAAAAGAGCTATATCGATAAAGTGTTAAGTAGATTCGGCATGAAAGATAGTAAACCAGGTGATACTCCTGTTGCGAAAGGAGATAAATTTAGTCTCAAACAGTGTCCATACAATGATCTTGAAATGAAGGAGATGCAAAAGATTCCCTATGCATCAGTAGTAGGGAGTCTGATGTATGCTCAAGTTTGTACACGTCCTGACATAGCATTTATCGTGGGAGTTTTGGGCAGATATATGAGTAATCCAGGCATGCAGCATTGGAAGGCAGCAAAGCGTGTGATGCGCTATTTGAGGAGAACGACAGAATACATACTCACTTATCGGAGGTCTGACAGTTTAGAGATCATCGGGTACTCTGACTCCGATTTTGCGGGATGCCAAGACAGCAGGCGCTCCACTTCAGGTTACATCTACATGTTGGCCGGAGGAGCTATCTCTTGGAAGTCTGCTAAACAGACTCTTATAGCTTCTTCAACCATGGCTGCGGAGTTCATTGCTTGTTTTGAGGCATCAAACCATGGGATATGGCTGCGAAACCTTGTCACAAATTTACGCATAGTAGATGGTATTGAAAGACCATTGAAGATTTATTGTGACAATAACTCAGCAGTGATTTATTCCAACAACAACAGAAGCTCCACGAAGTCGAAGTTCATCGACCTCAAGTTTCTAGTTGTTAAGGAAAGAGTTCAGGAGAAACAGATTTCTATAGAACATATAGGGACAAGCTCTATGCTTGCTGATCCACTAACCAAGGGTTTAACACCTAAGGTTTTTCATGAGCATACTGCTCATATGGGTGTTTTTTATGATTATACCTTGGTTTAGTGGGAGTAATCTTTTATGTTCTATGTAATATTTTAAACATTGTAATGTTTGATTATCTGCAGAATAAAGTTCATGATTTATGATTCTGTTTTGAACTTGTATATGCGATATTTGAATTGCATTTAAGGATTTTTGATTGATCTCAATAAAGACTACTGTAAGGACCAGATTTGAAATAGACATGTTTGAGATCACATTACATGTAATTTCCATGCTGCTCATCCATATTTGATCTATGTCATTCCGTATATCGGTATAGTGATCATTGGGGTTTAGTCATGATTATTAATATGACAAAAGCTGCAGTGGTTCAATTACTAATATATGAAATGGACCAGATTGTATTAAAACAGAAATCCATAGATAAATAGCATACGGATGCCGCCTAAAGAATTTGAAATGCAATTGATTTTCGGGTAGTATGATGTCCGAGTGGGAGATTGTTAGAAATTTCGTATTTCCATATGGACTTCACACTCTTTACAATTGTATTAGCTATTTATACTAATGGGCTTACATTAAGTGATCCAATTTGATAAGCCCGTGGACTTCTAAATCGATATGGGCTTTATGAGTGGATACCCATATTGGCCCATCGAGGATAATGGGTACCCTGATGGACCACTATATAAAGGCTGAAGGTTATGGTTCCCAACACACCAAATCAATCACCGCTTTCCCATCTGGACTAGAGAATTTCAGGCTTTTGGGCACTAAAGGATTTGGTTGAGGAAAGCCACAAGCCACTGTTCTATTCTACAACAGGATCAACCCACGTGCTACTCAGAAGATGGAATCGGGTAAGTCTTCATCTCCTTAATTTGATAATCTGATAGGACGGATCTTCGTAAAAATCCATCAGCTGCTTCTCATCTTCAGATGGTAAAACAGCTATATATGCTGGAAATTAGCTAGTCGTGACCCAGTAGTGATGGGGATATTATAAATGCAAGCTTGAAGCCCTCTTAGCTTCTATTATTGTCTTCTCTTTTTAAGTCATAGAAGGAGAGATCATATTTCACCGACAAACGACATGCCCATGTTCCAAGTACTCCGTCTTCTCCTCCTCGTTCTTCTCAGTGTCGTTGTCGCTCATGTCCATGGTAATTGGAGCTCTAATCACACAAGGGTACCAGATCTTCGGGTGTTGGGGGACTCTCTCTCTCTCTCTCTCTCTCTCTCTCTCTCTCTCTCTCTCTCTCTCTCTCTCTCTCTCTCTCTCTCTCTAACTCTCTCTCTCTCTCTCTCTCTCTCTCTCTCTCTCTCTCTCTCTCTCTCTCTCTCTCTCTCTCTCTCTCTCTCTCTCTCTCTCTCTCTCTCTCTCTCTCTCTCTCTCTCTCTCTCTCTCTCTCTCTCTCTCTCTCTCTCTCTCTCTCTCTCTCTCTCTCTCTCTCTCTCTCTCTCTCTCTCTCTCTCTCTCTCTCTCTCTCTCTCTCTCTCTCTCTCTCTCTCTCTCTCTCTCTCTCTCTCTCTCTCTCTCTCTCTCTCTCTCTCTCTCTCTCTCTCTCTCTCTCTCTCTCTCTCTCTCTCTCTCTCTCTCTCTCTCTCTCTCTCTCTCTCTCTCTCTCTCTCTCTCTCTCTCTCTCTCTCTCTCTCTCTCTCTCTCTCTCTCTCTCTCTCTCTCTCTCTCTCTCTCTCTCTCTCTCTCTCTCTCTCTCTCTCTCTCTCTCTCTCTCTCTCTCTCTCTCTCTCTCTCTCTCGCTCTCGCTCTCTCTCTCTTCTCTCTCTACTTAGAATAGTTAATTGATCTGTTTTTAAACGCCATAAGATATTTAGATGGTGGATTCAACGTACTGATCATTTTTAGCAAAGAATGACGAGTAAACTATGTCGATAAAAATTGTCCGTTAGAGTGACGTGTGGTATCATGGGCAACGACTTTCTACCTACCATCCTTAGGAGGATTATCCTCCCATATGTTTTTTTTTACAGAAAAATCCTCAGTTGGACAGTTAAAATATTGCATATGCTCCTGGAGAGAAACTTTAATTTAATTTCTTTCAAGTTGTTCCGCTTAACACTGGAATATTGATCATCTTCTTTGTCAGCTTCATACTTGGGGATGAAGGGGTTCTTGCCAGCCTATCCAAACCCAGAATTGAAACCTGAAGATGATCTCCTGACTGGTGTAAGCTTTGCTTCAGCTGGGTCAGGGTACGATGTTCTCACCGCAGAAACGTTAGTAAGTACAAGTACTAGTACTCCTTTTCCAATCTTTCTGCTTTCCTTTCTTTCTAAGAAACCCACTAATCAGTTGTTCTAACGACATAGTGATAACATACTTTGATACTACATTCCGAAGGTGGCACCTTGATATCCCCTCCTACATACACTTATTGATCCAATCCGCTTCCAGCGTCGTGAAGGTACATCCCAGCCTTGATCTCCCTACTCTCTTAAACGATGCGTTTTCCAAGTATTTAAAATATGGTAACCAGTTGCAGAAAGTCATCGCAGCTGTTGGATACGCTTTACACTCTTGAATAATTAATTCCCAACCATGTACATTTAATTTAGTACTATAAACAGAGCAAAAGGACTGCAAATTAGTTGCAGCAGAAGAGAAGTACTACTGTTTTACATTTATTGTATATGTGGTAGGTATTATACAAGTTGGGGGAAAGTAAGATAGGGCTCGTGGGGATAACTCCCCTGGGGTGCCTCCCTTTCCAAAGAAGTTTTAAGGGTGGGATTCAAAGATCCTGTGCACCTCCGGCCAACCAGGCAGCCATGAACTTCAATTCTAAGCTCGTCAAGGAGATCACGACTCTTACTTCAGAGCTTAAAGACTCAAGAATCGGTCTCATGAACCTCTATTTGAGTTGTTGCTAGTGAAAGCCACAAAGGCGCTCGTTTTGAAGATTATGAACGAAAAATGTGTTTGAAACACAAAACGGGAACCATCTTCAATCAAGAATAATATATCTTCATTACATTTCAAATCTTAAATAGATTTTAATAAAGTTATATGCGCCTTATCCTCTGTAAGACCTTAGAGAATGATCCAGTTAGGTCGGACCATGTTAAATTTCAACTGATGGGAATCTTATAATCTTGATCATTCACTTCTAATGATTAGCACCGATAATATTCTAGTGGTTTGGGCTCCAAATCCCAAATGCTTAATCTAAAATTATATTATGTGTCCTCACCGAGGTGGAAACAGAGCTTTCCAGTCCTGGCTTGCCTCTCCACTTCCAATTTGAGTCATTGGGGTTGAGTTCACTTGGGCGCTATAAATATTTATCACACTCTAAGAGTTATGTCTGCCCTAAGAAATTAGATGGGTGTCAGTGTAAAGATGAGGACAACGTTGTCTCTGAGCTCCCCCCTCAATACGTGCAATTTAAGGTGATTTCCCTAGACTAAATGGAGTTCCTATGATGATTCTGCGAGTCCGCATATGCATATATAGGCTGTATCCGGCAGTAAATTAAGCAGTTCAACTTTTTAAGATGAATTTATGTGGTCGAAAGGGCTTTAAAAATGAGATCAATTTCTCAGGTGGTTCTTTCTTTTTAAATTCCATCGAAGATGCTCTGAGGTCTAGGAACTGAAACAGTTTAGCTAGAAACATGCAGCTGATTTCATCCTTGAGTCTCTCTTGTTCTTCTTCTTCTTCTTCTTCTTCTTCTTCTTCTTCTTCTTCTTCTTCTTCTTCTTCTTCCTCGACATTGTTGATTACTATCCTGCTTCTCCATACGGCAATACTTCGGGTTGATGGCCTGCAGAACCTTAGTCCGAATCGAAGCAGAGTACCAGCTTTACTGGTGTTGGGCGATTCGCTTTATGATCCAGGCAACAACAATATGCTTCAGACGGTTCTCAAGAGTGATTTTCCTCCTTACGGAAGGGACTTTAAAGGGCACAAAGCTACGGGACGGTTCAGCAATGGAAAGATAGCCACGGATTTCATTGGTAATAATATATAAACTTCAATCTTGCCCATTGTTTCTGCAGTTCTGTTCTACATTTCTCTCTTTCCCTCTATCAAGAGTTCTGAAGAGTAATGCTCTATTTGTTTGATAACTTTAATAAAGTACAGAGTGGTTGGTAGACAATAATTAAACCACAAAATATAGAAACCATTTAAACTAGAGCAATAATTATAAAAGAATCTCAATATGATTTAAGAATGGTCAATGCAATCCAAAACAAGCAAACCCAGCTTCAAGCATCGTGCAAACTAATTAACCCTTCTGCCTTCTCAGATCCCACTTTGTTGTACATAAAAAAAACCCCTTAATCTCACAGAGAATCACTAATTAATTCCTGGTAATCAAGAAAATTAAAGTTTGTTGCATTTTCTTCCAGATTGACCAATATTCCATGTATATTTTCTTGTGTGACAGCTTCAAGCTTGGGACTAAAGGAATTCTTGCCGGCCTATCTAGACCCAGAACTGAAACCTGAAGATCTCCTGACTGGGGTGAGCTTTGCTTCAGCCGGAACTGGGTTCGATGTTCTCACCGCTCAAACATTGGTAAATACATAGTCCATCCTCCACTTACAAGTTAATTTGTACTTAATTTCTTTTTAAAGAACCCCATTATGAGTCAGATGCTTCCACGGATCTGCTGTTTCAGTCGGTCCTCTCGTTTTCGGATCAGTTGGTTCTGTTCAAAGACTACATAGAAAAGCTGAAACAGATCGCCGGAGAAGAGAGAGCTCAGAGGATCATTTCGGAGAGTCTCTACATGGTGTCCGGTGGAAGCAACGACATAGTAGTCACATACTTTGATACAACGCTCAGAAGGTGGCACCTTGACGTTCCCTCCTACGTAGACTTGTTGATCCAGTCGGCTTCCAGCGTTGTGAAGGTACATTGAACCTCACTAGATCTCTGCCGTATTTACGAACTCTCAAACGAAGCTGATTTTGACGTCCTTTAATTGGTACCGTGCGGATATATGAAGAGAATTAAATGGACACTTCTTTTATTGGAGTTTTTTAGTACCATTTTGCAAGTGTCATTGAATCTGTTACGGGTCTATTATTGGACTGGTAAACAAGATGGAATAATTAATGAGGATTACGGGGTGCCAAAAGGTACCTTTTGAAAATTAAAACCGTTATTATTTTCTCGCTACAGTATAATTTGAAAAGAGTAATTCTATGGTGGCGACAACTATGCACTCTTGTTTTGTATGGAGGAAGTGATGACAGTGTGCTCTACTTATGAGTGTAGTACTGCAGGTCCTATACAAGTTGGGGGCACGGAAGATGGGGCTAGTGGGGCTGACTCCCCTCGGGTGCCTCCCCTTGCAAAGAAGTTTAAAGGGTGGGATTCAAAGGTCTTGTTCTGCTCCAACTAACCAAGCAGCCAGTACATTCAATTCTAAGCTCAAAAAGGTGGCAAAGATTCTTACTTTAGAGCTTAATGGCTCAAGAATTGGCTACCTTAATCTATATGATCCCGTGCTAGCAGCAGTTCAGAACCCCTCATATTATGGTAATAATTATTATCTCATTTTCTTTTAAAACTACACAATAAGATTACTGTATCCTGATGCACTAACAAATTTTAATAAAACTCAGTTTTAGGACTTATTATTAGTAATCCAATTTCTCTGCCTCCTTTTGTAGGATTTGAGGAATCAGCAAAAGGGTGTTGTGGCACAGGGAAACTCGAGATCTCATATTTGTGCAATGACAAAACTTCTCATACATGTACAAATGCTTCTACCTATGCTTTCTGGGATAGTGTCCATCCCTCTGAGAGGCTCATTGAGATAGTTCATGACCAACTCTTTAAGAACGATTTCCCTTCATTCGTTTGATTATGCTTTCTAGATCTGAACTTTAACTTCATCTACAATGTTATTGTTGTAACTGTCAATCTTAAAATGTCAAATCTTGTCATTTCAACAAGACCCAAATAGTAAAACTGATCTCCTTCTCATTAACCCTTCAATTTATTTTATGATTTGTAATATATATAATTATTTCTCTCCATAAGATATATAGTTCAAGCCATGGTGTTTTAAAAACCGAACGGCAACAGGCGGTCCAACTCGGTTGAACCGGAACCGGACGCTTTTCCGTTTCGATTTAGGGCCAGAACCAGTTTGGCATTAAAAACGGTACGACCGCTAACCAAACTGAACAGCTTTTTACGTTTCTTGAAGGACAGAAATTTAAGACATAAGATGCTTTATGCTCAAAAATTTCTTTGGCACATCTTTCATACATTAGAGTGTTTTCTCAGCTGCCCTGATGCATATATATCATTGGCTTCTCATAAAAATTTTATCTGCTTCACCGACTCTTGTAATGCTCTTAAATTGCATGGTTCTTTGGCTTATATATACATCTTTCATTTAAATATTTTGTCTCCACAGCTAGCTGGCGCACCGCGTCATTGTCTCTCATAAAAATGTCACCTACTTCACCAAACCCTGTGGTGCTTAATTACATAATAAACGTGCAAACCAAGCGTAGAAACTTATATACAGGTTAGTTGAAATACTGGGGCCAGCGTAGGGCAATATTTACATCCATTCAAGTCACCTCTGACCAAGTTGAGTCGCACAACCCTGCTCTAGAGTAGACTAATTAAGTGCAATTACAGAATATATACTATCCATATATTGAGTACAAGCTAGGTCGGACTTCAATGTGTCCATAAATTTGTCGACGCTTGCTGATACACTTATATTAGTCATATACATATTCGGAGTTGTCCATTTAATGCAGAAGCGTCTTGCCACAAGATGTGGTAGAAGAAGGGGACTTATTGATCAAGACATTAATATTACGTACTCTTCGATATTCCACGAAGCTTGGTAATATTCACCTCGAAGATTTCAGCAATAATCTTGGAGATTAACTATAGAACACATGATAATGCAGAACCCACGATACATGCTAATGCAGGCAACCAGGGATCAACCCCAACGAACAAGCTTTTACCATCATTAATTAAGGTTATATCCTGCTCTTAAATGGAGTCCCACAAATGAAATGGCATCCCACGCTATATCTGAAAATGTTTATATTTTATATACCTAAAAATAAAGGACGTACTAGGACTCAATTTCTTGGAATTCCAGCCTGATAAGAAAATTCTGGTAATATTACAAGAACTTTCTGCAATTTCAGTGGTTGTTGTCGACGAATTGCATAAAAAAACAATCGTCTCAATTAGAAGCACATGATCCTTTTTCATGATCATGAATGGGACCTGAATCTACTCTCATACCCCTATTCCACCAAAGTTTTGTTAGAAATATAAAAATGAATTGTGGGTTATATAGAAGAGAAATATTCTCATGGTTTATTGCAGAGTTGATCTACGACTCGAATTCATGGTGAGCCGTACTAATAATGAAAAAAAAAACGAAATGGAGTTGTCGCCCAAAAGGAAGAAACGTTTAGTTTTATGAGATGAACAGACCACGTACTACGCGTCTTGATTCATACCACAAATTTTCTTGCTTCCTTTGGAACTCTCCCGTTCAGATCCTGCTCGTGCTGTGGAACCGTTTCAAATTACAGAGATGGGCAATTAAAACTGATCGAGGAGGATATATAAACGCCATTAATATGGCCGGCTTGGAAGATGGGGGCGCTGCTTCTCATCTTCAGATTGTAAAACAGCTATATATATAATTGCTGGAAATTAGCTAGTCGTGACTCAGTAGTGATGGGGATATTATAAATGCAAGCATGAAGCCCTCTTAGCTTCTATTATTATCTTCTCTTTTCAAGTCATAGAATCGAGAAGGAGAGATCATATTTCACCGACAAACGATATGCCCATATTCCAAGTACTCCGTCTTGTCCTCCTCGTTCTTCTCAGTGTCGTTGTCGTCCAAGTCCATGGTAATTGGAGCTCTAATCACACAAGGGTACCAGCTCTTCTGGTGTTGGGGGACTCTCTGGTGGATCCAGGAAACAATGATGTCTTACCCACGATCGCTAAGAGCAACTTCCCTCCTTACGGCCGGGAGTTCGCCGGCGGGAAACCCACCGGAAGGTTCAGTAACGGGAAGCTCCCCTCTGACTTTATAGGTAAGGCGCAGTACTAGAACATACCAAACTACGTAGGTGGAGCAAATTAAGGCTTTATATATCTGAAATGAGAACTGTTTCTCATGTAAACTAGTCATGTGTTGTGTTGATTGTTTTTCACTTTCCTTTAAATTCTGAATTATTTGTTTGATTTTAGAGGTGAATGTGGGATCAAATTTTCTTACGTCTTGACTTTCTTCACAGCGTCGGCTCTGGGACTGAAGGAGCTTCTTCCAGCTTACCTCGACCCGCAACTGAAGCCTCAAGACCTCCTCACGGGTGTAAGCTTCGCTTCAGCTGGAACTGGATACGATCAAGACACAGCCGACTTCTGGGTGATTCTTAATTCATTGCTCATTTGATCTTATATTATCGTGTTTATGATCAAGTTTTGATGAATTGATCAATTTTTTGTGAGTATTAGTATCCGGGGTTCTTTGTTACTGATTATGAATTTAATTACTATGATTATCAGTCTGTTCTATCAGTGAGTGATCAGTTGAAGTACTTCAAGGAGTACATGGGGAAGCTGAAGGCAGTGGCAGGAGAGGAGAAGGCGAAGAGCATCCTTTCCAAGAGTCTCTACCTCGTCGCTGCAGGCACCAATGATATGCTCTTCTCTTATTTTCAGAACCCTGTCAAACTTAAAAGATATGATGTCAACACCTATAGTGGTTTCCTTATTGGTACAATCTCTGGTATTTTACAGGTAAGTAAAATAGATCACTTCAAACTTACAAAGACTCTGAGGGACAATTAATTGGGATCGTTAACGATTTGACAGGATTTCCAAAAGGAGGGGAGGGGACCCTCAAAAAATTCATATTGAAAATCTGTTTTTTTCTCTTTCTAGACCTCAACCCCCACCCCATATCCCTGGGCCAATTCGGGCTCCCACCCCTACTGCATCTAAACTTTTCACTTATTCATGGACAGAAATGGGCCAAGTCAAGGACTGGCAAACCGTTGGAGTTCTTTAAAAGGCAACGATGTTATAGAGATGTCTTCTTTGTATACCGTCCTCTTTAATTTAAAAGAGCAACTACCATACCACACCCTATACCTAACCTCATAAAGCAGACAAATATCTTTAATTCATGGACCACTCTTGACCCATTTCAACACCCAACGCTTTGACAGAAGTAATGCGGTTGAAATGCTTTTGAAGTATTTCTTGCTTTCTGATCCCCAAAAAAGGGCCCAAAGAAACACTCAAGTCTGAAACGATTTATTTGATATCTATAGTATCCAAGGAAACCTCATAAACTCATGCATCACGGTAGTAAATTTCTCTGGTACCAGTGACCAGGGTACGTAAACTTAAATTTGCAGGAACTGTACCAACTGGGAGCCCGGAAGATGGCCGTGACCGGGCTTCCACCGCTAGGCTGCCTACCCTCGCAGAGAACTCTCGCAGGAGGGATCCTCAGAAACTGCGTGGACATTTATAACGAAGCAGCAGTTCTCTACAACGCGAAGCTTACAGAAGAATTACACAGGCTCGGTTCCAAGCTCACTGGCTCAACCATTGCTTACATTGACCTCTATAATTCTGTTTATAGTCTGATTGCGAACCCAATTGCCTACGGTACTCTCATGTTCTCCTTGCCCAGGAAGTAGCCACTTAGGTTTTCCTTCTTTGATGAGATCTGAGAAGAAATATATTACTATGGCTTCCTGTGCAGGATTCGAGGAGGTGAGTAAAGGGTGCTGCGGAACTGGGGAGCTGGAATTCTCCATTCTGTGCAATAGATTAAGCCCACACACCTGCGAGGATGATTCTAAGTACGTGTTCTGGGATAGTTATCATCCGACGGAGAAAGCATCTGCGATTATTGTCAAGAAGCTGTATCCTAAACTGGAAAAACTGCTATGAGCATCATTTACGCCGGATTCGCCAACCCTTTTCCAAACATTATATTCGGTTCACATTGATTCTAAAATGATTTATAAATTTTAGGACTAGAAAACGTTACTAGATAACTCCGACGGCAGAGTACAACAGAACACTGTACTAGACTTCCATGGCTGTCGATAGCTGAAATATTCTACTGCATGTGTTAAGAAATTAGTAATAAAATCTCCGCATTGATCTCATGTTTATTTGGATTTTAATGAAGATAGCTGTGTTCTTTACCGCAATCTCCTAACACCATACTTGGTTATAACTTCCAAGCAGAACAAACTATGCAAGCAAGACATATTCTGAAGAAAACTGCTTGCAGATGGTATCGTCCGCATTCATTGCTGCATTAACACTACACAGATGAACCATAGCAAGTGCTGAAAAGAATTGGATAAATTGAACTCAGAAGGCACAAATTACATGAGTGGAAGCAATATTGATAGGAATACGACTACTTAACAGAACCAGAATAAAACAATCCCCAATGGATTAAACTAGTAATCTACCACTCCCTGTCTGCAGTAGGAACTCCGATATCCACTGCTTGACATGTAAAATGGGTCTATACAAAACCCATCAAGCAGTTTGGAATACATTAAAAATTCCTGTGGCGCATGCCTTCCTCGAAAGGTGAAACTGAAAACTGGTAAGATTTTTTGGTGTCAATACAGACTAAAACCAAAAAACTGGCTAATGATAATGGCC
This sequence comes from Aristolochia contorta, assembly GCA_022405105.1. Taxonomy (NCBI): domain Eukaryota; kingdom Viridiplantae; phylum Streptophyta; class Magnoliopsida; order Piperales; family Aristolochiaceae; genus Aristolochia; species Aristolochia contorta. The sequence goes on along the minus strand of CM039669.1, from coordinate 14,928,145 downwards.
ATTCCAAGAGCAATTGCCACAAGAGAAGAAGCCCAAGTCAGTTTTTCTGTTATTCTCGGGATTCTATCTTTCAGTGCTTCACTACAAGAACCTAAGAACACAGTATAACTTCCCATTGCAACCACAGTTCCTACCAAAAACATGCACAAAAAAGCAGCACCTGCCAACCGTGAAGGAAGTGCTAGGGCTGGCAATACCATCATTAGTGCATCAGGCTGAAGCCCATGAACGATTCCTGTAGCAAAAGTAGCAAAACCTATCTTCTTTTTTGGGGCTTCTAAAGGTTCAACCATACTCACATCACAGTCTCCCATCTCCAGGGCCACGCATGGTGCAGGAACCTCTGAAGCCTCTTTAATTCCCATAGCACCAATCACAAGTAAAGTCAAACCAACAACTCGAGTACCCCATGTACGGATCACCTCAATGTGTAATCTATCTTTGAGAAGAAGAAATAGTAGACCAAATATAACTTGACCTGCATCATGACCACAGCCCCAGAGGGCCCCAACAACTGCACTTTCTATGCGAGTACGGCCAATAGATAATGGTGCCAAAGCAGCAAGATGGTCAGGCCCTGACAGTGTGTGTAGGCAGCCTGCAAAGAAACCAGTCCAAGCACTGCTTAGTAACTCTGTTCTGAGAAGCTTTCCTCCAACAACAGCAGCAGAAGAACCTCCAGTTTTAGCAGCAGTTTGGACAGAAGCATAAGCTTGAGGTGCTAGAAATGGCTGAATTAAGACAGCAATAATAGCGGAGAGCAAAACTATAACACCCGAAGGAAGGACCTGAAAACACAGGAACTCATAAATTTATTCAAAAAATAAAGAAATTCTGGTTGATGAAGAATGTGTGGATCTATGTCTCCACTAGTAAAGGATGCAGGACAGAAAACATGATATTGGTCCAATAAAGGACTGACAAAACATGTTAATTAGTCTATTAAGGATAATAGGCTTCATTTATTATTCTTAACAATTACAAAGTAGAAAACTGACTAAAGAACATCCAAGAATCTATGCCTCATGCAAAAAAAGGTAATAGCAGCAATATGAAGATTACATCTTCTCTTAAAAATTAATGAATCTTTCATCAAACTCAGAAGAGAATCAAAGAAGTTAAAGGAACTGCTAGATAATACCGGAGATAGTTGTATCACTATTCCCAGAAACAAAATATTTGAAGTCTGGAGGCTTGTCATCTGTAGCGCTATTTAAGATTATACTGGTGTCACCTTAACTATTGGAGCATTTGAGAAGAATGCTCACATTAAGGTAGCAATCTCTTTTAATTCTCTACTTACGTCCAGCAAAAATTATCTTCACTAAATTGGAGAATAAATTATCTCCATATCAGCCTCATAGGGATATCAGTTATTTTTTTAGAAAAGATTACTAATGCATTGATGCAAATTGTAACAACATATCATCTACAAAAGCAGCTCAGTCGGCATTCTGCTGGGTGCAGAACAGGCTCAAGGACAACCAAGGTACAATTCAATCTGTTCCTTCCGAATTCAATTTAGCAAATTTTGTGAAACTGAGCCATTAAATTTCATTAATATAAATGCAGAAATAGTAAAAGGAAAACAACAAACAGGGACACCCTTTATTACAACCATAGGCACTTCATGTTTAGAGTAATATACAAAGTATCCCTTGAGAAAAAAAGTACAACACCCTTTTCATCTCCAACAGGATATTTGGAGAATAATGTTAAATGCAGATGCCATCCATCATAGTTTTCAGGAACATGGTAAACACACCGAGCATTTTAGTACCAACTTTCTTAATGTACACACATAATGATATTGTTTAACATAATACCTCTAGATAAATAATTATTCAAATAACATTAATCTGCAATAAAATGGTTCTAGTCCATGGAAGGTTTTATCAATCAGAAAGTATTTCAAGAGAACCAAGCAAATTAAAGGTGTCCTAATAAAACAGAATCACCACTTCCCTCCGACGTGATTAGACCTCAAAAAGTTCATCTTTTCCATAAACTAGTCGTATCTAAAAGTTCAGGCATCAACAGAAGTAAATTTACTAGAATAAGCCATCGGAATATCGTTTGACAAAAGACATGGAAAGCTGAGGAAGAAGAAACCGAAAGAAGAGGAACCAGAGGAGAAGGAAGCAGAAGAAACGAAAAAACATAACATTATGGCGTAACAATTGTTTTTTTTTTTTTTTAAATCTTTCGATCAAAATTAGCACAAAAGTTTCTGTTCAGATTTAGGGGGGGGAAAGCGCGCGAGGGCATTTCATGTACCTTAACTAGTCATCACATAAAGAACCTAAGAAGAAAATGTATCAGAAGATAAATCAATCGTGCTCCAAAATCAAACGAAATTGCAACAGGATTTAACTGCACCTCATACAAATTCAAAAACTACAAAAATTAAAACTGAAGAGAAATATACCCTTTGCAACAAGAATTCCGGAATCCCTCTCAGAAACGTGGCAAACGGGTGTACTACCGGCGAGTTGTCGGCTTCAGCCGCCGTACGATCAGACTCCCTATTCGAAAACCTAACAGGGAACCCAGTAAACGAGGGAGTAGAAGAAAAATAAGAAGAAGAAGAAGAAGAAGAGGGAGGGGGGTCTTCTTGCTTGGGGAGAAAGACTCCCGCCGGCTTCAAATTCGGCCGCAGCCGCGGGGGGAAAGCAGAATTAGGTAAATTGAACCTCGACCGGACCAGCATGGGAGTCTTCGAAGGGAGAGGAGAAGAGTAGATGAGCCTCTCCATGGGTGCAAAGCTTAAGGTCGACGAATGCGAAGAAGAGACGTCCCCAGTCGTCGGGAACGGGGGAAGAGGTCGGGATTTGGATAAAGAGCGTCTGAAATCTCAGCTGCTCTCCCCGGTAACGGGACTTAGTTTGTTTCGTTCCGGTCCACACTGCCGGCGGATGGTAGAGAAGTCGCCGCTTTGCAAAATCAATGAATGTCCCCGGGCCCTTAATAATGTAATCTCGGCCGCTCATCTGCTGCTGGTTCTTCTAAGTGCGATGACCTTTATTCAATTCTACTAATTAAACCTGTTCATTGCGGACCCACTTTGACTGATTAAGGTGTCCTCAGCAACTAAAATCTGCTCCAATTATTTGGCTACTTTAATATTATTAGTGGAAAAAAATAAAAAAAAACACTTAAGACTTGTCTCGATCTTCTTTCTGCTTGTTCATTGACGTTTGTTCTTATCAAATGTGTCATGATTGTATTAAGTGAGAACTACGTAGCCAACTGATCCACCGCGCAATTAAAGAACCAGAAGGTCACACAGACTCCGTCAATCCAGCCATCAGCGAAGCCATTTCCGGAAGAATTATACTTGTAGCGTTTTTAATGATATCCACGTTGATCAGAAAAGGCTGATCCACTTGACCCTCTCAACTCAGTGGACAGAGCGAAAAGGCAAACTCATTTTAATATCGTAATGCTTGAGCCACGTCTGCATGTTTGAAACAATGGCCGACAGGTTAGGTAAACACTTTATTTGAGAGATTTTTTCAATCTAATTTTTACATAATCCAAATTTTCATATTACTCAGAAAACTCAGACCTCCCGTTACACAACAACCCTCTGTGTTACCACCGAATTATCCTCAAGTTCAAATGTTACGGCAACTCTTAAGGCACAATTAAGGGTTCTTAATTAATATAAAAATAAACTAATGGTACAGCACTCACGTGGGCAGTAAGGGGGGACGCGCTGTGCTGGACAGCGTCTGTCTATTTGTCCAGTGCAAAAAGGACAGCAACCCTTCGACAAGAATCTTAAATAAAACAAGGGTTGAAGCAGCAGAATCATTCAACCGTGCAAAAACAAGGAAAAAAAATAACACTAACATGAACGGACTCCTAGCATTTTACACTATAAAATTTCAAACCAAAAGACAAGCACCATACTTTGATCTTTACCAATGGGAGTACTCGAACAAAAAATTATTGAATAGTGAAATATTGGAATAAAAAAGCTTGTCTAACACAGGACACCAATGAGAGATTGGATTTGGGATTACATATAACTACCGGTATAGAAGTCCACCCATAACAAAACTGGTGTGACTGTACTAAGTGCGCAGACATATTTGACAATTCATTAGCAACACAGATAAAACTATACAAGACAACGACTCAAATAAAGGCTCATAACCAACCATATAACACTTTACCATTCTTTGACACTCAACTCTTCAAGTCTTCACCTCTTATAAGATGCTACACTATAGCAAACTGCAAACACTATATGCTACTGCTTTGCTGAAGAAGCTATATACAAATATAGGAGGCAAGAGGGGAGGAGAAGACCCACTAACGAAGTTTATTCTGTGCAACTGCCTGGCATAACTCATCCTCGTAGAAGAGTGCCCTATTTGAAGCCAACGACTTGTATGGACCCTTTGGCAACCCTGGTGGCATCATACACCTCATGGGAAATGTTGATTCCTGAAACAAGACGGCAGCAATCTGACGCACTTCTGTGCAATTCAATCTCGAAGGAGGACGTGGCCCATGCCGAGGAGCTTTTGGAGTACGAGGTCTTGGGCCCCAATTACCTTTACCGTCTCCTTTACTGCAAATGTTTCATAATTAGTTCAAAATCTTCCATTATCCTTTTTTCTTTTTTCTGAAATAAAAATGCTTATCCATCTTGAACTAAATGTACCTAACAAATGGCCAATGTTCAGTCGGAAGAGGTGTCTTTATGCTCAACATCTCCTGCCGTGATCGATCTGGAGTTGTGTAGTTAAAATGATATTGTCTAGCAAGTTGTACCTGTTCAAAACGCTAAACATCAGCATCCAGTCATGAAACTTTAAACTGTAAAAAATACAAATAAACAAAGAAAAAAGAACTTACTGCCTTTCTTATCCTTTGAGAAACATGAAAAACAGCTCGAAGCTGGTCATGGTGCAGGTGACATAATATTTTAACCTTCAAAAAACAAAATAATTTAATGCATAGGCTACAAACATCTTAAGAAAGCAATTACTCATCCCACAAAAGTGAACATAGATGATATAAATGAAAAAAAAAAACGGAAAAAAAAACAGCTGCAGGAATGATGAAATGCAGAAGAATGGTACCAGTAAATCCATAGGAAGGGATTCAAGCCGTGATTCAGAGTCAAAATCTGCAATCCGGGGTGTTTTTGGAGTCCCAGGCAATTTCTGCTGTTTAATCCCATTTGATCCTAATAATGGAGAGAAACTAGACCTCTCTGGAGACAACATCGGTGGAGTACGAGCAACGACCTTGGATGGAAGCAAACTGTCTTCAACCTTCTCTGACTCAAGCACTAGAACCCTTTTCTTGCCTATATCGGTACAACTTCTTGTAACCCGGCTGTAACGGAGTTGAGCAAGAGCCCCGGGCCTAACATATTTATTTCTTGAACCTCGTGGCCGGCCCTTCTTTTTGAAGGCAATAGAATCCTCATCCTTTGGGGATGTCTTTCCCATTATACAAAAAAATATTTGAATATTAAATAATTTTCTCTTTCCTGCCCGGGTGCTTATTTCAGCCCTTGTCACATAACTTCAGTTTTATAAGAAAAATGATAAATCAAATTCTTCAGACCTGGCACAGCATTTCCAAGTTCAGTTAGTTAAAACCAACAACTATAAAATGAAAAGTGAAATTTACAGAAAAAAGATTCTCAAAACCTCATTAATTTTTACCAAATCACTGCTCCCTGTTTGTAACCTATAGAAACATTGGAAGCTAATAAGAACAAACAGATGTATCAATCTAAAAGATCGATTTGGTCATCCTCTCCATATGTCACCACACTTTTTTATGCCTTCACACATTTTATAAACTCCTACAACTTTTATGCATGCTATAATGTACAGCTATCAGCAAGCAGATACCCAATCGCAATAGAGTGCCATCCTCTCTCACTCATATGACAAAACAATCTAAGTGATTCCCAGAAGTAAGAATATAAAAGAGGAGATCAAGGTATTCACCTAAGGTACGCTAAATAGTAAATTCTTTTGGTTACCATGTCTATTTCAATCGACCAATACCATATGTATTTTGCTATGATCAGAAATTCCTTGTAGAAGACCCTGATTTAAGAAACAAAATTATGGATGCTGCTACGGCATAATATGTGGCAGTGCCAAATCGTAAACCGTTTGCAGAGTAGGACTTCTGGCCCTTGGCCGAAGGCAACAAAAGAGGATTTCCTAATAGCTGAACATTTTCTCTTTGGTGCGAAGATAAACTAGGAAACAAGGGCTAGCTAATGGTCAAAATTATATTATCTATTCAAGTTTGCAAAAATAAAATAAATTTAATTAAATAGCAACAAAAACTTATTCCGTTATTTTTCCTTCCTGTGTTTCCCTAAAATTGTCGAAGAACACCACAACAAAATCGACCAGAACTCCATTTAAGCAAATATAAGTTACGGTAATGGCAGAAATAATCGTTACACAACTCAGTGCAAAAAAAAATGAAAGAAATGGTCAACAAACCAGGATTATAATACAAAACTTTCCAATTCTCTCCAAAAATCCCCAGGCAAAGGAAACAGAAACATCCTAAACCAAAATTGGTAAACGCAAACAGCGGAAAAACTTTAAACTCTTCACTCAAATCCAAATCCAAATCAGAAACAATATAATTAGAGGAACGCGATAACGCATCAATTCGAAGAAACAGAAAAGTAATAAACTCGTCGGAGAATCTATAAATTAGAACAAAAAAAAAGTACTCACCTCCAACCATACCATCGCCACCTCAGAGATCAACACCGCCTCCAATCCTTCCACTCTTCGACCTGCAATTCTCGAAATCAGAAAATACCTCAAACATAGAACACCAAACTCGAAGGTGACAACAAGCATCACATGGACGGAGCCAAATGCGATAAGACAAGGAAAAACCGCGATACCTTTTCGAAGACAAGCAGGTCGAAACCCCCCGCAAAACCCCCTCGCGAGACACAGAGAGTGGAAGAGAGAGAGTGGAAGAGAGAGAGAGGCAGTCAGAGAGAGGCAGTCAGTCAGAGAGAGAGAGAGAGTAAACAAATGCCCAAAAAGATAACAGGGTCCCTCCTCCTTCGCCTTTTTGAATTTCTACCTCTCCCGATTGCGCGCCAAATTTTTCAATCTACAGTTAGCGTGCCAATATCCAAAAACCCTAACAATCAAATCTAGTGAAGCGACATGGACGCTTTAGCTGTAATTCCACGTGTAAGACTCTCATTGGCTACCGTGCGTAGGGCGTCTCCCAGCCTAGAATCAGCTGGCGTCATCGTAATCCATCGGACGGTCCATACCGTAGCCCGGTTTCTGTCAGACGTGAAAATAATTTCTTAAGCGTCCGCTTTTAATACTGGTCCTTTAAAGGAAAATCTCATCAACATTGAATACCGAAAACACCCCTCACTGGAAAATTCCTAAACTTCGAACAGGCGTGGGCGAAGGAGTAAATAAGGAGCGTCGGGAGTCCGTGATTCGTCTGCTCTGTATTAAATTCCACCTCTCGCTCTCCGCCGGGTCGTCCGCTTCCCGAGCCGTTCCTGCGCGCCTCCTTCGCGGAACCTTTTCAGTTAAACCTAATTATATTTTCTCATATAATTAAGTAAAAGTTAAAACAAATAAAAGAATGACTCATCACTCATGTTTACAAATCAGAGATAATTAAGTAAATACTGAATAGTGACTCATGTTTATTTAATCAAGATAATTTTCTCAAATGATTAATTTTATTTATTTACAAAAATAATTGTTATTTTATATTTCTTTGCATTTTCATTTAATTGTGGACTAACTAGTGACTATCTTATTATTTATCACTTGATTGGTCAGCGACTCAGGAATATCTTTGTAATTTTATTATAATATATGACCTTCATTTTAATCAAAAAGGTTAAGAGTAATTCCGTCTGTAAGGTTTGAGTAATAAATAATAGTTTTTTATGATTTTTGTTTTTCCTAATATCTGCATCGTAAACCCTACGCTCACTCATTTCCTTCCCTGCGCTGACTCTCTTCTCATTTTCCAAACTCCATTGTAATCGTTCGGCAGCTACGATTTGCAGGTGCGTTAATTTTTTGATTCGGTTGGATTTATTGTGTCATTGGAGGCCGAAAGAGGAAGCACAATTCTTTTCACTTTCTTTTCGATCTCTGTTTCGGTGATCGGTTGCAGTGATCGGAGAGAAAAAGGGGGTCGGGGCCTTTTAATCCATGCCGCTGCTACGGCGCCCTCGTGCGTGGAGAGAAGTGCAAGAGCTTCTCTTCCCATTTTTTCTCCCATCACTGCTATTTCTTACTGTAGTGAATTGCCTGATCTGGTTTACTGTTTGTGGCTGGGTTTTTTTTTTCTTTTGTGTAAATTGATTATTGTCTTTGAGTTTGTCAATTCATGTTATGAAATGTAAATATAATCGAAATATCATTTAAAATTTTAATCTTTATTCTGTCTTGCCTCTTTTCTCCCACTATCCTTCTCTCCTACTACTAAAACACAATTAACATTTTCGGAGTGACACCTAAGTCTTAGCCTCAAAATGAATTTGTGACAAACAAAAGGGGTCCTCTTCGATCTATTGATGAAAGAGGATCTCGCACATTATACAAATTTGCACAAATACCTCGACGATTAGTAATGTGTCAGGAGAAATTGGTACAAGAAGCCGTGGATACACTTCTTGATAATGGGATCCGTGGACCACCAGTAAGGATCTTTCACTCACCGAGAACCTTTTATGAAACTCTTTGACCCCCGAATTTGGAGTATCTCAATTTTTTTTTACGTTTATCCTTTTTTTATTTTTAACTCTCTTCAGTGGTTCCTTCACCCTTTTTTTATTTTAACTCACTTCGGTGTAAATCCGAGGTTATAAGATCACCAACACCTTAATTTTTGCTTAAAGACTTCTATAAACAATGTTTTCTGAAATTAAAGAGACTCAACAATCATTCCATGTTCATTTACATTCTGTATGACTTTTTGAAAATTCCAACCTTTCTTATTGTAGCCTATTTTTCACAGAAAATTACTTGTTCCGATAATTGTCATTGTTTTTCTTTAGAAAAAGTGAATTCTAAAACTATAAGTCCATTCACAAGAAGTCTTGTCATTTGTTTGAAGGTGTTTATAGGAAGCCTAGTTCTGCATCCAATGTGATTTTTCTTTTCATGGTTTGTCATATCTTATTATGGTGTTATATAGCACTGATCTGTGCATGCCTAGGCAGCCATGATACTGCAGCGAGGTGAGTGCTACTTGCATGTGTTTAGAGTTTTTGGCATGCCACTATGGGATGTATTGGATGATACGGATCATTCTGGACCCATTATTGTTCATAACGGTTTATGTAAATCAGTTTTTTAGTGTAAAAGTAAATGATAATGCGTGAGAAATGCTGTTTACCATATTTATTGATGTCCTATACACTATAAAGGAAGACAACATGACAAGGACGTAGGCTGATAGAAGGATGGAAGATATATTTGGTCAAGCTTTTTTTGTGACAACGTTATTTCCCAGCAGTTGTTTTACCTGATATTGTTTTCTTATTGGGTATGAAAGCTTCTATTTGAACAGATCAATGACATAGTTTTGGTTTATCATCTTATGTTCTTCAATTACAACCCTGAACGCATCAAACAACTATTGAAAGCTGGCTTGTTTTCAATCCATTTGTATATTGGACTTAGAAACTGTTTGCATCTTAGAATTTCAGCTTCGGTCTTTTAGTGTTTTTGAGATTTGTAGCCATTGGGTTAATTTCTTAGTGATTATTACTTGGTGAGACTTGTATCCAAGACATTGCACTTGAAGCACCCTCCCGGGAAGTTCACCTCATATAACTTTTATTTGAGAAATTTTGTGGTGCTCTTCCTTTGCTTGTTTTGAAATTGTGAGCATTTTTTAGGGAGTCAGAGTGTGAGATTAACAAGGCCTTAGAGTATGACTGTAAAGTAAATTTCATTTTCTTTTTTGAATTGATGATTATTTTAATCTGGAGGAAGAGTTCTAAATTTATTCAAAGGTATCAGATATCCTTCAATCCAGGGAGTCCCATTGGAGCTGAAACTTTGCAGTGTAGAGTTGTTTGTCTTGGAGAAGATAATGCCATGAATTTTTAAGACGTTGATAGCTTCCTTGCTGATGCCTTAAAGGGGAAATCTAGGAGTCTGAAAGAAAAAGAAAAGACAAAACACTGCAAGGGCTGCTAAATTTTTTTTTTTTTCTAATTGATAGATTCCTCTGTCACAATGCTAAATAGTTAATCGACACAAAACATTTTAAAAGAATCCAAACAGCCTGACAGTATAACTTATGTAGGAAAATTTCCTGAATACTTTGCTATGATTATGACAGAAAGCCAGAGATCCGGTATAACATGAGCTTCAGTTTCATTTCTTCTTTCCATTGGGTTGTTTGTGTCAAGCATATTCAGGGGATGTCAAACAGGGTTGAGAGACGGGTCGGTGCCATGGTACAGGTTGTTTTTACTCCCAATCCCACCCTCACTGGTTTGTGGGCATCCTTAGTTGGTGGGGCCTGTCAAAGAAGGGGAAAGTGTGGTATTGTAGTTTTGTTTCTTACAATTTGACTGAGACCAGGCTTATCGCCATCCTTGGTTGGTGGGGCCTCTTTAGATGGGGGATGTTTTGGTGGTGGGGAATAGACTCTTATAGATTACCAAGTGTAGCCAATTTCTGTTTTATTATGAGCACTGGAAAGAGAGGAAGATAGTTTTTGTTTTTGCCCAGAGTAATAGGTTTGTACAATGGATGCAGACTGTCGTGCAGCTCAAGTATAATTTTCACGTTTATGGACTATTGACCTGAAAAGTGGCAAAAAAAAGTGAACTGTTCTTCTATATGAAGTTTCCCGCTTTTTGTTCTATCATTATTGACTTTATTTTCTTTGTGGTCCCTACAGATGATTGACGATCAAGATTTAGGATTCTTCGCCAACTTTCTTGGCATTTTCATATTCCTTCTGGTCATTGCTTACCATTATGTGATGGCTGATCCCAAGTATGAAGGCAATTGAATGACATTTGTGAGTTTTTTAAATGAATTTAGGCTCTTCATAATGATGATACGTCGCTAGTTTAGTATCTTAGACATGTTGAATCATAACGGATACATTAGTGTTGTAATGGTTTACTATTGACTGAAAGTGGTCCACCTCATTCCTTGGAACATTCTATGCTACTGTTGTGATGGGCACTTAATTCCTCGGGACATTGTGTACAATTGTTGTGCTGGGCGAACTTGGTGTTATCCTTTGACAGGCTTTGAAATCGTTGCCCATATCTTGTTTTGCGACCTTGTTATGAAGGTGAACCGATCCATTACAATGGTATTGATCTCATTCATCACCTGAGTATAGTTGGAACGTATTAGCTCCGGTGTTAATACAATCATCAGATGATTCAAAGGTTTTGCACATAGTAGTGTAGAACTTAGCCAGTCCTGATGAATGTGATGCACTATTTGCTCAATTTTTGCTATAACAAGCTCGTATTATTCGGTTGTTTGAGCTTTAAATTACAGTAAATTAACTCAAGTCAAGCTAGTCTCAAAATCCTCAGCTCTGCAAAATGTTTATCCAAGAAAATAGTAGAACCACGTTTCTTGATTGTGGATTTCTAAAGCGGTTATCATAAACTGTAGCACAGAGGGAGAAGCTATAATAAGTTAACAGTTAATGAAATCAAACTAGATCATCTACTGCTTAAGTTACCAAATATATAAGCACAAACAGGGAGAAGCTATAAGTTTCTGTGATTCATACATATATAGACTTGAAAAAAAATTATAATAGCTTTTTTTTAGAAAATTCTAAAGATTGCCAGAGGAATTTCATCTCTCCAGGGATGGAGGAGGACAAGAAGCAAAGGTGCAGACTTTGTTCTTGTAATGTCGTTAGTACAGGTTATCTTTGGAGTAAAGGGTAGATAATCAATTGTAAATTTCTTCCCTTGCACTTCTCTTTGCTTCGGTTTAACGAATCCCTATTGATTGTCTTTCATCAAGTTGAACCCAAATTTTTTTATTAAAGCTGGTGACAATTTGGATGAAACATCCCATTCCAGGGTTCTCCCACAGGAATCTTTCTCAAAAGTCCGCTTCAACATATTGATTGAACCATCAGTACTTAATCATTTAAAAAACTTAAAAAGTACGCAACTAATGTAAACCAAGATGTATAAATTTTCAAATCCCAAACCCCATATTTAATGTAGTAAAACTTTTTTAAATTACCCTCGTGTACATCGAAATCATTAATCAGTGCAATCAAGAATATTTTTAGTAAATATGAAACAAGTAACGTCTACAGTCATCTAAAAACATAGTCAAAAAAGATTTCAGTTACATCTTTAATAAATGCTGGCCCTCCCGTCTTGGAAATATCATAACTCATTCCAGGTTGCAGCCAGGCGTACGTCCATACAAAAATAATCGTAACCGCCCCTTCCTCTGTGACAAAAACGAAGAAAAACGGGGAGCAGAAGTCTGGCATCGATTTGCCAAGATTAGCTTGCATGGTGTCGTCCTTCACGCCATGTTTTCTCCGACCAGACAAATTCCCCGGAAGCACCACTCATCTCTCTTTCTCTCTCTCCGACGACCCCGTATGTTCCAATGAAAGTGGCCCCGTATGTACTCCCACTTTTGCTCCTTTCCACTCTCCTCCTCTTCAGTTTCCGGCGACAAATACAGTTCCAACGTCCTCAGGCCCTCTTCAGGCTCGGGTTTTCTTCTCTGCCTCTCTGCGGCCTCCGAGATCGATCGTCCCCTGAGAGTACTAATTACCCTTGTGATTACTCCAGAGGAAGATGGGTCAGGGACGAAAACTTGAAATATTACAACGAGAGTTGTTCTTTTCTCGACCCCGGCTTCCGGTGTCACCGTAATGGACGCAAAGATAGGGAGTTTTCTCAATGGCGTTGGCAGCCCCACTCCTGCGATCTCCCCAGGTACTCCTCATGTGATAAACAATTATATAGGTATTATACTCAGTTTTTTTTTTCTTTCATGAAATGGGTTTTTGTAATTCTTGTAGATTTGATACGGCGTAATTAGTGTTATGCTAATGGAAACGTTTTTGTCTTTGAAATATTAATGTTCTAGTTTTGACATGATAGACATTGGACCCCATTTTAATCGTGCTTGTTTAATCTGAAACTCCTAGTCAATGATGAATTGGGTTTTTGTATTTCGTGTTCTTTTGTAGATTTGACACGGCCTTAGCAGTCTTATGCTAATGGAAACATTTTTTTCTTTGAAGTAATATTGTTTTGACATGATGATAGACTTTGGACCCCATTTTAATCATGTTTGTTTAATCTGAAACTTGGGTTTTTTGTAATTGGTGTTTGTTTTTGTAGATTCGATGCGAGAGAGATGTTAGAGAGGAGGAGGAACGGCCGGATCGTGTTCGCCGGGGACTCAATCGGGAGGAACCAGTGGGAGTCTCTGGTGTGCATGCTCGCCGAAGTGGTTCCAAACAAGTCCGCCGTCTTCGAAACGGCGGGAAGACCCATCACGAAACACAAGGGCTTTCTCTCTATCACGTTCCGTGACTACAACCTCACCGTCGAGTACTATCGCGTCCCTTTCCTCGTCAAAGTCGACCGGCCGCCGGAGAACTCGCCACCGGGAGTCCGAGGTGCGCTGCGGGTCGACACGCTGCATTGGAGGTCGATGCAGTGGGCCGGGGCGGACGTGTTGGTGTTCAATGCGGGACATTGGTGGAACCATGAAAAGACCACGAAAATGTACTATGAGAGTGCAGAGCACTTCGTGATCTAATTCCTCGAATTATATAAATTAAGCTCTCTGCATAGAACTATTGCTCTGTTTTATTCACTCTGTTACAGGGGTTTGTATTTTCAGGAAGGCGATGCTGTGGACGTGAAGATGGGTGTGGAGACGGCGTTCTCGAAAGCGTTGGAGACGTGGAAGAATTGGGCTATCAGTTACGTGGATATCAGGAAAAGCCATATCTTTTTCCGTAGCTACTCCCCCACCCATTTCAGGCAAGAGTATAATTCATTCACTGAACAATATGAGTGTCCGTGAATGAAAACCCAGAAACGAATTTAAGAATCACTCAAAGTCTGTACCCATAGAATGATAAACAAAACCCATGAATTTTTTTGCTTCCAGAACCATAGAATGAAAACTCACCAAAAACCCATGAATCTTTTTGCAGGGGAGGAGGGTGGGATAATGGAGGCGCCTGCGACACATTCACTGCACCGGAAACGAATTACTCGAGACAGGAAGCTGAGATATGGAACAATCAGTTTATCTCCGGGGTTGTGAAAGAGATCACGCAGGAAGAGAAGAGAAAGGCTCAATTCCTCAACATAACGTACTTGACAGGGTTCAGGCACGATGGTCATCCTTCTAAATATCGAGAACCAGGTACAGCACAGCCAATTGTACAGGACTGTAGCCACTGGTGCCTCCCAGGCGTGCCTGATACATGGAACCACCTTCTCTATGCCTACCTCGTTTCAGATAGTTACAATTCTAGATGATTTACATATTTCATATTTTCCAATACAAACCCACCGGCCATTTAAGCTTAAGCATATCGATAATGAAAAATATCAAGAAAGACAACAATTACAGATTACATATTGTTTAAATATTTAAAGAAGTACTGTTCTTCTTCATTTCTCTGCTTTCTTTTCTTTTCCCTTTGGGCCTTTGACATGCAAAAAGGTTCCCTCTCTCTCCGTTCTTAATTTTTCTCCTTCATGACCCGCAGGCAAGGTTTACAGTATCAGGGATACGCAAAGTTTCGGTCACTACGGAAACGGAAACGTATCGTGGACATGCATGGATATGCATGGATACACATGTAATGAGTAAGGATACGCTAAGTTACACATGTAAAAATATGGAAAAAATACTAATATTTATTAAGATAATCAATATAAAAAGTATAATGTTCCTTTTCACAGTTAGTTTTCTTAGTAAAGTTTATTAAAAGGACTAAACAATGCAGCCAACAAATTATGCTTATTAAAAGGACTAACAAATTGAAACATCTTCTAAAATCCATCAAATGAATAAATTAAATACGGTTACAAAGAGAGTCATTTCTATTGAAAGGATGATCAATTTTATAAATACTAACAAACATAAATCACTTCAGAAATCTCCTTTTTAAAACAATGGTAAATGTTCTCCCCAAAAACCAGAAATAGGTGAAATTGGCGGCTTCAAGTTCTTAAAATTGATGTTCAGAAATCTCCTGTGGAAACATCAAGATACGGAGCTTGAATTTAACCAAACACATTAATAAACTATGTCATATTAATTGAGGAATGGTATAAACTTTAAAAATTCTTAAAAATATAAAATAAAATAGAAAATATTTTATTCTACCTACTGTCAAAATTTCATCCAAAATGGACTTTACTAAGTCATTGAACCAATTCTGTGAAAATGTTTTAGTGAACCAGCACCAAATCAGACCAAACTGGTCCGGTTCACGGGTCCAAAATTGGGCAGCAGGAGGTCATCCCTAACCTCCAGCCGTCGGCTGCAGAGAAACCCTAGTTTCTCTGTGCCGGCGTTTAGACAGCCCTTCAAGCCGGCGAATGCCGCAGAACGGTGGCTGGACCACTGGCAACCATTCCGCCTGTAGTTCCGCCATCGGTAGGCAACAATTCAGCTGGAAAAAAAACAAAGAGGGATAAAAACGAATCGGTTTTCATAAATAAAATCTGTTTAAAGGAGCCGTGATCCTAATTTCTTGATTTATGGATTCTCCCCGAATCATATTTTCCCATATCGTATCAACAAGTTTCCTCGATACATGAGGAAACTTGCCAATACATGAAGATAAGGGGATTAGTTTCCTGTAAAAGGAAACGACCCCCGTGTCTTGTTTCCTTACTTAAAGGAAACCGATACGTATCGGCTAGTATCGGCTGATACATATTGATAATGCAAACCATGCCACCAGGAGGTAATCCCTCTAAACATGCATGATGAGTGAGATCTAGGGCAATCATTACATAATCAACAAAAGCAATATATTATTATGTGAACTGTTATGCTCCTCTAATATTTTTAAGAGACTTTTATGCTTAACAACTTGATATTTTACATATAATTACAATCGAGTGATATATTATGAAACTATGATTGTTCTTTAGTTTTTTGGGATCCATGACACCACCTCTTATGTAAAAAGAGGTCCATGAATCCTTCCCATTCAATTTGATTGTAATGGAATTATAATACTCTTTAATTATTTAATTATTTTGTTTTTTGGAGATTTAACTCTCCAGAGTCCAAATAACAAATAATATTTGAAGTTATTCTTCAATTAAGATGTGGTTGTCTAGCTGAAGTATGGCCTAACTAGTGTTACATTCCATTAGTCCATATATAAATATAGAGTGGTGATATGTATATTGTCAAATTTTACTGTAAAGGTTTACAGCGTGACGTGGTGTTCTCTTTAGCAGCCCAGGTAAGAGATAAAGTAGGAACTATCTTCCTATTTCATAGGTAAGTCTAAACCCTAGACTTTAGCTGCCAACTAGGCTGCTCCATAAGATGTAAAAACTCACAGTAAAATATGGCAGTACTGAAATAATTTTTCATAAATATATATTGTTGTGCGCCTACCGATTCTCACTTATGTGACTAACACAACTTTTTTAATATTTAAAAAAGATAGTCCATTGCATTAGAGGTGATGGCAGCAAACCCTTTTTAATAGGGTTCCCCAATATGCAAACGAGTGTAGTTATAAGTAATATTGTAAAGAATAAGGATAGTTCCCATAAAGACTGGGAATATGAATGAATACAAAAATTTTATCTTAATTATTATACCCAACGATTAATAACATAATGCAAAACAAAGTGATCTAGCTATATGAAAATTTAAATGCAACACATAGGAAATCCAAGGGAACTTAATAAGAGAAAGAAGGAGGTGTAATCTTATGCTCCGTATTCATCCAATTTTAGTATTCAAGCATGGCATCGAACGCATGGAGGACCCCAAGAATTTTAGTATGAATAAGCCTTTTTGGATCGAGTGCTCCATAAATGTATAATTACCTCTTTAGAACTTGTAAATCTCCTAACTTGAGGCCCAACAAAAGGAAACTAATGCAATTAGCCCAAGGATAATATAAAATTGTAATTTATCCCTAACTACATTATCCCAATGTGCGGTCTAAAACGTAGTTTATCCAAAATTACCCTTACGAGATAGTCACAAATTCCTATTAAAATGAGTAAAAGTACTGAATTAATTGGCTACGTACAAATTTATCAAATGTAAATAATGCAATAAAAACACCAATGTATTACAATGATTATCAACTCACTAAAGTAAGACAACATTACATAGTCATGGTACGGGAATGGAGGCTGTACTCCGCTTGAGTACAAAAACTGACGAGGATAGCTTATGTGGCCATCCGCATCAAATGCTGAGTCAGCGAACCGAAACCCTATTCGAGGCAAAGTCAATCGGGTCTAGCCCCGCGGTCCCGTTGCCTCTATCCCCAGTCCTGCGGCGTCTCGACCCTTGCCTCCCGACCGCGGCCACCTGGCCTCCCGACCACATCCACCCGGCCTCCGGACCGCGGCCACCCGACCTCCCGACCACGGCCACACGGCCTCCCGACCGCGGCCACACGGCCTCCCGACCGCGGCCACACGGCCTCCCGACCGCGGCCACACTGCCTCTCAACCGCGGCCACTCGGCCTCCAGACCGCGGCCACCTGGCCTCCCGACCGCGGCCACACGGCCTCCCGACCGCGGCCACACTGCCTCCCGACCGCGGCCACACTGCCTCTCAACCGCGGCCACCCGGCCTCCAGACCGTGGCCACCCGGCCTCCCGTACGTGGCCACACGGCCTCGCTGCCGCGGCCTCCCGACCGTGGCCCCCGGCCTCCCTGCCTCAGCCTCCTGGCCACCCTGCCGCAGCCTCCCGGCCACCTTGCCGCGGCCTCACTGCCGCGGCCTCCCAGCCGCAGTCTCCGTGCCGCGGCCTCTCGACTGCAGCCTCATTTTGTGCCCGGGGAGGTCGAGAGTCTGCGGTCAGGAGGCCGCGGCAGGCAGACAGGGAGGCCGTGGTTGAGAGGGCGCGGATGGAAGGCCGCAATTGGGAGGCGGGTCGAGATGCCACGGGAGGGAGGCCACTGGACTAGGGAGAGAGGCAGCGGGACCGCGGGACTGGGAAGAGAGGCAGCGGGACCGCAGGACTGGGGAGCCAGGCAGCGGGACTGCGGGGCTAGACCCGATTGTCTTTGCCTGAATAGGGTTTTGGTTCACTGACTCAACATTTGATGTGGATGGATTTTAGGGTTTAGGGGCCGCCTCTGTTCCCGTAGCATTGCTGTGTTCGATTACATCCCTCACTAGGGTTTACAACGAAACAACATTACATAGTCATGTTCGATTACACAGGGTTTACAACCCATTACACTTATTAAGACACTAAAGTTCACAATCAGAGTTAGATTTATCATCAAATTAGTACTCAAACAAAAAGGAAATGAACAAATTAAAAAACGCATACTTAATGTAAAAAGGCTCTTTTTTTTTGTAGATTGATTAATCGTCACTGATGATCAATTAATTAATTATCTTCAAAAAGTGTTCCAAAACCTCTTTCAAAGCTCTTGCAACGATTGCCAGGAAATTCCTTGGTTCGGATCCCTTGAAGGACAAACCGGGTGTCACAATGGCGCCAAACCAGTCAAGAAGTCATTTTCGGCAATTCAATGTACTGGAGAGAGATATTAACCGGGAGGAACCGGTGGGAATCTCTGGTTTGCAGTCTTGCGGAAGTGGTCAAGCTAGACATGTCCGCCGTCTTCGAAACGGCAGGAAGACGGCCAACACGAAAGACAATTAGGGCCTTCTCTCCGGCTCCCTTCAACCCATGTTAATGGAAGTTTCGTCATTCCGTACCGTCCAACTCTCATATTCCTCTCTTATCATCGTGTGAACACTTTTCAATGGCTTTTTTTCTGGTTGAATCCTGCAGTCCCAGTCGAGAGAGCGAAATCATGCATGCATACATGCTTATGTCGTAAAAAATATTGTTCCCCATAATTTATAAAATAAAAATGGATTAGAAGAGCTGAGTCAGTCACGGCAGAGCAACCACCTACCCCCAAAGGAAGTTTTTCAGAATTCGAAAATGCTATCTGACGTACCAGGCATGACGTACCAGGCAATCAGAAACAAAGCCCTCGAAAGTTTGAACAAGGGATGAACTTTCAACCTTTGGTCGTGATCGGTCGATAAAAAAACAACAATTATTATGGAGAGAATGGACATTTGTGGGCACCTCGATCGATCCCTTTCACCGGTTATGGATTGACTGATTAGGTGAGCGTGATGGAAACCCAAGAGCTTGCAAGATAATGTGGATACTAATAGTTTAATGAAATTCCAGAGGTCAATCGTGCGGAAGCGCCTCTAGCTCTCTCCAGCTTGTGTTCAAACATCTTGAAATTAATGCCATGAATCTGTCAAAAGCAACTTACAAGAGTCAGCACCCAGGACCATCACCCGCCCGAATCTAATTAGCTAGCTTTGACTTAATCTTTCTTGTTTTCGCTCGGAAAGAGTGATGAATCTTTAAAAGTGAAATTAGGCACCTGCTCCTTGCCTTGTGCACGGGCCGGGATGATCCGCTTGTCCTTTTCCAGGGACCTAATTGTCTCTTTATATCTTCATCAGTTCATGTAGCGGACGGATCCATCTAAGAATCTTCATCTTAGTGGTTTTCATTGAAGAACTGGCAACTGAGTTGTCTTAATTATCATTTAACCAAACAAAAACGAGTATAGTTACATGATAATTGATTTTGAACATATGGAATGTTGGTATTCTGGTAATTAGTGATCAGTTAAGAGTGCTATCTATTAAATATTCATCCACGCAACCAAGGAAAACTTCTAATTTCTTACTCCGATAATTAAATTTTGAAATGGGTTTCTATAATTGTTTATATTTGCGAGTAGGGTTTCTCATTTTAGCATTTTACATGATTGGACTTGGATGATCCCCTTTCCTTTCCCACTGCTCTTCAATCTCCTCCTCGGCCGTGTCGACATCAAGTGATGAAAACTACCCGAGTCCCGCGCTGTCACATTCCTCCATCGGCGATCACAACCCGCCCATGTTTGACTACATACCCGGATCTCAACTTCCCTATGTTTTACTATAATATGTTAATGTAAAAAATAAAAATATTTTAAATTATTTAATGTTTATAATAATTATATATATAGGTATTATAATAATTTTTTTTATTTTCTCATATTTTTACATAGCGTTATCTTATGTTTTGTATCCATCCATATATATACACTACTCCAAAAGCTTCAGTACCATTATATTGTTCCAATCAAGTTTTTGAAAACCGAACCGACCCGGCCGGTTCGACCGGTTCGACCGGTTCGACCGGTTCAACCGGAACCGGAGCTTCTAGCGGTTCGGTTTGCTTTAAAACCGGATGACCCGGCCGGTTTTTTTGGTTTGACCACTGAACCGTTGAACCGACGAAACCGGTTGAACCGTTTAAATTAAATCCCTGCAAAGCTAGGTCATGAAACAAACGGCTCTCTCCTCTCTCGACCACTCTCTCCTCTCTCGACGGCTCTCTCCTCTCTCGACGGCTCTCTCCTCTCTCGACGGCTCTCTCCTCTCTCGCCGGCTCTCTCTCTCTCGCTGGCTCTCTCTCTCGCTGGCTCTCTCTCTCCTGGCTCTCTCTCTCTCTTGGCTCTCTCCTCTCTCGCCGGCTCTCTCCTCTCTCGACGGTTCTCTCCTCTCTCTCGAGAGACTCCTTGACCTAAACAAATTTTTAATGACATACAACTCCCGGTTCAACCACCGGTTCAACCCGATTGAGCCGGTTCAACCTGAATCGGCTACTCCACCGGTTCGATTACCGGTTCGGTTTTCAAAACATTGGTTCCAATCTTCAGCAAATTCCATCCTAGGATATCCACAATAATTGTCCAAAAACTCACATCACTTGCGCCGTGTGCAAGTCATTAGTCACACTTTGCCTTTTTGGAAATTTCCTTACAACTTCCACCGACCAGCCGCTTACACAGAACACGTCGCCCCCTCCTCCATTGCTCGTATATAATCTCCCTTCCCTTCTCCAATGGTGCTCGCAGCTGATACTGCAGCCAGCTCCTAGCTCTCTGATATTATTTCAATGGAACTCTTCTCCCCTCCTCGTGGGTTTTTCAGGGCCAGGAGCAGCTTCAGAAGGTCGGACTCCGGCGAGGTAGTTATCCAGGTTTTGGCAGATGAAGTAACCATTCAACTCATATCTGATCGTGTACGAATTGCCAGTACTGAAAGTATTTCTGTGCCCGTGAACCGAGTCATCCTCGAACATGATCAGAAAAGGGTCCGTAAGGCGGTTTTGAAGATCATAGGCTCCATCGTCGCCATCGTTTCAGCCGTGGTTGGACTCTTTGATCCTTCCAATATGGGGTTCCCATTAATAGTACTGCAGAACAAATTTATATATCCCTTCAAACTCACCGTTGATGGCTGCTACCTCGCTGTTATAGTCTGCTTCTGCTTCTGTCTCGGGCTGCTGATGCTCTCCGAGGTGGCTCAACAGCCCCTCATATCCGTCCCCACGGCCAGGAAGCTGAGGCTTCTGGTTCTCACCCTGGTGCAGCTCGCCGTCACCATGAAATCCATCTCCCTGTTAATGGAACTCTGATTAATGCGTTCGTACATACTACCGCCGTACATGTTTCCTAATTTTCTGTTTACCACGAAGTAGATCTGCTTCAGTTACGTTCTTATCTAAGATGCTAAGTACTATATGTATAATGCATGAGCTGCCGTGGTGCAGCCGCTCGGAGACTAATGTTATAAACTAAATAAATTTGTTTAGGGCTGCTGCCCTTGAATTAATGTTCTCCTGTACATATATAATGCATGAGTTCCTCTTGTTTGATAAAACCCTGATTACCCCAGGAAACCAAAAGAAACAATAGTTTCATTGTCAAATAAAATTTCAAGATCTAGTCTCACCACCGTCAGTTCGGGACGACTGGCCTAAAAAAGTAGTAGTAGTAGTAGTAGAAGAAGAAGAAGAAGAAGAAGAAGAAGAGAGAGAGAGAGCGAGAGAGAGAGAGAGAGAGAGAGAGAGAGAGAGCGAGCGAGAGAGAGAGAGAGAGAGAGAGAGAGAGAGAGAGAGAGAGAGAGAGAGAGAGAGAGAGAGAGAGAGAGAGAGAGAGAGAGAGAGTCAATGAGAGAGAGAGAGAGAGTCAATGAGAGAGAGAGAGAGAGAGAGAGAGAGAGAGAGAGAGAGAGAGAGAGAGAGAATGAGAGAGAGAGAGAGAGAGAGAGAGAGAGAGAGAGAGAGAGAGAGAGAGAGAGAGAGAGAGAGAGAGAGAGAGAGAGAGAGAGAGAGAGAGAGAGAGAGAGAGAGAGAGAGAGAGAGAGAAATGAGAGAGAGTCAATGAGAGAGAGAGAGAGAGAGATTGATAAGTGGCCCCATTCAGAGTAGAATAAAACTTATGGTTTTTCTCAGGATGAGAACTAAATTAACCTCAGTACATGCTTTTCTCTCCTTCCTCTTTTCTCCTTTCTTTAGTTTCTCCTTCTTTTTATGACTCTCCACAAGTTACAGAACAGTAGGAAACGGTTACTTACACGATTAAAATCAACTGTTTAAACTAAATTAAGGAAGCTACCTAATTTACCCATGGTGTTTACAAACGTGACCTGTGTGTGTGTGTGTGTGAGAGAGAGAGTGAGAGAGATGATAAATGCGTAAAGAATTCAAGCTGATCATATCGGTCCAAAGTCAAAGATTTTCTTTGACAGAAATGGGGGGTGTTTCTGGAAGATGCACTTGTTGAGTCTGATTTTTCATCGCCAACTTTATTTAACAGAATGGAGACCTGAAGGGGTGCTTCTAATACCTCCCCCTAGAAATTCCCCGTCTTCACTTAGCTACTGCATTAATTTCAGGTGTGCTGAGATTTGAATTTGAACTTGTTTAATATTGCCATTAGAGTATTTAATATACCACATTTATGTAGGAGGGCCAAACCACATTTCTCATTTTAATGGATTTTCCTATGCACAAGTACGTCTGAAGTGCAACCGATCACTTTTATTATCTATTTTTTCATACTATGGTTTAGAGTAATGCCAGTTGCACCTCGACCAAGTATCCTATGGGTGTGCCTTGATGTGGAGCATCCACGCGCGTTAGAATCCTTGTCAAGGTCTTTTTATTTGGAAAGTTTTTTTAAAACCTTAAACCTTAAAGCCTTTTCTAAAGCCCTAAAATCCAAAAATCTATACCTGACTTGGATGCCTACTGTTTTTCCACATCGGCTGGTACGTACGCCAGAGGGGTACTGCACGAAGTTGCAACTAGCATTATTCTATGGTTTAATACTTTCCTTTTTCGCATTAGGAATATAAGGTCCATACTCTAAATGTCAAACAATATGTAGATTCAAGGTGCAAATGCTTAGCGAACTAAGAAAACCAAACATAAATTAGGCACTTATTATACCTAAAACAATTCTGACATAATCATAAAAAATTCTGACTCAGAGTTGCATATTGCATGGAGATCATCAACATGGTTTAATGTCCTCGTAATATACTCCGGTGGGTGGACAGACAGGGAAGGGTGATTGTAGGAATCCAAGCTGAGGTCCACTTGATTATAACGGGAAGTATATATATAGGCCGCTAGCTTTTGCTATTTAATTGAAGCAATCACGATTGAGGTATTATTGTTGTAAAGTTACCTTACAGTACTGTATGTATTACCGAACACATCGATTAAAATGATCGGTGGTTTTACACATTAAGGGAAAGGTCGCAGTGTTCTTGTCTTTTCCCTTTGGCATGCAAAAAGGGTCGCTTTCTCTCTCCTCTTCCTGTCCTTAATTCATAATCTGCAGGTGGCCCCTCCAGACTTCCTTGAAGGGTCAGGACTCTTTAGAGGGCAAGCATATCATTATCAACAACAAAAGGCAATTCTCCGGCAGCACACACGGTATACATAAAAAACGGGAAGAATGAAAGCACACGTCTCGTGACTCTTGGAGAGGTGGCTCCATTTAATTTTATTAAGAAGACCAGCTAGTTTTTCAACATTTCTTACTATTTGCTCTCTTTTGATCTGCAATTCAAGTGTGGCTCCGCCGTTCATTCCTTCTTGAAATTGTAATCTACTTCCTCCCAAATTGGAGTGGGTAGCTGAATATAATCGATTGAAAGCACACAGCAAGCCCGTCGCAGAGAAAAAAAAAATGTGGATCACCATGAACTTTAGATGTTGAGTTTGGTTGCTAGTGGAGAGTATCTTTAGATTGTCTCTTTTCCAAAAGATTGTAGGGATTTAGAGCAGCCACCACGCCGCCGGATCAAACCCTTTATTGAGAGTGAACTACAGAGAATGTTATGCTAATTAACCATGCCTTGTGCCATGCATGTTAAAAAAAACCCAGTCGCAGACAGGTAATTCATTACGAGGTCCTGGAAAGTGAAAATTATAAACAAAGCTTTCAATTTTTTCTCTCCCACCATACCATATTGGCATCATTAATGCGTAGAAAAAAGGTTTGAAGCTATTTGAATAAATAAATAATGCACTGGAATACGATTCATTGGTTAATTAGGTACATGATCGATCAGCTGGGTGACTATTAATTAACAAGTAATAAGTTATAGTAACCTGCATATTTAACAATTTAGGCGGACATGGCCTAAGTGAGTTAAAATATTAATGATGCATGCAATGAGATGTTTCTTTTCTCTTAATTAATTGATTTGTTTTTACTTATCTTAGTGGGATCTGAGATGTTTCTTTCGTTTAATAGTCTTGGCTTTAGTGGAATATAAAAGTTTTCAGTCAGTTTGAAACTTGGAATCAATTTGAGAAAATTTCCTTACAACTTCCCAAGCATGGGGCATATGCACTACGCCGTGTAGCTGCACTTTACACTTCACTTTTTCTTCCATTTGAAAATTCGACTGAATATGAAGTGATTAACGAGTAAAGTTTGTGTGTGTATATATATACACATAACAACAGACGATTCGCGTTCTTGGCCTCTCTCTGATCCATATATGGAACCCTTATCTACTCGTGGGAAATTCATGGCCAGGAGCTTCAGAAGGTTAGACTCAAACGCGGTAGTTATCCAGGTTTTAGCTGAGGAGGTAACCATTCCAATGATAGCGGATCATGTCCGAATTGCCAATTATCAAACGGCGCCCCCTATTTTCTTCGAGAACCAAAGAGGAGGAGTTGAACATCAAAACAGGGTAATTAGTAAGGCGATCTTGAAGATCACTGGCTCCATCGTCGCCATCATTTCTGCTGTGGCTGGACTCCTTGATCCTTCCATGGAGTTCCCAAGATTGAACAAATTATATCCCTTCAAACTCGCCGTTAAGGGCTGCTTCCTCGCTGTTATGGTTTGCTTGTGCTTTTGCCTGGGCCTTTTGATGCTCGCCGAGGTGGCTGAACGGCCCCCCATATCGGTCTCCATGGCCCGGAAGCTCATGCTTCTGGTCCTCACTCTGGTGCAACTCGCGGTTGCAGTGAAAACCGCCTCGCTGTTAATGGAACTTTGAGGCTTACGGACTATCTATTTAGTTTCTGATAATGTGGATCGTCTCCGGGCATTTACTTACAAACTAATAACGCCCCGTGTTTCTTTGCTGTTTAGTCTCTTTTATGTAAATAGGTCTGTGAAGAGCTCAAGGGTTTCCATGAAACATGAAATCAGCTGCTTCAGTTCTTGGTCCAGGGGCTGAAGTATATGTATGGTTCTGCATGACATGTGGTGCAGCCCAAGAATCTTGTAGAATAATCTGCACAGGTGCTTCCGTTGAAATAATGCTCATCTAAGCTTAATGTGTAAATTTCTACGTATGAATGCACTTGGATTTGATAGTAGCCCATCGAGAGTATTTCCAGCATTGTTGTAAATTTTACAAAACAAAGAATCCCTGAACCCAGAAACCATATTGCACAAGAAAAATCCAGATTCATGAAGAGTGAAGAAGATCAAGAAAAGAAGAATACGAAATAATGATGATGATGATGATGATGAAGGAGAATTATTTCCTATATAGAAAGACTGGGAGGATCCATTCCAGGGCGTATAATAAAATGGTGGGTGCCGCTTGAAATCGCAAGGTGCATGGAGAGATTTACTGTACACGGTCTTAATCGCAGGCCCCACTTTTTGCATGTCATAATCTTCAAGTCTTTTGCTCGACCATATAACGAATTTAGATGAGAAAAAGTGGCATGCACGACTGAGCTAGGCAACTTTTTCTGTTCTTCAATAATATCCACACACACACACATATTTAAATATAAATATGAAATCGTGAGCGTTCTTTTCACTTTTAATTAAGAAACTCGTGCATGAGAGAGACCTCATCTGAGGAAAATCCGATCCTGCCGGGCGATCCAACGGCCAAAACCTAAGCAATGTTCCCATCTAATTCGGATCTTCTTTCAGTGCAGTACTGCACGGCCAAAAGGACAGCCTTCCTGCCTTTTTCTTCTACTAAACTAATAAAAAATGAGGAAGACAGACCGCAACTTCCGAATTGGAAACTTTTGATTTTCTTTCAGCGATCCACAAGCTGTTTGAAGTTTGAACAAGTGATATTGATCTTTCAACTTTTAGTCGTACGTTAAAAACTTTATGAAAATAGACAGAGCAAATGAGGCCGTTCCCAGTTCCACCATTTGTGGGCTCCTCCTTCCTTCATTTGCCTCTCAATTGACCAGGAGAAGTACTCCCTTCTTCCCAACTGTCGATACCCCCAGAGTATCGTGTAGAAAGGAATTAATAGTTTAATCAAATCCCAAAGACCAAAGTTCCATCGATCCACTCAGTTACAGCTTTGAATCCCTAGACCACAGGAACTCTATATATATATCTTAATTTCTGTTTCAGCGAAATGCCATGAACCTGTGGAAGTAACTGATCAAAAGCAGCAGCACCCAGTACTTGATCAACGAATCTAAATTAGCTTAATTAATTTAAATTCCTTCTTGTTACTTGCTGGGAAAGTGATAGAAACATTAAGGAGGTCCTCTTTAAGATAGTGCCAAAAGAAGCTTTGAGCATGCACCTGCTCCACCTTGCCACCTTCCTTTTCATTATATATACTGGTGTATTGCATTCCACGTTAGTGAAAGATGGGTGGCATGGGAATCTCTACCGAAAGGCTTCCACCTTTGTCGTGATTCACTTCTCATTCGGATCTCAAAATCCAGCAATTAATGGATGCTTTTCCGCGGGGATGATCCCCTTTTCCTTTTCCAAGCCTGCGTCGGGCACGCCGCTTGTCTATTTTCAATTATTTTTCACTGAAGACTCGAACGATCTTCATTTCATTTCATTAATTAGGAATCTATCTAGCACTCTTCATTTCCATATTGGTCATCATTGAAAGATAGTTAAATACATCTATCTATTAATCTGCTTAATATGAAAAAAAGAGTATCATTACGTGATAGTTGATCATATTTTTGAACTAATCGAATAGTATTCGGATAGTTGAGTAAGAGTACTATTATCCATTTATTAAACAATGTAGACAAGGACGACTTTTTTCTGGATATATAATAGGATACTTAAATTTTGAAATGGGCCATTTTAATTGTTTATGTTTCAGGGTAGGGTTTCATATTTTAGCATTTTATATGTGTGGATTTGGAGGCTTTTGTAACATTTTTATAAAATATATTTGCATTTCATATGGTGTATATATATATTGTTTTATTTTTTATTTGCAATTAATGGGCATTTTTATGCATTTTAATTTTCAATTTTTTATTATTTTTTATTTTTAATCAGGTATCTCGATAAAATTATGTTAATTTGAGGGTTGGGTTTCATATCGATAATTAATTATATAAGGACAGATAGTATTTAGAGATTACCAATTTAAATATTTAAAGAAGTACTGCGCTCTCCTTTCTCTGCTTTCTTTTCTAGCTTTTCCCTTTGGCATGCGAAAAAGGGTTGCTCTCTCTCCCCTCTTTTACCTAATTCATAACGCGCAAGAGGCCCCTCTGAACTTGCTTGAAGAGTCAGGGCTCTTGAGAGGGCAAGCAATTTTGTCGCAGCACATGCGGTTTACAAAACTTGGAAAGATCGATGGAGTCGGGCAATGTCCATGAATCTTAGGGAGGGTCCAATATTAATTTTCATAAGAAGACTTCATCTGCTAGTTTTCCTACATTTCTTACACTTTGCTCGTCGGGACTCTCCAAGCACTAGCAAAAACACTTCGTCCGCCGGCAGGCAAAACACGCCGGCAGAACAGGAAAACCCGTTAGCGGAACATCTGACGACGGGTAGACACGCGCCGTCGGAAAGAGCGTAGGCGGACCACTCTGCCGACTTAAAAACCCGTCGCAGGACAAAAGACCCGTCGCGTGAGACAGAAGTGTTTGCCCGACGTCTACGACCGTCGGCGGAGAAACTCCATCCCCCAACGGACTTTAACACGTCAGTGGAAGGTCTTCCTTCGACGCACAGAAGTGCGCCGGCACAAAGTGTCCCCCGGCGCCCAGTGGTGCATTAGAGGACAAGTCGGGGTGAAGCATTCAGCCGACGCACACGAAGGCATCGGCATACAGCTTTGAGCCAACACACTCGAACGCGTCGGCGTAAAGCATTCAGCCGATGCGTTCCAAAACGTCGGGTGATTCTTCAGCCGATGCGTTCCAAAACGTCGGGTGATTCTTCAGCCGACGCACCCGAACGGGTCGGCTGACTCTTCAGCCGACGTACCCGAACGCGTCGGCTGACTCTTCAGCCGACGGGTAACGGGGCATCGACATAGTTTGTTCGCCTCCTGCGACGGGTGGTGGCGCGTCGGCAGAACCGTTGTTTTGTTCCACCGACGGGTGTCACCTGTCGGCGGAATCTTTTTTTTTTTAAATTTCGTTTTTTGTGTTTTTTTTGCTGTCCTGTTTTCACTGCACTTCATCAATGTACAATTTTACAATAATGAAAAGAGGCACTTCGACAATGAAGAACAAAAAAAAAGTTTTAAGTCTACAAAAAACAATTTATATACATAAAAGAACTACATTGTCTAAATTTACAATGGCTATTTTTGCAATGTCATTGATTACATATATGATCGTCAATGACGTGGCGGGTCGGTTTCTCCGTGGCCAGAAGATCCTGCAGAAGGTTAACACATGAACATTAGAGACATATTTTTGTGCTCATCAATTTAAAATAAAGTAGAATACTGAAAACAATTCTTACCTTGTTGTGACTATGCAAGAAGTAACATTTCTAACCTCTCAATGCGTTGGCTCATGGTGTCTACCTTCTGGGACAATGCCTCCTTATCCCGTCTCTCCCTCTCCAACTGTTCAGACAGGGCTACATAACTACGAGAGCTAGAAGAGGCACCTCTACGCAGTCGAGCGCCAATTCCAACACCTCTCTCATAACCACCTTTGTGGCCCCGGAACACTGTATCCATTACTGGTGTCACGGCTCTGGGATCCTTGGAGGAAGCAACATTACTTTCAATGGCTTGTCGACGAACCGCTTCCTGCACAAGAAAATATTGAATTTAAATAATGAGGAAGTTGTATTCAACACATATCATAAAACACTCGATAACTGACACAGTGTTCAGCAGTTATTTCATCTGGATATGTCCCATCCTTCCTCTGGTCATCTTTGAGGTATGCCATCAGGAAGGTGTAGCCATCAGGGTCTGCTGTACTCTGTAATTAATTTATACAGTAAGTAATCAAGGCTGAAAATGACAATAAGAAGAGTTCCCAGTACTAAATCATAGAAGTACCTGTTCTTCTAAGAATCGTGGAAGAGACTTCGACCCAAGGGTATGCGTTGTCTTCAACTTATGTCGATTACGACTATTCTGCTCATCGATACCATGACTCTTAACATTGTCTCAATACTTAACGAGGAGAACCCAGTCCTCTTGGCTCATACCATGTATGGGACAAGTCTTAAGTTGTTCGGCAGTCTTCCCATCATAGTGGTCTTTCTTATAAGCGGCTCTGTTGTCTCTGATGATTTTCTGGAGCACCAGCTTGATTGCCTCCAAGGCCACTTGCTCTGTGACTGCAACACCCTCCACATCCACAAAGTTATTCTTTTCCTGCAAAAGAAAAAAACTTAGTTTAAACGTCCCAAGGCTGAAAATAAAACATTAACAAACACTTCTTACTTTGATAACGTTAAACCAGGTTTGCAGCTCATGGGAGGGATAGTCATGCCACTGGAGATGCAACGGAAAATACTGATCTGCCCGAACTATCGTCCCAATGAGATATGACAATGAACCCTGTCGACCCGAAATCATCTACCCATCTCTGATTGTTATCGTCCATGGGTTATCTGGCAGAAATGAAGATGCTTTAACTTTTCGCTTGACACGCGGTTGTGATGGTTCAACAACATCTTTTGTTTCTGCCCAGTCAGGACTTTCTGTTTCCATATCTTCCATTGGGATCGGGGGTGCCAATTTGCAAGTTAGAACAAACTTTATATAACAACCTACAAAAAGACAATTACATTTCAAATTTACCTGAAGAATGGCTCTCAGGTGATTTGTATTCCGGAAAGAACTCCCTAAACTAACGATTACACTCATCTATAATGTGAAAGAGCGAAAATTAGAAGACAAAACCAAAAAAAAAAAAATAGAATCTGTTTTTTGTAATTACCCATGTCTGGCATCTGTGACGATGATGCTAGTGTAGCTGGAGCAGAAGCCGGTGGAGTCGGAGTCGGAACTGGTGTTGCCCGGGCAAGCCGAGTCGGACTCAGGACTACTGTTGTTCAGGCTTGCCGAACTGCCCGAACTTTGACCCTTGCTGGTGACGGTGATGGGGAGTCAATGGGATGCTTCCTAGGAGGCATATTTACCCTGCAAATTTAAAGAGTCGGGGATTGTCAGCTATCTTCACAAAATAAATAAAACTACCTGTTACGATCAACGCTACAATAATTGTAATCTAATCAAACTTACGCTATGTTACATTCAAGTCTGCTGGATCAATTCTTAATCCTGGACCCAAGTCAGTACGTACCCACAAAACATCATCGACTTAGTTAAATTATGTAACGTGACTGAGGCCTTTGTCTTGTGCCAACAAGATGGCCTCATCTTCTTCGGCCCTCATATCGACGTTAACTAGAGGGATGTCGTATGTGTCCCGAGGTCTCCAACGACACACAACACTCCAAGTTGGATCAATAGGGTCTTTTGAATAAAATATTTGTTGAGCTTGAGATGGATAGATGAAGGGTTCGACTTTATACGTGTGCTTTGACGAATTCACTAGCGTGTAATCAAGCCCATCAGTAACACAACCACTGCCCTTCTTCATATCGTACCATCTGCACTTAAATATGCTAATGGGAGTCCATCGCCCAACGAAGACTTCGAGTACCATCTGCAGAACACCGTAAAATATCTCACTTTCTTCCCCCACAGTGGCAATGCCACTATTTTGAGTGGTCCGATTTTCATCAACTACCTCTGTCTTAAACTTATAACCATTCCCAAAAAACCCTTTGTACGACTTGGCTTCGCAATTTGGGCCACGAGCAAGATATTGTAGATCTTCTATCTCATCGCCCTGTTGCGGTAAATTTATCACCTACACAATTTAATGATTAAACATCTTAGGTGTCAACAGAGGGGATAGGTTTTAATGGAAGAACATCAAAATTCTATTTTGGGGATAAACTCTCCTGTGTTCTAAACCATTGCACAAAATGTAAGTGTTGTTCTATATGTTTCCGATGATCGGTCCATTGGGGGTGTAGCCTTCTCAAGTACTCTCCATGTTCCCTATAACCAAAAGTGGAAGCAATTATTTAAGTTGTGGCATATTAGTTTTGGACAGTATAATATTTAGTTGCAGGACTAGAATTACTTACAAGAGGTATGGATGAGCCTCTGGAGTGTTGAATAGTAAAAACCGGTGGAACTGGTACACTTCATTAGCGGTGAGCAAATGAGGACGAGCTGTCCCCTGGTTCATACCTTACCGGTGTACTAATCTTGGACTCCATCAAGTAACATTCAACAATGGATCCCTCCGGCCAATTTTTATTACGGATGTAATTCTTTAATGTAAGCAAGTGACGTTCAATTGGGTACATCCATCTGTACTGCACTGGCCCTACCAGTCTGACCTCCGTTGCTAGGTGTATGCTCAGATGAACCATGACGTCAAAAAATGAAGGTAAAAATATTCTCTCTAACTTGCACAAGATGAATGGGATGGCTGCCTCAAGTTTTTCTACGTTTTGCACATCAATCACTTTGGAGCACAACTCCCTAAAGTAAGCTGAAAACTCATTCAACACTTTGCACACTGGCATTGAAATCGTTTTCCTCAACGCTAATGGAAGGAGCTGTTGCATGAGAACATGAAAATCATGAATCTTGAGGCCCACCATTTTCTTTGCTTTGACTTGTACTTGGTTTGAGACATTTGCACTGAAACCTGACGTGAGTTTTAATTCCTTCAAAACACGTGGGAACCGTGTTTTTTCATCCTTCGTCAAACTCTATGTCGCATGACGAATTAATACCTTCTCAACAACCCTTTTCGATGGCCGTGGATGGAGTTGTTTCCGTATATTAAGAGTCTGCAAGTCCAATCTAGACTTCAAATTTCCTTTGACTTTCCATCCTTTTCCAAGATTGTATGCAAAATACTATCGCATACATTCTTCTCAATAAGCATGATATCTAAATTGTGGCGAATGATAAAGCGCTCCAGTACGGAAGTTCAAAAAATACGCTGCTCTTCATCCATCCATCGGGCAAAGTGTAGGCCTCCGTCTGAACCCCTTTCCCCTTCCCAAATACAGTGTTTTCATGCCCCACTAGATTATTCATAATGTCTTCACCCGACAAGGGAAGGGGGGTCCATCCAGTTCCTCGGTCCCATCAACCGACCTCTTATATGCACCCCACCGATGATCATTCGATAAAAACCTTCGATGCCGCATGTAAACACATTTTCGCCCCGCCATTGCTTTCTTTTTGGTAGTTTGATTGACAGCACAAAGCAGGCCAGAGTGCTTGGGCTTAGGTCGATCTGGTGGGGAGAGATTTATAAAGAGTATAATATATTTTAGATAGTTTTAGGGTTTCATTGCAAGAAGATATAGATCATATATATATAGTTTTTTTAATAAGATTCTCTTTTACAAAAGTTGATGATAAAGATAAGATTCCATCGTCAGATAAAGAAAGCCAGCCACGGTCCTTGGCTTAAGTCGATGACGCTTATGCATCATTCTGCTGACGTCATTCTATGACGTTATTCTAATGACGTCATTTCATTTCATTAACATTTCTTTTAGTCGTTAAAAAACTAAAAAAAGAGACACAGAATTACCTTCTTCCCATCTGTCGAGAGGCCCAATTAGATCGTGTAGGAGACGAATAGTTTAATCAAATCCCATCGACCAAAGTCTCATCAATCGAAGTGCCATGAATCTGTTAAAGTACTGAACAAAACCAGCGCCCCACCCAGTACTCGATCATCGAATCTTAATTAGCTTAAGAAATTAGACCCTTTTAACTCACTTGCTGTGAAAGTGAGAATTAAAAACGAGGACGTCCACGATCTTTAAGAAAGCCAAAAGGCATTAAGCACCAGCTCCACCTTGCCTTGTCTGCCTTCCTTCCTTTCCAATATTATATATAGTACTGGTACTCATGGATCGCATTCCTCGTTAGAGAAAGATGGGTGGCATGGGAATCTCTACCCAAAGGTTTCCGCCTATACGATGATTCACTTCTCATTCAGATCCAAAAATATTCAACAATTAGTATTGGGTGCTTTTCCGCAGGGATGATCCCTTTTTCCTTTTAATTCCAATCCTGCGTTGGGAACGCTAGCTGCTTCTGTTTTCAATTCCTTTTCAGTGAATTGAGACTCGAACAATCTTCATTTCATCACATTTGGGGGAGGGATATCCATCTAGCTTGGACTCTTCTTCTCCATGTACTCTTCACTATATAAAGACCAGTTACCATATAGAGTAATCTCTATTAATTTGTTTAATTCTGATTGACTTGGATACTCACCTGCTTAATATCATTTAACCAAAGAACAGTATAATTACATGATAATTGATTATTTTGAACAACTCAAAGAGAATCCGGATAATTGAGTAAGAGTACTATCCATTTATTAAACAATGTAGACAAGGACGAGTTTTTTCATACTGGAATAATTAAATTTTGAAATGCATGGGTTATTTTAATTGTTTATGCCATGTTTGATGGTAGGGTTTCATATCTTTGCATTTTATAATGTGTGGATTTGGAGGCTCTAATTGTAACGTTTATGTAATATTTTTGCGTTTCATATGGTATTTGTTTTAATTTTTCTGTTTGCAAATTATGGGTTTTCTTTATGCTTTTAAAGTTTCAATTTTTTATAATTTTTCCTGTTTAGGAATCTTAATAAACTATGTTTTTTAGTTTGTTCTCTGATATTTATGATTTAGATTTAAAAATATTTAATAACTGTGATTTTTAAATATATTTGTAATTGAATGATGACATTAGTAATACTATTATTATAATGAGGGAAATTAACCAATTAAGGATCCAAAATTCACATGATGACAAAACTTAGATTGGCTAATCTGTATTAATTACCAGCTTAGATTCGTACATGGATGATTTGGCCCCTGTGCGAAGTCTACCCAATTGGATATATCATGACTATAATGTTAAATAGTTATTTCATACCATGTTTTATGAAAGATATTATGTTATGAGAGGAGCATCTACTATGTTACTATCGGAGTAAAAAGTTGTTTTCACCATGTAGAAAATGCTCTAGATTTAGTACTACGTTATAAAGTAAAAGTGTAAAATGTTATGACAACAAGATAGTACCATGTCATGAAAATGTGGGGTATGATATTATTGCCTTGAGTTGAAATATGCATCTTGACTAGTACAATGTCACATACTCAAATTGTACAATATTATAACAATGAGAAGTACTTGATTGTAAGGGGCACAACTATTGTAATTATAGTACGTGAGATGCATTTGATACAGTATAAATATGGGTCAAAGGAAAATTCGTTTGTAAATCTAAGTAGGGTAATAAAGTGTTGTCCAATATAGGTTGGCTCATTATGTGAACTTTCCATCTATAATTTGTTACTTTTAGTATTAGAGTAATGCTAGTTGCACTTATGCGTAGTACCTATCCCACTTACATGTTAACCTAAGCCCTTAAAAAAATATAAAAAAAAATTTATTTTAGAAAATCTTATATTTTGAAGGATAAACCCTAGGCATCAATGGTTTAGATTAACATGTATGTGGGATAGGTACTGTGCATAGGTGCAACTAGCATTTTCGTTAAGTATAATTATTTGGGGGATTCATAACCCCACCTCTCAAGTAAAAAGGGTACATGAATATCTCCAATTCAATTTGGTGTAAATTTTCAATGAATTATAATTAATATCTCATTCTTAAATTTTATTTTATTTTTGTGATGATTTAGCTCTACATAGAATCAGACTATTGTATTCTTTTACAATATGGGCCTTGGATACTTAAGTGGGAGCTTAGTAGATGTGATTGAAGGACTAATGTTTTGCATACCTAGTGTATAGCTTTCTTTCAACCCACAGATATCTTCCAACAGCTTTAGTCCACAAACTACAGTCCATAAAGTACAGTTCACAGCCCACAGTCAATTGTTACCTCCTGCGATTTTTGGCCATATGCTTATACTATGCAGCTTTATGACGATGACGACGGCGAGAACAAA
The DNA here is from genome assembly GCA_022405105.1 of Aristolochia contorta. Taxonomy (NCBI): domain Eukaryota; kingdom Viridiplantae; phylum Streptophyta; class Magnoliopsida; order Piperales; family Aristolochiaceae; genus Aristolochia; species Aristolochia contorta. The sequence goes on along the minus strand of CM039669.1, from coordinate 14,892,275 downwards.
GGTCTGCTTTGCCTCTACATCTCTACTTCACGGTTACTATGCAGCTTTATGACGATGACGACGGCGAGAACAAAGCTCTGCTTTGCCTCTACATCTCTTCTTCACGGTTGACTTCCTCTTCTCTTGGAAGCATTCGAAAAGCAACGTCGGGGAATTTCTTTCCCCGCAAAACGGAAAATTTTGTGCTTTCCTCCTTAACTCCTGTGTTCCCCCTCCGTGCCCTTTTTCTCGCTTCAGTGACTAGATCTGTGAGCTTTCAGCAGTTTGCAGAAAATGGACAACGTAAATTGCGCAGTCGATAAATATAATGAGTCCACGAAAATCAGCGAGAATTTCTTCAAAGGCTTGACCAAAAATTTTACGAATCAGAACCGTCGAAATCCGGTATGATGTTTTTGTCTGTGCTTGTGTTCTTCATTGGGGTCCTGTATAATTTGCTCCTAATGAATGGAAGCTCTTTTGGTCTTCTTTTTTTTTTTTTTTCTTTTTCTTTCTCCTATTCGTGCACAGACAGTCCACCAGTACTATTCATGAATATGATCATATGATTTGTTCCACTTTTTAATCTTCTTTTTCTTTTGTATCTATTTCTGCAAGTACTGTGGGTGGTTCTGTAATGGGTATCAATGAAAAGGCGTACGTAAATAAAGTATTCATAGTTGTTCAGAGTAACTGTATTGGTACCGTTCCTTTAGAAGGCAATCATGCAATATCATGATCCTCTGACTTGCCTACCCGACATGGGAAGTGTTATGCATTAGTGGAAGATTGTGTTTCTCATATTCAACACAAGATTACGATCTCATATCGATTCTACAGATATGTAAATCCATCTGTCAATATCACTTAGAAGAGAGCCTCCCTTTACTTTCATCTGTTTACCGGGTCCTACTCAGGATTTGAACGGTTCTGCTCAAAAACCCACAAAAGGTCAAAAACCGGTTGACTAGCCAGTTTTAGCAGTTCAACCGATGAATTGGATCGGACCGGGTCTAGTTACCCTTTTTAATATTTTAGTAGTTTTGTATTTCAAAATTATTTTTTATATATAGAAATCTTATTATGAATTTTTTTAATGAGGTACAACTCATACAGGTCCAACCACTGATTGAACCCGGTTGAATCAGAATTGGAAGCTCTACCTGTTCGATCACAAGTTTGGTTTTTAAAAATACAATTTCATTATTAAAATCAATGTTTTAAAAGCTGAACCGGTGATCGAACCGATAGAGCTTCCGATTCTGGTTCAACCGGATTAATCCGATTCAACTGGTGGTTCAATCGAGTTGTTTCTCATTAAAAAAATATATAATATGATTTCTATATACAAAAAATAAGATTAAAAATTCGAAAAACTATTAAAATACTAAAAAAGTAAGTAGACCGGTGAAAAGAAGACACCGGAGAGCTCCTATCCAATTAATCAAATTTTTGTTCAGCTATTAAAGAATATTATTTTTCGAGTTTGCCCATTCAACTTCCAAATCGAGTTTGCTCATTGAACTTTCAACCTTTGGTCAGTTATTATAAAAAATAAAAAAAACTTATATTAATACAGGGGCAATGGACATTTGTGGGCACCTGGATCACTTCCGCCGCTACCTCGCCAATTGATTAAGAGTACTCATTGATTAATTAGGAGAGCTTGATGGAGAGCCAAGAGCTTGAAGGTTAAAGAGGAAACTAATAGTTTAATTATCAAATCCCAGAGGCCAACGTTTTCGGAAGCTCTCTCTTTCTGTTCCAACATCTAGAAATATTTAATGCATGCCATGAATCTGTCGAAAGTACAAAGTAAAAAGCAGCCGCATCCAGTACTGATCACCGAATCTACTTAGCTATGACTTAATTTTAATTTCTTTAATTAATTTATTGCTCCTCTTTAAAACTGATAAATTAGGCACATTCTCCTCCTTGCCCTGTCCACCCCCCACTTCCTTTCCTTTCCCGTTCCTTTCACGGTGACACGGGGACGAAAAAATGGGGAGATCGCCAGAAACTAAGTCGTCAAGGATGAGTATAGGCCGAATATATATTATTTATATGTATCCCGCGGTCAAGGTCGACGAATGTCGAAAATCAGAACAACACCCATATCTGAGGTAGGTAGTGTCGACGAATTTTATAACGTCCTTAATGTAGAAGAGACACTCCTCACCCTATTACATAACTGTGACTTCGTCTCCTCCAGCTGTTTCAAAAATTAACGCATTAATTCTCGACATATATACACCAAAAAAATCAGCTCCCAATTAAACAGTTGTTTGTAAATATGAGTTGTTGCATCAATAAATTAATTGAGAAAAATTACAAGCTAGGTGGTGTGCAATAATATTTCTGCGACTGGAAATTACATTGATTTCCTTGATCACAGAATGAACTGATCATAATTAATCACACGAGTAAGTGATAATGCATATATATATAGACAAGGCTCTGCTTCGTTATAATTTCTTTTGTTTTGTTTTGTTTGGGAGGTACGTAGAGATATTGCAAGAAACATGGACAAAACTCAGACGTACGTGTATTTTTCTGAGACATCACTGTCACTGATTCTTAAGTGATTGCCTCCAACTCCCGTCCGCGCATCCGCGGACAAAAACTCAATCGAAACTTCGTTTTAGCCATTAGGAAATTTACTTCCACTTCCAGCGGCCAGCCGACTTCTCTCTCTCTCCAGCATATTCCTTTATAAATTCATGTCTGTAGATGATCCCTTCCCTTCTCCGCTCGCAACTGATATATACGGCCACTCTCTCATCTATAGAACCCCTTCTCGATCCTCCTCCTCCTAGCAGGAAATTCATGGCAATTAGGAGCAGCTTCAGAATTGGCAGGTTGCACTCAGACCAGGTAGTAGTTATCCAGGTTTTGGCTGATGAGGTGACCATTCCAATAATAGCGGATCGTGTCCGAATTGCCAATTATTATCAAACAGTGCCCCCTGAAAATTTCTTCGAGAACCAAAGAGTGCATGGAGGAGGAGTTGAACAATATGATATTCAGAGCAGGGTCCGTAAGGCTTTCTTGAAGATCGCATGCTCCATCGTCGCCATCATTTCTGCTGTGGTTGGACTCTTTGATATTCCTTCCAAGGTATCATATCCCTTCAAACTCGCCGTTAAGGGCTGCTACCTCGCTGTTATGGTTTGCTTCTTCTTTTGCATGGGCCTCTCGATGTTCTCCGAGGTGGCTGAACGGCCCCCCATATCGGTCTCCATGGCCCGGAAGCTCAAGCTTCTGGTCCTCACGCTGGTGCTACTCGCTGTGGCCGTGAAAATTGTCGCCCTGTTTATGGAACTCATCTCAATATGAGGCCGCACTTTTACAGGCTAGCTACCTCTTTCATTATTTTCTGTTGTATACGTATGGGTATATATATATATATATATATATATATATATATATATATATATAGTCTCAATTAATTGGAAAGTAGTTTATAGGAATATGGCCTAATTCAAAGGTTAATTTCCATATATATATATATATATATATATATATATATATATATATATATATACTCGGTCGAAGTAGGCTGGTCTGCTTCAGTTCTTGTCCAAGATGCATGGTAATCGATCTGTCTATAATATAGTTGTATGACCACCTGCCCTGGTGCAGGGCGCTCGAAGTTACAAAAGAAATTTGTACGGGGTTGCTTCCCGTGAATTAATGCTCTGAAGTACATATATATAGTGTATATTTCTAGTACTAAACAGTCATGAATTCATAATTTATTGAATATTGTTACTTGATGAAACCCATAACCCAGAAAGCACAAGAAAGCAGTACTAATTTCATTGATCAAAATATGAAACTTCTACTTTATATATGATCGAGTACTGCTGATCCCACCGCCGTCAGTTGGGGACGACGGCCGGGAACTCCATATGATCGTTTTGTTCCAGTTACGAAATGGCATGAAACTGTGAGAGTAACTCGTGACAAGAATCAAGCACCTGCATATGAGAGAGAGAGAGAGAGAGGGCAAATGAGAGAGAGAGAGAGAGAGCAAATGAGAGAGATAGAGAGAGAGAGCAATGAGAGAGAGAGAGAGCAAAGAGAGAGAGAGAGAGAGAGAGAGAGAGAGAGAGAGAGAGAGAGAGAGAGAGAGAGAGAGAGCAAATGAGAGAGAGAGAGAGAGAGATGAGAGAGAGAGAGAGAGAGAGAGAGAGAGAGAGAGAGAGAGAGAGAGAGAGAGAGAGAGAGAGAGAGAGAGAGAAAATGAGAGAGAGAGATCTAGAGAGAGAGAGAGATCTGAGAGAGAGAGATCTAGAGATCTAGAGAGAGAGATCTAGAGAGAGAGAGATCTAGAGATCTAGAGAGAGAGATCTAGAGAGAGAGAGATCTAGAGATCTAGAGAGAGAGATGTAGAGATCTAGAGTGAGAGAGAGAGAGAGAAAGAGAGGGATGATTGATCCTTTCCTTTCTTTCTGCACTGATAACACGGCAAGCAGCAGGAGTACTAGAAATAAATCCAAATTGTTTCTTTTGAGTAATTCTAATTCGCTAACAACATGTACCTTTAAACCCAAATTGAAGTTGTTGGGAATATTAAAGCAGTACTCAATTGAACGTACTATCAAGTCCAAAGACTGAACAATTCAACAGGGAAGGGAATTACCTGACTAATTTACAGGGTTTCAAGGTCACTTATTAAGAGAAGCTGGGTAGATCAACTTAATTAGGATCATATGGACGCATTAATGTTTCGACATACATATAAGCACAAATTAAGCATCAACAACACCAATTCAACAAGAGCAGTATATATGACGTCATATTTATATAGAGTTCACAAGTATATATGACGTCGGGGGCACTTGGAGGATCCAAAAAAATAAAAAATGCAGAGCAGGAGGATCCCGGTGGTGGAGGAGGCCACGCGCCAAGAATCGACGCAGGCTCGCAGCTGACCCCCCCCACCTGCCTGCGCCTGCCCCACCTGCCTGCCCCTGCCCCTCTGTCGTCCACCTTCGGGTCAGGTCTCCCCCTTAAATTTCATTTTTTTTTATTTTTTCTTTTTTAAGTTTCTCAAATTTTCAATAAAACTTTCATTTTTTTATAAGTGTGTTCTGCTTTTAATATTAATATGTAGATCCGAAAATGTTTTTATTACCCAAGTTAGATTCGTGGATTTTATTTGTACCGGGAGGCATCTTGAGTATATATAATGTTATGTAGTCATTTCATACCATATTGTACTAACAATTAAAAGATATCAAGTTATAAGAGGAGCATCTACCAAGATACTATCAGAGTACAAAGTTGTTTTTAACATGGAGAAAAAGCACTAGCTGTATTACTACCTTGTGAAGAAAATGGAAATATTGCCTGAGTTGAAATATGCAGCTTACTCAAATTGTACAATATTGTTATAGCAATGTGAGGTACTACGTTATAAGAGGGACAAATATTGTAACTGATACATTTCATCCATAATTTAGTATAGATTCGGGTCAAGGGGAAATTCGTCTCTGTATCTAAGTTGGGTAATCAAGTGTACCCGATATATATAGGGTCCATAATTTTTTTGTGATGATCGATTTAGCTCAACGTAGAAACAGTATTGAGATGTTTCGCCTCATTACATTATTTTAGCTCACCAGTCATGGATATCTTGCAACAGTTTTAAAGTCCACGAACTACAGTTCACATAGCACAGCCAACAGCCCACAGTCCACTGCTCCCTCCTGCAATTTTTGGCATTTTGCTTATGCTACACTATGGTGACGAAGACGACGACGGGAACAAAGCTCTGCTTTGCCTCTACCTCCACACTTAAACACGCAAAGCTTCCTCTTCTCAAGGAAGCATCCGAAATCATTAATCAGTGCAATCAAGAATATTTTTAGTAAATACGAAACAAGTAACGTCTACAATCATCTAAAAACATAGTAAAAAAATATTTCAGTTACATCTTTAATAAATGCTGGCCCTCCCGTCTTGGAAATATCATAACTCATTCCAGGTTGCAGCCAGGCGTACGTCCATACAAAAATAATCGTAACCGCCCCTTCCTCTGTGACAAAAACGAAGAAAAACCAGGAGCAAAAGTCTGGCATCGATTTGCCAAGATTAGCTTGCATGGTGTCGTCCTTCACGCCGTGTTTTCTCCGACCAGACAAATTCCCCGGAAGCACCACTCATCTCTCTCTCTCTCTCTCCGACGATTCCGTATGTTCCAATGACAGTGGCCCCGTATGTACTCCCACTTTTGCTCCTTTCCACTCTCCTCTTCAGTTTCCGGCGACAAATACAGTTCCAACGCCCTCAGGCCCTCTTCAGGCTCGGGTTTTCTTCTCTGCCTCTCTCCGGCCTCCGAGATCGATCGTCCTCAGGTCCTCATGTGATAAACAATTACATAGGTATTATACTCAGTTTTTATTTTCTTTCATGAAATGGGTTTTTGTAATTCATGTTCTTTTGTAGATTTGATACGGCGTAATTAGTGTTATGCTAATGGAAACGTTTTCGTCTTTGAAATATTAATGTTCTAGTTTTGACATGATAGACATTGGACCCCATTTTAATCGTGTTTGTTTAATCTGAAACCCCTAGTCAATGATGAATTGGGTTGTTGTAGTTCGTGTTCTTTTGTAGATTTGACACGACCTTATCAGTCTTATGCTAATGGAAACAAATTTTTTTTTTGAAGTAAGATTGTTTTTACATGATGATAAACTTTGGATCCAATGTTAATCATGTTTGTTTAATCTGAAACTTGGTTTTTTATAATTGGTGTTTGTTTTTGTAGATTCGATGCGAGAGAGATGTTAGAGAGGAGCAGGAACGGCCGGATCGTGTTCGCCGGGGACTCAATGGGGAGGAACCAGTGGGAGTCTCTGGTGTGCATGCTCGCCGAAGTGATTCCAAACAAGTCCACCGTCTTCGAAACGGCGGGAAGACCCATCACAAAACACAAGGGTTTTCTCTCCATCACGTTCCGTGATTACAACCTCACCGTCGAGCACTACCGCGTCCCTTTCCTCGTCAAAGTCGACCGGCCGCCGGAGAACTAGTCGCCGGGAGTCCGGGGCTTGCTGAGGGTCGACACGCTGCATTGGAGGTCGATGCAGTGGGTCGGGGCGGACGTGTTGGTGTTCAATGCGGGACATTGGTGGAACCATGAAAAGACCACGAAAATGTACTATGAAAGTACTGAGAGCAGCACTTCGTGATTTAATTCCTCGAATCATATAAATTAAGCTCTCTGCATATATAGAACTACTGCTCTGTTTTATTCACTCTGTTACAGGGGTTTGTATTTTCAGGAGGGCGATGCTGTGGACGTGAAGATGGGTGTGGAGACGGCATTCTCGAAAGCTTTGTTGTCATGGAAGAATTGGGCTATCTGTAATTTGGATATCAGGAAAAGCCATATCTTTTTCCGTAGCTACTCCCCCACCCATTTCAGGCAAGAGGAAAATTCATTCACTGAACAATATGAGTGTCCGTGATTGAAAACTCAGATACGAATTTAAGAATTACTCAAAATCTGTACTCATAGAATGATAAAAAAAAAAACCCCACGAATTTTTTTTGCTTCCAGAACCATAGAATGAAAACTCACCAAAAACCCATGAATCTTTTTGCAGGGGAGGAGGGTGGGATAATGGAGGCGCCTGCGACACATTCACTGCACTGGAAACGAATTACTCGATACTGGAAGCTGAGACATGGAACAACCAGTTTATCTCCCGGGTTGTGAAAGAGATCACGCAAGAAGAGAAGAGAAAGGCTCAGTTCCTCAACATAACTCACTTGACAGGGTTCAGGCACGATGGTCATCCTTCTAAATATCGAGAACCAGGCACAGCACAGCCAATTGTACAGGACTGTAGCCACTGGTGCCTCCCTGGCGTGCCTGATACATGGAACCACCTTCTCTATGCCTACCTTGTTTCGGATAGTTACAGGAACGATTCTAGATGATTTACATATTTCATATTTTGCAAAACAAACCCACCGGCCATTTAAGCTTAAGCATATCGATAATGAAATATATCAGGAATAACAACAATTACAGGTTACATATTGTTTAAATTTAAAAAAGTACTGGTCTTCTTCATTTCTCTGCTTTCTTTTCTTTTCCCTTTGACATGCAAAAAGGGTCCCTCTCTCTCCCTTCTTAATTTTTCTCCTTCACGACCCGCAGGAGGTGATCCCTCAAAGTTGCCTGAAGAGTCCGCAGGGCCCTGGAGATGGAGGGAATTTAAGTATTGTATAATCAACTAAAGCATTATATTATTATGTGAACTGTTACGCTCCTCTAATAGTTTCAAGATACTTTTATGCTTAAAAACTTGATATTTTACATATAATTACAATCGAGTGATATATTATGAAAGAGTAATGCTAGATGCACCTAGCGCACCTGTCGACGTACATGTTAATCTAAGCCCTTAAAAATATTTTTTTTATATAAAATTATATTTTCTATAGGATAAACCCTAGGCATCAATGATTTAGATTAAGAAGTGTGTGGGATAGTTGCGTGGGCTAAGTTCAACTAGCATTATTCTAAATCTATGATTGTTCTTTATGTAAAAAGAGGCCCACGAATCTTTCCCTTTCAATTTAATTATAATAGAATTATAATACTTTTTAAATATTTAATTATTTTGTTTTCTAGTGATTTATCTCTCCATAGCAATGCTTTAAAAACCGAACTGCTGATCGAACCGGTTGAACATACGATTCCGGTTCAACCGGTTCAACCAGGTTGAACCGGTGATTGAACCAGGTATATGTTGTACGTCATTAAAAAAATTCATAACATAACTCTTATTACCTATAAGCCTATTACCTATATTCAAAAAATAAATTTAAACATAAAAAACAATTAAATATTTAAAAATTATAAAAATTAGTTTTTTTAACTTTAAAATAAAATATTATTAAATTATAGAAATAAAATACCCTTCCAAAATACTAAATTATTCTAAAAAAATTTATTTTCTTGAGAATCCAGCTAAATCTTTTTCCACATCTTCACCTATATTAAAAATCTTTTTATCCTTCTTTTTATCCATAATAGCTGCAAATATAAAAATAATCAATTTGGTTTCTTGGTTAGAGTTTTATTTTAACTGGTTTGGGTCAACAGTAACTAGACCGGTTCAACCGGTTTCGGCGGTACACCGGTTCACCGGTCGAACCAGTAAAACTGGCCGGGTCATCCAGTTTTCAACCTCTAGCCGGTTTGAGAGCACACCGAACCGCAAAAAGCACCGCTTCCGGTTGAACTGGCCGGGTCGGTCCGGTTTTTAAAACAGTGCTCGAGAGTCCAAGTAACAAATAATATTTGAAGTTATTCTTCTATTAAGACGTGGTTGTACAGCCCAAGTATGGCCTAACTAGTGTTACATTCCGTGAGTACATATATAAATATATATTGTGGCGCGCCTACCGATTCTCACTTATGTGACTAGAAGGACTTTTTTTAATATCTAAAAAATTAAGATAGTGCATTGCATTAGAGGTGATGGCAGCAGACCTTTTAATAGGGTTCCCCCATATGCAAACGCAAGTGTAGTTATAAGTAATATTGTAGAGAATAAGGATTGTTCCCATGAAGCACTAGTAAAAAAGTACCCTCCGCCGATGGGCAGAACAAAACACGTCGGCGGAGAGGCCTTCCGCCGACGGGTTCACAAGCACATCGGCGGAACTTCACTTTACCCAAAACACCCGTCGGCGGGATAACAAAACTCTTCGGCCGACGGCTAATAAGACGCGTCGGCGGACATTGTTCAAAAGCAACGACGCACTGCAGTTCCCACCCATCGGCGGAATTGAAGATCTCTTCCGCCGACGCCTGTTGACGCGCGTCGGGCGATAACGATCTCAAGCGCCGACGCGAAATTGTTTTCACCCGTCGGGGGAACCGATGGTTTCTTATGGCGACGCATCTTGACGCGCGTCGGCGGACTGTGTTGTGATGCGCCGACGCATCATTTGTCGTCCACCCGTCGGGGGAAGCTTAATTCTCTTGTGTCTATTTTCTCCGCCGACGGGTTGAAATATTCTGTCCTTGCTTCGCGCGCAGCGTTACGCGCGTAACGGGAAGACAGGGTTACTGAAATTTAAACCCTTTCCTTCGACGGAAGCCGTCGAAACGCGTCGACGGAATCGAGCGCGCGAAGCCTTCCCCGGCCTTCCCGGCGTTCCCCGGCGTTCCCCGGCGTTCCCCGGCGTTCCCGGCGTGCCCCCGGCATTCTCCAGCGGAAATTTCTCGTCTTTTTCGTCTCGGCGTCTCGCGTAGTCCTCCGGCCGAAGGTCCGAGAGTGCGTCTTTCTTCAAACCGCGTTCTTCCGAAGCCAAAACACCGTTTTTTTGCGGTGGCGCGTGTTTCGGCGTTCCGCCAGCAATCGCGTGCGTCGAATCAAGCTGTTGGTTCCTCTCCGCCGGCAAGAGTTTGTTTTTCTTCGCCGTAGGTAAGTTTATTATGGTCCCGTAAACTTTCATTTGCTTCCCCTTTTCCTTCTTCGTCATGATTCTCACTTGTTTCTCTTATTTTTGTTCCATAAATTTTCGCCGTCCTCTAGCCCTCTGTTGACAACCAGCGTGAGGCAATCGTCGGGCGAAAATCAGAGACAGAGGACTCTCCCGAAAGTCGCTGCAGAACAGTAATGAGTAAGTTTTAAATTTTCGTTAGTGTTGTTTTAAGATATATTGTTGTTGGAGAATGATTTTTGCATGGTGTTGCAAGCATGGGTTGAATGATGATGGGATGTGTTTTTGTGAGAATCAATGGTGGATGTGTGTTTGTAGAATGATTTTTGCATGGTGTTGCAAGCATGGGTTGAATGATGATGGGATGTGTTTTGTGAAAATCAATGGTGGATGTGAGTTTGTCTCTGTTTGGTTGCTCCTTGAATTCCCTCTCTAGCTCTCACTCTCTTACTGTTTACCCTCAAAATCTGTTTTAAACTTCTATTCTCTCTCTTTTTCTCTCTCTCTCTCTCTCTCTCTCTCTCTCTCTCTCTCTCTGAAATAAAATTCTGTTTTTAATTCTTACATCTCTATCCTATTCTCTCTTAACCTCTCTCTCTTTTCTCTTTTCTCTCTCCTCTGTTTTGAACTTCTGATTTGAACTCTCTTAACCTCTCTCTCTATTTTTCTTTTTCTCTCTCTCTTTTAGAATTCTGTTTTAAACTCTTCCAATTAGCATCTAATTCTCTCTCTCTCTCTCTCTCTCTCTCTCTCTCTGATTTAAGTTATATATTTAACTCTTACATCTCTAATTTATTTTCTCCTCTCTAGCTCTTTGAATGTAAAATCTGTTTTACACTCTTAAAGTCTCCTCTTTTTCTCTCTCCCCTCTCTTGGTCTCTCTCTCTCCAAGTTACAATTCTGTTTCAAAATGGTAAACTTCTTTCTTTTTTTCACTCTCTCTCTCTCTCTCTCTCTCTCTCTCTGAATTAAAATTCCGTTTTTGAATCTTACATCTCTATCTTATTCTCTCTTTATCTCTCTCTCTTTCTTTCTCCCTCTGTTTTGAACTTCTGATTTGAACTCTCTTAACCTCTCTCTCTCTTTTTCTCTTACTCTCTCTCTCTCTCTTTTAGAATTCTGTTTTAAACTCTTCCAATTAGCATCTAATTTTTTTCTCTCTCTCTCTCTCTCTCTCTCTCTGATTTAAGTTATATATTTAACTCTTACATCTCTCTCTTATTTTCTCCCTCTCTAGCTCTCTGAATGTAAAATCTGTTTTACACTCTTAAAGTCTCCCTCTTTTTTCTCTCTGAATTAAAATTCCGTTTTTATATCTTACATCTCTATCTTATTCTCTCTCTCTCTCTCTCTCTCTTAGTCTCTCTCTCTTTATCTCTCTCCCTCTCTCTCTCTCTCTCTTTCTCAACCACTCTGTTCTCTCTCTTGTCTCAATTGTCTCTCAAATTCTGTTCCACTTATAATTCTCTCCCTTCCTCTATCTCTCCAATGGAGAACCCAAGATAAGGCCACAGTTTTAGGTGCTCTTCACCATGTATGATTTTTTCGTTCGAATAAGGGTTGTGGTGAGTTACCCAATTGAGTGTTAAACACCCAATCTTTTTCTTTTATGTAGCTTATCTTCCAGAATTACCATGGATACGGACTATTTGAATGACAAGAGATGGATGTATGCGTACAAGACAAAGCCGGCACGGTGTCATCCTAGATTTGTTGCCGGTGTCAATTTTTTTATAGACTATGCAAGAGAAAGGTTGGGAGTGCAAGGCAATGGTCTTATGCGTTGTCCATGTCGGAAGTGTGAAAATGGACAGACCCATGACTGTGAGACCATCAAGACCCATATAGTCCTACAGGGTTTTTTCCCGTTATACAAAACCTGGTCATACCATGGAGAGAGACCACAAAATCAGTCTGACATTAATGTGCCGAGTGGCCATGGTGAGGAGATGGGAAGGATGTTGGGTGATGCTTTCATGCACAATATGGAACAAGACTCTGCACCGAATGATCCCGATGATGCGAAGTACAGAAATTTCAAAAGCTACTAGAAGAGGTGAAGAAGCCGCTATATGGAGGATGTCGAAATACTCAAAACTGAGTTTCATGGTGCACTTATTCCAAATAAAGTGTTTGAACAGATGGAGCAACAAATCGTTCTCAGATGTTGTCTCCTTCTTAAAGACGCCCTTCCCCAGATAATTTGCTGCCACGAAATTGGTATGAGTCAAAGAAAACGATGGCAGACTTGGGATTGAGTTACGAGAAGATCCATGCATGTTCGAACGATCAGTGTATATTATACAGGAATGATTTCAAAGAACTCGATAAGTGTCCAAGATGTGGATCCTCTAGATGGGCGGTCAAGAAAAAGGGAGAGTGCAGACCGCTTCAAGACCTGCAAAGGTCCTTAGACATTTTCCTTGGTGCAAGGTTGCAACGGTTGTTTATGTCCAACATAACATCTGAGTTTATGACATGGCATGGTTCAGCACCCGCAACTCAAGCGGGAAAGATGATTCACCCCAGAGATTCGGCAGCATGGAAACACTTTGACAAATTGTATCCATCCTTCAATTCTGATAATTGGAACATTCGATTGGGTCTTGCAAGTGACGGTTTCAGCCCATTTAGGTTTGGGACAGGGTCAAGCCATAGTACATGGCCGGTGACTATTACTCGTCTACAATCTTCCTCCTTGGTTGGCAATGAAACAACCATATTTTATGATGACCCTTCTTATTGATGGACCAAAGTCCCTGTGAAACGACATTGACGCTCTACCCGCAACCGCTGATTGATGAGCTAAAAATGTTATGGGAGTCCGGAGTGAGAACTTACGATTCACATACAAGGTCATTCTTTCAAATGCGTGCAGCGTTAATGTGGACTATATCAGACTTTCCAGCATATGGCATGTTGTCTGGTTGGAGTATGAAGGGGTACAAAGCATGTCCCACCTGTCACGTGAGCACTGGTTCGTCATATCTGCCGCACAGTCGAAAATGTGTATACATGCGGCACCGAAGGTTTCTACCAAATGATCATCCGTGGTGTGCAGATAAGAGGTCGTTTGATGGGACAGAAGAACTAGATGGAAACCCTCTTCCCTTATCTGGTGAGGACATTATGAATAGTCTGGTGGGGCATGAAAACGCTGTGTTTGGGAAGGGGAAAGGGGTTCAGGCGGAGGCCAACAGTTTGCCCGAAGGATGGAAAAAGAGGAGTGTATTTTTTGAACTTCCGTATTGGAGTAGTCTACTCATTCGCCATAACTTAGATGTCATGCACATCGAGAAGAATGTATGCGACAGTATTTTGAGTACACTCTTGGAAAATGATGGAAAGTCAAAGGATAACTTGAAGTGCAGATTAGACTTGCAGGCGCTTAACATACGGAAACAACTCCATCCACGGCCGTCGAAAAAAGTTGCTGGTAAGTTATTAATTCCTCATGCGGCGTACAGTTTGACGAAAGATGAAAAAACACGTTTTCTACGGGTATTGAAGGAATTAAAGCTCCCATCCGATTTTAGTTCAAATGTGTCAAAACAAATACAAGTCAAAGCAAGAAAAATAGTGGGCCTCAAGAGTCACGATTTTCATGTTCTGATGCAACAGCTACTTCCATTAGCATTGAGGAAAACGATGTCGGTGCGGTGTGCAAAGTTTTACATGAGTTTTTCGCTTACTTGAGGAGTTGTGTTCCAAAGTGATTGTTGTGCGAAACATGGAAAATCTTGAGGCAGCCATCCCATTAATCTTGTGCAAGTTAGAGAGAATATTTCCGCCTTCGTTCTTTGACGTCATGGTCCATCCGAGTATACACCTAGCAACAGAGGTCAGATCTGGCGGGGCGGTGCAAGATGATGGATGTACCCAATTGAACGTCACTTGCTTACATTGAAGAATTACATCCGCAACAGAAATCGGCCAGAGGGATCTATTGCGAAGGTTACTTGATGGAAGAAGTAACTACTTTACGTGCACGTTATGTGCTGTGGGATGGAGTCCAAGATTAGTAGACCGGTGAGGTATGAACCAGGACGTTTAGGGGCAGCGCGTCTCATATGCTCACTCCCGATGAGTTATATCAGCTCCATCGGTTCTTATTATTCAACACCCGAGGCTCATCCATACCTATTGTAAGTAGTTCCTGTCCTCTAACTAAATATTATACGGTCTACAACCAATTCACTACTACTTAATTAATCTCTTCTACTTTTGGTTGTAGGGAACATAGAAACAGATTTGAGAAGGCTGCACCCCAATGGACTGATCATCGCATACTGATGAACAACACTTACATTTTGTGCAAGTGGTTCAGAACACGGGTGAGTTTATCCCCAAAGCAGTAATTTGATGTGCTTCAATCAAAGCGTATTCGCTCTGTTAACACCTAATCATCAAATTGTTTAGGTGATAAATTTACCGCATCACGGCGATGCGATAGAAGATATACAATATCTTGCTCGGGCCCCAATTCGAAACCAAGTCGTATAAAGGTTTTTTGGGAATGGTTACAAGTTTGAGACAGAGCAAGTTGATGGAAATCGGACCACTCAAAATAGTGGTATTGCCTTTGTGGGGGAAGGAAGTGAGGTTTTTACGGTGTTCTGCAGCAGGTACTCAAGTCTTCGTTGGGTTTGGACTCCCATCAGCATATTTAAGTGCAGATGGTTCGATATAAAGAAGGGTACTGGTTCTATTAATGATGGATTTGATTACACATTAGTGAATTCGTCATGGCAGACGTATGAAGATGAACCC
Organism: Aristolochia contorta; assembly: GCA_022405105.1. Lineage (NCBI taxonomy): Eukaryota > Viridiplantae > Streptophyta > Magnoliopsida > Piperales > Aristolochiaceae > Aristolochia > Aristolochia contorta. Next base: position 14,877,047 of record CM039669.1, on the reverse strand, counting down.
TTCATCTATCCATCTCAAGCCCAACAGGTATTTTATTTGGAAGACCCTGTTGATCCAACTTGGAGAGTTGTGTGTCGTTGGAGACCTCGGGACACATACGACATTCCTCTAGGGCCCGTCGATGTGAGGTCCGAAGAAGATGAGGCCATCTTGTTGGCACAAGACAAAGGGATCGGAGACGTCACCGCATTGAACCAAGTTGATGATGTTTTGTGGGTACGCATTGACCTGGGTCCTGGATTAAGAATTGACCTGCAGACTTGAATGTAACATAGCGTAAGTTTGATATCTCTGCTTTTATTGTAGTGTGGTTCGTAATAGCTAATTTTATTTATTTTGTGAAGAAAGCTGATAATTATAGTCTCTTTAAATTTGCAGGGTAAATATGCCACCGAGGAAGCATCCGATTGACTCCTCATCACCATCACCAGCTAGGGTCAAAGTTCGGGCAGTTCGGCCAGCCCGAACAACAGCAGTCCTGACTCCGACTCGGCCTGCCCGGGCCACTCCAGTTCCGACTCCGACAGCCCGGGCTTCTGCTCCTGCTACAGTAGCATCATCCTCACAGATGCCAGACATGGGTACTAACATAAACCAGTTTTTTTTTGTTTTGGAAAGTTTGTGTTCTAATTTTAGCTCTTTCATGCAATAGATGAGTGTAATCGTAAGTTTAGGGAGTTCTTTCCAGAATACGAATCACCTGAGAGCTATTCTTCAGGTAAACTTGACGTGTAATGATATTTTTGTAGTGTGTTATATGAATTGTGTTCTAACTTGTAAATTGACAGGCCCGATCCCTATGGAAGACATGGAGACGCAAAGACCCGATCAAGGTAGAAGCAGAAGATGTTGCTGAACCATCAAATCCAGCGTGGGAAGCGGAAAGTTAAAGCATCTTCGTTTCTGCCTGATAATCCTTGGACGGTCATTATCGAGAGATGGCCAGATGGTTGCAGGCCGACAGTCTTCATTGTCATATCTCATAATGTACGGTAGTACGGCCGATCAGTACTTTCCGTTGCATCTCCAGTGGCGTGACTATCCCCCCCATGAGTTCCAGACCTGGTTTAACGTCATCAAAGTAAGTAGTGCTAGTTAATTATTTATCTTCAACCGTCTTATGGTTGCAGGACTGACTCTTTTTTTTGTGCAGTCAAAGTATAACTTTGTGGATGCCGAGGGTGCTCCAGTCACGGAGCAAGAGGCTATGGAGGCTATCAAGCCCGTGCTCCAGAAAATCATTAGAGATAACCGAGCGGCATATAAGAAGGAGTACTATGATGGGAAGACTGACGAGCAACTGAAGACTTGTCCCATACCTGGTATGAGCCAAGAGGATTGGGTTCTCCTCGTGAAGTATTGGGACAGTGTTAGGAGTCAGGGTATGGATGAGCAGAACAGTCGTAATCGACAGAAGCTCAAGACAACGCATACCCTTGGGTCAAAGTCTCTTCCCCGATTCTTAGAGGAACAGGTTTTTATATGATTACCTTCTGGGACTCTTCTTATTTTTCCTTTACACTCTTTTTGCTTACTGCTTACATTAATTACAGCGTACGTCTGACCCTGAGGGCTACACTTTCCTGATGGCATACCTCAAAGCTCATCAGAGGAAGGATGGGACGTATCCAGATGAAATAACTGCTGAACACTATGTAAGTTATATATTTTTGCTTTATGATTTGTGTTGAATACAACTTCCAGACCTATTTAATTCATTAATTTCACTGCAGAAGCGGTGCGCCATGCAGCCTTTGAAAGTAACGCCGCTCACTCCAAGGATCCCGAGAGGTGACACCGGTAATAGATACAAGTGTTCGGGGCCACAAAGGTGGCTACGAGAGAGGGGTTGGTACAGGCGCCGACTGCAGAGAGGTGCCTCTTCCTGCTCTCGTAGTTATGTGGCATTGGTTGAACAGTTGGAGAGGAGGCGGGATAAGGAGGCATTGTCCCAGCAGGTACAAGCCATGAGCGCACGGATGGAGAGGCTAGAAATGTTACTTCTTGCACAGATCACAGCAAGGTAAGAATTGTCTTCATATTCTACATTATTTTAAATTGATGAGCATAAATATATCTCTAATTTTCTACGTGATAAGCTTCTCAGAGGGTCTTCTGGCCATGGAGAGTCCCACCCACCGCAACATTGACGATCGTATTATTTTGGAGGTCAGTAATAGCATCTTCTCGACTCTTGCTGTTGTTCAGTTGGCTGATAAGCAACATTGGAGTTCTGTGTGGCAAGTTTGGTGGGAGAAGTAATATACTTCTATTTTGGTTCTCAGGTTGTTGTGGGAGCTGACCTCAGATTTGTGGAAGAAGCTACCGTTGCCAGATTTTGTAATGGATGGAAACGGCGCGTCAAGATTACTTCCTCTTTGTTTTTAGTAGACTTTGTAAACTTATATATACAGAACTTTTCATCGGATCAATGGTGTGGACACTGTAGTTCTTTATGTATATAGAACATTTTTTTTGCATACGTGAGCTTATGTTTATGTTTTTATTTTCATTATTGCAAAATTATGTGTAGTGATGAAGAAAACAGGTCCACAAAAAAAAAAGAAAATCAACATAAAAACAAAAACCTTCCGCCGACGGGTTGAAACCGTCGTGCGGAAAAAAACAAACATCCGCCGACGCGTATCCAGGCGTCGTATGACCTGTTCCACCGACGCCCTAAGAACGCGTCGGTAAAACTCCTACGCCGACGCGCCCTAACGCGTCGGCGTAGAACTAAAGCCGATGTAACAAGAACCGTCGGGTGACAAAAGAGTCCAAAGCCGACTGCCAGACGCTGCGTCGGCGCGAGAACTACAGCCGACGGTTAAAGAAGCGTTGAGTGAAACTGTTTGCCGACGCCCTGGGACGCGTCGGCTGACCTCCCGCGACGCGTCATGACGCGTCTGGTGAACTCCAACGATGCTCGGTAACGCATCGGTAAATAGCTCCGCCGACGCGTGGGAAGCGTCGCCCAAGTACTTTCCAACGATGCTTCGTCATGCGCCGGTAGACAATTTCCATCGACGCTCTCTGAACGCGTCGTGGGAAAATATACGCCGACGCGTTCTCAGCCGTCGCGGTAATATTGCCCCCGACGCGCAGTCAACCGTCGTCGGATGAGTTCCTCCGCCGACGGACGCGCGCGTCGGCGTACTTTATTCTGTCGCACGACGGGTTTTCTGGTTACCCGACGGGTTGATGCGTCGGGTGACGCATCCGATGACGGATATTACGACGACGTGGCGTGACCCGTCGTCGGATGTCTGCCGACGGGTTTTAATGTTCTTCCGGTGCGTTTTGGCCCGTCGGCGGATGGCTCTTTTTTGCTAGTGAAGATTAAGTATATATGAGTACTAAAATTGTATCCTATTTGTTATACCTAACATTCATAACATAAATGCAAAACTAAGTGATCTAAATGAAAATTTAAATGCAACACATTAAGAAATCCAAGGGAACTTAATAAGTGAAAGATCGGTGGGGTGTAGTCTCACATCCATATATGCTCCGTATTCATCCAATTTTAGTATTCATAATCATGGCATCGAACGCGTGGAGGACGACTCGAGAATTTTTGTACGAAGAAGCCTTTTTGCAGTGCTCCATAAACGTATTACCTTTTAGAACCTCTAAATTAATCTCCTAACTGAAGGCCCAACAAATGGAAACTAATGCAATTAGCCCAAGGATCATATAAGATAGTAAATTATCCCTAACTTAAATTACGTACCTACAAATCCCCCGTCTAGCCTACGAGACTATGAGATTGTGTATCCTGCCTAAAGCGTAGTTTATCCAAAAGTACCCGGCCTCACGAGATAGTTACGAATTCCTATTAAATGACTAAAAGTTGGCTACCCATTTATCAAATGTAAATAATGTAATAAAAGCATCATTAATGTAGTACAGTGAATCCTGCAGTCCCAAGTCGAGTCAGCGAAATCATGCATGCTTATGTCGTAAGATATTGTCCCCCAGAGTTTATAAAATAAAAATGGATTAGCCCCGGCCCAAAGGAAGTTTTTCAAAAGGAAAATGCTATCGGTACCCGCCAATGAGAAACAAAGCTGCCTAGGGCTTATCTTTTAGAAATTTGGCTGGTACAACAGATAGGTAGTGCGTTGTAAGTACAGCTAGTATTAGTTTTTTCAAAAAAGTCGATCAGATTACCTCAACCATGTGTAGCTTTTGTTTTGCCTGGTTCTTGAGTACTCTTGACTATATATCCTTAGTAATCCCCGATGGTGTCTTTATTTGAGCAAAAACAGTATTTTTAATGAGAAGAATCCTACTTGTTTGAATTATTTATGCACCATGTGTTTCTTCACAGCTCTTTATATGACCCAAATTGACTACAGACGTTGTCTTTTCTATCTGAATAGACTCGGCTGTTAATGGAACTTTGAGGGCATAAGTATTGTGTACATCGCTAGTTTCTAATATATACGGGTAGTCTCTAAGAGTTGTCCCGCGTTTGTGATCTGCCATGATCTTGTCTTTGTTTATGCATGTGAATATGGCCACAAAAAAATAAAGGGGACATACACAACGAAATCCAATTTTAAGTCTTGGTCGAGATGTCGAAGTATATTTTACACGACTAATACTGCAGTATGATCACATACAGTGGTGCAGCCTAAGAGTAATATTGTAAAATAATTGATATAACTAATTATGGATGTCATTATTGGGATATGCACTGTTTAAAGATCGCAAATTTTTAAGCTCATAAAATCTAACACATTGCTCATTTGTGGTACACGGGGAGATTGTTAAAAAATCTAATAACGCTACACATGAATATTTGGAATAAATATTTGCAGCTAAAAGTAAATAATAGAAAAATTGGTGTAGATATCACAAGTGGTATTTCCATGTTACGGGGCCAAAATTAGAAATACAAATAACTAAGTACTGGAAAACATTTATATATTTGCAGCGATTATAGTCCTCAATGTAGAGTGAATAATTCTCTTCATGACATTAGGAGACAAACATATAGAAGGAAATCAACCATTAGGAGACCAAAACCCAATTGCGCGCATATATAACGTATTTCTTCCTGGAATGGCATGGAATTGTCAGGTTTTGCTTTTGTAGCATGAACTTATATGGTTTTATATTAGAGTAATGCTAGACGCACCTATCCGACGTACATGTTAATCTAAGCTCTTAAAAATATAAAAAAATATTTTTTTATAAAATCCTAGGATAAACCCTAGGCATCAATGGTTTAGATTAATATGTACGTGAGATAGGTGGGTGGGCTAAGTGCAACTAGCATTATTCTTTATATTATTTGGCATAGATATACAGATCTAACATAAATCCTAGAAAATGTTATTCCATATCCAAATCTTCTATCATTGCTGCATACGTAGTTTCTTTTTAAAAATTTATAATTATAACAAACAAAGAAGACACCCGAGAGCTCAGATCCAATTAATCTAATTCACTCGGATATATTAATTTTCAAGTTCGCCATATTTCAATTTCCAAATCGGGTACTAATTAATTTGGATTATCTTACAGTACTATTAGCCCTCGAAGTTTGAACATGGGATGGACTTTCAACCTTTGGTCATCAGTTGATAAAAAAACAGAAATCAATACGGAGAGAATGGACATTTGTGGGCACCTCGAACCCTTTCACCCGTCATGAATAGACTGATTAGGAGAGGTGCGGAAGCTCTCTCTCGCTGTGTTCCAACATCTTGAAATTAATGCCATGAATCTGTCAAAAGCAACTGAAAAGCGTCAGCATATCCAGTACTGATCACCGAATATATAGCTAGCTTTGACGTATAATCTTTCTTGTTTTTGCTCGGAAAGAGTGATGAATCTTTAAAGTCATAGATTAGGCACCTGCTCCTCCTTGCCTTGTCCACGGGGATGATCGGCTTTTCCTTTCCCAGGGACCTAATTGTTTCTAATTTATATCTTCATCATTTCATGTAGAGACGGATCCATCTAAAAATCTTCATCTTAGTGGTTTTCATTGAAGAACTGGAAAATGTGTTGTCATAATTATCATTTAACCAAACAAAAACGAATAGAGTTACATGATAATTGATTTTGAACTACTGGTATTCTGGTAACTGATCAGTTAAGAGTGCTTATATTTGCGAGTAGGGTTCCTCATTTTAGCATTTTACATGATTGGACTTGGATGATCCCCTTTCCTTTTCCACTGCTCTTCAATCTCCTCCTCGGCCGTGCCAACATCAAGTTATAAAAAATACCCGAGTCCCGGATGTCACAATTTTCCATCGGCGGTCACAGTTCTCAATAGGCCGCCCATGTTTGACTACATACCCGGATCCCACCTTCCATATGTTTTACTAATATATTAATGTCAAAAATAAAAATAATTTAAATTAGTTAAATTTTATAATAATCATAAATATAGGTATTATATTTCCTATTCATATTTAAATTAATAACATATAAAAATTTAAATAATTATAAATATAACATATAAGTAAAATAATTTTACTATAATTATTAGGCATTCTCTGGAAAAAATTCTTCTCATAATTGGGATTCAAACAACTTTGAAGTCCTACCTCTCTAGAAGAAAAACGAAAGTGTCAAGAGACACAAATGACATATTAGATGGGATTTAACAGTACTCACTCATAAGGGGGATTCGGTGTCAATATCCTCCAATAAGAATGGACTGCCATAATAAAGAAGGATCTTTTATGCTTCTAATGTTGTTGGTACTCTATTTTCGTATTCCACTAACCCCCAGTACTTATATATCCATATTAGTCCAAAATTGTCACAACCATTCCTATGTCCGTCAAATCACAAAGTTGATCTTCGATGTGAGATGTCCCCCCCTCATGAGCATGGATATATACCTAGCTAGACCCTAACTTTCACAGTTTTTTTTTTCTCATATCTTTTACTAAGTCTGTCAAATGGTAAAGTTTACATTCGATATGAGATGTCCAGCAAATTAAAACCCGGCCACGTACTCAGCAATATTCCCAGAAGACCTAACTTCATTTTTTTTATTTTCTCATACCAGCGTTTCCTTAAGTTTTGTATCCATGCATGCATATATACTAGTCCAAAAGCATCAGTACTACTGTTCCAATCTTCAGCGAATTCCATTCTTGGATATCCATAATAACTGTCCAAAAGCTCACATCACTTGCGCCGTGTGCAAGTCATTAGGCACACTAATTTGCCTTTTGGAAAGTTCCTTACAATTACTTCCACCGGCCAGCCGCTTACACGGAACACGTCTCCCCCATCTCCATTGCTCGTATATAATCTCCCTTCCTTTCTCGTATGGTGCTCGCAGCTGATACTGCAGCTAGCCCCTCTGATATTATATTTGCTATGGAATTCTTCTCCCTCCTCGTGGGAAATTCAGGGCCAGAAGCAACTTCAGAAGGTCGGACTCCGGCGAGGTAGTTATCCAGCTTGCTCATGCTTGTACACCCCGGGGAAACACGTCAGCTGCTCATCTTAATTACCTCAGTTTCACGTACTAAACAGCTCTCTCTTTCTCTCTCTCACTCTCCCCCTCTCTCATCTATATATAGCTAGACTCTCTTCTCGATCCTCCTCCACGCAGGAAATTCATGGCAGTTAGGATCAGAAGCAGATTGGACTCAGACGAGGTAGTTATCCAGGTTTTGGCTGAGAAGGTAACCATTCCAATGATTGTGGATCGTGTCCCAATTGCCAATTATTATCAAACAGCGCCCCCTGAAGATATCTTCGAGAACCAAAGAGGAGGAGGAGTTGAACATCAGAACAAGCTTCGCAAAGCGGTCTTAAAGATCACATGCTCCATCATCGCCATCATTTCTGCTGTGCTTGGACTCTTTGATCCTTCCAATAATATGGGGTTCCCATTACTGCAGAACAAATTATATCCCTTCAAACTCGCCGTTAAGGGCTGCTACCTCGGTCTAATGGTTTGCTTCTTCTTTTGCCTGGGTCTCTTCATGTTCTCCGAGGTGACTGAACGAACCCCCATATCGCTCTCCATGGCCCGGAAGCTCAGGCTCCTGGTCGTCACTCTGGTGCTACTCGCTATGGCAGTGAAAACTGTCTCTCTTTATGGTACTCTCATGAGGGCACAGTACTAGAGCCTATATCTTCCATTATTTTCTGGCATGTATGTGTGGGTATATATATAGTCTTAGAGAAAGTACGTACGTAGTTTATATGAATATGGTCTTTTGATGAATAAATGCTCTATTAAGTATGTATATAGCATGCGAGAGTATACTTGATCTGGTACTAATATTTAAGAGTACTCATGAGTTCCTTTATTGAATATTGTTGTTTGATGAAATCCAGAAAGCACATGAAGAAAACAGTACTAATTTCATTGATCAAATTATGAAACTTCTACTTATAATGATCCAGTACTACTGATCCCACCATTTGATCGTTTTGTTCCAGTTACGAAATGCCATGAATCTGTGAGAGTAACTCATGAAAATAATCAAGCACCTGAAAATGTGTGTGAGAGAGAGAGAGGGAGAGAGAGAGAGATCTAGACAGAGAGAGAGAGAGAGAGAGAGAGAGAGAGAGAGAGAGGGAGAGAGAGAGATCTAGAGAGAGATCTATAGAGAGAGATCTAGAGAGATCTATAGAGAGAGAGATCTAGAGAGATCTAGAGAGAGAGAGATCTAGAGAGATCTATAGAGAGAGAGAGATCTAGAGAGATCTAGAGAGAGAGAGATCTAGAGAGATCTATAGAGAGAGAGAGATCTAGAGAGATCTAGAGAGATCTAGAGAGAGAGAGAGAGAGAGAGAGAGATCTAGAGAGATCTAGAGAGAGAGAGAGAGAGAGAACTAGGGAGAGAGAGATCTAGAGAGAGAGAACTAGGGAGAGAGAGATCTAGAGAGAGAGAACTAGGGAGAGAGAGATCTAGAGAGAGAGAACTAGGGAGAGAGAGATCTAGAGAGAGAGAACTAGGGAGAGAGAGATCTAGAGAGAGAGAGAGATCTAGAGAGAGAGAGATCTAGAGAGAGAGAGAGAGATCTAGAGAGATGATAAATGCGTAAAGAATTCAAGCTGATCATATCGGTCCAAAGTCAAAGATTTTCTTTGAGAGAAATGAGGGGTGTTTCTGGAAGATGCATTAGTTGAGTTTGATTTTAATTTCGTCGCCAACTTTATTTAACAGAATGGAGACCTGAAGTGTTGTTCCCAATACCTCCCCCTAGAAATTCACTGTGTCATCACTTAGCTACTGCATTAATTTCAGGGGTACTGAGATTTGAGTTTGAACTTGTTTAATAGTGTCATAGAATTGTTGGGTTACTTGTGTAAATAAATATTTTTCTTTTGTTATTTGTAAAGTTCTTCTTACTTTTATTCTATTTTGTTTGTCCAACAATATGATCATGATTTGATTCATTTCGGTTGCATTTTAGGCTTTTAGCCACATAATACTATAATTTTATTGATTCTAGGTAACATATCTATTAAATTTTATATATGGTTGAATTCAAAAAACAACATTGGATAAATTACTATAAATTAGAGTATTTAATCGACCACATTTATGTAGGAGGGCCCAAACCACATTTCTCATTTTATTGGATTTTCCTGTAAAAGTACGTCTGAAGTGTAACTGATCACTTTTACTATCTATGTTTTCATATTATGGTTTAGAGTAATGCTAGTTGCACCTCGACTAAGTATCCTATATATGGGAGTGCCTTGACGTGGCGTTAGAATCCTTGTCAAGGTCTTTTTGGAAAGCTTTTTTCCAATTAAAACCTTTTCTAAAACCCTAAAATCCAAAAGAGTAATGCTAGACGCACCTAGCCCATGTACATGTCTGACATACATGTTAATCTAAGCCCTTAAAAATGTAAAAATAAATTTTTTATTTTATAAAATCCTATATTCTAAAGGATAAACCCTAGGCATCAATGGTTTAGATTAACATATACATGGAATAGGTACGTGGGCTAGGTGCAACTAGCATTTGCTGAATCCAAAAAGTTATACCTGATGCTGGATGCCAACGGTTCTTCCACATCGGCTGGTACGTATGCCAGAGGGGTACTGCACAAAGTTGCAGCTAGCATTATTCTATGGTTTAATAGTTTCCTTTTTTGCATTAGGAATCTGAGGTCCATACTCCAAATGTCAAGCAATAAGTAGATTCAAGGTGTAAATACATAGTGAACTAAGAAAACCAAACATAAATTAGGCACTTATTATACCTAAAACAAATTCTGACATAATCATAAAATATAGGTATGGATATATTCACTGCTGCAATAACAGTGTGAATATATTAATCTAAAAAATCACATAGAGCTCAGAAGTATGAGACAATTTCTGTTTAGTGAAGTGTTTTTTCTGACTCACGCTTCCATATTGCTTTGAGATCATCAACATGGTTAATGTCCTGGTAATATACTCCGGTGGGCGGACAGACAGGGAAGGATGATTGTAGGAATCCCAAGCTGAGCTCCACTTGATTAAAACGGGAAGTGTATATATATAGGGCGCTAGCCTTTTTACTACTGAAAAAAAGGCCTTCACCGGCTGTTGAACACTGCCGATGCAACCTACACCCGCGGGAACATTACTGCCAGTGATACCTGCATCAATGGACTTTCCACTAGCGGTTTCAACTGCCGGTGGAGAAAATCTTTCACCGGTTGAAAACTTCACCGGCAGTTTAATAAACGCTGGAGAAAAAAATCAGACCAGCGAATTATTTTAGCCGGAAATATTTTTTATACCGGGAAAATGATTTCGCCAGAGAGAAGTTTATACCGGCGGTTTAAAATTAATTATATTCAAAAAAAATATTTTTTGTTCTAAATTATTTGTGATAACACAAATATAACAAATACTTTATATTCATGTACATCGTTATATTACCAAAATATAAAACTCAAAATTCATTACAATTTTCAATCGTTGAATATAAACAAAATAAGGTATAAATACATAATTCAAAAGATTGAAGATATTACTGTTCAGTAAAATTAAATAGACACCGCATAATTCATGTTAATCAACTATAGATATCAATAAATGCTTAATCTGAACTGACTGCACAAAAAATAGACAATCGAAACTGACTACACAAACAATAGTTCATCTAACGGCTACACAAAGAATAGGACCCAAAAAAATCTTTACTTGCTCCCAATTTTGTCTTCCCGTTCAGCATGGCCTCTATCATGCTCCACGTCTAATAACACAATTCAATACAATAATTAGCTCTTACGAAATAAATTATGTTGCCCTCAACTTAAAACCTAATATTAAGTCACATATAACATACCAGGATTTTGTTGTTGTTGTGTCAATATGGCAATTTGCTCCCCCATAATTGCCATCTCCCGATGTGTCACGACCAACTCTTTGTCTCTCTCGGTGTCTTACTCCTTTAACTGTTGCACTTCCTCCCTCAATGTATTAGTTTCTTGTTGGGACGCCGACTTGTGTAAACGACTGACTTTACCACGATAAAAACCTTGGACAAACACCCTCTCATATCTCCCATGATGTCCACCATGTAGGTGATCCAATTCATCTCTCAAATTAGAAGGATAGTGTGAGTTCACAATCTGGCGAGCAATTGCCTCATTGCATAATTGTTCATGCAAAACACATATAACTAGTTAACTTTCAAATATAATGACTCGGAAATTTTTTTGAGTGTAGTGACTTCCACATTTCTCACGTGTGCCATCATTAAGAAATGTCTCATCCTCCTTCACATGGGGCCTCACATAACCATGAAACACACTGAAATTTCTCCCTTTTTTCTTCCTCTGTTTTTTAGAAAACACCTTATAATCATTTAATGCAAAGACCGTGTAGTTATAATAAGCTGAGATAAAATGATAAACATTTACCTGTTGTTCATAGTGCTGAGGAAAAGACCTTGTCCCGAGCGTGTAGAGAACCACTTGCTTCGAACGATTGACCTTGTTTTCCTTGGCCATTTTTTTCACCTTTTCTCTATATGCATGACATCCATATTGTGACTAATCAGAAGAGTGAAGCTGTATGGGAGTTCAAAAAATATGTTTTTTTCTTCCACTTTTAAGGTAATAGACAACGCGCCACGTTGCTGAGGTATTTGCCTTTGCCAAATTTAACATTGTTGCAATCTTCCCACATACCTAAGATGTCGTCTCCTGTCAGTACTTCAGGTGGCTTTTCATGTTCTTCTTTTCCATTAAATGATTTTTTATCTCGTTTCCAAGGATGATCATATGGTAGGAACCTATGATGTCGTAGGTATACGTTTTTCCGACTGCACGGAAGATAAATAGAACTGTGTTGAAAATGACACATAGGGCAGGCCTTGTAACCCTCGGTACTCCATCCACACAACATGCCATATGCTGGAAAGTCTGATATAGTCCACATGACTGCAACACGCATTTGAAAGAATGACTTTGTCTCAGCATCGTAAGTCTTTATACCCTCTTCCCACAACACTTTCAACTCATCGATTACTGGTTGCAGATAAACATCAATGTCAAACCCTAGAGATTTCGGTCCATCAATTAGGAGAGCCATGAGAAAATAACTCTCCTTCATAGCCAACCAAGGAGACAAGTTATAGATAGTAACAATGACGGGCTACATACTATGGCTCGAACCAGTACCAATCTTGAACGGACTAAACCCATCACTGGCTGATCCAAGTCTGACATTTTGTGAATCGAAGCTGAAAGATGGATGTTCTGCATCAAAGTATTTCCACGCCATTGAGTCCTTAGGATGACTTATTTGCCCTTCTACGGCCACTGGAGCTGACCCATGCCATGTCATGAAAGATGTTGTCTTCTTGGACATGAACAACCTCTGCAGTCTTGGAATCAAAGGAAAATGTCGAACAAACTTTGTTGGTTTTCTCTTTTCGCCACCTTTTTTCTCTGTCCATCTTGATCTATTACACCTTGGGTAGCTATTCAAATGTTTGTTTTCATTTCAGTATAGTATGCAATCATTGGGGCATGCATGAATCTTCTTATAATCTAACCCTAAGTCAGACATTAATTTTTTTGACTCATACCAATTATTGGGAATCGTGTTATCTGGGGGAAGAGTATCCTTGATAAGTGCAACCACATCCGAGAAAGATTTGTTACTCCATTTGTTCAAACACTTTATCTGGAACAAGTGGACCATGAACAAAAGCTTCGAGTATTTTCCACAACATTGATACATTGGCCGCTTCGTCTCCTCAATTAATTGCTCAAATTTACGTATTTCTGGATCACCACATTCACTTCCTGTGTTTTCACTTCCACATCTTGCATGAAAGCATCGTTTAACATCATTGACATATCTAGGCCGTGTCTGGTCTCGATTGGATCATTTGTTTGTTGTTCACTTCGTGGTTCACCATGGTAGTTCCAAACATGGTACCCTGCTACAAATCCCTCCTTTACTATAGTACATTATGGTGTGGCTGTCAAAAATGTTCTGTTCTCACATCTGCTACATGGGCATATTTAAAGACTATTTCCCAAAACCCGCAATAGTTGTTTGGCGTACTCTATGAAGAACACAATCCCTCCCGAAAATTCAGGCTGGCACTGGTCAAGCTTACTAGTGTACCGACACATCCAGCTCCTGTCATTGAGATAGTCCATCTTTGTGGCATAACACAAAGACAGACTATAACAAAAAGGGACGATGATTAAGATCCTATTCCACACACCCTAGAGAAGGTTTCTATTGTTCTCTTGTCTCCCTCTCCCTCTCCCTTCCTCTATCAAACTCTATTAGAGTTTAAGAGGGTTTTAGGGTTTCTTGTTGATATTTATAAATAATAGCCCTCGATGGTAAAGAATTATGAATACATATAAAAAGATATTTGTTTATAGTACTCAAACATATTAGTGAGCTGGGGAACAAGAGACAGAGAGAGAGAGAGCAGGGAGCAGAGAGAGGACAGGGAGCAAATATAGCAGTGATCATACTACATAACAAACTAAAATTACATCAACTAATAAAAGCACAAGCACACAAACTAAAATAACCTCAAGAACTAAAAATCTCTTTCATAGACTTTCACTCAATTTGACTGTAACCAAATGTAAGATGGAGATTTTCACTCACTCAATGATTTGCAAAGACTTTAGAACACTCCACCCAACACTTTAACTTGAAGCTGGAAGACATAATCATAATTAGAATAACCAATTGGTAATAGATTATACAACAGGTACCTAAAGTATACTTTATTCCTTCGTATATAAACACCATTTTAACAACCATGTAATAGAAAATAAATTAAACATTTTGTAGATGCAGCAAGTAACTTATGATGCTTACACTTAAATTAAACCAAGGATGATGTAACAGCTGCAACTTGCTCGGTGTTTGACTCTCTGAAAAAAAAAGTTTTTCATCACTAAAAGAAGAATACTGTCAACAATCAGCTATGACAGATTAATTAGCTAACTTCAGACAATTAGCTAAATAAATTCGCTAATACCTTCTCTATTGATTTACTAAATGAATTCGCTAATACAAAACCCAGTGTCTAAAACCATACATGCAGTCAAACAAGTCACTTTCTAATAGGTGGAAAACTACCATAACATCTTGGCAAAGATTTATCTCAAGTTACTTACGAATAAGCATTGCAGTTAAAGCAATAAGGAAGTGTTTTTTGGCACTTCTCATCATGGGTTAATCCAAAAGATGTTTGAAAAATAGCATCTTCCTGCACGAATCACAAAATTCTAGGGCTTTTGCACATTCCTCGTTGCAAATTGGATACAAAGGAGAAATGACTTCTCCACTCTCTAGGGAGGATATTAGAGTATGTTATATGTAAATGACAAAAAAGGCATCAAATCTAGCCACACCAGTACATTAAGAAATAGCAATCCTACTCGCAAGTGTATTCTCCACCTAATTAACCAAGACAACGGCCAATCAATCATCATACTATTAAAAACACCAATCTTCCTAGGGACGAATTGGCTGCAACCCGCAGAAATCCCAAAAAGCGCTCAGTTACACAAATAACAATTCAAGATTCTATCTTCATATCAAAATGACAGAACTGGGGGAACATTTTTAACAGAAATGCTTTAGGGTTTTCGAAGTGTGGGCACAAGAGAAAGGAAGTAATATGAAGAGGTCCAGAGAAAGAAAGAGACAAAGAGAGAAAGAAAGCGACAAAGAGAGAAAGAACGCGACAAAGAGAGAAAGAACAAAGACAGATTGAGAGGTCCAGAGAGAGAAATCGGTGGAAAGAGAAAAAACAGAGAGAGAAAGCGATGGAGAGAAAAAAAACAGAGAAAAAAAAACAGAGAGAGAAAGCAATGGACAGAGAAAAAACAGAGAGAGATTCGGGAGGTCCAGAGAGAGAAAGCCACGGAATATGATGTAAAAACAGAGAGAGATTGAGAGGTCCGAAGAGAAATCACGAAGTGGGAGAAAAAAATTGAAGATACCCCTAAGTCTTCAATAGAAGATACCCCCAAGTCAGGGGAGTCTTCTGTTCCAATTTCGGCAGTTCAATTTTCTGTACCGCCAATTTTTAATGACTGTGCCGGTACAATTTTCTGTAGTGGCAATATTTATGGGATTTGCCGGTACACTTCTCTGTACCGGCGATTTATACCACGATCCACAAATAGCAGTGAATTTTAATCTTCCCCGGGTATAGAAGTTCTATACCAGTGGGTATTCAAAAAAAAGGCCGGTGAAAGGGGTTTTTTAGTAGTGTTGCTATTTAATTGAAGCAATCACAATTGAAGTACTATTGTTGTAAAGTTACCTTGCAGTACTATATGTATTACTGAACATATCTATGAAAATGATTGGTGGTTTTACACATTAAGGGAAAGGTCGCAGTGTTCTTGTCTTTTCCCTTTGGCATGCAAAAAGGGTCGCTTTCTCTCCCCTCTTCTTGTCCTTAATTCATTATCTGCAGGTGGCCCCTCCAGATTTCCTTGAAGGGTCAGGACTCTTTAGAGGGCAAGCATATCATTATCAACAACAAAAAGCAATTCTCCTGCAGCACACACGGTATACATAAAAAACGGGGAAGAATATAAGCACACGTCTCATCACTCATGGAGAGGTGGCTCCATTTAACTTTATTAAGAAGACCAGCTAGTTTTTCAACATTTCTTACTCTTTGCGCCCTTTTGATCTGCAATTCAAGTGTGGCCCCGCCATTCATTTCTTCCTGAAATTATAATATACTTCCTCCCAAATTGGAGTGGGTAGCTGAATATAATCGATTGAAAGCACACAGTAGGACCGTCGCAGAGAAAAAAAAATCCTTCTGCTCGATCTTGTGGGGGAGAGATTTATAAAGTGGATCACCATGAACTTTAGATGTTGAGTTTGGTTGCTAGTGGAGAGTATCTTTCGATTGTCTCTTTTCCAAAAGATTGTAGGAATTTAACGCCGTCACCACGCCGCCGGTTCAAACCCTTTATAGAGAGTGAACTACAGAGAATGTTATGCTAATTATGTTTAAAAACCCAGTTCCAGACAGGTAATTCATTACGAGGTACCTGGAAAGTGAAAATTATAAACAAAGCATTCAATTTTTTCTCTCCCACCATTCCATATTTTCATCATTAATATTTTGTAGAAAAGAGGTTTGAAGCTATTTGAATAAATAAATAATGCACTGGAATACGAATCATAGGTTAATTAGGTACATGATCGATCAGCTGCGTGATTATTAATTAACAAGTAATAAGTTATACTGACCTGCATATTTAACAATTTAGGCGGACATGGCCTAAGTGAATTAAACTATATATTAATGATGCATGCAACCTTTACTTTAGCAATGCTACATAATCAATCAAAAGATATAATGCATATATCATGAAAATGTTATTATATTTTCACCGCTAGTTGTACCAACAAAACCATCCTTAGTGGCGAATACTGTGCTCCATAACTGTCATTTAATCCTTGATGCATGAGAATACCCTTTCTAAGATAGGGGCAATGAGATGCTTCTTTTTTTTAATTAATGGATTTGTTTTTACTTATCTTAGTGGGATCTGAGATGTTTCTTTCGTTTAATAGTCTTGGCTTTAGTGGGATATTCAAGTTTGCAGTCAGTTTGAAACTTGGAATCAGTTTGAGAAAATTTCCTTACAACTTCCCATGCATACGGCATATGCACTACGCCGTGTAGCTGCACTTTACAGTCACTTTTTTTTCCATTTGAAAATTTTAATTAATATGAAGTGATTAACGAGTAAAGTTCGTTTGTGTATATATATACACATAACAACAGACGATTCGCGTTCTTGCCCTCTCTCTGATCCATATATGGAACCCTTGTCTCCTCCTCCTCGTGGGAAATTCATGGCCAGGAGCTTCAGAAGATTGGACTCAGACGAGGTAGTTATCCTGCAGGTTTTGGCTGATGAGGTAACCATTCAACTGATAGCGGATCGTGTTCGAATTGCCAATCAAACGGCCCCTCTCTTCGAGAACCATGGAGGAGTTGAACATCAGAACAGGGTTCGTAAGGCGGTCTTGAAGATCACAAGCTCCATCATCGCCATCATTTCTGCTGTGGTTGGACTCATTGATCCTTCCATGGGGTTCGCAACAACGAACAAATTATATCCCTTCAAATTCGCCGTCGAGGGTTGCTTCTTAGGTGTTATGGTTTGCCTCTCCTTTTGCCTGGGCCTGTTGATGCTTTCCGAGGTGGCTGAACGGCCCCCCATATCGGTCTCCATGGCCCGGAAGTTCATGCTTTTGGTCCTCACTCTGGTGCAACTCGCGGTTGCAGTGAAAACCGCTTCGCTGTTAATGGAACTTTGAGGGTTTAAGGACTATCTATTTAGTTTCTGATAATATGGATCGTCTCCGGGCATTTACTTTACTAATAACGTCCCGTGTTTCTTTTCTGTTTAGTCTCTATTATGTAGATATGGCTGTGAAGAGCTCAAGGGTTTCTATGCTTGAAGCATGAAATCAGCTGCTTCAGTTCTTAGTCCAGAGGCTGAGGTATATGTGTGGTTCTGCATGACATGTGGTGCTGCCCAAGAGTCTTGTAGAATAATCTGCACAGGTGCTTCCATTGAAATAATGCTCATCTAAGCTTAATGTGTAAATTTCTACGTATGAATGCACTTGGATTTGATAGTTGCCCATCGAGAGTATTTCCAATATTGTTGTAAAATTTACAACTTCAATAAAGAATCCCTGAACCCTTAAACCATATTGCACAAGAAAAATCCAGATTCATGCAGATTGAAGAAGATCAATAAAAGAAGAATAAGAAATGATGATGATCATGATGATGGAGAAGTTCCTATATAGAAAGACAGGGAGGATCCATTCCAGGGCGTATTATAAAACGGTGTGCGCTGGAAATAGCAAGGTGCATGGAGAGATTTACTGTTCGGGGTCTTAATCGCAAGCCCCACTTTTTGCATGCATGTCATCTTCAAGTCTGTTTGCTCGATAATTTAACGAATTTAGATGAGAAAAGGTGGCATGCATGACTGAGCTAGGTAACTTTTTCTCTTTTTCAATATCCACACACACACACACAAAATGATATATGTAAATGCAAATATGAAATCCTGAGCGTTCTTTGCACTTTTAATTAAGAAACTCATGCATGAGAGAGACCTTCATCTAAGAAAAAATCAGATCCTGCCGATCCAATGGCCAAAATACACGCGATGCTCCTATCTTCGGATCCTGCCTTTTTCTTCTAAAAACTAATATAAATATGAGGAAGACAGACTGCATCTTTCAGTGATCCACAAGCTCTTTGAACAAGCTCTGATAAATTTTCAACTTTTAGTCGTTAAAAAACTTATAAAAAAAGACAGAGCAAATGAGACCATTCCCAGTTCCACCATTTGTGGGCACCTTCTCCTTCCTTCATTTCCCCTTGATTGACCAGGAGAAAGGAATTAATAGTTTAATCAAATCCCAAAGACCAAAGTTCCATCGATCCACTCAGTTACTGCTCTGATCAATCCCTGGACCACAGGAACTCTATATATCTTAATATCTGTTGCAACGAAATGCCATGAATCTGTGAAAGTAACTGCTCAAAAGTAGCAGCAGCCAGTACTTGATCATCGAATCTAAATTAGCTAGCTTAATTAACTTAAATCCCTTCTTGTTACTTGCTGGGAAAGTGATAGAAACAAGGACGTCTTCTTTAAGAGAGTGCCAAAAGAAGCATTAAGCATGCACCTGCTCCACCTTGCCACCTTCCTTTTGATTATCTATACTGGTGTATTGCATTCCTCATTAGTGAAAGATGGGTGGCATGGGAATCCCTACCGAAAGCTTTTCGCCTTTGTGGTGATTCACTTCTCATTCTCAAAATCCAGCAATTAGTGGATGCTTTTCCGCGGGGATGATCCTCTTTTCGTTTTCCAAGCCTGCGTCGGGCACGCCGCTTGTGTATTTTCAATTATTTTTCACGGAAGACTCGAACGATCTTCATTTCATTTCATTAATTAATTAGGAATATATCTAGCACTCTTCATTTCCATATTGGTCTTCTATGAAAGCTAGTTTCGTCTCTTTTAATCTGTAATCGACTTGGATAGTTACCTGCTTAATATGAAAAAAGAGTATAATTACGTGGTAGTTGATCATGTTTTTGAACTAATCGAATAGTATTCGGATAGTTGAGTAGTACTATCCATTTATTATAGACAAGGACGACTATTTCTGCATATATATATATATATATATATATATATATATATAATAGGATAATTAAATTTTGAAAAGGGCCATTTTAATTGTTTATGTTTGAGGGCAGGGTTTCATATTTTAGCATTTTATATGTGTGGATTTGGAGGCTTTAATTTGTAAAATTTTTATAAAATATTTTTGAATTTCATATGGTGTATTTAGAGATTATTTTTGAATTTCAAAATTTTATTATTTTTAAATTTTTAATTAGGTATCTCGATAAAATTATGTTAATTTGAGGGTTGGGTTTCATATCGATAATGAATTATATTAGGACAGATAGTATTTAGAGATTACATATTTAAATATTTAAAGAAGTACTGCTCTCCTTTCTCTGATTTCTTTTCTAGCTTTTCCCTTTGCCATGCTAAAAAGGGTCGCTCTCTCTCCCCTCTTTTACTCCTAATTCATAACGCGCAAGAGGCCCCTCTGAACTTGCTTGAAGAGTCAGGGCTCTTGAGAGGGCAAGCATTAAGTAATCAATACAAAAGCAATTTTGTCGCAGCAAATGCGGTTTACAAAACTTGGAAAAATCGATGAAGTCGGGCAATGTCCATGAATCTTAGGGAGGGTCCAATATTAATTTTCATAAGAAGACTTCATCTGCTAGTTTTTAAACATTTCTTACACTTTGCTAGTCCGCGACTCTCCAAGTGTACGTCGCCCAGCCATTGCTTTCTTTTTGGTAGTTCTTTATGTCATGGAATTGATAACTATTGATCAATTGATTGACAGCACACCGCAGGCCAGAGTGCTTGGGCTTAGGTCGATCCGGTGGGGAGAGATTTATAAAGTGTATAATATGTTTTAGATAGTTTTAGGGTTTCATTGCAAGTAGATATAGATCATATATATAGTTTTTTTTAATAAGATTGTCTCTTTTACAAAAGTTGATAATAAAGATAAGATTCCATCGTCAGATAAAGAAGGCAAGCCAGGGTCCTTGGGCTTAAGTCGATGACGCTTATGCTTAATTCAGCTGACGTCATTCCAATGACGTCATTTCATTTCTTTTAGTCGTTAAAAAACTAAATAAAGAGACACAGAACTACCTTCTTCCCATCTGTCGAGAGGCCCAATTAGATCGTGTAGGAGACGAATAGTTTAATCAAATCCCAACGACCAAAGTCTCAATATCAATCGAAGTGCCTTGAATCTGTAAAAGTACTGAACAAAAGCAGCGCACAACCCAGTACTTGATCATCGAATCTTAATTAGCTTAAGAAATTAGTCCCTTTTAACTTACTTGCTGTGAAAGTGATAATTGAAAACGAGGACGTCCACGATCTTTAAGGAAAGCCAAAAGGCATTAAGCACCTGCTCCACCTTGCCTTGTCTGCCTTCCTTCCTTTCCAATATTATATATAGTACTGGTACTTATGTATCGCATTCCTCGTTAGAGAAAGATGGGTGGCATGGGAATCTCTGACCGAAGGTTTCCGCCCATATGATGATTCACTTCTCATTCAGATCCAAAAATATTCAACAATTAGTATTGGGTGCTTTTCCGCAGGGATGATCCCCTTTTCCTTTTACTTCCAATCCTGCGATGGGAACGCTAGCTGCTTCTGTTTTCAATTCCTTTTCACTGAATTGAGACTCGAACAATCTTCATTTCATCACATTTGGGGGAGGGATATCCATCTAGCTTGGACTCTTCATCTCCTTGTACTCTTCACTATATAAAGGCCCAGTTACCATATAGACTAATCTCTATTAATTTGTTTATTTCTGATTGACTAGGATACTCACCTGCTTAATATCATTTAACCAAAGAACAGTATAATTACATGATAATTGATTATTTTGAACTACTCAAAGAGTATCCGGATAATTGAGTAAGAGTACTATCCATTTATTGAACAATGTAGACAAGGACGAGTTCTTTCACACTAGAATAATGAAATTTTGAAATGCATGGGTTAATTTAATTGTTCATGCCATGTTTGATGGTAGGGTTTCATATCTTAGCATTTTATAATGTTTGTATTTGGAGGCTCTAATTGTAACGTTTATGTAATATTTTTGCATTTCATATGGTATTTGTTTTAATTTTTCTGTTTGCAATTTATGGGTATTCTTTATGCTTTTAAAATTTCAATTTTTTATTATTTTTCCTGTTTAGGCATCTCAATAAACTCTTATGTTTTTTTAGTTTGTTCTCTGATATATATTATTTAGATTTATTAATATTTAATAACTGTGATTTTTAAATATATTTGTAACTGAATGATGACATTACTAATACTATTATTATAATGAGGGAAATGAACCAATTAAGGATCCAAAGTTCACATGATGACAAAACTTAGATTGGCAAATACTTTATTAATTACCAGCTTAGATTCGTACGTGGATGATTTTGCCCCTGTGTCAAGTCTACCCAATTGGATATATCATGACTATAATGTTAAATAGTCATTTCATACCATGTTATATGAAAGATATTATGTTATGCGAGGGGCATCTACTATATATGTTACTATCGGAGTAAAAAGTTGTTTTCACCATGTAGAAAAAGCACTAGCTTTAGTACAACGTTATAAAGTAAAAGTGTAAAATGTTATGACAATGAGATAGTACTATGTTATGAAAATGTGGGGAACGATATTATTGCCTTGAGTTGAAATATGCATCTTGACTAGTACAATGTCACATACTCAAATTGTACAATATTATAACAATGAGAAGATCTTGATTGTAAGGGGTACAACTATTGTAATTATTGTACGTGAGATGCATTTGATACAATATAAATAAGGGTCAAAGGAAAATTCGTCTTTAAATCTAAGCAGGGTAATAAAGTGTCGTCCAATATAGGTTGGCTCATTATGTTTGGTTACTTTTAGTATTAGAATAATGCTAGTTGCACTTATGCGTAGTACCTATCCCACGTACATGTTAACCTAAGCCCTTAAAAAATATTATTTTTTTTTATTTTAGAAAATCCTTTTTTCATAAGGATAAACCTAGGCATTAATGGTTTAGATTAACATGTATGTGGGATATGTATTGTGCATAGGTGCAACTAGCATTTTCATTCAATATAATTATTTTGGGGGATTCATAACCCCACCTCTCATGTAAAAAGGGTACATGAATATCTCCAATTCAGTTTGGTGTAAATTTTCAACGAATTATAATTAATATCTCATTCTTAAATTTTATTTTATTTTTGTGATGATTTAGGTCAACATAGAAACAGACTATTGTATTCTTTTACAATATGGGCCTTGGATACTTAAGTGGGAGCTAAGTAGATGTGATTGAAGGAGTGATGTTTTGCATACCTAGTGGATAGCTTTCTTTCAACCCACAGATATCTTCCAACAGCTTTAGTCCACAAACTACAGTCCATAAAGTACAGTTCACAGCCCACAGTCAATTGTTACCTCGTGCGATTTTTGGCCATATGCTTGTACTATGCTTAATGACGATGACGACGGCGAGAACAAAGCTCTGCTTTGCCTCTACATCTCTGCTTCACGGTTGACACGCAAAGCTTCCTCTTGTCTTGGAAGCATTCGAAAAGCAACGTCGGGGAATTTCTTTCCCCGCAAAACGGAAAAATTTGTGCTTTCCTCCTTAACTCCTGTGTTACCCCTCCGTGCTCTTTTTCTCGCTACAGTGACTAGATCTGTGAGCTTTCAGCTGTTTGCAGAAAATGGACAACGTAAATTGCGTCGTCGATAAATTTAAGGAGTTCACGAAAATCTGCGAGAGTTTCTTCAGAGTCTTGACCAAAAATTTTACCAATCAGAACCGTCGAAATCCGGTATGATGTTTTTGTCTGTGCTTGTGTTCTTCATTGGAGTCCTGTATAATTTGCTCCTAATGAATGGAAGCTCTAGTACTGGTCTTCTTTTTTTTTTTTTTTTTCATTCTCCTATTCGTGCACTGACAGTCCACCAGTATTCATGAATATGATCATATGATTTGTTCCATTTTTTAATCTTCTTTTTCTTTTGTATCTATTTCTGCTAGTACTGTGGGTGGATCTGTAAAGGGTATCAATGAAAAGGCGTACGTAAATAAAGTATTCATAGTTGTTCAGAGTAACTGCATTGGTGCCGTTTCATTAGAAGGCAATCATGCATCATGATCCTCTGACTTGCCTACCCGACATGGGCAGTTTTCATAGTTGTTCAGATCAGTAACTGCATGCATTGTGTTTCTCATATTCAGCTCGAGATTACGATCTCATATCTATTAATCTACAGATATATATGTCAGTCCATCTGTCAATATCACTTGGAAATATCCCTTCATGGAGCTCAGTTTTGTTATGCAATACCCATTCCATTATGAGTAACGACAATTATTTTGAGTTATGAGTAACAACAATTTGTGTTGCCTTTCCTATCCCCATGTCGAGGAAACTAGGAGGGTGGATTCCCTGTCTGACCAAAACCTTGCTGGGAGAGGGACAAATTAACTCTGTGATAATAGCAGACTATGAGGAATCTTCGATTTAGGAAAGTTTGTCAATTTTGTGTTTTATGTTTGATTTTGTGTATGCATACTATTGTATTCAGATATTTTTTTATCGAAAGTAAATTTGATTTTTAGTTTATTACATTGAGATAATAAAGTTACCTAATGATCTCATTAAAAGAAGGACAAGATGAAAATCAATATGTACAGATCACCTTCATGTTATTTTCATTTTTTCTTTTTATTATTGGTCTATGTCATTTGGTTGTATTGATATAACTGATTATTGATGGGTTTAGTTATGATTGATGTAACAAAAAACACCTTCGTACTATATTGATATAATTAATGTGTTAAACTATTGTTTAATAATTTTAAGAGTGGTGATAGCAGTACCACCAAATTTTAGTGTGAGAGTTTACAGTGTGACGTGGCTTCCTCATTGGCAGTCCAGATAAGAGATAAAGTAGGAATTATTTTCCTATTTTATAGGTAAGCCTAAAGCCTAGACCTTATCCGGACTACCAACTACGCTGCCAGCTGGACAACCACTTCAGGATGTAAAAATTCATAGTACTGAAATCATTTTTCTAACTTTAATTAGTCAAACCAAAGTGATATATTCAGAATAAAGTCTTACGGTTAAGAGAATAATTGTCATGGTAAATAATAATGTAGATACTATAAGTGCTATATCCATTTTATGAAGGGCAAAATTAGAAATGCAAATAACTCTTTGAACAATTATTTGTAAAAGGCTTGAGTCCCCGGCCAATTGAAGAGTGATCAGATCTCTTCATCCCATTTGAAGACAAACATATAGAAGTAACTCAACAGTAGACCAAAACCCAATTGCAGAATGTGTCTTATCCCCGAATTGGCATGGATTTATCAGGTAGCTTTTTGCTTTTTTTTTAAAAAAAAATTGGTATGAATTGATTTGGTTTTATGTTATTTGGCACAAATATACAAATCTAACATAAACCCTACAAAATATTCCATATCCAGATCTTCTATCATTGCTTCATATGTATATACACGACTAGAAGAGAGTCTCTCTTTAGTTTCATTTGTGTTTAAAAAACAGAACCGACCCGGCTGGTTTGATTGGGGTCAACTATAACTAGGGGTTTGAATGGTTCGGTTTGCTGACAAACTTAGAAAAGGTCAAAAATAGGTTGACTAGCCGGTTTTAGCAGTTCAACAGTTGAATTGTGAATCGGATCGGGCCAGGTCTAGTTACCCTTTTTAGCATTTTAGTAGTTTTGTATTTCAAACTTGTTTTCTATATATAAAAATTTTATAATGAATTTATTCAATGAAGTACAAATCATACCGGTCTAACCACTGGTTGAACCAGAATCAGAAGCTCTACCTATCACGGGTTTGGTTTTTAAAAACACAACTTTCATCATTAAAATTAGAATAATGACTCATGTGAGAGTAGCGCACTCCTTCTCACAACACAATAAAATAATATATTTCTGGGTTTCGTAAAATATATTATTTGATTGTGGTGTTAGAGGGCAAGTGCGCGAGTTGAACAATCATTGAGTGCACGAATCATTAATTTTAAAGTTAATAAACGAAAAGCTCCATCCAATTAATCAAATTTTGTGTTCAGGTATTAAAGATTATTATTTTTTGAGTTTGCCCATTCAACTTCCAAATCGAGTTTGCCCATTGAACTTTCAACCTTTTGTGGGCACCTGGATCCCTTCCTCCCCTACCTCGCCAATTGATTAATTAGGAGAGCTTGATGGAAACCCAATTAGAGCTTGCAGGTTAATGAGGAAACTAATAGTTTAATTCTCAAATCCCAGAGGCCAACGTTTGCGGAAGTTCTCTCTTTCTGTTCTAACATCTAGAAATATTTAATGCATGCCATGAATCTGTCAAAAGTACAAAGTGAAAAGCAGCCGCATCCAGTACTGATCACCGAATTTAATTACCTAGATTTGACTTAATTTTCTTTAATTAATTTGTTGCTGGGAGATTAGTGAGTGATGAAAACAAAGATGCATGTCCTCTTTAAAACTGATAAATTAGGCACATTCTCCTCGCCCTGTCCACCCTTACTTCCTTTCCTTTCCCGTTCCTTTCACGGTGACACGGGGACGAAAAAATGGGGAGAATATATTATTTATATGTATCCCGCGGTCAAGGTCGACGAATTGAATGTGGAAAATCAGAACAACATCCATATCTGAGGTAGGTAGTGTCGACGAATTTTATAACGTCCGTAATGTAGAAGAGACTCCTCATCCTGTTACATAACTGTGACTTCGTCTCCTCCACCTGCTTCAAAAATTAACGCATTAATTCTCGACATATATACACCAAAAAAATCAGCTCCCAATTAAACAGTTGTTTGTAAATATGAGTTGATGCATCAATAAATTAATTGAGAAAAATTACAAGCTAGGTGGTGTGCAATAATATTTCTGCGACTGGAAATTACATTGATTTCCTTGATCACAGAATGAACTGATCATAATTAATCACACGAGTAAGTGATAATGCATATATAGACAAGGCTCTGCTTCGTTATAATTTGTTTTGTTTTGTTTTGTTTGGGAGGTACTTAGAGATATTGCAAGAAACATGGACAAAACTCAAACGTACGTGTATTTTTCTGAGACATCACTGTCACTGATTCTTAAGTGATTGCCTCCAACTCCCGCCCGCGCATCCGCGGACAAAAACTCGATCGAAACTTCGTTTTAGCCATTAGGAAATTTACTTCCACTTCCAGCGGCCAGCCGACTTCTCTCTCTCCAGCATATTCCCTTATAAATTCATGTCTGTAGATGATCCCTTCCCTTCTCCGCTCGCAACTGATATATACGGCCACTCTCTCATCTATAGAACCCCTTCTCGATCCTCCTCCTCCTAGCAGGAAATTCATGGCAATTAGGAGCAGCTTCAGAATTGGCAGGTTGCACTCAGACCAGGTAGTAGTTATCCAGGTTTTGGCTGATAAGGTGACCATTCCAATGATAGCGGATCGTGTCCGAATTGCCAATTATTATCAAACAGTGCCCCCTGAAAATTTCTTCGAGAACCAAAGAGTGCATGGAGGAGGAGTTGAACAATATGATATTCAGAGCAGGGTCCGTAAGGCTGTCTTGAAGATCACAGGCTCCATCGTCGCCATCATTTCTGCTGTGGTTGGACTCTTTGATATTCCTTCCAAGGTATTATATCCTTTCAAACTCGCGTTAAGGGCTGCTACCTCGCTGTTATGGTTTGCGTCTTCTTTTGCCTGGGCCTCTCGATGTTCTCCGAGGTGGCTGAACGGCCCCCCATATCGGTCTCCATGGCCCGGAAGCTCAACCTTCTAGTCCTCACGCTGGTGCTACTCGCTGTGGCTACCTCTTTCATTATTTTCTGTTGTATACGTATGGGTATATATTAATTGGAAAGTAGTTTATAGGAATATGGCCTAATTCAAAGGTTAATTTCCATATATATATATATATATATATATATATATATACCCGGTCGAAGTAGGCCGGTCTGCTTCAGTTCTTGTCCAAGGTGCATGGTAATCGATCTGTCTATAATATAGCTGTATGACCACCTGCCCTGGTGCAGGGCGCTCGAAGTTACAAAAGAAATTTGTACGGGGTTGCTTCCCGTGAATTAATGCTCTGAAATACATATATATAGTGTATATTTGTAGTACTAAACAGTCATGAGTTCATAATTTATTGAATGTTGCTTGATGAAACCCGAAAGCACAAGAAAGCAGTGATCAAAATATGAAACTTCTACTTTATATATGATCGAGTACTGCTGATCCCACCACCGTCAGTTGGGGACGACGGCCGGGAACTCCATATGATCGTTTTGTTCCAGTTACGAAATGCCATGAAACTGTGAGAGTAACTCGTGAAAAGAATCAAGCACGTGCATATCAGAGAGAGAGAGAGAGAGAGAGAGAGAGAGAGAGAGAGAGAGAGAGATATGATTATCCTTTCCTTTCTTTCTGCACAGACAACACGGCAAGCAGCAGGAGTAGTAGAAATAAATCCAAATTGTTTCTTTTGAGTAATTCTAATTCGCTAACAACATGCACCTTTAAACCCAAATTGAAGTTGTTGGGAATATTAAAGTAGTACTCAATTGAACGTACTATCAAGTCCAAAGACTGAACATTTCAACAGGGAAGGGAATTACCTGACTTTAGAGGGTTTCAAGGTCACTTATTAAGAGAAGCTGGGTAGATCAACTTAATTAGGATCATATGGACGCATTAATGTTTCGACATACATATAAGAACAAATTAAGCATCAACAACACCAATTAAACAAGAGCAGTATATATGACGTCATATTTATATAGAGTTCACAAGTATATATGACGTCGGGGGCACTTGGTGGATCCAAAAAAATAAAAAGTGCAGAGCAGGAGGAGCCCGGCGGCGGAGGAGGCCACGCGCCAAGAATCCACGCAGGCTCGCAGCTGACCGCCCCACCTGCCAGCGCCTGCCCCACCTGCCTGCGCCTGCCCCTCCATCGTCCTCCTTCGGGTCACGTCTCCCCCTAAAATTTCATTTTTTTTTATTTTTTCGTTTTTAAGTTTCTCAAATTCTTAATAAAACTTTGATTTTTTTTATAAGTGTGTTCTGCTTCTAATATTAATATGTAGATCCGAAAATGTTTTTATTACCAAACTTAGATTCGTGGATTTTATTTGTACAGTACCGGAGGCATCTACCATTTTGTACTAACAATTAAAAGATATTAAGTTATAGAGGAGCATCTACCATGATACTATCGGAGTACAAAGTTGTTTTTAACGTGGAGAAAAAGCGCTAGCTTTATCACTACCTTGTAAAGAAAACAACTTAAAATGTTATAACAGCTAGAGGTATATATAAACTATGTTATGGAAATATTGCCTGAGTTGAAATATGCAGCTTACTCAAATTGTACAATATTGTTATAGCAATGAGATGTACTAAGTTATAAGAGGGACAAATATTGTAACTGATACATTTCACCCATAATTTAGTATAAATGGTCAAGGGGAAATTCGTCTTTGTATCTAATTAATTAAGTTGAGTAATCAAGTGAACTTCCAATCTATAACTGGTTTCCCTATTTTTTTTAAGGGATTTATGACCGGACCTCTATAAAAAGGGGCCCATCACTGTCAAAAATGTCCCATCCGCCGATGGGCCAAAACGCACCGGCAGAACAAAACAGCCCGTCGGCGGACATCCGATGACGGGTAACGTCATGTCGTCGCAACATCCGTAGCCGGATGCGTCACCCGACGCAACAACCCGTCGCGTAACAAAACAACCCGTCGTGCGACTAAATTTTATCCGCCGACGCGTGGAGCCGTTGGCGAAGGAACAAATCCAACGATGGATGACCGCGCGTCGGGGGCAATATTACCGCGACGGATGCATAAGCGTCGGCGCAAGGTTTCCCACGACGGATGACCGCGCGTCAGTGGAAATAGTCCACCGGCGCCTGATGATGCGTCGGCGGAACTTGCTTGGACGACACTTCCACACGTCGGGGGAGGCTTATTACCGACGAATTTCCGTGCATCGTCGGAGTTCCCCCGACGCATCATGACGCGTCGCCTGAGGTCACCCGACGCGTCCAAGGGCGTCGGCATAGGTTGTTCACCCGATGCGCCAATGCGCGTCGTCTAATATCAGCCAACGCTTTCTTTCCCGTCGGCTTTAGTTCTACGCCGACGCGTGCCAACACGTCGGCGTATGTGTACAGCCGACGCGTGGTTGTTGCGTCAGCGGAGCAAGTCGCACAACGCGTGGTTGTTACTTTTTTGTTTCTTTGACCTGTTTTCTTCATCTCTACACAATTTTACAATAATGAAAAGAAATAATAAAAACAGAGAAGAACACGTATGCAAAAAAAAGTTCAATATACATAAAGAACTACAGTGTCTACACAATACATCCGATGAAAAGATCTACAATGTGTAAATTTACAAAGTCTACTAAAAACAAAGAGGAAGTGATCTCGGCGCGCCGTTTCCAACCATTACAAAATCTGGCAACGGTGGCTTCTTCCACAGTTCTGAGGTCAGCTCCAACAACAACCTGAGAACCAAAATAGAACATAAATTTGCCTATCCACAAGTGCACACATACATTAACAGAAGTATATTACTTCTCTCATCAACATCTAAACTTGTCACAATAAGAGATCTCATCGCAAACTAAACAGCAAGAGTAAGAAGATGCTATTACTGACCTCCAAAATAATACGATCGTCAATGTTATGGGTGGTGGGACTCTCCATGGCCGAAGACCTGCAGAAGCTTAACACGTAGAAAATTAGAGATATATATTTATGCTCATCAATTTAAAATAATGTAGAATATTGAAGACAATTCTTACCTTGCTGTGTTGTGCAAGAAGTAACATTTCTAGCCTCTCCATGCGTGCGCTCATGGCTTGTACCTGCTGGGACAATGCCTCCTTATCCCGTCTCTTCCTCTCCAACTGCTCGAGACAATGCCACATAACTACGAGAGCTGGAAGAGGCACTCTCACGTAGTCGAGCGCCTGTTCCAACCCCTCTCTCGTAGCCACCTTTGTGGCCCCCGAACACTGTATCTATTACAGGTGTCACCTCTCTGGGATCCTTGGAGTGAGCAACGTTACTTTCAAAGGCTGCACGGCGAACCGCTTCCTGCACAGTGAAATTAATGAATTAAATAGGTCTGGAAGTTGTATTCAACACAGATCATAAAGCAAAAATATATAACTTACACAGTGTTCAGCCGTTATTTCCCTACAACCAAATGTGGAATAGATTAATTAAGTAGTAGTAAATTGGTTGTAGACAGTATAATATTTAGTTAGAGGACTGGAACTACTTACAATAGGTACGGATGAACCTCTTGAGTGTTGAATAGTAAGAACCGGTGGAGCTGGTATACATCATCAGCAGTGAGCATATGAGGACGCGCTGCCCCTAAAGGTCCTGGTTCATACCTCACTGGTCTACTAATCTTGGACTCCATCCCCTGTACATAACGTGCACAGAAAGTAGTTACTTCTTCCATCAAATAACCTTCTCCAATGGATCCCTCTGGCCGATTTCTATTGCGGATGTAATTCTTTAATGTAAGCAAGTGACGTTCAATTGGGTACATCCATCTGTATTGCACTGGCCCTGCCAGTTTGACCTCTGTTGCTAGGTGTATAATCAGATGGACCATGACGTCAAAGAACGAAGGCGAAAATATTCTCTCTAACTTGCACAAGATTAATGGGATGGTTGCCTCAAGTTTTTCCACGTTTTGCACATCAATCACTTTGGAACACAGCTCCCTGTAGTAAGTAGAAAACTCATGCAAAACTTTGCACACTGGCACTGACATCGTTTTCCTCAATGCTAATGGAAGTAGCTGTTGCATCAGAACATGAAAATCATGACTTTTGAGGCCCACTATTTTCCTTGCATTGACTTGTACTTGGTTTGAGACATTTGAACTAAAACCGAATGGGAGCTTTAATTCCTTCAATACACGTAGAAAACGTGTTTTTTCATCCTTCGTCAAACTGTACGCCGCATGAGGAATTAATAACTTACCAACAACTTTTTTCGACGGACCGTGGATGGAGTTGTTTCCGTATGTTAACCGCCTGCAAGTCTAATCTGGACTGTAGCCGTTATCCTTTGACTTTCCATCCTTTTCCAAGAGTGTACTCAAAATACTGTCGCATACATTCTTCTCGATGTGCATGACATCTAAGTTGTGGCGAATGAGAAGACTACTCCAATACGGAAGTTCAAAAAATACACTCCTCTTTTTCCATCCTTCGGGCAAAGTGTTGGCCTCCGCTTGAACCCCTTTCCCCTTCCCAAACACAGCGTTTTCATGCCCCACCAGACTATTCATAATGTCCTCGCCAGATAAGGGAAGAGGGTTTCCATCTAGTTCTTCTGTCCCATCAAACGACCTCTTATCTGCACGCCACGGATGATCATTCGGTAGAAACCTTCGGTGCCGCATGTATACACATTTTTTACTGTGCGGCAGATATGACGAAGCAGTGCTCACGTGACAGGTGGGACATGCTTTGTACCCCTTCGTACTCCAACCAGACAACATGTCATATGCAGGAAAGTCTGATATGGTCCACATTAACGCTGCACGCATTTGAAAGAATGACCTTGTATGTGAATCGTAAGTTCTCACTCCAGATTCCCATAACATTTTTAGCTCATCAATCAGCGGTTGCAGGTAGACGTTAATGTTGTTTCCTGGGGACTTTGGTCCATCAATAAGAAGGGTCATCATAAAATATGGTTGTTTCATTGCCAACCAAGGAGAAAGATTGTAGACAGTAATGGTTACTGGCCATGTACTATGGCTCGACCCTGTCCCAAACCTAAATGGGCTGAAACCGTCACTTGCAAGACCCAATCGAATGTTCCGGTGATCGGAACTGAAAGATGGATACAATTTGTCAAAGTGTTTCCATGCTGCTAAATCTCTGGGGTAAATCATCTTTCCCGCTTCAGTTGCAGGTGCTGAACCATGCCATGTCATAAACTCAGATGTTATGTTGGACATAAACATCCGTTGCAACCTCAGCACCAAGGGAAAATGTCTAAAGACCTTTGCAGGTCTTAAAGCGGTCTGCACTCTCCCCTTTTTCTTGGCTGCCCATCTTGAGGATCCACATCTTGGACACTTATCGAGTTCTTTGAAATCATAAAAGAAAAAGATTAGGTGTTTAACACTCAATTGGGTAACTCACCATGCTAAAAATCTTCAAGGCCATGACTACCCACAACCCTTATTAGAACGAAAAAATCAAATACGGTGGTGATGGTAGTGCACAAAACGGACGACAACCGTAGCCTTGAAAGATTGGACCTCTTGGCCTTGAGATACCAAAAATCAGACATGGTGAAGAACACCTAAACCTGTGGTCTTATCATGGATTCTCCATTGGAGAGATAGAGGGAGGGAGAGAATTAAATAGTGAAACAGAATTTGAGAGACAATTGAGACCACAGAGAGAACAGAGTGGCTGAGAGGAGAGAGAGAGAGAGAGAGAGAGAGAGAGAGAGAGAAAATAAGAGGGAGATTGGAAGATTTTAAAACAGAATTCTAAATCAGAGAGAGAGAGAGAGAGAGAGAGAAAGAGCGAGAGGTTAAAGACTTTAAATCAGAAGTTCAATTCAGAGGGAGAGAGAAAGAGAGAGAGATAAAGAGAGAGAGATAAAGAGAGAATAAGATAGAGATGTAAGATTTAAAAACAGAATTTTAATTCAGAGTGAGAGAGAGAGAGTGAAAAAAAGAGAGAAGTTTAACATTTTAAAACAGAATTGTAATTCGGAGAGAGAGAGAGAGCAAGAGAGGGGGAGAGAGAAATAAGAGAGAGACTTTAAGAGTGTAAAACAGAATTTAAATTCAGAGAGCAAGAGAGGGAGAAAATAAGAGAGAGATGTAAGAGTTTAAAACAGAATCTTAAATCAGAGAGAGAGAGAGAGAGAGAGAGAGAGAGAGAGAGAGAGAGAGAGAGAGAGAGAGAGAGAATAAGAGGGAGATTAGAAGAGTTTAAAACAGAATTCTAAATCAGAGAGAGAGAGAAAGAGAAAAAGAGCAAGAGGTTAAAGAGTTTAAATCAGAAGTTCAATTCAGAGGGAAAGAGAAAGAGAGAGAGAAAGAGAGAATAAGATAGAGATGTAAGAATTAAAAACAGAATTTCATTTCAGAGAGAGAGAGAGAGAGAGAGATAAAGAGAGAATAAGATAGAGATGTAAGAATTAAAAACAGAATTTCATTTCAGAGAGAGAGAGAGAGAGAGAGTGAAAAAAAGAGAGAAGTTTAACATTTTAAAACAGAATTGTAATTCGGAGAGAGAGAGAGCAAGAGAGGGGGAGAGAGAAATAAGAGAGAGACTTTAAGAGTGTAAAACAGAATTTAAATTCAGAGAGCAAGAGAGGGAGAAAATAAGAGAGAGATGTAAGAGTTTAAAACAGAATCTTAAATCAGAGAGAGAGAGAGAGAGAGAGAGAGAGAGAGAGAGAGAGAGAGAGAGAGAGAGAGAGAGAAAATAAGAGGGAGATTGGAAGAGTTTAAAACAGAATTCTAAATCAGAGGGAGAGAGAAAGAAAGAGAGATAAAGAGAGAATAAGATAGAGATGTAAGAATTAAAAACAGAATTTTAATTCAGAGAGAGAGAGAGAGAGAGAGAGAGAGAGAAAAGAAGAGAGAGAATTAGAAGTTTAAAACAGATTTTCAGGGTAAACAGTAAGAGAGAGAGAGATAGAGAGGGAATTCAGGGAGCAACCAAAGAGAGACAAAGACACATCCACCATTGATTTTCAGAGAAACACATCCCATCATCATTCAACCCATGATTGCAACACCATGCAAAAATCATTCTCCAAAAACAATATATCTTTAATACAATCCACGAGTTTTTATCAATCCACGAGAAAAACCTTAACAGAGAATTAATTCTAATACATTTTTCTCAGTAATTAAAACAACACTAACGACAATTTAAAACTCACTCTCTACTTTCTGCAGCGGCTTTCGGGACCGTGCTCTATCTCTGATTTTCGCCCAACGATTGCCTCTCGCTGGTTGTCAACAGAGGGCTAGAGGACAGCGAAAATTTATGGAACCAAAATAAGAGAAACTAGTGAGAATAATGACGAAGAAGGAAAAGGGGAAGCAACTGAAAATTTATGGAACCAAAATAAACTTACCTGCGGCGAAGAAAAACAAACTCTTGCCGGCGGGAGAGGAATTAATAGCTTGGTTCGACGCACAGTGGCTGGCCGGAACGCCGAGCATGCGCGCCACCGCAAAACGTGTTTTCTGGCTTCGGAAGAACAGGGTTAGAAGCTCGCGCGCGACGTCAAAGTAGGGTCTTCGGCCGGAGGACTACGCGAGACGCCGAGACGCAGAAAGCCGAGAACTTTCTGGCGGAATGCCGGGGGCACGCCGGGGGAACGCCGGGGGAACGCCGGGGAAGGCCGGGTTTGATTTCGCGCGCTCGATTCCGTCGACGCGTTTCGACGCCTTCCGTCGAAGGAAAGGGTTTAAATTTCAGTAACCCTGTCTTCCCGTTACGCGCGTAACGCTGCGCTGGAAGTAGGGTCGGAATATTTCAACCCGTCGGCGGAGCAAAAAAGTCCCAAGTGAAATAACAGCCGACACATGCCAAGGTGCGTCGGCGGAAGAGAACGAAGATTCCCCCGACGGGTGGCAGACAGATGATGCGTCGGCACTTCTCTTCAGAGTCCGCCGACGCGTGTCAAGGTGCGTCGCCGGACGAAACCAAAGGTTCCCCCGACGGGTTAAAACAAGACTGCGTCGGCGCTTGAGTTCTGAATCTCCCGACGCGCGTAAACAGGCGTCGGTGGACGCGATCGTTGGTTCCGCCGACGGGTTGGGACTGGAGTGCGTCGGTGCTTTTGTACACTGTCCGCCGACGCGTGTAATGAGGCGTCGGCGGAAGTGATTCGTTGTCCCGCCAACGGGTGTAATGGATTCTGCGTTGTTCCGCCGATGTGTCTAAAAACCCGTCGGCCGAATGGCTCTCCGCCGACGTTTTATGTTCCAACCGTCGGCGGAGGGCACATTTTGACTAGTGCATGAATCTCCAATCTATAATAGAATAGATAAATTAAGAATATCTTGTTAATAAATTTTTTTTTTTTTGTGATGATTTAGCTCAACGTAGAAACAGTATTGAGATCATGTTTCGCCTCATTACTTTATTTTAGCTCACGAGTCATGGATATCTTGCAACAGTATTAAAGTACACGAACTACAGTCCACATAGCACAGCCAACAGCCCACAGTCCACTGCTCCCTCCTGTAATTTTTGGCATTTTGCTTATGCTACACTATGGTGACGACGACGATGACGGGAACAAAGCTCTGCTTTGCCTCTACCTCCACACTAATTGACACACAAAGCTTCCTCTTCCAGTGGAAGCATTCGAAAAGCAACGTCGGAGGAAATTCTTTCCCTGCTAAACGGAAATGTTTTTGCTTTCCTCAATTTCTTGGTTCCCCCTCTCTGCTCTTTCTCTCGCTTCAGTGACTGACTCTGTGAGATTTCAGCTGTTGGCAGAGAATGGACAACGTAAATTGCGTCGTCGATAAATTTAAGGAGTTCACGAAAACCAGAGAGAATTTCTTCAAGGACTTGACTAAAAGTATTACGAATCAGAACCGTCGAAATCCGGTATGATGGTTGTGTCTGTGCTTGAGTTGCTTTTTTGTGTTCTTCAGTGCAGTCCTGCATTTGCTCCTAATGAATGGAAGCCCGAGTGATTTTTTTTTTCCCATTCTTTTATATTCGTGCACAAACAGTCCACCAGTAATCATGAATATGATCATGTGATAATTTGTTCCACTTCTTAATCTTCTTTTTCTTTTGTATCTATTTCTGCTAGTACTGTGGGTGGTTCTGTAATGGGTATCAATGAAAAGGCGTACGTAAATAAAGTATTCATAGTTGTTCAGAGTAACTGCATTGGTGCCGTTCCATTGGAAGGCAATCATGCAATATCATGGTCCTCTGACTTGCCTACCCGACATGGGAAGTGTTCTGCATTAGTGGAAGATTGTGTTTCTCATATTCAACACAAGATTACGATCTCATATTTAGTCTACAGATATATGTCCATCTGTCAATATCACTTGGGAATATCCCTTCATGGAGCTCAGTTTTGTTTTGCAGTACTCATTCCATTATGAGTAACGTACGACAATCATTTTAAGTTATGAGTAACAACAATTTGTTGTGCCTTTCCTTTCCCCATGTCGAGGAAACTAGGAGGCCTGTCTGACCAAAACCTTGTTGGGAGAGGGGCAAACTCAATGATAATAGCAGACTGAGGAATCTTCGATTTAGGAAAGTTTGTCAATTTTGTGTTTTATGTTTGATTTTGTGTATGCATACTATTGTACTTAGATAT
The DNA here is from genome assembly GCA_022405105.1 of Aristolochia contorta. Lineage (NCBI taxonomy): Eukaryota > Viridiplantae > Streptophyta > Magnoliopsida > Piperales > Aristolochiaceae > Aristolochia > Aristolochia contorta. The sequence continues at coordinate 14,839,952 of CM039669.1, read as the reverse complement.
TTTTTTTATCGAAAGTAAAGTTGATTTTTAGTTTATTACATTCAGTAAAATAAAGTTACCCAATGACCTCATTAAAGAAGGACAAGTTGGAAATCAATCTATACGGATCACCTTCATGTTATTTTCATGTTTCTCTTTTTATTATTGATCTATGTCATTAGGTTGTATTGATATAAGTGATTATTGATGTGTGTGTGTGTGTGTGTGTGTGTGTGTGTGTGAGAGAGAGAGAGAGAGAGAGAGAGAGAGAGAGAGAGAGAGAGAGAGAGAGAGAGAGAGAGAGAGAGAGAGAGAGAGAGAGATGATAAATGCGTAAAGAATTCAAGCTGATCATATCGGTCCTATCAAAGACGTCAAAGATTTTCTTTGAGAGAAATGAGGGGTGTTTCTGGAAGATGCACTAGTTGAGTCTGATTTTTAATCGCAAACTTTATTTAACGGAATGGAGATCTGATGGGTTGTTCCCAATACCTCCCCCTAGAAATTCCGTGTCATCACTTAACTACATTCATTTCAGGGGTACTGAGATTTGAGTTTAAACTTATTTAATATTTCCATAGCATTGTTGGTTACTTGTGTAAATAAATATTTTTCTTTTGTTATTTGTAAAGTTCTTCTTAATTTTATTCTATTTTGTTTGTCCAACAATATGATTATGATTTGACTCATTTCGCTTGCATTTTTAGGCTTTTAGCCACATAATACTATAATTTTATTGATTCTAGGTAACATCTCTATTAAATTTTATAAATGGTTGAATTCAAAAAACAACATTGTATAAATTTTAATATAAATTAGAGTATTTAATCGACCACATTTATGTAGGAGGGCCCAAACCACATTTCTCATTTTAATGGGTTTTCCTATAAAAGTACGTTTGAAGTGCAACTGATCACTTTTATAATCTATTTTTTCATATTATGGTTTAGAGTAATGGTAGTTGCACCTTGACCAAGTATCCTACGGGAGTGCCTTGACGTGGATGCTACAGCTAGCTAGCATCCATGTTAGAATCCTTGTCAAGGTCATTTCGAAGAGTTTTTTTTTAAACATTAAACCTTAAAGCCTTTTCTAAAACCCTAAAATCCAAAAGAGAAATGCTAGACGCACTTAGCCCACGTACATGTCTGACGTACAAGTTAATTTAATCCCTTAAAAAAGTAAAAAATATTTTTTATTTTATAAAATCCTATATTCTAAAGGATAAACCCTAGGAATCAATGGTTTAGATTAACATGTTTGTGAAATAGGTATGTGGGTTAGGTGCAACTAGCATTACTCAATAAAAAAAGCTATACCTGATGCTGGATGCCTACTGTTCTTCCACAGCGGCTGGTACATACGCAAGATGTAGCTAGCATTATTCTATGGTTTAATACTTTCCTTTTTTGCATTAGGAATCTGAGGTCCATACTCTAAATGTCAAGCAATATGTAGATTCAAGGTGTAAATACATAGTGAACTAAGAAAACCAAACATAAATTAGGTACTATTATACCTAAAAAAATTCTGACATAATCATAAAATATTAAGTATGGATATATTCACTGCTGAAATAACAATGTGAATATATTAATCTAAAAAATCACATAGAGCTCAGAAGTGTGAGACAATTTCTGTTTACTGAAGTGTTTTGTGTGATTCACGGTTCCATATTGCTTGGAGATCATCAACATGGTTTAATGTCCTGGTAATATACTCCGGGGGGGGGGGGGACAGACTAGGAAGGGTGATTGTAGGAATCCCAAGCTGAGGTCCACTTGATTATAACGGGAAGTATACACACACACACACACACACACACACACACACACACACACACACACACACACACACACAGGACGCTAGCTTTTGCAGTACTAAAAAAAAGGCCTTCACCAGCTGTTGGACATCGCCGATGCAACCTACTCCGGCGGTGGAAACAATCCTGCACCGGCGGAAAACCACACTGGCTGTTTAATAAATGCCAGAGAAAAAAATCTGACCAGCAAATTATTTTAGCTGGAAATCTTTTTTATACCGGGAAAAAAAATTTTCCGAAGAGAAATTAATAACCGCCGGAAGAAATATTTTAAATTAAAAAAAATTAATTATTTTCAAAAAAATATTTTTGTTCTAAATTACCTACGATAACACAAATATAACAAATACTATATATTCACGTATATAATTAAATTACCAAAATAGAAAACTCAAATTTCATTAAAATTTTCAATTATTGAATATAAACAAAATAGTGTAAATGCATAATTAAAAAGATTGAATACATTACTGTTTAGTAAAATTAAACCCACACTACATAATTCATGTTAATCAACCATATATATCAAAAAAATGCTTAATTTGAAATGACTGCACAAAAAATAGTCAATCTAAATTGACTAGACAAACAATAGTTCATCTAAACAGACAACACAAAAAATAGGACCCAAAAAAATCTTTACTGGTTCCCAGCTTTGTCTTCCCCTTCAACATGGCCTCTATCACGCTCTTCGCCTAATAACACAATTCAATACAACAATTAGCTCCTATGGAATAAATTATGTTGCTCTCAATTTAAAACCTAATATTAAGTCACATATAACATACCAGGATTTTGCTGTTGTTGTGTCTGTATGGCAATTTGCTCCCTCATAATTGCCATATCTCTCTGTGTCACTGCCAAATCTCTTTCTCTCTCAATGTCTTTCTCCTTCAGTTGTTGCACTTCCTCCCTCAATGCATTAGTTTCTTGTTGGGACGCCGACTTGTGCAAACGACTGACTTTACGTCGATAAAAACCGTGGCCAAACCCCGCTCATATCTCCCATGATGTCCACCGTGCTGGTGATCCAATAAAACTCTCAAATCTAAAGGATCGTGTGAGTCCGCAATTTGGCGAGCAATTGCCTCATTGTGTAATTGTCCCTGCAAAACACACATAACTAGTTAGCTTTCAAATATAATGAATCAGAAATATTTTTGAGTGTAGAAACTTACACATTTCAAACGTGTTCCATCATTAGGAAATGTGTCATCCTTCTTCACATGGGCCCCCACATAACCATGAAAGACACTGAAATTTCTCCCTTTTTTCTTCTTCTGTTTTTTTAAAAAATACTTATCAATCAATTAATGCAATGATCGTGTAGTTATAATAATCTGAGATAAAATGATAACTACTTACCTGTTGTTCGTAGTGCTGAGGAAAAGACATTGTCCCGAACGTGTGGAGAACCACTTGCTTCGAGCGATTGACCTTGTTCTTCTTAGATAGTTTTTTCACTTTTTCTCTATATGCATGACATCCAAATTGTGACAAATCAGAAGAGTCTTCCTATAGGGAGTTGAAAAAATATGTTTTTTGAACCCACTCTTGAGGTAATGGACGACGCGCCACATTGCTGAGGTATTTGCCTTTGCCAAATTCAACATTGTCGCTATCTTCCCACATCCGTAAGATGCCCTCTCATGTCAGTACTCCAGGAGGCTTTTCATGTTCTTCTTTGCCATTAAACAACTTTTTTTTATCTCGTCTCCAAGGATGATCATCTGGTAGGAACCTACGATGTTCCAGGTATACGCTCTTTCGACTGCATGGAAGATAAATAGAACTGTGTTGAACATGATACGTGGGGCATGCCTTGTAACCCTTGGTATTCCATCCAGACAACATGTCATATACTGGGAAGTCTGATATAGTCCACATGACTGCAGTGCACATTTGAAAGAATGGCTTTGTTTCAACATCGGAAGTCTTTATACCCTCCTCCCACAACACTTTCAACTCGTTGATTACTGGCTGCAGAGAAACATCAACGTCATTCCCTAGTGAGTCCGGTCCATCAATTAGGAGAGTCATGAGAAAATAATTCTCCTTCATAGCCAACCAAAGAGACACGTTATAGATAGTAACGATGACGGACCACGTACTACGGCTCAAACCAGTACCAATCTTGAACGCACTAAATCAATCATTGGCTAATCCAGGTTTGACATTTTGTGAATCTGAGCTGAAAGATGGATGTTCTGCATCAAAATGTTTCCACGCTACAGAGTCCCTAGGATGACTCATTTTCCCTTCTACGATCACTGGAGTTGACCCATGTCATGTCATGAAAGATGTTGTCTTCTTGGACATGAACAACATCTGCAGTCTTTGAACCAAAGGAAAATGTCGAACAACCTTTCTTGGTATTCTCTTTTCGCCACCTTTTTTCTTTGTCCGTCTCGATCTATTACACCTTGGGCAGCTATTCAAATGTTTGTATTCATTTCTGTATAGTATGCAATCATTGGAATATGCATGAATCTTCTTGTAATATAACCCAAGTCAGACATTAATTTTTTTGACTCATACCAATTGTTGGGAATCGTGTTATATGGGGGAGAGCATCCTTAATAAGCGTTACCACATCCGAGAAAGATTTGTTACTCCATTTGTTCAAACACTTTATCTAGAACAAGTGCACCATGAACGAAAGCTTCAAGTATTTTCCACAGCCTTGATACAGTGGCCACTTCGTCTCCTCAATTAATTACTCAAATTTACGTATTTTCGGATTTTCACATTCACCCCCTGTGTTTTCAGCTTCTAAATCTTGCATGAAAGCATCGTTTAACATCATTGACATCTCTAGGCCGTGTTTGGTCTCGATCAGATCATTTGTTTGTTGCTCAGTTTATGGTTCACCATGGTAGTGCCAAACATGGTACAGTGATACAAATCTCTCCTTTACTATAACGTACATTATGGTGTGGGTGTCAAAATTTTTTTTGTTCTCACATCTGCTACATGGGCATCTTAAAATACAATTTCCCTGAACCCGCAATTGTCGTTTGGCGTACTCTACGAAGAACACAATCCCTGTCAAAAATTTAGGTTGGCACCGGTCAAACTTACTAGTGTACCGGTACATCCAACTCCTGTCAATGAGATAGTCCATCTTTGTGGAACAACACAAAGACAAACTCTAAGACAAAAAGGACGATTAGTAAGATCCTATTCCGCACACCCTAGAGAAGGTTTCTATGTTCTCTTGTCTCCCTCTCCCTCTCCCTTCCTCTCTCAAACTTTATTAGAGTTTAAGAGGGTTTTAGGGTTTCTTGTTGATATTTTTATATAATAACTGTCAATGGTAAATAATTATGAATACATATAAAAGATATTTGTTTATAGTACTCAAACAGATTAGTGAGCTGGGGAACAGGAGACAGATAGAGAGAGCGCAGGGAGCATAGAGAAATAGAGAAGACAAGGAGCAAATATAGTAGTGATCATACTACATAACAAACTAAAATTACATCGACTAATTAAAACACAAGCACACAAAGTAAAATAACATCGACAACTAAAAAACTCTTTCACAAATTTTCACTCAAAATGACAGTAACCAAACGTATGATAGGGATTTTCACTCACTCAATGACTTGCAATGACTTTAAAACACTTCACCCAAGACTTTAACTTGAAGCTAGAAGACATGATCCCAATTAGAATAACCAATTGGTAATAGCTTAAACAATAGGTACCTAAAGTATACTTTATTCCTTCTTATATAAACACCATCTTAACAACCACGTAACAGAAAATAAATTAAACAACAGGTAGATGCAGTAAGTAACTTAAGATGCTTACACTTAAATTAAACCAACATGATGCAACAACTGCAACTTGCTTGGTGTTTGACTGACTCTGAAAAGAAAAGTTTTTCATCACTAAAAGAAGACTACTGTCAACAATTAGCTATGACAAATTAGCTAACTTCAGACAATTAGCTAAAAGAATTCGCTAATACCTTCTCTATTGATTTACTAAGTGAATTCGCTAATTCAAAACCCAGTGTCTAAAACTATACATGCTGTCAAACAGGTCACTTTCTAATAGGTGGAAAACTACAACAACATCTTGGCAAGGATTTATCTCAGTTTACTTAAGAATAAGCACTGCAATTAAAGGTATAAGGAAGTGTTTCTAGCACTTCTCCTCATCACAGGTTAATCCAAAACATGTTTGAAAGACAACATCTTCCCTCACGAATCACAAAATTCCAGGACTTTTGCACATTCATCGTTGCAAATTGGATACAAAGGAGAAATGACTTCTTCACTCTCTAGGGAGGATATTAGAGTTTGTTGTATGTAAATGACAGAAAAGGCATCAAATCTAGCCACACCAGTACATTAAGAAATAGCAATCCTACTCGCAAGTGTATTCTCCGCCTAATTAACCAAGAAAATGGCCAATCAATCATCATACTGTTAAAAGCTCCAATCTTCCTAGGGATGAATTGGTTGCAACCTGCAGAAATCCCAAAAATCGCTCAATTACACTAGTAACAATTCAAGATTCTATCTTCACATCAAAATGAAAGAATTGGGGGAATATTTTTAACATAAATGCTTTAGGGTTTTTGAAGCGCAAACACAAGAGAAGGGAAGTAATATGAAGAGGTCAAGAGAAAGAAAGCGACAAAGAGAGAAAGAACAGAGATAGATTGAGAGGTCTAGAGAGAGAAATCGATGGAGATAGAAAAAACAAAGAGAGAAAGCGATGGAGAGAAAAAAACAGAGAGAGAAAGCGATGGACAGAGGAAAAATAGAGAGAGAATGGGAGGTCCAGAATGAGAAAGTGACGAAATAAGATGTAAAAACAAAGAGAGATTGAGAGGTCGAGAGAGAAATCATGAAGTGGGAGAGAAAAAATTGAAAAAGAAATCGTAACTCTCTAATCAGAACCCTTCATGGAAGCAAAAACGAAAAAAGAAAAACAGCTTCAGTAGAGGAATCAGAACCCTAGAGAGACAGAATCTGGATTTGGTCAATACAGACATATGGAAAGGTTTACTTACCTAGGGCACCGTGGTCGTGAGCGTGGATTCGGTAGATGGACACGGCCGCCGGCGGCTTCGGACGAGGGCTTCAAACGACGGCTTCGGAGTCGGGAGAACGAGGGAGCAGGAGAGCGAAGGAGGCAGCCAAGAGCTGGAGCACGAAGGAGGCAGCGGGAGCCAGGAGAGCGAAGGAGTCAGGAGAGCAAAGAGAAAAAACAGAAGACACCCCTAAGTCAGGGGTATCTTCTGTTCCAATTTTGCCGGTACAGTTTTCTGTACCGGCGATTTTTAATGACGGTGTCGAGACAGTTTTCTGTACCGGCGATATTTACGGGATTTGTCGGTTCAGTTCTCTGTACCGGCAATTTATACCACGATCCACAAATAGCGATGAATTTTAATCTTTCCCCGATATAAAAAATCTATACCGGTGGGTATTTAAAAAAAAGCGCCGGTGCAAGGTTTTTTAGCAGTGTTGCTATTTAATTGAAGCAATCACGATTGAAGTATTATTGTTGTAAAATTACCTTCCAGTACTGTATGTATTACTGACACATCTATGAAAATGATTGGTGGTTTTACACATTAAGGGAAAGGTCGCAGTGTTCTTGTCTTTTCCCTTTGGCATGCAAGATGGGTCGCTTTCTCTCCCCTCTTCTTGTCCTTAATTCCTTATCTGCAGGTGGCCCCTCCAGATTTCCTTGAAGGGTTAGGACTCTTTAGAGGGCAAGCATATCATTATCAACAACAAAAAGCAATTCTCCTGCAGCACACTCGGTATACATGAAAGACGGGGAAGAATGAAAGCACACGTCTCACGACTCTTGGGGATGGGGCTCCATTTAATTTTATTAAGAAGACCAGCTAGTTTTTGAACATTTCTTACTCTTTGCGCTCTTTTGATTAGCAATTCAAGTGTGGCCCCGCCATTCATTTCTTCTTGAAATTGTAATATACTTCCTCCCAAATTGGAGTGGGTAGCTGAATATAATCGATTGAAAGCACACAGAAGGACCGTCGCAGAGAAAAAAAAAATCCTTCTGCTCGATCTTGTGGGGGAGAGATTTATAAAGTGGATCACCATGAACTTTAGATGTTGAGTTTGGTTGCTAGTGGAGAGTATCTTTAGATTGTCTCTTTTCCAAAAGATTGTAGGAATTTAGAGCCGTCACCACGCCGCCGGTTCAAACCCTTTATTGAGAGTGAACTACAGAGAATGTTATGCTAATTATGTTAAAAAACCCAGTCGCAGACAGGTTTACGAGGTACCTGGAAAGTGAAAATTATAAACAAAGCATTCAATTTTTTCTCTCCCACCATTCCATATTTCCATCATTAATATTGCGTAGAAAAGAGGTTTGAAGCTATTTGAGTAAATAAATAATGCACTGGAATACGATTCATAGGTTAATTAGGTACATGATCGATCAGCTGCGTGATTATTAATTAACTAGTAATAAGTTATACTGACCTGCATATTTAACAATTTAGGAGGACATGGCCTAAGTGAATTAAACTGTATATTAATGATGCATGCAACCTTTACTTTAGCAATGCTACATAATCAACCAAAAGATATAATGCATATATCATGACAATGTTATTATATTTTCACCGCTAGTTCTACCAACTAAACCATCCTTAGTGGCGAATATAATACTGTGCTCCATAACTGTCATTTAATCCTTGATGGATGAGAATACCCTTTCTAAGATAGGGGCAATGAGATGCTTCTTTTTTTTAATTAATGGATTTTTTTTTACTTTCTTAGTGGGATCTGAGATGTTTCTTTGGGTTAATAGTCTTGGCTTTAGTGGGATATACAAGTTTGCAGTCAGTTTGAAACTTGGAATCAGTTTGAGAAAATTTCCTTACAACTTCCCATGCATACGGCATATGCACTACGCCGTGTAGCTGCACTTTACAGTCACTTTTTTTTCCATTTGAAAATTTTAATTAATATGAAGTGATTAACGAGTAAAGTTCGAGTGTGTATATATATACACATAACAACAGACGATTCGCGTTCTTGCCCTCTCTCTGATCCATATATCGAACCCTTGTTTCCTCCTCCTCGTGGGAAATCCATGGCCAGGAGCTTCAGAAGATTGGACTCAGAGGAGGTAGTTATCCAGGTTTTGGCTGAAGAGGTAACCATTCAACTGATAGCGGATCGTGTTCGAATTGCCAATCAAACGGCCCCTCTCTTCGAGAACCATGAAGGAGTTGAACATCAGAATAGGGTTCGTAAGGCAGTCTTGAAAATCACAAGCTCCATCATCGCCATCATTTCTGCTGTGGTTGGACTCATTGATCCTTCCATGGGGTTCGCAACAATGAGCAAATTATATCCCTTCAAATTCGCCGTCGAGGGCTGCTTCTTAGGTGTTATGGTTTGCTTCTCCTTTTGCCTGGGCCTGTTGATGCTTTCCGAGGTGGCTGAACGGCCCCCCATATCGGTCTCCATGGCCCGGAAGTTCATGCTTTTGGTCCTCACTATGGTGCAACTCGCGGTTGCAGTGAAAACCGCTTCGCTGTTAATGCAACTTTGAGGGTTTAAGGACTGATAATATGGATCGTCTCCGGGCATTTACTTAACAAATAACGTCCCGTGTTTCTTTCTGTTTAGTCTCTATTATCTGAATATGGCTGTGAAGAGCTCAAGGGTTTCCATGCTTGAAGCATGAAATCAGCCGCTTCAGTTCTTAGTCCAGAGGCTGATCGTATATGTATGGTTCTGCATGACATGTGGTGCAGCCCAAGAGTCTTGTAGAATAATCTGCACTGGTGCTTCCATTGAAATAATGCTCATCTAAGCTTAATGTGTAAATTTCTACGTATGAATGCACTTGGATTTGATAGTTGCCCATCGAGAGTATTTCCAATATTGTTGTAAAATTTACAACTTTAATAAAGAATCCCGGAACCCTGAAACCATATTGCACAAGAAAAATCCAGATTCACGCAGATTGAAGAAGATCAATAAAAGAAGAATAAGAAATGATGATGATGATGATGATGGAGAAGTTCGTATATAGAAAGAGTGGGAAGATCCATCCCAGGGCGTATTATAAAACGGTGTGCGCTGGAAATAGCAAGGTGCATGGAGAGATTAACTGTACAGGGTCTTAAAAGCAGGCCCCATTTTTTGCATGCATGTCATCTTCAAGTCTTTTTGCTCGATAATTTAACGAATTTAGATGAGAAAAGGTGGCATGCATGACTGAGCTAGGCAACTTTTTCTGTTTTTCAATATCCACACACACACATGTACACACAAAATGATATATGTAAATGTAAATATGACATCCTGAGCGTTCTTTGCACTTTTACATAAGAAACTCATGCATGAGAGAGACCTTCATCTAAGAAAAATTTCGATCCTGCCGATCCAACGGCCAAAACCCACGCGATGCTCCTATCTTCGGATCCTGCCTTTTTCTTCTAAAAACTAATATAAATATGAGGAAGACAGACTGCAACTTCCGAATCGGAAACTTTTGATTATCTTTCAGTGATCCACAAGCTCTTTGAACAAGCTCTGATAAACTTTCAACTTTTAGTCGTTAAAAAACTTATAAAAAAAGACAGAGCAAATGAGACCGTTCCCAGTTCCACCATTTGTGGGCACCTCCTCCTTCCTTCATTGCCCCTTGATTGACCAGGAGAAAGGGATTAATAGTTTAATCAAATCCCAAAGACCAAAGTTCCATCGATCCACTCAGTTACTGCTCTGATCAATCCCTGGACCACAGGAACTCTATATATCTTAATATCTGTTGCAACGAAATGCCATGAATCTGTGAAAGTAACTGCTCAAAAGCAGCAGCAGCCAGTACTTGATCATCGAATCTAAATTAGCTAGCTTAATTAACTTAAATACCTTCATGTTACTTGCTGGGAAAGTGATAGAAACAAGGACGTCTTCTTTAAGAGAGTGCCAAAAGAAGCATTAAGCATGCACCTGCTCCACCTTGCCACCTTCCTTTTGATTATCTATACTGGTGTATTGCATTCCTCATTAGTGAAAGATGGGTGTCATGGGAATCCCTACCGAAAGCTTTTCGCCTTTGTGGTGATTCACTTCTCATTCTGATCTCAAAATCCAGCAATTAGTGGATGCTTTTCCGCGGGGATGATCCTCTTTTCGTTTTCCAAGCCTGCGTCGGGCACGCCGCTTGTGTATTTTCAATTATTTTTCACGGAAGACTCGAACGATCTTCATTTCATTTCATTAATTAATTAGGAATATATTTAGCACTCTTCATTTCCATATTGGTCTTCAATGAAAGCTAGTTACGTCTCTATTAATCTGCAATCGACTTGGATAGTTACCTGCTTAATATGAAAAAAGAGTATAATTACGTGGTAGTTGATCATGTTTTTGAACTAATCGAATAGTATTCGGATAGTTGAGTAGTACTATCCATTTATTATAGACAAGGACGACTATTTCTGCATATATATATATATATATATAATAGGATAATTAAATTTTGAAATGGGCCATTTTAATTGTTTATGTTTGAGGGCAGGGTTTCATATTTTAGCATTTTATATGTGTGGATTTGGAGGCTTTAATTTGTAACATTTTTATAAAATATTTTTGCATTTCATATGGTGTATATATTTGTTTTATTTTTATTTGCAATTAATGGGCATTTCTATGCATTTTAATTTTCAAAATTTTATTATTTTTTCATTTTTAATTAGGTATCTCGATAAAATTATGTTAATTTGAGGGTTGGGTTTCATATCGATAATGAATTATATAAGGACAGATAGTATTTAGAGATTACCTATTTAAATTTTTAAAGAAGTACTGCTCTCCTTTCTCTGCTTTCTTTTCTAGCTTTTCCCTTTGGCATGCGAAAAAGGGTCGCTCTCTCCCCTCTTTTACTACTAATTCATAACCCGCAGGAGGCCGCTCTGAACTTGCTTGAAGAGTCAGGGCTCTTGAGAGGGCAAGCATTATGTAATCAATACAAAAACAATTTTGTCGCAGCACATGCGGTTTACAAAACTTGGAAAGATCGATGAAGTCGGGCAATGTCCATGAATCTTAGGGAGGGTCCAATATTAATTTTCATAAGAAGACTTCATCTGCTAGTTTTTAAACATTTCTTACACTTTTGTCGCAGCACATGGGCTTTGCTCGTCGGCGACTCTCCAAGTGTACGTCGCCCAGCCATTGCTTTCTTTTTGGTAGTTCTTTATGTCATGGAATTGATAACTATTGATCAATTGATTGACAGCACACAGCAGGCCAGAGTGCTTGGGCGTAGGTCGATCTGGTGGGGAGAGATTTATAAAGAGTATAATATGTTTTAGATAGTTTTAGGGTTTCATTGCAAGTAGATAGATCATATATATAGTTTTTTTTAATAAGATTGTCTCTTTTACAAAAGTTGATAATAAAGATAAGATTCCATCGTCAGATAAAGAAGGCAGGCCAGGGTCCTTGGGTTTAAGTCGATGACGCTTAAGCATCATTCTGCTGACGTCATTCCCATGACGTCATTTCATTTTATTAACATTTCTTTTAGTCGTTAAAAAACTAAATAAAGAGACACAGTACTACCTTCTTCCCATCTGTCGAGAGGCCCAATTAGATCGTGTAGGAGACGAATAGTTTAATCAAATCCCAACGACCAAAGTCTCAACAATCGAAGTGCCATGAATCTGTAAAAGTACTGAACAAAAGCAGCGCACGACCCAGTACTTGATCATCCAATCTTAATTAGCTTAAGAAATTAGGCCCTTTTAACTTACTTGCTGTGAAAGTGATAATTAAAAACGAGGACGTCCACGATCTTTAAGGAAAGCCAAAAAGCTTTAAGCACCTGCTCCACCTTGCCTTGTCTGCCTTCCTTCCTTTCCAATATTATATATAGTACTGGTACTCATGTATCGCATTCCTCGTTAGAGAAAGATGGGTGGCATGGGAATCTCTACCCAAAGGTTTCCGCCTCTACGATGATTCACTTCTCATTCAGATCCAAAAATATTCAACAATTAGTATTGGGTGCTTTTCCGCAGGGATGATCCCCTTTTCCTTTTAATTCCAATCCTGCGTTGGGAACGCTAGCTGCTTCTGTTTTCAATTCCTTTTCACTGAATTGAGACTCGAACAATCTTCATTTCATCACATTTGGGGGAGGGATATCCATCTAGCTTGGACTCTTCTTCTCCATGTACTCTTCACTATATAAAGACCCAGTTACCATATAGAGTAATCTCTATTAATTTGTTTATTTCTGATTGACTAGGATACTCACCTGCTTAATATCATTTAACCAAAGAACAGTATAATTACATGATAATTGATTATTTTGAACAACTCAAAGAGAATCCGGATAATTGAGTAAGAGTACTATCCATTTATTAAACAATGTAGACAAGGACGAGTTTTTTCATACTGGAATAATTAAATTTTGAAATGCATGGGTTATTTTAATTGTTTATGCCATGTTTGATGGTAGGGTTTCATATCTTAGCATTTTATAATGTGTGGATTTGGAGGCTCTAATTGTAACGTTTATGTAATATTTTTGAATTTCATATGGCATTTGTTTTAATTTTTCTGTTTGCAATTTAAGGGTATTCTTTATGCTTTTAAAATTTCAATTTTTTTTATTTTTCCTGTTTTGGCATCTCAATAAACTATGTTTTTTAGTTTGTTCTCTGATATATATGATTTAGATTTATTAATATTTAATAACTGTGATTTTTAAATATATTTGTAATTGAATGATGACATTACTAATACTATTACTATAATGAGGGAAATTAACCAATTAAGGATCCAAAGTTCACATGATGACAAAACTTAGATTGGCTAATCTGTATTAATTACCAGCTTAGATTCGTACGTGGATGATTTTTCCCCTGTGCCAAGTCTACCCAATCGGATATATCATGACTATAATGTTAAATAGTCATTTCATACCATGTTTTATGAAAGAAATTATGTTATGAGAGGGGAATCTACTATGTTACTCTCGGAGTAAAAAGTGAAAATCACCATGTAGAAAAAGCAATAGCTTTAGTACTACGTTATAAAGTAAAAGTGTAAAATGTTATGACAACAAGATAGTACTATGTTATGAAAATGTGGGGTACGATATTATTGCCTTGAGTTGAAATATGCATCTTGACTAGTACAATGTCACATACTCAAATTGTACAATATTATAACAATGAGAAGTACTTGATTGTAAGGGGTACAACTATTGTAATTATAGTATGTGAGATGCATTTGATACAGTATAAATATGGGTCAAGGGAAAATTCGTCTTTATACGTAAATCTAAGCAGAGTAATAAAGTGTAGTCCAATATAGGTTGGCTCATTATGTGAACTTTCGATCTATAATTGGTTACATTCAGTATTAGAGTAATGCTAGTTACACTTATGCGTAGTACCTATTCCATGTACATGTTAACCTAAGCCATAAAAATATAAAAAAATATTTTTTATTTTATAAAATCCTACATTCTGAGTTATAAACCCTAGGCATCAATGGTTTAGATTAATATGTACGTGGGATTGGTATTGTGCATAGGTGCAACTAGCATTTTCGTTCAATATAATTATTTGGGGGGATTCATAACCCCACCTCTCATGTAAAAAGGGTACATGAATATCTCAAATTCAGTTTGGTGTAAATTTTCAATGAATTATAATTAATATCTCATTCTTAAATTTTACTTTATTTTTGTGATGATTTTGCTCAACATATAAACAGACTATTGTAATTCTTTTACAATATGGGCCTTGGATAGTTAAGTGGGAGCTTAGTAGATGTATTTGAAGGAGTGATGTTTTGCATACCTAGTGTATAGCTTTCTTTCAACCCACAGATATCTTCCTACAGCTTTAGTCCACAAACTACAGTCCATAAAGTACAGTTCACAACCCACAGTCAATTGTTACCTCCTGCGATTTTTGGCCATAGGCTTGTACTATGCGTAATGACGATATATGACGACGGCGAGAACAAAGCTCTGCTGCTTTGCCTCTACATCTCTACTTCACGGTTGACATGCAAAGCTTCCTCTTCTCTTGGAAGCATTTGAAAAGCAACGTCGGGGAATTTCTTTCCCCGCAAAACGGAAAATTTTGTGCTTTGCTCCTTTAACTCTTATGTCTTTCAGCTGTTTGCAGAAAGAGTAATGCCGGAACATTGAGTTTCCGGTTTTCTCAATGGGAGGGAGGCCGGAGCGGGAGGGTGAGGGAGGGAGGCCTGAGCGGGAGGGAGAGTGAGGGAGGCCGGAGCGGGAGGGTGAGGGAGGGAGGCCGGAGCGGGAGGGAGAGGGAGGGAGCCGGGGCGGGTGGGAGAGGGAGGGAACCGGGGCGGGAGGGAGAGGGAGGGAGCCGGGGCGGGAGGGAGAGGGAGGGGGCTGGGGCGGGAGGAATAGGAAGGGTGCGGGAGGGAGGAAGAGGGAAGGTGCCGGAGGGAGGTAGCGGGAGGGAGGGGCCGCGGGATCGGAGCCTCCCTCCAGCTCAGCGGGGCCGTGCCACGGGAGCGGAGCCTCCCTCCCGCTCGGCGGGGCCGTGCCGCGGGAGCGGAGCATCCCTCCCGCTCAGAAAATGGACAACTTAAATTGCGCTGTCGATAAACATAATGAGTTCACGAAAACCTACGTGAATTTCTTTAAAGTCTTGACCAAAATTTTACGAATCAGAACCGTCGAAATCCAGTATGATGTTTTTGTTGTACTTGTGTTGCTTTTTTGTGTTCAAGCTCTAGTGTTTTTTTTTCATTCTCATGAATATGATCCTATGATTTGTTCCACTTTTTAATCTTCTTTTTCTTTTGTATCTTTTTCTGCTAGTATAATGGGTATCAATGAAAAGGCGTACGTACATAAAGTATATATAGTTGTTCAGAGTAACTGCTTTGGTACCGTTCCATTAGAAGGCAATCATGCAATATCACGATCCTCTGACTTGCCTACCCGACATGGGAAGTGTTATGCATTAGTGGAAGATTGTGTTTCTCATATTCAACACAAGATTACGAACTCATATCTATTCTACAGATATGTAAGTCCATCTGTCAATATCACTTAGATGAGAGCCTCTCTTTAGTTTCATCTGTTTAAAAACCAGAATTGACCCGGGCAGTTTGACCAGGTCCAAACCGAGGATTTGAATGCTTATTCTCAAAAACCCAGAAAAGGTCAAAAATCGGTTGACTAGCTGGTTTTAGCGACTCAACCGATTGAATCGTGAATTGGATTGGACCGGTTGAACCGGTCTAGTTACCCTTTTTAACATTTTAGTAGTTTTGTATTTCAAAATTATTTTTTGTATATAGAAATCTTATTATAAATTTTTTAATGAGGTACAACTCATACCGGTTTAACCAGGTTGAACCAGAATTGGAAGCTCTACCGGTTCGATCACCGGTTCAGTTTTTTAAAAATACAATTTCATCATTAAAATCAATGTTTTAAAAATCGAACCGATGATCGAACGGGTAGATCTTCTGATTCTAGTTCAACTGGATCAATCGGGTTCAACTAGTGGTTCAATTGGTGGTTCAACCGAGTTGTTTCTCATTAAAAAAATATATAATAAGATTTCTATATACAAAAAATAAGATTAAAAATACTAAAAACTATTAAAATACTAAAAAGTTAAGTAGGGTTCAAAATAAAAGAAGAAGACACCCGAAAGCTCCTGAGCCAATTAATCAAATTTTTTGTTCAGGTATTAAAGAATATTATTTTTCGATTTTGCCCATTCAACTTCCAAATCGAGTTTGCCCATTGAACTTTCAACCATTGGTCAGTTGTTAAAAAAAAAAAAAAAACTTATATTAATACAGGGGCAATGGACATTTGTGGGCACCTGGATCACTTTCGCCCCTAGCTCGCCAATTGATTAATTAGGAGAGCTTGATGGAAACCCAAGAGCTTTCAGGTTAAAGAGGAAACTAATACTTCAATTATCAAATCCCTCTCTCTTCTGTTCCAACATCTAGAAAT
Organism: Aristolochia contorta; assembly: GCA_022405105.1. Classification (NCBI taxonomy): domain Eukaryota; kingdom Viridiplantae; phylum Streptophyta; class Magnoliopsida; order Piperales; family Aristolochiaceae; genus Aristolochia; species Aristolochia contorta. The sequence continues at coordinate 14,823,145 of CM039669.1, read as the reverse complement.
ATTTAATGCATGCCATCATTGCCATGAATCTGTCGAAAGTACAAAGT